>CM035627.1:107927709-109137550 GCA_020496765.1 Gossypium stocksii | reverse complement strand
GTCCTATGGGTATTGAAGATAAAAAGGAAGATGTTAAATTGCTATCATATTTACCACCATAATGATCTATAGCTGTTCTATTAGGTCGCCGCGGACCAAAACTTCATTTATTCATTACATGTACCGCTTTCATTTCTCGTATAATGGATGTGTTGATTTACAAAAACAAAGGTCAGAATTTGCCATGGGATTCATCATCCTAAAATAGATAAAAAAAATTAATATTTATTCATTTTATTGATGTGGTATAAATTACGTGTTTGCAAATTAATCATCTAATTAGTTTTCAGTGGAATGTCTCGATAATCATTATAATTGGTGGGTCTCATCAAATTGGATATAATTGAAGCATCTCAATTATAATTTCTAAATCTTGAGGGGATGGATGGAAATTGAAGTAATTACGTATATAATTATACCCAACTCTAATTTTTTTAAAAAAGTTCATTTTATACAAGTTATAAAAATTATATTGTAGGTATGAACATGGCTAGATTAGCCATATATGCCAAAAAAATTCATTTTATACAAGTTATAAAAATTATATTGTAGGTATGATCATGGCTAAACATATTTGTATTTTGTATTTCATATTGTTCCAAGTTTTTTTAATTAATAAATATATTATTTTCAAAAAAAATATTTTAACTCATGTTTTTAATTAATATCTATTTTATTGATAAAATCAAATAATAAATATGTAATTATATAATAAATATACATATTATATATATTCTTATGTTAAAAATATTTGAAATTAATAACTCATTTATATATAATATAAACATCAACTAATTTTTTTATATATTTTTCTTTATAATATTTAATGTCAAATATTTATTTTTTCCTCGTACATTGTGAGTATGGTGATTTCTAATATTATAAGGTGAAACGATTATTTCAAATATAATTATTATTTTTATATGTAAAATATTTTAAATATCATTGTTTTTTCATCTACATCGTGGGTATGATATTTCAAATATTTTTATATGTCAAATATTTTAAATACACATACAAAAATATATAATACTAAAATTTATTACACTCATGATATGGATTGAAAAATAAATATTACATATATAAAAATTATATTTACAAAAAATAATGATATTTGTAATAATTGTTTGATTTCATGAATAAAAGATATATTAATTAAAAATATGAATTGAAAAATTGAAAAAAATATATTTATTAATTAAAAATAAAAAAAAAGCTTGAAACAACAGGAAATAAAAATTACAAATGTGTTTAGAAGAGTAGAAATTGAACCCGGGACTCCAAGATAAAATTATTATTATTTAACCATTTAATCAAGAGAGTAAATATGTTAAAAACAGTAATTCAAAATAATAAAAAGCTTAAAACAACATGAAATTAAAAATAAATAAATGTGAGTAGCAGAGGAATCAAATCCGGAACTTAAGGACAAAATCACTAACATTTAACCAACTCACCAAAGATACTAGTTATATTAAAAAAGTAAAAAAAAAAAAGTAATTTAAAGGGAAAGCGCGTCCAGCTAAGTACGCTTTCCTATCACCTATACAGAAAGTGTGTGCAATTCTCTTTTCAAAACCGTCCTATTTTCCTAAATTAAAAAAAAAAAAGGTCTATTTGACCAATAGACTTTTTTTGAAGGGTATATATGACTAATATGATCTATGAACACATATGTACGTTTAGGATGATGTACAAGGCCCATTTTGCCCGGGCCCGTTTACAAAGATCCAATACTGGGTTTAAACCCATTACAATACCCACACCAAAACCAAACCCGTTTACAACCTTAAAACCCCATTGAGCCCACCTAACCCTAAACCCAAACCTTACCCGTTACCTAACCCAAACCCAATTACAAACCCAAAATGCCTAAAGGACCTAAGCTCAACCACCCGTAACCCTAAACCTAACCCAGATACCCCCACTTGCGCTGATGTAACAGCCCAATTTTCAATAGTGTCGGAAATAGTGATTTAAGATCATTAAATCCGACAATTAAGTTTGAAAAACTTATTAATTAGAATTTATGAGTTAAGTATGAATTTAGAAATATTTTTGAATTAGTGAATTTTGTGTTTTAGAAGAATTATTAAAATAATTAGTTTTGAAAATAGAGAATTGATACCTCGAAATTATAAACCGAGTCATAAATATTTTTATAAATATTTATGGAGTGTTAATAAGTTAGTATTAAAGTTTCGTTAAGAAATTTTAAGGTTTCGGTAGTCAATTGGGTAAAAAGGACTAAATTGAATTAAGTGCAAAATTGTGAAATGTGATTAAATTGCTTAAGTAATAATTAAAGGAGGACCAAATGGGCAAATTGGCATATGGGAAAAAGGCTGGACGGTAGAGTTATAAAAATTAGTAAAGAGGTAGTGTGAACTAAGGGCAAAATTGGAAATTTTGTAAAGTTAATGAATAAATATCTTTCCTAATTAAGTTTTCTAGTGGATTCTTCATTCTTTCCAGCCAAAAACGCCAGAGAAGAATGTTATAAGCTGGTTTTTCACATTTTGCACCATGTGAGTTCAATCTTTGCTTTTTCTTTGTAATTTTTATGTTTTTGTGTCTTTTACAACTAGGTCCACCTATTGAATTCATTAGTTTTTGATTTTATGGGTAATATTGAAAGTTTCCATGGATGAGTGCTGTATGTTTATGGTAAATTATTATAGGTTTGAAGCTTCAAATTCATTATATGATGGAGTTATTAAGAGATTTTTAATAGAAATTGATTTTAGGACCTAATTGTGAAAAAGGTTTAGAATTGAAGGTTGTTGCTGAAATTATGAATGTTAAAGAGTACATATTAGTTTATAATGATAGAATAATGTGTTAATTGAGGGAAATAAGTTCAATTGATGGGTTAATTGATCAGGGACTAAATTGTAAAAAATTGTAAAGTGTAGGGTAAAAGTGTAATTTCGAAAAATTGAAAGGCATAAATTATAATTAAATTAAAAACTAACGAATGGAATTCTATATTATAGATTAAGAGCTCAAGGAAGCCGTGGAAAAGAGAAAAATAGCTAATAAATTCCCAAATTTCCTACAACTCCTGTAAATTGACCAGGTAAGTTTATATGTAAATAATGCACTTATGCTTAAGTAAATTTATGTATTGTTAAATTATTATACGTGATATTTATTGATCTGAAAATGAGAAAGTATATTTGGTCTGAACCGAAAGTGTGATAGAAAAGATTTACCTATTTGGAAATGAAATTTAGAAAATAATGGTATATGAATTGAATTGAATATGATCGAGATTTAATTGTTGAATATGTTTATTTATATATATGTGGAAATGTATGACTATGTGAATTGGAAGCAATTTATGTTTGAAATAAGAAAGATGTGATAAATGTGACCAAAGTGTTAATTGACAAGTGAATTTTAAAGTAGAAGTGAAATTACTAAGTGATTTTAATACCCTATTAACTAGTCGGGCTTAGTGGATATAGTTGGCATGCCATAGGATTGGAAGTGTTCAGGGATTCTTCGACCTCGAGTCGATGAGGCACTAGGTGTGCCATAGATTTACTTCGGATAGTTTCGATGAGGCTTTGGTAGCCACATTGCTTCGGCTTGGCCGATGAGGTACTTGGTGTGCCATAGATCTGATTTACTTCGAACTATCCGATGAGGCGTTGGTCGCCACTCTGGTGTGTTTGGTTGGATCCGTGTATCCACCTTGGTCCGAGTCATGTTAATAGGGGTAAATAGAAGAAATGAGGAAATTGAATGAATTTTGGTTAAAATAAGTAAACAAATGAAACGAGAAAGTGATATTGAATATATAAGTAAAATCCCGTTGAACCTTAGGAATACTTTAGTGATCATGATCAGTGGTAGCTTCGGCTACATTTCAGTGGTAGCTTCGGCTACATATCAGTGGTGGCTTCGGCTACAATTCAGTGTGGCACTTATGTGCAAATTTCTGTGTATCCTTTAGCATTCCAAATGGTTCAACGGGTAAATAGATGAATAAATAAGATGAGAAAGCATGTGATTAAGTGTACAATTGAGCACAAGCATATATGTGAAACTTTATTGGATGAGTTTTCTTACGTGATAAATGAGTGCAGGTATATATGTGTGTAGGTTTATGAAAATATGCTCTTGATCAATGTATGATCGAATTTGTGGTAAGGATGATATGGAGTAAGTGCTATTATTAATATTGTAAATATTTGATATTAAGTATATATTGAGATGGTTGGCTATGGACATGTTGGGTGTTATATGAGTATAAATGAAAATATTGCATAGCAAATATGAAAGAGTAAAATTAGCTATAAGACAGTTTTGAGCAACAGCAGACGTGTGACTTTGAAAAATCATTAAAAATGGTGTAAATTGAATTAGAAGCTGAATGATATGTGTAATTAAAGCTTATTGAGTCTATTTTCACATGAAAGAAATGGTGTAGGTGAAAGAATTACAGAATAGGATATATTTAAAGTTTTCTGTGACAGGGTCAGAATGAACTTCGAGATCCCCTGTTGTACCTTTGGAAAATCACTAAAAATTGTGTAAAAATGATTATGGAGTGTAATTTATATGTATGAACTCCTTAGTGAGTCTAGGTTCAAAAGAAATAAACATGAACCTTATCCGAGTTCTGCACAATGAGATAATTGATTTTTAGTAGTGAAAGGTCAGAACTGTCAGGCTGAGTAACAGGGGAATCTTTAACGAATAAACTGTACTAATTGGATGGGCCAAAAATTCTGGAAATTTTATGGTAATAAGATATATGAGTCTAGTTTCAGTGAAAATTTACGGAACTTAATTCGGAGCTCTGTAGCTCAAGAAATAAATAATTTAGTGATAGTGACTCCAAAAGACAGCTCAATGGGAACATAGATAAAAAGTGTATTTAAGCAAAATGGTGATTATATCACTTTGAAAACAAAATTTTAAGAATTAATTCAAATGAGTTATTACTTGCTTATTATTATTTGCATATAAATTTACTAAGCTTTGAAGCTTACTCTCCTTTCTTTCCATCTCCTTAGGGTTGAATGTTAGCTCGGGTTGGAGATCGTGGGAGATGTCATCACACTATCATACTTTTATGAGAGGTAAAGATAATAATAAATTTTGTAAGTCTATGGCATGTATAGGGATTTGGTGTTTTGTGTATTTAGCAATTGTTTTGGCTATAAGATATAGCTCACTTGATTAATGGCTTGTAGATTTAATTGGTTGAATATTAGTACTAGATGCAAATTTGTATTTTAGTATTTCAGGGAGGCCAAGGCTTGGTATATAGCCTCACACGGCCTGGCTGGTTGCTTAACACGGGCATGTGAAAGCCACACTATTTAACAACACGGCCGTGCTAAAAGTCACACGGGCGTGTGTGATAATGCTTTTTCATGAAAAATTTTCTAAGTCACGACTTGTTGGGATTCGAATCCTAACCATCCGAGATGTATGCTTTTAATCCGAAAACATCTCATAAAAACGTTTATGTGATAATTGACATGAAATTTCTTAATTGTTGCCGAATAAATTCTGTAAAAGGTCCGTTAAGTCCGGTAACGCTCTGTACTTGATTCCGGCGATGGTCTCGGGTATAGGGTGTTACATTTAGTGGTATCAGAGCTAAGGTTTAGTCGATTCTCGGACTAACATAACATAAGTGAGTCTAGCTATACATGCCATATTATTGTTTGTGATAGTGTGATGCCTCCCGATCCTGACGAAATTGTTCTATTGAGATAAAAAAATGTTTTCCAACCGAGTTACTTTTGGTAAAGTTGATAGTAATGTTAAGATGTGTAAAAATGTGTTTGTGATGAGATAAAACTCAGAAAGGTAAGAATAAAGTTTATGATATATATGTGATTAGTTATGAAATGAAATAGAAACAAGTTGAGAAATATAGAAAAGTGAAATGAAATAAAAGTTTATATCGTGATAAATTTATCCATGTTTGTTTGACATTTTCATGATATTGTATGCCTAACTTGTTTGGTTAGATGAGTGTGGTAAGTAGATCTACTTAAAATTTATGGAATGCATGTATGAGTGTATTTGTTTAAATGAGACAATTAGAAAGTTAGTGTAATATAAATATGTGTGTGATAATCTGCCTGAAGCAAATTGTATAATTATGATGATAGTATGATGATAAAAGATGTGTCACATATGTGTGTACATGGGAATTGAGTTAGAGGCTTTACGACCTCACCCCCTTAACAATGTGCCGTTTTGGAATGGAAATTTCACGGGACTTAAGTTGAATAAGTTCGCAAATAAGAGACTAAGGAGTTTGGTAGTGGGATGAATGATGTGCAGATAGAGTTAAGAATGGTTTTGACAAATGAATTGAGGTTGAAAAGGATATCAAATTGTTCCGAAGATAACCAGATTGAATAATGTCATGGTTAAAGGAAAGGTTGATTTTGGTAAATCGACTTAATCAAGCAGGGTATCTAAAGTATGTATTTATTAGAAATTCTCCCAAATTGGTTTTCGTTAATGAACGGAATAATATGGGGTTCATGACGACAGATTTAGTTAGAGGAATGACATTGAGTTGTGAAGATGTTTGTGTGTGACAGATACAGTTAGGTAATTATGACTATCTCTTATGGATATTTTATGTGTTCATATTTTCTCAAAGGCATATATGATTGCTCGTTTTCTGATGAAATTATTATTATATGAAAATGTTAGATAACTGTAATATCAGACAAAAGCTTTGTTAGCCCAATTGATTTACGATTGGTATTTTTCTATCTTCCTTTGGTATTTTATTTCGTTCCATTTGAGATCAAAGTTAATGATGCGATTTACTTGAGACTACCATCCTATTTATATTGGTTCCGTTGGAAATTATATCCTCTCGGTCATAGCTGATTTCAGAGTATATAAGTAGCGTTTTCTTTTCTTCTGGATTTCTTGGAAGAATCATCAGGAATCTCTATTAGTTCTTATGGGTAGTATTCTCAGATTTCCCGTATGGTCTTATATTTGGAATTTCTGGTATGGTATCGTATCTTGGGCTTCCATATCTCGGTTTTCCTATTATTCTTATTTCGTGAATTATCAATTATGATTCATCTGTAAAAGGGTATTCATTGGTCGAAGGAAAATATATTTATTACTGTTATAAATCCTAATATGATCGTAAGAGTTTGGTGATATAGATCTCGGATTATAGAAGTTGTATTATTGCACTGGTTATTATTGAGACTATTCTTGGATTTCTTATTCAATTTTGGAATGCACTATTGATGTTGTGGTAATCTAAATTTGTCAGACTATTAAGGTTTCCTTTTGCACGAAGATACTTTTAACCAAAGTGTTAGTTCTGGTTCAATCTGAGTTGAGTAAAGGATTTGTGAATTCCAGTTGTGCAACAATGTTTAGTTTGAAGTATGTTCTGATGAAAGAGATTTCAGAAAATATCTTGTTATTCTGTGTAATTAGAACTGTATGCAAGGAACTAAAATGCTTATTGCTAACAAACGAAATCGGGGTGATTCTGATTCTGATTTTGAGATTCGAGTAAATGTTATGATTGACTGTAGTTCAGAGATAGGTTTTATATTCTGAGAAGCTCAGAATTAAATTTTTTATGATTTTGAACGAAAGTGGAATTGAGTAATTGTGGATTTTGTTTTAGATTGCCTTTATTTTCCGAGGAAGAAAGATTCTACATGAATTGAAGTGATAGGTTGATGAGAGAAATCCATAATATTCCAGTATAATCTGATTTTGTACTCAATAATTGGTCAAGTTCTACATTTCTGATATGATGAGGTTGCACGGGGTATCTCTGTCAGTTGTGTTTGTTAGAAATCGGAGATTTACTTCGCGATTCTGAAAGAAGACTTAAGATTATTAATTATGGTTTTCTTCTGGATTTCTCTGACTCTTGAGAAAGGTTTATGGTAAAAACGCGAGTTCGAATTGTGTGGTGTACTTTCTGATTTAGATTGATCAAGATTGAATACTATAGAGGAGATTAAAATGTAAGACAGTATGATTTGATTAAGGTTTCTATTAATATTGTTATTGTTTCGATTCGAGATATGTGTTCCGGTAAATTTAAAGTTTACGCGAAAAATTTTTCCATCCTATCTTTATATGTGAAATGTTATTTATCTGAGTTTAATAAGATGTTCAGATACTTGGACTAGGTGAGAAGGTGATTGTATATATACTGTATTTCATTTTGGATCAATACTCAGATGAGAAGTTGATATCTGATGAAATTGGAAGTTAAGTCTGTTGGAACAAAAGCGATCAGTGGTTAGGGAAAAGGATATGAGATAGAATTTCTGTCCGAATTAAAATGAGAAATTGTTATTGACTTTGAAATATATATATATATATATATATATATATATCATGAGATTATGATAAATCTTCTGATAGGAAAAGATCTGTATCATTGGATTGGTGTGAAAAAGGGTTTGTTTAATAAATGATTAAAGTGTTCGTGATATGATTCGTTAGAGTAAACAGAAATTTTAGCCTGTTAGTGAATTGAGAAACATGATTCCGAGAAGTTTGTGAAAATGTCTCTCAGATTTAAAATTGATTGCTTCTGATAAGATTTTCGGGGACGAAAATCCCAAAGGGGGGGAGAGTTGTAACAGCCCAATTTTCAATAGTGTCGGAAATAGTGATTTAAGATCATTAAATCCGACAATTAAGTTTGAAAAACTTATTAATTAGAATTTATGAGTTAAGTATGAATTTAGAAATATTTTTGAATTAGTGAATTTTGTGTTTTAGAAGAATTATTAAAATAATTAGTTTTGAAAATAGAGAATTGATACCTCGAAATTATAAACCGAGTCATAAATATTTTTATAAATATTTATGGAGTGTTAATAAGTTAGTATTAAAGTTTCGTTAAGAAATTTTAAGGTTTCGGTAGTCAATTGGGTAAAAAGGACTAAATTGAATTAAGTGCAAAATTGTGAAATGTGATTAAATTGCTTAAGTAATAATTAAAGGAGGACCAAATGGGCAAATTGGCATATGGGAAAAAGGCTGGACGGTAGAGTTATAAAAATTAGTAAAGAGGTAGTGTGAACTAAGGGCAAAATTGGAAATTTTGTAAAGTTAATGAATAAATATCTTTCCTAATTAAGTTTTCTAGTGGATTCTTCATTCTTTCCAGCCAAAAACGCCAGAGAAGAATGTTATAAGCTGGTTTTTCACATTTTGCACCATGTGAGTTCAATCTTTGCTTTTTCTTTGTAATTTTTATGTTTTTGTGTCTTTTACAACTAGGTCCACCTATTGAATTCATTAGTTTTTGATTTTATGGGTAATATTGAAAGTTTCCATGGATGAGTGCTGTATGTTTATGGTAAATTATTATAGGTTTGAAGCTTCAAATTCATTATATGATGGAGTTATTAAGAGATTTTTAATAGAAATTGATTTTAGGACCTAATTGTGAAAAAGGTTTAGAATTGAAGGTTGTTGCTGAAATTATGAATGTTAAAGAGTACATATTAGTTTATAATGATAGAATAATGTGTTAATTGAGGGAAATAAGTTCAATTGATGGGTTAATTGATCAGGGACTAAATTGTAAAAAATTGTAAAGTGTAGGGTAAAAGTGTAATTTCGAAAAATTGAAAGGCATAAATTATAATTAAATTAAAAACTAACGAATGGAATTCTATATTATAGATTAAGAGCTCAAGGAAGCCGTGGAAAAGAGAAAAATAGCTAATAAATTCCCAAATTTCCTACAACTCCTGTAAATTGACCAGGTAAGTTTATATGTAAATAATGCACTTATGCTTAAGTAAATTTATGTATTGTTAAATTATTATACGTGATATTTATTGATCTGAAAATGAGAAAGTATATTTGGTCTGAACCGAAAGTGTGATAGAAAAGATTTACCTATTTGGAAATGAAATTTAGAAAATAATGGTATATGAATTGAATTGAATATGATCGAGATTTAATTGTTGAATATGTTTATTTATATATATGTGGAAATGTATGACTATGTGAATTGGAAGCAATTTATGTTTGAAATAAGAAAGATGTGATAAATGTGACCAAAGTGTTAATTGACAAGTGAATTTTAAAGTAGAAGTGAAATTACTAAGTGATTTTAATACCCTATTAACTAGTCGGGCTTAGTGGATATAGTTGGCATGCCATAGGATTGGAAGTGTTCAGGGATTCTTCGACCTCGAGTCGATGAGGCACTAGGTGTGCCATAGATTTACTTCGGATAGTTTCGATGAGGCTTTGGTAGCCACATTGCTTCGGCTTGGCCGATGAGGTACTTGGTGTGCCATAGATCTGATTTACTTCGAACTATCCGATGAGGCGTTGGTCGCCACTCTGGTGTGTTTGGTTGGATCCGTGTATCCACCTTGGTCCGAGTCATGTTAATAGGGGTAAATAGAAGAAATGAGGAAATTGAATGAATTTTGGTTAAAATAAGTAAACAAATGAAACGAGAAAGTGATATTGAATATATAAGTAAAATCCCGTTGAACCTTAGGAATACTTTAGTGATCATGATCAGTGGTAGCTTCGGCTACATTTCAGTGGTAGCTTCGGCTACATATCAGTGGTGGCTTCGGCTACAATTCAGTGTGGCACTTATGTGCAAATTTCTGTGTATCCTTTAGCATTCCAAATGGTTCAACGGGTAAATAGATGAATAAATAAGATGAGAAAGCATGTGATTAAGTGTACAATTGAGCACAAGCATATATGTGAAACTTTATTGGATGAGTTTTCTTACGTGATAAATGAGTGCAGGTATATATGTGTGTAGGTTTATGAAAATATGCTCTTGATCAATGTATGATCGAATTTGTGGTAAGGATGATATGGAGTAAGTGCTATTATTAATATTGTAAATATTTGATATTAAGTATATATTGAGATGGTTGGCTATGGACATGTTGGGTGTTATATGAGTATAAATGAAAATATTGCATAGCAAATATGAAAGAGTAAAATTAGCTATAAGACAGTTTTGAGCAACAGCAGACGTGTGACTTTGAAAAATCATTAAAAATGGTGTAAATTGAATTAGAAGCTGAATGATATGTGTAATTAAAGCTTATTGAGTCTATTTTCACATGAAAGAAATGGTGTAGGTGAAAGAATTACAGAATAGGATATATTTAAAGTTTTCTGTGACAGGGTCAGAATGAACTTCGAGATCCCCTGTTGTACCTTTGGAAAATCACTAAAAATTGTGTAAAAATGATTATGGAGTGTAATTTATATGTATGAACTCCTTAGTGAGTCTAGGTTCAAAAGAAATAAACATGAACCTTATCCGAGTTCTGCACAATGAGATAATTGATTTTTAGTAGTGAAAGGTCAGAACTGTCAGGCTGAGTAACAGGGGAATCTTTAACGAATAAACTGTACTAATTGGATGGGCCAAAAATTCTGGAAATTTTATGGTAATAAGATATATGAGTCTAGTTTCAGTGAAAATTTACGGAACTTAATTCGGAGCTCTGTAGCTCAAGAAATAAATAATTTAGTGATAGTGACTCCAAAAGACAGCTCAATGGGAACATAGATAAAAAGTGTATTTAAGCAAAATGGTGATTATATCACTTTGAAAACAAAATTTTAAGAATTAATTCAAATGAGTTATTACTTGCTTATTATTATTTGCATATAAATTTACTAAGCTTTGAAGCTTACTCTCCTTTCTTTCCATCTCCTTAGGGTTGAATGTTAGCTCGGGTTGGAGATCGTGGGAGATGTCATCACACTATCATACTTTTATGAGAGGTAAAGATAATAATAAATTTTGTAAGTCTATGGCATGTATAGGGATTTGGTGTTTTGTGTATTTAGCAATTGTTTTGGCTATAAGATATAGCTCACTTGATTAATGGCTTGTAGATTTAATTGGTTGAATATTAGTACTAGATGCAAATTTGTATTTTAGTATTTCAGGGAGGCCAAGGCTTGGTATATAGCCTCACACGGCCTGGCTGGTTGCTTAACACGGGCATGTGAAAGCCACACTATTTAACAACACGGCCGTGCTAAAAGTCACACGGGCGTGTGTGATAATGCTTTTTCATGAAAAATTTTCTAAGTCACGACTTGTTGGGATTCGAATCCTAACCATCCGAGATGTATGCTTTTAATCCGAAAACATCTCATAAAAACGTTTATGTGATAATTGACATGAAATTTCTTAATTGTTGCCGAATAAATTCTGTAAAAGGTCCGTTAAGTCCGGTAACGCTCTGTACTTGATTCCGGCGATGGTCTCGGGTATAGGGTGTTACAGCTGACCCTCAGCAGCCACTTGCCTCTGCCGTCTGGCCACCCACCGCCTCTGTCAGAACCCACTAGCACCGCACACCGCCCATGTCAGCATCAAGTGGTACCTGCAAAACAGCAAAGGGACTAGACAGAAATAATATAAAAAGAAGAATGTAAGGCTATAAAAGCCAATAGAAACCATGTAAACGGATCGGCTACATCAATAAAAAAAAAACACAACAGTTCTTCAAAAAGGGTTCGAATGATCAAAAATAGAAATAGAATCCTAAAATACAAAATATCCGAATACAACAAAGACACGGATAGTTTCAAATAATCAAAAGGGAAAAGCAGATCTAAAGAGAGGCAAGGTTTCTTATTATAATTTTTTTTTTCTCTTTTCAAAATAGTTCATATATATACACATATATATAGATATTAAGATCTTTTTAGCAGTAATACATAGGTATATCTATAAAAAAGAAAAAAATACAAACTTTTACCTTTTTGAAGTTCCGGCCACCGTGGTGGCGGCGACGATGGCAATCGGCCGGACGACGGACCAGACCATCGCCGGAGCTAGGGGCTACAGAGAAAACAAAGGAAAAGGATTAGTTTTTTTAAAAAAAACAGACAACAAATGACTAAAAAACAATTTTTTCAAACTTATATAGCCGATACAAAACGGCGTCGTTTTGGTCGGCACCTATAAGCCCCAAAACGGCACCGTTTCACTTGGCCCGACCCGATCCGACCCGGACCCGCTTCAGGGTCCGCGTGTTTTTAATAGGAGGGGCTATTTGCGCATCTAGCCCCTCCGATTTTTCAAGCCCGTACAATCAAGTCTTTGGGTATTTTTTAGATTGACCCCGCAGTTGCATTTGACTTCCAATCGAGTCCCCTACACTGCTGTGTGCTCTGATCAAAGGGGTTCATTACATTTTCAGTCCCCCAACGGTTTCAACGCATTACAATTGGGTCCTACCGCTTTCCTTTTATTTTAAAATTGTCCCAAAATTCTATTTTTGTTTTGAATTTCGTCCTTTATCGCCCTTTTCATTATTTCCTTTTAATTTTAATAATAATAATATTATTACTATTATTATTATTATTATTATTACTATTATTGTTATTATTACTACATGCTATTGTTATTGTATTTAGTATTATTTTAAATATTATGATTTCTCCATTTTTCACTATTATTGCTTATTACTTATTTTCACTATTATACTTTTACCATTATTATTAGTACCTATATTATTTTATTATGTGCAAGTATATATTATAATATTATTTTCTCTTTTTAATACTATTGTTACACATATACGTACATAATGTTGCTAATATGTATTTCTTTATTATTTACATGTATATAAGCCGCGTACATACCTTCAATAATGTTATTTATTTTTACGTGCATGTGTATATATCTCTGTAATATTATTGTCTTAATATTATAATCATTCATAGTAAGATATGTTATGTACCACTCTCAACATTATATGACTATTTTAAAATATATATATATATATATACATATTACCTTAGGTGTATAATGCTAACATATTATCATCACTAATGCACCACATTATCATCATTATATTTTATTACTTGCATATTATAGATATACGTATATTTATGTGTTTACTATTAACAATTATTTTAACATTAATATTATTCTAAAACACATACCCTATATTCCGATACTATCATCTATGCATACGATTCCAATACATTTCACGAATTCTACATATATCGTAATTATATACACATATATATATATATATATTCTTTAAACGTCATAAGTTTTATAATATTTACTATCTTATCCATACTCTTACCATGTACGTGTTTTGTCATTATACTATTCATATTATCTCATGCGTACATTATGTCATATTCTTTTAAAATACATAGTTTTTATTATCTTTTAATGCAAACATCTTTGCTATTATTCTTTTCTAAATATCACGTTTTAATTGCATCATTATTCCAAAAGGTGTACATTTCATTCAAACTGAAAATGTTTTAGAAACGAGGCAATATTTTCGTATTTAGAGATTCGGGAAATAGTGCCCTAACGTGCTGGGTTGCGATTTCTCATTCGTCTAAATACCTAAAATACCCTCGTAAATTTTGCAACTCGCGAGATAACTTTAGTTTCGAGGAATTTGCGAATCTCGTGTCCAATCGTGCTGGATGTGATGTTCGTATTCTTTCGAAGCGAAGGAATCTCGATTTATCAACCCAAATCATCCTACTTTCAAAAATGTTTTAGAAACGAGGCAATATTTTTGAGTTTAGAGATTCGGGAAATAGTGCCCTAACGTGCTGGGTTGCGATTTCTCGCTCATCTAAATACCTAAAATACCCTTTTAAACAAAATTTTGTAACTCACGAGATGACTTTAGTCTCGAAGGATTTAAAAAAACCTCGTGTCCAATCGTGCTGGATGTGACGTTCGAATTCTTCCGAGGCAAAGGAATCTCGATTTTCTCTACTCAAATTATCTCCATTTCAAAAAAGGATCCTATCTTTAAATCTTTCAAAATTTCGACTTAAGACAGAAAATTGCTCAATTTGGTACCAACTTTGGGCGTCGCGGGGGTGCTAAGCCTTCCCCGCGCGTAACCGACTCCCGAGCCCGTTTTCTCTAATTTTTCGTAGACCAAAGAGTTTTATAAGGTGATCCAATCACACCGAAAAAGGTTGGTGGCGACTCCCCATTTTCATTTTTCAAGTCGACATCCGTTTTTCTCAAAAAATGGTTACGACAGATGATTATGACAAAAAAATTTATATTACAAAAAAATGTTTATTTTATAAAGTTATAGTAATAATTTATTTGAAACGTAAAATTTTCTAAAGTTATTGTCAAAAAGTTTATGATAAAAAATAATATACTTATTCATAAAAAATGTTTTAGTTTTTTTATCATAACTTATTTATAAAAAATAATTTTCTAAAGTTATTACAAAAAATTATATTATTTATAAGAAGTGTTATGAAAGTTTTAGACCATTTATAATTTCTTTTATAAAATTTATATATTATAAAATTTATATTATTTTGATTTAATTTATATATTATAGAAGGGGTATAATTTAACATAATTTTTTCTCTAAATTAATGATAAACTATAAAAGTAACATATTTTAATCTCATTATTAATGCATTTTTAGATAAATAATTATGCAAATTAGTGAATTTGATGCTCTTAATCCTTTAAATTCATGTTTCTATATTAAAGAGAGCATTTGGGAGTGAAAAACGAGCCAAAATTAAACAAAAAAAAACCTGTTTTTAGGATCCACACGGGCTAGGCATTTCCACACGAGCTGGACACACGCTCACGTGCCAGCCTGTGTCGAGTTCGTACCCTGCTTCCCAAATATGTAGAAAAAACCCAATTTTTAGGCTTTCTAAACATTCTAAAGTCTATAAATACCTATTAGAAGAAGACCTAAAGGGGCAATCAGAAAGGATTGAAGAAAACACTCAAAGAACGCCATCGGAATCAACTCGGAAGCGCATCTCCCTCAAGATCGAAGATCTCCATTTAATTTCTTTCGAAGTTTTATTCAGTTTCTTTATGTCTTGTAGTTATCCTAGCCTTAGGATGTTTCTATTTAGGATTATGAACTAAATTCCCTAGATACCTAGGGAGGATGAAACCTATAATGAATCTTATTATTTGATTTCTGATTTACATGATAAATACTTGATTCTTGTTCTCAATTATGTATGTTTTTTTCTTGTTTTAATATTTCCAATATATTAATTCATGTTTAATGTGATTATTTCAGTTGAGCAAAAGTCTGTTTAAGAGTAGGTCTAGCATAATTAAGTGGAGTTGCATGCAATCCTAGAAATAGGAAGGCATAAATCTATCGGATTAGAGTCCAACCTAACAAGAGAATCTATAGATCGAGTTAATGCGACAATATGGGTTTTAATTAGAAAAAGATTTCAATTAATAAACCTAGAGTCAGTTGTTCTTACTCTCGAAATAGATATTAACATAATTTAGGGACTTCTACGGATCAATACACAACTGAATAAATTGTTTAATTCAGATTCATAATAATAGGTGAAGTCTAGGTGAATTTTTTTCCTGGGTATTATCTATCTCATTGGTTATCTTCGATTATTTTCCTATTTCATTCCCTGTTGCGTTCTTAGTTAGATTAGTTTAGTAATTTTAGATTAAAAACAATCACTCTAATTTATTGGCTAAATAATAGAAAAACGGTAATTACTAGTACCTTTAGTCATTGTGGATACGATATTCCCTACTTACCATAGTTATACTGTTGTTCGATAGGTGTGCTTGCCTTAGTCGTATTTTTAGTTAGTTTAGTGACCATCAAGTTTTTAGTGCTGTTGCCGAGGACTAAAATATTAGGAATGCTTTATTTTTATTATAAAATTTTTTAGTTTAATTTTTACATTCTAATTTTTTTCTTCTTTTATTTGTTTCTGGCAGGTTCCTTTAGTTTATGACTAGAAGAAACCCATCGGGATCATTGTTATTTGTAACACCCCCTACCCGTATTCATCGCCGGAATAGGGTACGAGGTATTACCGAAGTTTACCGAACAATAATTTTTTTCTTTAAATTTTTTTATTAAAACTCAATATATCCCCTTTATAGACATCTAACATTCCCTGCAAAACTTAAACCGAGACCAATCCAAATCAACCAATCCAATTCAACATATTTTCAAAATAGATTCATGCATATTCATAAGATAATTTCATCACATACCAAACCAAGATTTGTTGGCCACACCAATGTCTAACTTTACATTCATTTCACATTAACATTTACTTTATTAACTTATACATGCCATTGATTTCCAAAATAAAGTTTCTGGATATACCAAAATATTGAGGTTGATAGTGTGATGTGTCTTCGACAGAATCTGACCTCCGAGCTCTTAATACTACAAAACAGGGAAAAAGAAAACAGGATAAGCATATTGTGCTTAGTAAGCTCATGTAACAAGAATTATACTTACCTAATATTTTCAATACAATACAATAAACATACATACATCCATTCAATGCATTGTTATCTTAACATGCACAAACTCAACATTCAAGTTAGTACAATAATTTCAATGTATCAATAATATATACTGTGATTGATGAGCTCATCAATACCATGATTTTCATTCTATTATTATTTTCCCATATTTATCCCGTTGAATTTTCTCGAAATTTCGATGGATTTTCAGGGGTACACTTTGGTGTACAAATTCGAGTCCGTTAATTCATATTCATGTGCGCACATTTTCATTTCAGAGAGCACACTCCCGCGAACCTCATCCTTACAGTGGGATTACCAGTCCAGGCTAAATCCCCTGTAATATAAACTCATAGAGTATTGTCGGGATTACCAGTCCAGGCTAAATCCCCTACAACGACAATTACTCTAATGAGTTTGGATCTGAATTACCAGTCCAGGCTAAATTCAGACCCTAATTTGGATTAACCGTCCGGGCTAAATCCATTTTCCACATATTCTTCGGGAGGGATATAACAAGATAGGATCACCCGTCCGGGCTAGATCCCCTTTTACCGTCAATTTCTTTTTAGAGATCCATCGAATTTTCCTTTCATTCAACCGGGATTTCTTCTCATTTTTATCAAATATATCAATGTTTCATCAATTTTCATATAATGAACATTCAATTCATATTCACATCAATAACATACATTTCAAGCATTTAAGAATATAATTCAAGTTACACGAACTTACCTCAATACTTGTTTGTATACAAAAATCTACTAATCCCTAACTTTTTCCTTTCCTCGATCTAGCTTCGTATTTGAGTCTTCAGGATCTAAATAAATAAATTTAATCATCAATTTAATATTTCATGTCCATATATGCCATTTTCTACAATTCCACCATTATTTATAGTTCATTCAAAGCTATCTACTTGAGTCATAGTCACTAAATTATTTTTATCTTGAGCTACAGAAGTCCAAATTAAGATCCGCTAATTTTCCCTGAAACTAGACTCACATATCTTCTTACCATAAAATTTTCAGAATTTTTGGTTTAGCCAATAAGTACAGTTTATTCTTTAAAGTCACCCCTGTTCTGCTGTATGACAGTTCTGACCTTTCTTCACTAAAAATTAATTATCTCCTCGTACAGAACTCGGATAATGTTTCCGCTTGTTTCTATTGAAAATAGACTCATTAAAGATTTCAAAAATATAAATTTAAGTCCCTAATTATTTTTATACAATTTTTGGTGATTTTCCAAATTCAAAACAGGGGAACCCGAAATCATTCTGACCTTGTCTCACAAAATGCATTATATCTCATGATTTACAATTCCATTGCTTACACCGTTTCTTCTATGAAAAACTAGACTCAATAAGATTTAATTTCATATCTTTTACACACTCTAATTCGATTTATACAATTTATGGTGATTTTTCAAAGTTGGACTACTGCTGCTATCCAAAACTATTTTAGTGCAAGAGGTTTATTACCATTTTTCCCCTAAGCTTTTAATATGTGATAATTTCGTCCCTACTCAATTAACCTCTCAATTGAGCTGATTTTTATCAATTAATAACCTTTGGGGATAAGAATTTCAACACCAAACTTCCATGCTAAATATCCACTTCCTATACATTTTATTCCATAAAATCATCATATAATAAGATTAAAGCTTAAATTCCATGCTAAATATTCATATACTTACAGCACTCAACCATGGTGACTTTCAATTTCATCCATAAGATAAAAAACTAATGAATTTAATAGTAGGACCTAGTTGTAAAAGTCTTAAAAACACAAAAATTACAAGAAAAAGGCAAGGATTAACTCACTTGGTGCAAAAATTATGAAAAACCAGCTTAAAGAACCCCTCCTACGGCGTTTTGGCTGGTTAGAATGAAGAGAAATCTCAAGAAATCTATATATTTCCATATTAGTCCTAGTTTTATTTAGTTAATAATGCAATATTCCAATTTTACCCTTAAATCATCCATTTTTCTGCTGATTTTATGCCCTTGCCGTCTAGACCAATAATGTTTGGGTCTATTTACCTTTTAAATCCTTTCTCATTAAACACTTCAGCTATTTAATCATTCTAACCACTTTTACACCTTTTCCAATTTAGTCCTTTTCATTTAATTAACTTTCCAAACGTTAAAATTTTCTAACGAAATTTTAATACAATATTAATAACATTTCACAAATATTTCTAAAAATATTTTCGACTCGGTTTTACGAGATCGAGGTCTCAATAACTTGTTTTTACCTAATTTCTTCAATAATTTCTTTTTCTTAACTAACCACTAAATCGGTAAAATTTTTCTATCAATATTTTCATATGATTTTCCTATCATATCAATATTTATGCAAAAATATTAAAATAAAATTCTCTTTAAATCGGATTTGTGGTTACAAAACCACTGTTCCGATAACCTTGAATTTAGGCCATTACATTATTTGATAGTGAAATTGAAAGTATAGCTCGTAGAAACTGTAGAGAAACAAGACAGAGTCAAGAAAATATAGTAGACGAACAAGAAGAAATTATTATTACTGAAGAGATTGGTGATAACCAGAATAATCAGCTACCTCCTATAGTAGTTGCAGATCTAAATCATGTTCCTCATTCTATGTATAATTATTGCCAAACCCACTCTAATTAGCGCTAATTGAGTATTGTGCGACCCACCATTACTGTAAATAATTTCGAATTGAAGCCGAACACTGTTCAGATGATACAACAGTTTGTTCAGTTCAATGGTTTGCAAGACGAAGATCCAAATACTCATTTGGCCAATTTCTTGGAAATCTACGATACTTTAAAGATTAATGGCGTCACTGACGACGCCATTTATTTACAGTTATTCCCTTTCTTGTTGAGGAACAAAGCTAAGTAGTAGTTGAACTCTTTACCACGAGGTTCCATTACTACGTGGGTTAAAATGACCAAGAAGTTCCTTCTAAAGTACTTCCCACTGGCTAAGACAGCCAAGCTGAGGAATGATATCTCTTCTTTCGTATAGATCGATTTAGAAACGTTATATGATGCAAGGGAAATGTTAACCCATAACTCATTTTTTTTTGTTTGTTGGGACTTTTTCTCGGTTTATTGACTTCTTTTTTATTGAGATTTTATTTGGTTAGTTGTTTAACTATGCTATTCTGTTTGATTTGCTGAATTATTTTTTATTATTCTAGAAAAAAAGAAAAAAAAAAGAGAAAAAGAAAAGAAGAAGAAGAAGAAGAATATTGATTATTATTTAGTTCTATGTTGATTGAACTTGATTATTATTTAGTTCTATGTTGATTGAGCTTGAACAGTTAAATTAATATTTTGAGAAGAAGTCGTTTTCTTATTCTTGAATAGTTCTTAATTTATTCACTTGTTTTTAATTCAACATTTGTTTATTTTTCTAGTTTGATAATTTATCAATTCGATCTCGATTTTAACCAACTTTTTTAGCCATTCTCCTTACCTTTTACCTAAACCCCATCACAACCTCTTAAAGACATTTTGATTTGTGTATCATATCTTTTTATTGTGGTGGAGATCTGATTTTCATGCAAGGCTGTGGTAAAGACTTTTCTTATTTGACTATTGAGTGCTTCTTCTTGAACCTTAAACACTCTGAATGATTTAAGTGTGTAACACCCCTAACCCACATTCGTCATTGGAATTGAGTTTTAGAGCATTACTGAAGCTTATCAATCAAACAGACATAAATTTTAAACATTTCGTATCATATTATATTCAGGCAAAAAAATAATAATTAAACTCATAAATATTGTCCCTTATTCGAGCCATTGAGGCCCAAAATACCTGTTTGAAACAAATCGGGACTAATTTGGAAACTCAGAGAATTTTTTTAAAAATAATAAAAATTTTCAGAATTGCAGGGTTCACACGGCCAAGAGACACACCTGTGTGTTAGGCTGTGTGGACATTCGAAATAGG
Organism: Gossypium stocksii; assembly: GCA_020496765.1. Classification (NCBI taxonomy): domain Eukaryota; kingdom Viridiplantae; phylum Streptophyta; class Magnoliopsida; order Malvales; family Malvaceae; genus Gossypium; species Gossypium stocksii. The sequence goes on along the minus strand of CM035627.1, from coordinate 109,116,309 downwards.
GACAGACGGTCGTGTCCCAGCCCGTGTCTATACTCGTGTAACTCTCTAAGTTAGGTCAAATGGCCAAGCCACACGCCCGTGTGCCAGATCGTGTGCCCTTTCGAAATGGCCTCGCATGCCTGTATGCTAGCTGTGTGTCTCACACGGTCCAGTCATACGTCCGTGTGTCTAACCATGTGGACTCAAAATGTACCTTAAACAACAAGTTTACCAATCCCTGCAAGCTTGGACATTAAGCAACTCAAAAATCATTCGTTTAACTATTTCAAATCACAATCAAACACATTCAAAACATGTCAAAACAATCATCTTAAGTGCCCAACCAATGTACCCTTATTGGTACCACAATTATATCATCAAAACAAATCATCAAAGCATCAATTTAATCCAAATTATAAACATACAAATTTCAACCATTTTCGCCTAAATCATGAGCACTTAAACATCAATTTAACATACCATAATAAGGTTTCAAACACATACTTATAGATATATGCCAACCAATATTAAACTTATAATCTCATTTACAATCAATCCACAAAATAATTATTATTTAGACATCTTAGGTACATGCCGACACATTTCAAAAAGATAAACATCACCACGTTTGAGTTCGGGATCGTTATTGAATGCTCAATTAGAGATCAGAATTAAGTACTAAACCTATGCTTGGAAAACAAAACCATACGCTGACTAAAATTCAATGGTATTTCTATAATCCGAATATTTAAAAATAAAACAATATAACATACACAATTAAATGTTAAGCACAATTACATATTTAAAACCACATTTATTTATACAATAGCATTAACCATTCAATACTCAAATCATGAATAAATCATTTTATACTCTACTCTACTCAATTTTCATCAGTTACGATATAATATCTTTTCACAATTAGATCCATATATCATTTAACAATAACATTACTCATTTCATATCCAATTCATGAATACATAATTCATGTATTTCATTTGCATATTTCAATTCACTATTTAATTTTCAATTTAAATACACGGATCCAACCAAACACACTAGTTTGGCACCCAGTGCCTCATTAGATAATTCGAAGCAGTAAATTGACACCTAGTGTCTCATCAGTTAAACTGAAGTAAATTGGCACTCAGTGCCTCATCGAATAAATCTGAAGTAATAAATTGACACCCAGTGTCTCATTGACTCAAAGTATAACACCCCTAACCCGATTTCGTTGCCGGAACCAAGTTATGGAGTATCACTAGAACTTTTAGAACAAATAACAGATATATTATATCAAAATACAATATTCTTATCAAAATTTGTCATATAGTCTCTTATGAGAACACTTGAGGCCCAAAATATGCTTTTGAATTAAATCGAGACTAAGCTAGTTCTCACAAAATTTCTAAATATTCTTAAGTACAGGGCACACATACCCATGTGACCAGGCTGTGTAGCTCACATGCCCGTGTAGGGTAAGGTACACACGCCCGTGTCCCTAACCCATGTAACTCTCTGACTTGTAATTTATTTAGGTGCATAAGTCACATGGCTAAGTTACACGCCCGTGTACAAGGCCGTGTTCTTCACACGGCTGAGACACACGCACGTGTCTCTGCCCGTGTGCCAATTTCTGAGCATTTTGTTACTTAAATCTAAGATCCAGGGGATACACAGCCAAAACACACGTCCATGTGCTAGGCCGTGTGTCACACACGGTCATAACACACGCTCGTGTGTCTATCCATGTGGACAAAAATTAGACTATTTTCCAAACTTTATTTCTCACCCAATTGGTCTTTTACTTACACCAACACTTAAATATGTTCAAAAATCAATTTATATGGTTAAATATCCAAATTTATCAATCAACCATTCATATATATATAAACATATTCATCAATTTTTATAGCATTCTTAACCATCATCCTTATACCATCTCATTATTTGTTCATTTTAAACCCATATCAAATATGATAAAATCATAATTATATGTAACTCAAAATTTGCTAAGTACAAGCCATACCAATGGCTAGTTACAATTAGAACATTTATGAGCCAACATTTGCTAATCAACATATACATGCCATTATAACCATAACTCATTTACCATACATACCAAAATGGGCCGATGGTTAGTGTGATTGATCTTCGACAAGATTCTCAACCAACAAGCTTTCGAAACACTATTAAACAGAGGAAAATGAAACAGAGTAAGCATATAATGCTTAGTAAGTCCGTATAAATTGGTAATTAACTTACTACACATTTAAATTAAATTTAAACATACAAGGCACATTCAATCATCGTGATCATGAGCCCTAACACCTATCCTCATCACCCTTGTTAGTCATATACTTCATATAAATATCAAGAAACATGTATGGGCTCAACTCTTATTAGGTTTCTTGTATACATATACTTTTTCACATCATGTATTCATATAACATGTAATAACCATATCTTTATATTTCAAATACATTTTCATAATAACTTGTCTTGATTTCAGGCTATTTCATATTTAAGCTTTACTCATCAAATCATTTGAAACACCACCTTTTTACAAATAGTACACTTGAGGTGCATAATTCTATAATTATGAATAAACACATTTATCAAACATATTCTATATTCATATATCTTAGTCTCGTGTTTTCATATATCAATAACTATTTTTTCTTGTATTTCAGACAAATACATATAACAATTCATAAGCATGCAATTCGCTATCTCTTCCTGTTGATCACAATTTCAAATGACAAATTCATGTAAGTGAGCTCAATGTCATTAGCTGTTTAAGTTCTATCACTTTAATTCACATACACATAATTCACTAACATAGCATGCCAAACACAATCTCTAAATGATGAGATCACACAATTGAGCTCAATTTTCACTGTTTAATATGTTTTATCACATAAAATTTGCTTAACACTTGCCACAATTTGTCATATTAAGAATGTCTTACAGAATTGAGTTCTTTGTTTTCATAATGCCATAGTATAACTATGGTCTTGCACTTAATCACATATCACACACTGAAGCCATAGCCCAGCTATGATCTTACACGGAAGCACATATCACACAGATGCCATGTCCTAGTTATAGTCTTACACAGAAGCACATACCACACCGATGCCATAGCCCAGCTATAGTCTTATAAGGAATCACATTCACATTTCTACATGTTTCCATGGTCAAACCATGGTCTTTTCCGTTAATTCATCACATATCACTAAATGAAAGTACTTATTCCTGCGTTCTGCTCAATTTACATAATTAATTTCATTTTCATACTTTTTTAGTATTTACGATTTAATAACGAATTTATGAAATTAATACTTCATATAAATCATAAAACCACAAACAATCATTAAGATTCAGCCATATGAACTTACTTGGGCATATTTGTAAAGATTGCAACACCTCAAAGACCAATCGGAAATGTTCTCTTTTCCCCATTTATCTTTAGGCTCTTGATCTATATTTATAAAATCATTCTCTCATTATAATTTATTTCAATTCTATTCTACTTCACAATTTATGCCCTTTAATTTTTGAAATTACACTTTTACTCGAAACTTTACAATTTTTACAATTTAGTCCCTGTTTAATTAACCCTTCAATTGAACTAATTTTTCTCAATTAACACTTTATATAACCATTATAAGCTATTTTAAACCTTTGAAATTTAGAATTTCAACACAAAACCCTAATTCCAAACTTTTCACAATTAGGTCCTAAAATCAATTTCCATCAAAATTACTTAATATGATCATCATATAACAAAATCAAAGCTTCAATTATATGTTTATTTATAATAAACATCCAGAAATAGTCCATAGTAAATTTCAAAATCATTCATGAAATAAAAAACTAATGAAATAGATAGTTGGACCTAATTGTAAAAGTCACAAAAACATAAAATTTACAAAGAAAAAGCAAGAATTGAACTCACATGGTGTAAAATATGAAAAAATAGCTTCTTTCAGACCTCTAATGGCATTCTTGGCTGATACTTTTGGAAGAAATGTCTAGATTTCTCAATTAGATCCTATTTTATTATTAAAATTTACCTTATTTCCAATTTTACCCTTTGTTCACACTTCATTTTTATGTTTTCCTGCACACCAATGCAGCCCAACCCATTTAATTTGGATCTAATTACCTTTTAACTCTTTCCTCTCTAGACACTTAAGCTATTTAATCACTTTTCCCAAATTTTGCACATTTCACAATTTAGTCTTTTTTAATAAATTAACTATCAAAACGTTAAAATTTTCTAATGATATTAACACTTCATAAATATTTATAAAAATATTTACAACTTGGCTTATAGTATTGAGGTCTTGATACCTCGGTTTTAGCTCAATTTGCCTAATTATTTCTTTTCAATCATATAATTCACTAATTCAAAAATATTTCTATATCCACACTTATTTCATAACTATTAATTTAATAAATTTTCCTAACTCTTTCGTCGGATTTTGTGATCTCGAATCACTGTTCCGACACCACTGAAAAATTGTGTTGTTACACAAAGTCAAAGAAATCCCTGAACTCTTCCAATCTTATGGCATGCTATCTATATTCGGCTCAGCCCGATACAATTAATAGGGTTCCAATTCACTTTTCAAATACAACCAATATTTAGTTCAATTCAAATAATCAATATATATACCAATTCAATCCATTCAATCAACTTAAATTCAATTCAATGATAAAGTGTCAAATACTCACCATAATACTTACCATATGCATTAAATAAAAAATACAACAATTAATAATTAAGTTCAGATTATAGAAATACAAATCAGAAATTTCGAGCTATTCCTCATCGACTTTATCTTTTCTCTTTTTAGTCGAAGATTCTGGTACAACTTTAGCTATGAAATTAAAACAATTAAAATTCATCAATACAACACAATTAAGTTTTATATTGGATATTTCAATTTTTACTCAATGTTTGCCTAAATTCCAATTTAGTCCCTAAACCGAGACTAACTTTTATTCTTCACATTTAATTCTTTATGTTCATGCAAATTCCACTTTAGACTAAATTTAACTCCCTATTTTCACTTAAATTCCTAAATTTCAAACTTTTATAATTTAGTCCCTATTACTCAAAATTTACAATTTATTCTACAATTTAATCCTTTTTCATTTCTAGCTTAAAAATCTATCAATTTAATCCCTAATTCTAAAATTATTCAACATAGACAACACTTAAAACTCAATAATTTCTAAATTTCGATATCGGTCAGGTAGTGTTTTACATCAGGATTACAAAAATATAAAAATTACAAAAAAATGGACTAAATTGACTAACCAATTGAACTTGGAAACTTTGAAACCCCTAGCCTTGTCTTTCTCCATTCTTTCTTTCCCTTTCCCTTTTTCTTTTTCTTTCTTTCTTCTTTCTATTTCGTTTCTATCTTTCTTTCTTTCTTTCTTTCTTTTTATTACTTATTTTATTATTATAATATAATATATATACTTAATAGTTAAGATTTAATATTATAATATTATAATATATATTTTAACTTTAAATTTTTATAATAATATATACCTTATGCCGCCTTATTTTAAGACAATGGCATAATTGTTTTTTTAGTCCCTTTAATTTTTCTTTAGTCTATAATTCAACTTTCACACTTTACGCAATTTAGTCATTTTACCTAATTACTCTTAATTCATGCAAATTCACTTAACCAAAACCTAATTAACTCAACAACTATCTTCGTAAATATAAATATTTACGAGTCTAATTTACAAAAACAGAGTCCCAAAATGTACTTTCCGACACCCGTGACTATTGGATCATTACAGAGTGAACCTTTAGTGAGGATGTCGATTCTTGTCGATTTTGAATTAAAGGTAATTACTTAGATAAGGGGAAATACCTATATTTTCGTGCTTTAAAAATTTTCAACTTAAATTGTTTTAATCTTTAGTACTCTTTTAGTTGAATTATCAATGTATGATCATCTGTGAATTATTTCAAAATATTATTGATGAGAATTACAAGTTGAGAAATATTAATTTTAATGTGAGTCGAGGATTTTACTTGAGGATAAGCAAACGCTTAAGTGTAGGGATATTTGATAAACTATAAAAGTAACATATTTTAATCCATTCTTAATGCATTTTTGGATAATTAATTATGCAAATTAGTGAATTTGATGCTCCTAATCCTCTAAATTCATGCTTCTATACTTAAAAGAGCTTTTGGGAGCGAAAAACGAGCCAAAATCAGACAAAAAGAGCTGTTTTCAGGATCCTCACGGGCTAGGCATTTCCACACTGGCTAGACACACGCCCGTGTGAGCCACACGGGCTAACCACACGCTTATGTATCAGCCCGTGTTGGTTTCGTACCTTGCTTCCCAAATACACAGAAAAACTTAATTTTTATGCTTTTTGAGCATTTTAAAGTCTATAAATACCTATTAGAAGAAGACCTAATGGGGCAATCAGAGAAGATCGAAGAAAACACTCGAAGAACGCCATCATAATCAACTCAGAAGTGGATCTCCCTTAAGATCGAAGATCTCTATTTAATTTCTTTTGAAGTCTTATTCAGTTTCTTTATGTCTTGTGGTTATCCTAACCTTGAGATGTTTCTATTCAGGATTATGAACTAAATTCCTTAAATACATAGAGAGGATGAAACCTATGATGAATCTTATTATTTGATTTATGATTTACATGAAAAATACTTGATTCTTGTTCTCAATTATGTATGTTTATTTCTTATTTTAATATTTTTGGGATATTAATTTATGTTTAATGTGCTTATTTCAGTGGAGCAAAAGTCACTGTTTAAGAGTAGATCTAGCATATTTGAGTGGAGTTGTGTACAATCATAGAAATAAGATGACATAATCTACCAGATTAGAGTCAAATCTAATATGGGAATCTATAGGTCGAGTTAATACGACAATCTGGGTTTTAATTAGAAAGAGATTTTAATTAATAAACCTAGAGTCAGTTGTTCTTATTCTCGAAAGAGATATTAACATAATTTAGGGATTTCTACAGATCAAGACACAAGTGAATAAATCGTTTAATTCAGATGCATAATACTAGGTGAAGTCTAGGTGGATTCTTTCCTGGGTATTGTCTATCTCATTGGTTATCTTCGATTATTTTTCTATTTCATTCTCTATTGCGTTCTTAATTATATTAGTTTAGTAATTTTAGATTAAAAACAATCACTCCAATTTGTCAGCTAAATAATAAAAAAACGGTACTTACTAGTACTTTTAGTCATCGTGGATACGATATTCCCTACTCACCATAGCTATACTATCGTTCATTAGGTGCGCTTGCCTTAGTTGTATTTTTAGTTAGTTTAGTGACCATTAATTAAGTTTATATAAGTTTTTATAATTAAAGTTACAGACTATTTGGGCTATGAACCCAAATAATAAGGTCAATGGTAATTATGCAATTAGAAAAGGTTTTCTTGGATCATATTACGAGGTATGATGCCATTTGATAGAATGGTTCCAAACACAAGCACCATAAATAGTTTAGGAACTATTTAATTTAAGACATTTAAAACTTTGAGATGTGGTTAAGAAGATATTTGTTGCTATAAAAAAGTATTTCTTATATTAACAACATCATCCTAATATAGTATAAAAAACCAAGGTTGAATCGTACTAGCATGTTGTATATTTTATAACTTCAATCATAGGTGGAATTGAGATGATCCCCACTTCATCGAGTACATGGAAGAATGAAATGTTAATAAATTTAATTATGCATATTTAAATTAAGATAATAATAAACTTGGTGAAGGAGCATATGTAAAATATTAAAGAGGGAATAACTCAACAAATATGCACTAGAACATTTAGATAAAATTACATATGACGTTTATTTTTCTTACTATTTTTATTAGTAATCATGCTATGAACTACTTTTTTAATCGAATATAATAATATGATGATTTGAATTTGATTATTATTACTTGCTTATTAATATTTTTTATAAAATATAAATTATGTAACTGTGAAATTACAATTTGTAATACCAAACATGGCAGAGGGAATTATGATGTAATTACACTCTTTCAACCAAACATGTATAGTGAATTACACTTCTTTATAATTACAAGAAAGTGTAATTACTATGGTAGTAATTACACTTTCATTCTTGTCCAAAAAAACCCATTAACTAAGAAGTTGTAAGCTTGTTACAACGACTTCCTCATCAACAACCAGCACCCATATTTCACCAATATTTCACATAATTTGGACTTCCCAAACAGCTTGGTACAATGTCTTTGTCATCAACAACTAGCGTATCAGATACTCTTCACTCATTTACCTCAAATATGGTACATAATAAAAAATTCCCAACTGGTTTCAAGAATGGTGGAACTGATATGGAATATATTCTTTTAATATCCTATCAGAAAAAATCCAAAACTTATGACCCAATTTTTTTTAACAAATTTTAACTAAAGCCAAATTATAAACACAAATACAAAACAATTCATTTCTTTTCAAAATTATGTATTTTTTTTGGATTGTTTCATGGAATTATGGTCATGAATAGTACTAATATATAAGGATCCCAATGTTAGTTCGAAATTTTAAAACAAAGTGGAGGAAAAAATTCAATGACGAGAAATATAATTCTTAGTGTTTAAATGGATTTTTTAACAAATATTCAAGATTGTGCAAGTCCAGTGCCTCAAACTAAACTGCTGCAAAAATAATTGTTAATGCATTGCTAACTTAAGCCAAGACCAAAATAGAATATTAGAAGCTTATGGCTGAAATGTTTAGCTTAACGTATTTCGATTCAAAAGACAATAAATCCTCAACATTGTAAATTAAAACAATGAATCTTGTAGATGATACTACAATAGTGGCAATCACTAAAATCGATAAAAAATGATAAAAATGAGATAAATAATGAGATTCCCTACAAAGTTTCTATAATGTTCATATAAAAGTCTTCAAAAGAAAAAAGATGAATAGTGAGGTTTCTCGTAAAGTTTTCAAATTTAGGGAATATATTCTAAAATGATTTAAGAAATAGTGAGATTTTTTTCAAAGTTTATGAGATGGATAATGAGATTCATTGCAAAGTTTCTGAAATGATTCAGAGAATATATTCTAAAACAAGATGAATAGTGTAGATTCCCTGCCAAAGTATCTAAAATTTTAATAATGTATACAAAACTATTAGAATTTTAATGATGTATGGAAATAGATTCCTCAATAATGTCATTGTAAAAGAGGTAAGAGCCCTCTATAAAAAACTCTCAATTTGGAGATGAAAGGCATGTTTAAATTTTCCTAAAATTCTTTTAAGCAAAATTTTTCCATCTTTTCAAAAAACCCATCCAACAAATTTTTTACAAAAAAAAAAATTACTTTTTTTAAAATTTAAAATTTTAAGTTTTCATTTACATTCATCCTTAAATCCTTGATTCTCGTTGGTATCAGAGCTATAAATAAACATGTAATTTTAAGTTTTAAAATTTTTAAAAATTTTTTTAATATTTTTGAGTTTTGGTTTAACTATATTTATTAATATATTGTTATTATCCATTTTGGATTAGTCCAAATATGTGTCAAATCGTCAATGTTGAAGCTATCAAAACTATCTCAATTTTTATTGTTTTAAGAGGCTGAAGACACATAATGTTTAATGATTCATTATTAGGAACAGTTGAAACAAACCTATGTGCTAGCTCTATACAGTTTAATTGCTCCCCAAATTTTATGGTTTAATTAATTGATAAAAAACATTTTAAAATCCTTGACCCTTCAAGTTCATACTCGTACTTACAAGAAGCATCCTGGAATGGAGGTGCTAACATTAGTTTATTAGCTCCATTTTAAAGTCATGTACTTCGTAGTCAACATTACAACTTTAGTCCTTAACTCAAAAGGAGAAACTCTTTTAATAGAAACAAACACCTTAAGATTCCACCATATCCTAGTTCAGAAGCATCTATTTCTGCTATCTACTTGTGTCGTATGGTGAAAACACCTAGAAAAAAATGACTGTCATTACTTGTAATAATTGATTGTTAACTTTAAAGGTCAAAAAGGTTTTTGTAATTTTAACATTCAAAAGCTCAATTAAGTGCAATATATATAGGGGCTTATTTGATCTTTTTCAAAAAGTTTAGGGGCTTTTAAGACTCTTTAGCCTAAAATTTAAGAAAAATCAATATGAAGAAAGAAATTCTGGTCAAATAATGAAATCTTAGTTTTGATTTATAAGTTTGATCATCGATGCAAAGATAAAATTCATTATTCTTCAATAAATTAGTTATAGTTGTCGACATCGCATCTAACAACCAATCTCTTTTTACCGTCTCGATAATCAAGAGGAAGCTTATTAACATTCTTTATCTTATTAACTAACAACCTTATAATGAAGCGCCTAAGATTTAATTTATTAATAGCATAAAAAGCTAGAGAGGCCTAATTCTAGCTAACAAAAACACACAAGTTAAGTTCTTTTAGACTAGATTACATCACGTAACAAAGAATTGCATAATTCACCATACACAATCATGCTCTTATTAAAATAATTAAACAATTATAAATTTAAAAATATTAATTGACAAGACAAATATTCTAAAATATCAAATATTCTAAACTAATAGCAAATGCGGTTAGGTATAGTTCTGATCTTAAAACTATGTATTTATATGGTAAATTTTGCATAAAGGGAAAAAAGAATGCCCTTAACGAATTAAACCAATTTTCTTGACATATTTCAAATGCAAACTTACAAGCCATTATTGAGAATTTGGTTGATGTTTTTAGGCTTTTTTAAGTGTCAAAATAGTTCCGTTAGACCTTTTAATTCCTTTCAAAGAATTTGACAAATTATGGCAATACGAGTAACGCATCAATTGAAGTGGGAAAGTGAAGGCAGGCCATACAAGTGAGCAACTTGAGGTTTTGGGGCAGGCATAGCTTCGGGTTCTGCATGGGGATGAAAGTGTAGAAAAGAATAGAATATTATTATGAAGAGCAGCTCTCGAGCTCGTTCTTCTCAATCCAAAAGCTTGCCGATAATGGGTGTGTGCACTTGCATAATCTTCATCAGCTCCAATTTGTTTGATCCAAATTCATTATATTTTTGTTGTTAACCATGCTTCGCTAAAACTAAATGCTTTCTGAGGATAAATGATATACAAAAAAACACCATATTCTAACAAGTTAGCAAGCTTATCTTTGATTGCAGGGCTCCAGCATCCTTCTTGGACCTTTTGGCCCACAATTCTTCAAAGAAAACTGGTGCAGTGATATGAAATGAACATCGGTCAATTCCAAGAGCTTTGGACCAATGTTGAGCAGCCCACTCTTTAAGGGTTGGATTATCAAAATGAGGAGCACAAGGATCTAAAATGCAACATAACTGCCGTTGGTGCCTTGATCTTGACAGTCGAGTCTGGTTTTCAGGTAATATATTTATAATGTCTGCAACAAATACAGGACATTAACTTTGTTGAGCACCAAACCAACATTATCGTCAACAACACTTAGTTTATTTCCTCAAACGGCCCTGCTGCATCATGTGCATGTGCAATTATATGTTCTATCTCTCCACCATAATTTACTTGCCTCTATTTATTTATTACTACTTTGGGTATTTGTTTAACGATCACCAACTGAAAGGGAACAAACTTCTAGACATATTATACTAATTACACTTGTCTTAATAATTAATCAAACTGTGTTTTTCAGGTAATTGAGCAACATCAATTTTTCTGGAAGTGGATTAGGTTCAGATCAGTTTTATTAATTCCACTTGATATTCTCTTCTTAATCTTTATCCAAAACCAAAACAATCGTTTTAAAAGTACATTTAACAGATATTCAAATCCATATATGCCAATTACGCTGTTTCCACCGATTGAATCCTCCTAAATCTCCTCATTGGCTATATATGCATGTAATTGACCATAGAATCCCAGGATTATATGTCACCATCTTCCTTTCTCTTTGTCGTGAATCTCTTGCATTAATCTCAAGGATTGTCTTTAATTATGCCGAGTTGAGGGGTAGATAGAGAAGAAAAAAAAGCCCTTTGAGAGTAGGCAAAGGACAGCAAAGTGAGTTCCAACTCATTAGAACCTTAGAATATATTTGAATGAATGAATCATAATGATGTCAATAATGTGCAGTGAAAGCATCAACGGGTTCAACTTGGCTCTGAACACAACACCTGAGCCAGGGAGTTATTGATTTTAAAAATTAACTTGGTGAATTGTTAGAATATCATTCTCAATAAATCTAAACCAGTCCAGACACAGGCTGATATATGTTTTCCTGTAAATAAGTTATCCTTTTAGGCCCAGTTGGTCACCTTCTTGTACATGATCACACCCAAAACAAAAGACACAGTCATTAAATGCTTGATAGAGGAAGTCCATGTCTTCCCTTTTATTAACTTATCCCTTCAAACCAAGTCTTGATCTTGACCTTTTTGCCTCTTTCAATCACGCACGCTTGATTATAATTATATTGCAAAGTTGGGTGGTGAAAAAGTATAGTATTTTTTTAGTGCTGACTAGATAGTTTTCTTAACTTTTTTCGTGATTTGGAAGTGAACTAACAATCACAAAAGAAAAAACCCCGTAGTTCTGGAAAGATTAGGACTTGCGAACTACTTTTTTAACATAATATGCTTCACGTGGTGAGTTTAAAACTTGGGGGTAATATATAATAATAATAATAGACACTCAATGGTCAACATGAACAGAAATGAGTATTTATTTTGGATAGCGATGGCCCTAATAAGTTTATTTCTAGGATAGCCTGTTTGAACAATCTTCCAGCTTGAAAAATGTCACCGCAAATAATTACAGAAAACTTTATGAAATGTGGTAGTTAATGGAATCTAATTAAACAATTAACCGATTGGATCTCATCTTATTATTCTTAATTTTTTTAAATCTCAAGAAATTTAGCTCTATACCAAAATTGAATTTCTTATGTAATCACACTTATTTTGGTTGATTAATAAATTTAAGTTAGAAATGATTGAAAGAATAATAATAGGCATAAAGATCCAAAAAACAGTAAAAATAGGTGTGGGTATAGAAATTGTTTACCCAATTCTAAAGTATTTCTACTCCTATTCGGTCTTATCAATTTGCAGTAAAATATTCCACTCCTTAAGTTGAACCCGCACTCTTATATATCAATCGAAGATCATTTTATTCCACTAAGACTTCTACTTGAAAACGGGATACTAACAAGGAACAATAAAGTGTTATTACTCAATAACTAGGCGAGCCTTCTTTAATTAAGTATTATAAGCTTACAACCTTTTAGTCAATGTAAACATGTATTTGAGTAAGTCTTATACATTGAAATCAAATCATTGGATATCTTCAAGTGTTAGACTTCAGTAAAAATCAAATCTCTTCATTTATTGAAACACAATCACATGTAAAGTTTCCGTATAATCTTCTTGCTTGATACTCATCGTGGATCAATTCATATAAGTGCTGCTCAAATTTCTTAAAGGATGTAAGAATTAAACCTGGATATTTCAGTAAAAAAAAAATTGTTAAATTGCATAATTTATCAGTTGCAAAGTGAGTTGCAACTGATAATGGAACATGCAACTAAATAAAATTATTACATTAAAATAAAATAAAAAAATCAAAATTCCAAACTTGCTAGACATGTAATCATGCACATGAAGTTAGTTAAATTTGAGATAAATTTGTTACCAATTTAGAGATTTCTGGGATCTCCTATGGCAATAAACGAAACAGGTCAGAGTGCATAGGAAAACTTGTAATTAAAAGCAATAGGTGACCGACAGCATGGTGTTCCATTAATTGACTGAAAATTTGTTTGATACCAAAGCTAGGAAGTAGCTGTCAGTTTGCTTATGTTGTCTTTCATGCAACTCCGCATTAAACTGATGCTGAAGAAAAATTGAAATGACAGAAAAGGGAAAAAGGCTTCTAGGGTTCAACTTCGAACTGTATCGATGCCGCATATATACGTCTAATTTATTTAGGTGGTAACTGGTGGAAAGGGGACCCTTTGTTTCCCCTTGTCCATTTGTTTTCTTTTGACAATGGTGTCCAAGGGTTTGGTCTGGGACAATAACCAGCTTTTGATGGACCACCTTTTGCATGAGACGCACCATGTCCCATGCTTTTGGTCCTATCGTACTCACTGCTTCATTACTGTCGCAACGTTTTCAAGAATACTGGCTCGATTTGATATTAGGTTTCTTTTTTCTTTTCATTTGGATGCTGTTGAAATGTCTTTGTTACTGTAAAATTATTTACCATTTGTTAAATTAAATAAACTTAATTATCACTTTTCCATTGCAGCAAAAAGAAGATTGTGGAAAAGAAATGGTTGGATTTAAACCCACAAATTTACTACATTTCTTGTAAAATATTGACCTTGACAAATATTTAAATTAATTTCAAATTTTGAAGTTAACATTATTAAAAAAAAATTCTATTTGAATATTACTTCTATTCAAATAGAACTATATTTATACCATAAAATTAATAAAAATATTTCTGATGTATAATAAAAAAGAAAAAGTCAGCCTTTGAAAAAAAAAATTTAAATTAAAATATCTGTTTAGAAAAAAAAGGTAAATAGCCAGTATGAGTAATAGAGAGTGAGGGAATTTGACAGTTTCATTTATTAAAAGGAGTCGAAGCTCCTATCTACCCTAACTAATTCTAGCTATGCCCCATTTTATGTAGACGATATTACTGTAAAAAAACAAAAGGGTAGTGATGTGATGGGTAGAAAAATACAGGAGGAATGTAAACAGTATTTATCATAAAAATGTGGAGCAAGTTGCGAGAGGGTAAATATTTGGGTTCAATAATGTGGCCGAAAGTTTCATAAAAAAACAAAGGAATTGCATGCCCATTTGAAAGATAGCATTAGAAAAGAAGCCAGAAAATTCCCAAAGGTCGTAATGTTGCCCTTGAAATTCCCTCTTTTCTTGTTGTTTTCTTTTCTTCATTAAAGCTTAAAAACGACCTTTCAGGCGCAGACAAAGGGAACCCAGTTTACCCATTTTTCATTACGAGTCAATAATATTATACTCGGCCGTGTCAGCACCGAGTCAGGCTCTCTCTCTCCATTGCATCACCCTCGCGTCACCCAACCTAAAAAGTAATTTTCAAGTTTGCAATTTAGATAATGAAAGAAGTTTATATAATTTATGAAAAACTTACCTTTTCGATGACAAGTTTCAGCCATATCAGCAGGAGATTGGTGTCAATGATTGGGCATTGTAGTGGGGATAGTGGGCCAGGATTTGAGTTTTGTCTTTTACGGTGAGGGCAACCATTCACCCTCGTGTATCCGACGCCACGCTAACCGTACTTCCCATTTAGGATAAACTTCTTCAAAGTCCATAAATTATTAGTAAATGTATATTTTAGTTATTTAATTATAAAATAATTATTAAAATATTAAAAAAATTATTTAAGTTATTAAATTATTTAGAAGTTTTTATTTAAATCATTAAGCGATTTAGGTTTTTTATTCCAATTAATTAACTTTAAGCAACAATTCGATCATTGTTACGATGGATTCGTACCTATTAACGAGTAGAATAATACACTTTAAATCCAAATAAATCTAACAGTCATTGTTTAATATCGAAGAAGAAAATTATTTGGATTTAGATTTACAAATTTGTGACCTTCAAAGTTATTTTATGAAAAAACCTAAATTGCAAAAGAGAGAAAGAAGAGCTTTCAATTGGTATAGGTGGTGCAAACAAACAAGGTCATACAACAATTTTCCAACTTAATGACTTAAATGAAAACTTACGAATAGTTTAATGATCATTTTGTAACTCTTTAAAATTGAGTGACTAAAATGTAAATTTACTAATAATTTAGTATAGTTTACCCTTCCAATTTTTTTATTTTCCATTTTGTAAACTTAAAGTCTTAACTCAATTGACATTGACATTGTTTCCAATACAGGAGGACGTGGGTTCAAGTGAGTTGAAACGCATTATCCTCCTCTCCTATTTAAGGGTTGAGGATGAGTAGTTTTAAGTGTTGTATAAAAAAGAACAAATATGATAATAATCTGTAATGAGATTAATATTAATAAATAAATCACAACAACTTTTATAAATTTATAAATGTTTTTCCACATATACTACCCAAGATATGCTTAAAATTACATTAACAATGTACAAACCATAATTGGAACAGCATTGTCATATATATCACACATTAAGGTTTTGCTTTACTCGAAATAATAATAAATAAATATTCCTAATGATATTAAACAAAAGAATTTCCTCAAAAAAAAAAATGTAAAGACAGTTGCGTTTATATATAAGATCCCAAGTAATTATCCTTACTTACCCCCCAAAAAAGTAATTATAGTTAATCAATTAATCTTCACTAATTTAGAAAATAGACGTATTTATTGGCGAAAGGTGGGAGGCTAACGCACTTCTTTTTTATGCAATATCCCTAATCCTACCACTCCCTTTCCTTATGTTTCTGGCACTTTAAAATATATGATACCATTTCCTGAACAATCTTGAATTGGACGAGGATTAAACTCATACCTTGAATAATAACATTCATAATTGCTGCCCATGGGTAAGTCTTAGATTAGTTTTGGATGGGTGATTAGGTGCAATGTTGATGTTTTTAACTTATTTTTTGTCTCACAATATCATTACAGTATCTAATCTTACCATCGCCGTTACTTATACACTAATCGCAAATAAATGAATTGTTCATCTTAATAAATGAGTGAAGTTAACATAATTGACCTAAACATGTGAGTAATGAAGCGCACTAAAACAGGTATAGTGGAGAGTGTATCACATCAGATTAAGATTTGAAGCCAATTATTAAACCAAACTTGACCCAGAAAGAAGGTATGGAAGGGAGGGTAGCTAGGATTTTGTTTGGTATCCACCTGACCTGATTAATATTGTTTGGTTGGTTATTCTATGGTGGGGTTTCATCATTTGCCTAACTTTACCTACTTTCTTTTATTTGCTTTTCCTTCCTCACTATTACGTTTACTTTGCCTAAACATTACAGCTACACTCACAGTATTAGGCGACACACAGGCGGTGAATTGGTATGATCCATAATTATTGTATCAATAAATTGAAGAATAAATTGACACGATTAATTGAGTGATTGGATCTATCAAGGGAGTTAGTGATGAAGTTTAAACTATCCGCACAGTTGAAGCTGATCATTTGAGTCGGGTTCTTCTAGTTTATAAGGTTGTTGAGGAATTAAATTGTGGAAGCTGCGTTCAAGGTTGTTCGCTTAATAAGGGTTAGCTGCCTGGCTGCTCCTGCTGTTAATTTACTACTATGGAAGAATGAGGAAGTTTGAGGCTGTTCCCCGACTGTTATAACTGACTTATCGATCGGAGGATAAAATCTATTTTTCGGGATCAATTTAAAACCAAAGTCAAAAGAGGCTAGAATTTTCATTTATTTTTTTATTTAGATTTAATTTTGTTATAATTATTTTTTATTTCATTTTTATTTTTATTTAATTTCTATTTTTATTTAAGATTTATATTTAATCCCTTTTTTGTAATTTGAAGATTTATCTAATATTGGCCATAAGAAATATTAAAATTAATCAATCCTGTCTTTGCGGGATCGGCCCTACTTTTTATACTGCAAATTTAATTTAATTTTTATTTAGGCGTAAGAATTTATTTTTTGTGGATTCGACACCCACCAAAATTTGGCGTCGTTGTCAAGCACTAACACTAACTAATTTTGTGTTTTCTTTATGATCAAATTTGAACATATAAGCTACTCGAGCATGATCTAAAAATAGAGAAGATTTCTCGTGAAAAAAATAAATGATAAACGATTGAATGCATTCTGCTGTAGCTATGAATTATCAACTGTTTGGGTTTATGTTCGATTACCCAATGAGATCATTCCAATATAGGCTATGAAATGAGACCCCAATTCGATCCATTGTATCAACCTAGTCCACCAATGCAACAACCATAGTCCTTAGGTATGCCTTTAGAAGACCTCGTAAATAACTTCGCTGCTAACACTCTTAAATTTGAATAAAAAACTCTTCAATTTCAATAAGAAATAAGGGTAAGTAGACAGGAATCGGAGAACATAAATCGGTTTGTCATATTAAAGAGTAAATTGAACTCCTAAAAGGAGTTGTCAACCCAAATGGAACTTAACACGAGTCAAAACATGAGTTCGATAACTCTAAAAAGCGGAATAGTCTTGAAATCTCCTTCGTATTTTAAAATATTTTGAAATAATTTGTGGATTTGTTTATACTTAAAATATGAATGTATAAATTGACTTTTAAATATTTACAATATGTATGTATAAATTGTGGATTTGTTTATACTTACTTTCTTTATTTTTATTAATAAAATATGCATATATATGTTTAAAAAAATTTATCTTAAGTATTGTTTTTTATAAGGAGGAGATTTTAGACTTAAAAAAATTATTTATACTTATAATAATCAAATATGATTTAAATTTTAAATATTATTATCTAGATTATTAATAAAATATCGTATTATCAATTAATAAGGTATTAATTCAATTAGAAAATGATTAATTTACTCTTTTATTAAGTGACTACTATTATTATTTTGATGGTTGTTTTTTAAATCTTTTCATACTTTTATATAGTTTTAAATAAAAGAAATACAACTAATATCTCATAGGATTGAACCTATGCCTAATAAATTTATAAAAAATGTCACAAGTCAACTTGATATTTAATGTTTAAAAAATAAATTTTTAATACTAAATTTTCTTTTTATGAATTAATCTACTTTAATATTTTTTATTATATATTATTTTTATTAGTTTGTGTAATTATTTTTGACGTTGCCTGTAAATATTTTCCTAATTTTATGTTAATATTTAGATATTTTATAATTAGAGCGATTTAAATTAAAATTTGAGTTTTAAAAATTAACTTTTGTCTGAATATAATTAGAGTGAGAGTGAGTGGATCAAACCACTCAAACTTATGATGAAGCCTAATCATAACATTGCATGACATATTAGGTGACATCATGTATCTTGTCGCTACATGTAATATATGACATAGTGCCTTCATCTTTAGTGGTTGTTTTAGAAAAATATGATTGTATACAAAAATATGCTAGAATTACAAACACCTTAATTTCACAAGAAAATAAAAATAGAAAACGTTGAACATGCTTTTAATATCAAAATGCAGCAGGACAATTTAACAATTATTGCTTTATCACCCTATTTTAATTTACTTTTTTTCAATTGTGGTGAAGAATGAGGTTGCTTAAATTTAGACTGTGGTGAAAATAAGGTAAGATTTAGTATAATTATTCAACTTTAAAAAAGTTACAAAAATAATCATTGAATTATTTGAAAGTTTTTATTTAAATCACTATGTTATTAAAATCGTTGTTTTATAGCCTTTTTTATTTGCACCACTCACACTAATCGAAAGCTCTTCTTTCCATTCTCTTTTACAATTCATTTTTTTTATGAAATAACCTTGAACATCACGAATGTACAAATTAAAACCCAAACAATTTTCTTCTTTAATATTTGACACCGACTGTTAGATCAACTTAGATTTAAAGTATGTTATTCTGCTCGAATCATCACTTGAATCTTACTAACTAGACTTTTAAATAAACTTAATAACCCAATGAATTGAACGAAAATTTTCGAATAATTCAATGACCGTTTTGTAACTTTTTGAAATTAAGTTACCAAAACTCAAACTTACTAATAATTCAATAATCTTGAGCATAATTTGCACTTTTTTACAAAAAAAAAAAAAGTCAATATAAAATTTTACCCTCCTCTTGTTAAAAAAAAAAAACATAAATGATGTTTTTAGAGCCGTAGGTAGAACCATACACACTATAAAGGTTAATCAAAGCTGAAATGGGCATAGAAAATTAACAAGTTTAATTCAAATTTGATTGATCTTAATCAAGAAAAGGTGAATATTGGACATTAAAAGATAGTGAGACGCAGGAATGAAAACTGTTACTTTTTTTTCCAACTGGGTTTGAAAAACAACATTTTAGTTTCCATATTCTACCAATCATTGATCTACTATGTGTTCATGAATTTGGTTAAGAAATTAGGTATAGATTCATCTTTAAGCTTAAAAAGTCTAAACCCACTTAAAAAGTAACCATAATCAACTCATTTTAAACACATAATGGAACTTTCTCGCCCACAACTAGACTACTCAAAAGCAAACGCAAAAACATTAATTCAATTGAAATATATATATATATATATATTAAAACAATAATAAATAATAAATTTAGTATTTTTATATAAAATTTTTAAATAAAATTATTAAAAATAAATTAATTGATTAAAACTCGATTTGAATTTTATTCGAATTCAATTATATATGATGTGTTTGATTAAGTAAGTCGTTTTTACAATGTTAGTAGTGGTTTTTAATATGATTTAGTATATTAGATTTAAATGGCATTATTTAAAGAATTGTTTGTCCCTTTCTTGGGACATAATAATAATGTAATTTATTTTTGTAACGTATCTAATATATACTATTCTATAGCTAGGTTTTCGAGTA
The DNA here is from genome assembly GCA_020496765.1 of Gossypium stocksii. Lineage (NCBI taxonomy): Eukaryota > Viridiplantae > Streptophyta > Magnoliopsida > Malvales > Malvaceae > Gossypium > Gossypium stocksii. The sequence continues at coordinate 109,095,725 of CM035627.1, read as the reverse complement.
AACTTGATGTTTTTTACTTCTAACCTACTTCTTTGCTTGACAAGTGGCATTGGTTATTTTATGAGTCATGGACTAAAATAAATGTACTCTCCTTTATATTTAAACCATGGTTGACCCTGATTGTGTAAAATACTAATTAGATGATTTAATATTGCTTTAAAAAATGGTTATTTCTGGTGCAGTATAGAGGAAGAAAAATGATGAAAGGCTGTATTTGTGGTTCACCAAAATAGGCGAAATTAAATACCTGTGATGCAATTAGAATTTCCAAAACTGTGAACCCTTTCACGAAAATAAGGTTCATTTTTGCCATTTGGTCATGTTGGTAGTCAGAATTTTTCTTATAAAAACATGGACTATAATTACTTCCAAAATAGTACCACATTTGGATTGTTCCATAATTTCAATTCAGTTGAAATACTAACGATTTTGGCATTTTTTGGAATATTATATATTTCTTAGGCTTAATATATCTCTTGCTTCTAACTTCGTCACTTGTGTTGTACTAATTTTTTTTTCGGATTTAATCAGTGTTTTAATTTTTATTCTATTATATTTTGGTACTCAACAATAATATTGTTAAAATATGTTTTTGGAATAAAAATTAATAATTTTTTACGGACAGGAATGAACTTGAACAAACAATTGTCCAGATACATTTGAACTTGGACAACCACTTATTTAAGTTTATTCTAGACATTTTCTTAGTAATTTTATATATTTTAATTTTTCATAAGTATCATTTTTTATAATATTATTAAATTAAAATTACATAAAATTTGATGTTTTATACATTTAATATATTTTAATTTCATAATAATATAAAAAATAATATTTTATTAAAACTTAAAAATATATAAAATTACTTTTAAAACGTATGGAATGAATCTAGACAAACTGTTGTCTAAATTCAAATGTATTTGGACAACAATTTCTCCAAATTTATTCTTTCTGTGTAAAACTTATAATTCTATCACTGTTACCATAATATTCCTAGTCAATGCCACATCAACGTATTTAAACAGTGTTACTATTAAAGTACCAACATGTGTGATGTATTTAAGGAACCATAACTTCAGTATTTCATAATAACCACTACAACTAAATAATATTTTTTAGCATTATAAAAATATAGTGGCGTTTATAAATGTCACTAAAAATATAGTGGCAACCAATAAAACTGATGTCACAAATATTTAGCAACGTTCGAGCAAGAAGTGCCACTATATTTTTATAAATAATATGATATTTTTAAATATTTTTTTTAATTCTCAAAAAATTTTGACGGTCGTAATTTGACTCATTACTAGCGGCGTTTATGTTGTCAAACGTCGCTAAATTGCATATACTTTGCGGCATTTTTTCCTAAAGCACTTCTAGAACTTAACATTTATAGACATTTGTCATAACAAATACTATTAAAAGTAATATGTAGTGGCATTTGCGCTGTTATATTTATATTTTGTTGTAGTGAAATAAATAAATAAAAATAAAAATAAAAATATTTTTTAATAATGTAACGACTCAAATTTACGAGCATCGGAAAAGTGAACTATAAGGCCTTCATATTAGTAAAATGAGTCCGTAAATATTTATTAAAAATATTTACGAAATTAGTTATGAGTTTAATTAGATTTTGGTTAAGTAAATTTAATTTAATTAGAGGTATTCAGTAAAAATGACTAGATTAAATAGAGTATAAAAGTTTAATTTAAAGTAGTGAAAAGTCAGGAGATTAAATTAGAATTAATCCATAAAGTGACAAGTGTGTGGTAGAAAATTTGTACATATGTAGTAAATTAAATATATACATTTCTAATAAATTTATTTAATTACTTTTTAATTAAGTAAATAGATATTTATTAATTATTATATTATGAAATAAATCAAAAATTGACAAATGTATGATTTTGATAAAATAAAAGTGTATTGATTAAATATATACACATGTATTAAAATTAAAAGATATTTATATTAATTATTATTATATTATACTATAATTAATAAAAGAAATGAAACAAAAGAAAGGAGAAAAAGAAGAACAGAGAACAAACGAAAATTTGGGATGGAAAGAAGAAAAGAAAAAGAAAAGGAAAAATTAGGATTTGAAGGCTTAAAGCTTTAATAGGTAAGTCAATTAAGCCCTTTTCTTTTAATTTTAATGTTTTAGAAGCTTTAGAACTAAGTTTTGATGGAATAAAGTTTAGGTTTTGGAAGTTTTTAGGTTTTTTAGTAAAGTTCATGTTGGACAAATGTTTGAATTAAGGGTTTAATTGATATAATTATTGATTAGAAATGAATAAAGGATTAAATTGAAAGAAAGTTGAAATTAGGGTTTTATCAAGAACATTTGATAGTTAAGTGGAATATAGAAGAAAATTGAATAGAAATAAAGTAGAAATTGAGTTAGAAAAGTAAATGAGTCAATTAGGATTAATTTGAAAATAAGGTATAAATTGGATAGAAATTCTATTATTATTAATTGTTGTTGTAATTAATAGTATAAATTATTATTATTTTCGTAGCTAACAAAGTAACCAATGCATCGGCTCAAAAAGGGAAAGAAAAAGTTATCGAGGAATAGACGCGAAGAAAATTCGTTTGTATTACTGTAACTCAAATTAATTTATATCAAATACTAAAGTTTAATATATGTGCATGTCAAGTGAAATATGAGGTAAGTATTATTTTGATAAGAATGGGAATTGAATGAGCAATGAATGAAAATTTCAATTAATATGTGAATTGTGTATTGATCCAAAAATGAGAAAGTGCATTTGAATTGAATTTGAAAGTGAGATTGAATTGATTGTATATTTGAATTGAATTTGAATGATTCGTTATCAAATGCAAAATGAAAAGTGAAATTGAAAAGTGATAGGGAAACCCTATTAACTAGTCAGGCTGAGTCGGATATAGTTGGCATGCCATAGGATTGGAAGAGTTTAGGGATACTTCGACCTCGAGTCGATGAGACACTAAGTGTCATTATTGTACTTCGGATAGATTCGATGAGGTACTGGATACCACTTTACTTCGACTAGGCCGATGAGACACTGGGTGTCACTTATTTTCTTTTACCTATCCAATGAGGCACTAGATGTCATTTTGGTGTGTTTGGTTGAATCTGTGTATTCGCCAAGGTCCGAGTATTGTTAATAGGAAAAATAAAGTGAAAAATGATATGAAATGAGGAATGAGAATTAAGTGAATGAATTAAATGCTTTAAAGACTATTAGTACATAAATGTGATAATTTATGACATTGAATTTATAATTTGTTAAATAGAATTATTATAGGTATGATATGAAAATAGTGTATGAATTGGTACTATGTGAGTTCATATATTGAATGGTTAAATGTGTGAAATTTATTTCATAATTACAATTTGAATTATAGTAATACCACTGGGTATTATCATACTTAGTGTACGGTTGTTTTCCGTGTGCAGGTTAGTAGAAATTAAAGTCTGATTTAACATCCGAGTCAATTCCCGGCCTCAGCTCCATTTTGGTGATGTAATCTATCTTTTGGTAAATGTGGCACGTACTAGGTTTTGTTTTGGTCATTTGTATATGTTTTGTATTTTGGGATGTAAATATAGTATATAACACTTAAGTAGAATTTTGGTGAACAGATGAAATATAAATGAAGTATTTGGTATGTTAAGTGTTAATTTGAAATGAATGAATGGAATACAAGTTGAATTTTGAATGGTATTATGAATATTTATTGAGTAAATTAATAAGTCAATGTTTAGTGCATAATCATGTATGTTTAAATGTGAAAATGTCTTGGTTATTAAATTGGTATTGGATTGGTTTCAGTTTTGAAATTGCAGGAAGGCTAGGTTAGTATTTCAGACTCATATAGAGTCCACACGGCCTGGCACACGGGCATGTCCTCTAACCACACTAGATTGTGAGCCTTGCACTTGAGAAAAATTTTGAAAAATTTCTGGGGTACCCGAATTAGTCTCGAAATACTTCTAACTCGTATTTGGGGACTCAAGGGTCCACTAAAGAGACTTAATGATTAAATTTTGCTATGTATAATATTTATTTTGTGAATTATTCGTGTCGAAGCCATTTTTTTGTGATTTGAAAAAAACGGGGAATCGACTTTAAAATTTCAAAAATGGAGTCGCCACCGGCCTTTCTCAAGGTGCGGTCGGAACACCTTAAATCAATTTAATAAAACATTTTGATTTATTAAAATGATTTATTTTTGGTCTACGAAATTTGAGAAAACAGGTTCGGGAGTCGATTACGTACGAGGAGCACCCTCGTAACGCCCAAAATTGGTACCAAATTGATTAAAAATGTCCCTATGTCAAAAAGTTTTGGAATACGATTTCTTTGGAGGCATTTGAATGGCTTAGATTGGACGGAAAGGTTCTCTCGTTTCAAAGGCATATAGTATCATATCCAGCACATTAGGACACGATCCTTTAAACCCTTGAAACTATGATCAAATCTCGTCCTAAAACTTATTCATTTGAAAATTACAAAAAGGGTGTTCACGTATTCGGTCTAACCAAAAGAACGAAACCTAACACATTAGGGCACGATTTCTTGGATTTCCGAACAGAGGACATTGCCTTACTTTGAAAAATTAGAGAAGACGAGTGAAATCTAAAAGGATATTTGATTGTTTGAACAAACGAGAGAATCGCGGCCCAGCACGTTAGGGCACGATTCCTCGAATTTCCAAACATAAAATATTGCCTTATTTTCGAGAAATTGTCAAATAAGCGATTAAAATGTCGACTAAAAAATGAATTTATTTAATTTGCTCAGACTAAAAATATGCATCTAACAAAAGCTCGAATGTTAGAGTTTGAACCACAAAATGATGACAAGAAGCACAAGGATAGGATCAAGCATGGGATGATAATACATGGTAATGGTATGACACAGACGAATAATTTTATAAGAAAGAGCAGATTAAATAAAAATATAACACGCAAACAAGTTTAAAAACAATTATTTTGCAATTGGAAATTAAGATAAACAATATACCAAAGGTTTGGAATTGATTAAAAATACAAAGAAAAAAAAATTAAAATCAAGCTATATGCGTATATAACTAAGAAAAAAAAATTAAAATCAAGCTATATGCGTATATAACTATATTCCTAAGAAAATATACATATACGTAGGTAAAACTAAAATAAAAGGCCTACATAAAATAACATGAAGGCTAAATACTTGTATTATATAAAATAACTTTTTGCGAAACATAGGTATATACAAATAATCATTGGGATACATTAAAATAGGCTAAATACAATTTTAAATAAAATATTTAAAGGTGTGAAATTAATACGTGTATATAATGGTATATTTATAAAAGAAAGAATTAAACATATAATATATAACTATAATATTATACATATATAGTTTAAATAAAAAACTTGAAACAAATTATATATAAAATAATATAAACTACTACTATATACAAGAGTTCAAAATAATACTATAAATAATATAAATAATACACACAAGCGAAAATTAAAACAAAATTGAAATGGGTGATATATATAGAAATATTTAATAAATACCATATAAACTTAGTATATAAAATAATATATAAAGGTTTAAAATAAAATAAAATTTCGTTTGAAAGATTAAGTAAATGAATAAATTATAACAGGTGAGACTAGATTAAAAGCAAAGCAAATTTTAAGGCAAAATCGGTAAATAAATAAACCAAAAAGGACTAAATCAAAACCCAAAACAAAATCTAGAATCTAAATTAAACCTTAAAAGCAGACCAAGGACCCAGGTGACACGCGCGCATGAAGTTCAGGGACTAAAGCTGGGAATATACCAGTGCCCGAAGCGCTGCGTTTAAAAGCGACCTAAATTGCGATAACGCGCGAATCCCAGGGCCAAATTAGAAAAAAGAAATAAAGCGCATAAAGGGCAAAATCGAATACGGGCGTGCACGAGAGGGACTTAACGCGCAAATAACCTCAAAGACCCAAAACACGCGGGTCTGCTCACGTGTGGGTCGGGTCATCGGGTCAAAAATGGGTCTCAATCGGGTAGGGTGCTTATACGGCACTATTTAAATACCGAAATAAAAAACCCTAAATCCCTAATGTCGGCCGCACTTCAAATCGACACAAACAAAAAAAAGAAACTCTCTGTTCTCTCTAGATCGATCGAAACAGGGGCTTCCGTCGGTCCCGTTGAACGACCATTCGGCCATTGAATCGACCGTGGACGTCGCGTAAAGGGTATGCCCAACGATTTCGCTACACTTGATCCTTCAAAAACACCTCTCGACTCCTATGGCGACGAGGAGAAGGGATTCGGGACTCCGATCGACGCACCCAGTTGAGGTTTTTAATCTTTCTAAAAAATTTGCGTAAACAGTAGCTTCAAAAAGAAAATGGGCTGAGTAACCGATTGAATAATACCTTTTTGTTCTCTTTTTTCAGTATTCAAAAGCGTGACCCTTTACAAGTTGTTTATCGGCTCTTTTATAGCCAATTCAGAGATAAAAATAAAATGAAAATTACAAAAAGAAAATCGTTTTGTCGCTATTTCCTTTGCTATTTGCTGCTATTTGCGTCTGATCTGCAGGTACGAGAGGTGCGCTGGGGAGGGCATTGTCGTGGCCCGTACGTGGCTACTGGAGCGCTGGAGTGTATGGAGGCTGTGGAACTGGCACGCATGAAGGCACGCGCGCGGCGCTGATGGAGTTAGGGCTAGGGTTTCCTAACCGTTTAGGTGTTTGGGCCGTTTGGGTTTAGGGTCTGTAAATAGGTTAATGATTTTGGGCCTGTTCTGATTTGTAAATGGACTGATGGACTGTTTAAAATAATTTGGTTTTATTATTTAATTGGTTTAGTCTGGTGGGCCAAAATTGGCTATTACAGCTGCCCCTTTTTGCTCATTGTCGTGTAACGAGAATAGAGCAAAGACCTCCAAAGGGCCAATTTTGCCTAGTCTTGCCGAATCCCGGCTTCTTGAGCGCCTTTTAGCCTTGTTCCGTTCCACTGCATCTTCAGGGGTATAGGATTTGTGGCTTTAGTCTGCTTCGCTAGATCCAATTTTTGACTTGCTCCTACAACTTTAGGAAAACCAAATTTGAATCTTCAATCTGCTCCCTGCACCCTCAGGGATGCCAGATTCAAATCTTCAATCTGCTCTTGCATCTTCAGGAAAGCCAGATCTACTATTTTTGGGTCTACTCCATTGCAACTTCAGGAAGATAAGACTTGTTGGGGTAACTTCAATCTGTCCTACTGCAACTTCAATGGGATCCGATTTGTTGATTTTCAACCTGCTTCACTGCATCTTCAGGGAGATAAGGTTTGCTATGATCTACTCCACTGTAACTTCAGTGAGATATGATCTGTAATTTGTAACTTCAACTTGTTTCACTGTAACTTCAGGGAAATCAGATTCACTATCTTTGATTTGCTTCACTGCAACTTCAGGGAGACAAGATCTTCAATTCATAGCTTCAATCTGCTCCCCGTGACTTGAGGGAAACAAGATTTGCAATTTTCAATCTATTCCCTGTAATCTCAGGGATGCCAGACTTCAATCTTCGACCTGCTCCTGCAACTTCAGGAGAATCAGATTCGTTGAATCACCGATGTTGCTATACTATCCTCTCGAGATATGACTTGTAGAATCGACCTTATGTATCCATGTTCATGCCAAATGATTAGGATGCCATGATCAAAATGAGTCAGATGCTCCTAACTAGGTGAATGCTTATGAATGTAGAAATGTCATGAGGGTGATTTCTTTTTAAATGCTTAAGGTATCATTGCTCATAGTTCATTAAGGTTCTGTTATTGATGCCATTGTGTTTTCTTGCTTTACCGGTATCTTTGACAGAAAATTTTGAAGAAGTAGTCACAATTTGGACTAGCCTTTTTGATATTTCCAACTTTGAACCTGGTTAGTCCTGATTAGTGGCCCTATTTCGGGTTCTTGTACTATTTAGAGACTTTTCAGAGTAATATACATAACTTTTTTTGTGTGAATATTATAAGTCCGAAATCGTGATTTCAACGAAAATACTTGAAAGAGATTATCCCAATGGGCAAAATGGAATTTTTATTTAGCAAAACTCAAAGCAAATGAATTAAACAAGATAGCAAAGTTGCTAAGGTACAATATAAGATGATGAAAAGGTGCCCCAGATATCACGGCACGAGTTTCACTATTCCAACTTCTCAAAGGCCATTTCGAGCTAAATATGTGCGCAGGAAACCTCGCGTATTTTGTTGATGCCCCAAGGTGTATTGTCCTTCTTTCTTGCTAATTCAGGAAGGAAAAGACCGCCATACATCCCGTGTTCAAAATTTGAGCTGCCTGTTCTCGGGTTTTCAACTCGAAATCCCTTTTAGTCTCAAAGTGCCCTTTGCGGGTTTTCACCTTGGCCTCTCCTTTTTTTTTTGAAACCGACACGCCCTTTGCGGGTTTTCACCTTGGCCTCTTCCCCTCTTTAAGTGAAATACTTTTTGACGGCATCCGAATTCACAGGATTAGGTAGGTCTCTCCCATCTATTTCGGCTAAGATTAATGCTCCTCCGGAGAAAGCTTTCTTCACCACGTAAGGTCCCTCCCAATTTGGCATCCATTTCCCTCTGAAGTCTTTTTGTATGGGAAGGATCTTCTTCAAGACTAGGTCTCCCTCATTGAATTCCCTTGGGCGGACCTTTTTATCGTAAGCTCGCATCATTCGTCTTTGGTACATCCGACCATGACGGATAGCCCTTAGCCTTTTTCCTTCAACTAAGTTTAATTGATCGTATCGAGACTGGATCTATTCTGCTTCATCCAACTTTAGTTCCGACAACACTCGAAGGGTTGGGATCTCGACTTCGATCGGCAAAACCGCTTCCATTCCGTAGACTAAAGAGAAAGGCGTCGCCCCAGTTGAGGTTCTGACCGACGTTCGATAAGCAAATAGGGTAAATGGTAACTTCTCATGCCAATCTTTGTAGGTCTCAGTCATCTTCCCCACAATCTTCTTGATGTTTTTATTGGCTGCTTCTACTGCCCCATTCATTTTCGGGCGGTATGGTGATGAGTTATAGTGTCTGATCTTGAATTGACTACAGACTTCTGCTATCATACTATTATTCAAGTTTAATGCATTGTCAGATATGATCCTCTCTGGCATTCTATACCGGTATATAATCTCTTTTTTCAGGAATTTGCTTACTGCCGATTTTGTAACATTGGCATATGAGGCGGCTTCTACCCATTTGGTGAAATAGTCGATAACCATAAAAACGAATCGATGCCCGTTGGACGCTTTTGGCGACATTGATCCAATCACATCCATGCCCCACATAGAGAAAGGCCATGGGGAAGTCATGACATGCAGCGGTGAAGGAGGCACATGAATTTTGTCTCCATAAATTTGGCATTTATGACATTTCCTGGCGTAATTGACACAGTCTCCTTCCATCGTGGACCAATAATATCCGAATCTCATAATTTGCCTGGCCATTATGAAGCCATTAGCGTATGTCCCACAAACACCCTCATGGACTTCTTCCAAGATTTTCTTAGCCTCCACAGCGTCTACACATCTTAATAGCACCTGATCCTTTCTTCTTTTATATAGGATCTCTTCATCTAAGACGTAGTCGATGGCCAATCTTCTCAGTGTCCTTTTGTCATTCTCGCTTGCCTGGTCCGGGTACTCACGATTCTTTACGTATTGCAATATATCGTGATACCAAGGATGATCATCTTTCTTTCACTCTCTTCGATATCATAACAGTGAGCCGGCGATTCATAAATGCTCATCCAGATAGGTTTGACATTTTTTTGCTTGTTCACCTTGATCATGGAAGCTAAGGCGGCCAAAGTATCGGCTATCTGATTTTCGTCCCCTGGAAGGTAGTGGAAGATGATGTCATCAAACTCTTTAACCAATTCAAGGACCAATTTTCGATAATCAATCAACTTGGGGTCTCTGGTCTCCCATTCTCCTTTGAGTTGGTAAATCACTAACGCAAAATCTCCATACACCTCTAGCACTTTAATCTTATGTTCTAGGGCTGCACGGATACCCATTATGCACGCTTCGTATTCTACCATGTTATTTATGCAATCAAAATCCAATTTACTAGTAAACGGATAATGATCTCCATTGGAAAATAACAAAACTGCCCCGATTCCATTTCCCACAGCGTTTGAGGCCCCATCGAAGTTTAGTTTCCAAGGAAGTTCTCCCAGAGTACCTTCTTCAGTGGTAGCAACACACATCAGGTCTTCATTCGGGAAATCGAAGATCAAGGGTTCGTAATCCTCTAAAGCTCTACTAGCCAGAAAATCTACTATCGCACTCCCTTTTACCGCTTTCTGGTTCACATAGACTATATCGAATTCAGAGAATAGAATTTGCCATCGGGCCATCCTTCCATTCAAAGCTGTCAGCTCCATTATGTACTTCAAAGGGTCGAGTTTTGAGATGAGCCAAGTAGTGTGATACAACATATACTGCCTCAGCCTTCGAGTTGTCCAAATTAGGGCACAACACAACTTCTCTATCGGCGGGTACCTTGTCTCACATTCCGTGAATTTTTTACTAAGATAATAAATAGCTTTTTCTTTCCTCCCTGAGTCATCATGCTGACCTAGTACGCATCCCATGGAATTCTCGAATACCGCCAAATACAGTATCAAGGGTTTATCGGGGTTAGGCGGCATCAACACCGGAGCGTTGGACAAGTACTGTTTGACCTTGTCGAAAGCCCTTTGGCATTCTTCATCCCATACACCTGGGTTGTGTTTTTTGAGGAGGCGGAAAACAGGGTCACATTTCTCAGTTGTGAAATAAACCGAGCGATGTAATTTAATCTTCCTAGAAAACCTCAAACCTCCTTCTGGGTACGCGGCAGAGATAGCTCTTGTATGGCTTTGACTTTGTCTGGATCTATCTCAACCCTTTCTCACTAACCACGAATCCGAGCAATTTTCCAGACTTGGCTCCAAATGTGCATTTGGCTGGATTAAGTTTTAGCGGAAACTTCCTCAATCTTAAGAACAACTTTCTTAGGACTTGTACGTGCTCCTTCTCTGTTCGAGACTTTGCAATCATATCATCGACATAAACTTCAATTTCTTTGTGCATTAGGTCGTGAAACAGGGTTACCATGGCCCTTTGATATGTTGCCCCCGCATTCTTCAGTCCAAACGGCATTACCTTGTAGCAAAACATCCCCCACATGGTTACAAATGTGGTCTTCCCCATGTCTTCAGGATGCATCTTGATCTGGTTATATCCAGAGAAACCGTCCATGAAGGAAAACAATGAGTATCCTGCGGTGTTGTCCACTAAGGTGTCAATATGAGGCAATAGAAAGTTATCTTTCAGGCTGGCTTTGTTCAAATCTCTGTAGTCCACGCACATTCGTACTTTTCCATCCTTCTTCGGGACAGGGACAATGTTGGCTACTCATTCAGAGTATTTTACCACCTTTAAAAATCCAGCGTCGAACTATTTTCTAACCTCTTCTTTTATCTTTAGCAAAACGTCGGGCCTCATTCTTCGGAGTTTTTGTTGAACTGGCTTACATTCCTCTTTTATAGGGAGCCGGTGTACCAAAATGTCAGTGTTCAACCTGGTCATATCTTGGTATGACCATGCGAAGACATCTTTGAATTCTTGGAGTAATTCGATAAGGTGAGCCATGGTGATACAAGTTCCGATCTTCACCTCTTGTCCTTCTCCTAAACTCACAATTTCTACTAATTCTTGGTGAGGTAGGATTTGTTTCTCGTCTTTTTGTACCATCCTTAACAAGTCAGGGGATAGGTTACAGCCTTGGTCATTTTCGAAATCTTGAGAATCCCCCATACACATCTCTCTCAAAAGGAGACTCTGAGCCACTGGCAGTGTCACTCATATCATTGATATATGGGGACCTGTTATGAGGATGAAGGAAGATATAAAGAACCAAAAGAATTTAAGAATACTCATCTACATGGCGTGATTATGGATGAAGAATGAAAGGATATTTTAGAAGAATGTCTGTAAGCAAAGTAATCGTTTGTATAATATGATTATGAATGAAATTGAAAGAATGAAAGAATTATCTGCTCAAAATGATAATAACTATGCATTTTATTGAAATAACGTTTTTAAGCATAGGCCTATTTCACAAAAGATTCTTATCACTCCTAGGCCTAGAGCAATAAGTGTGTTTTGGACATTACTCTGAGTTAGTTCTAAAGACTACAGGAATCTCTTCCACAGTCCAGTTATCCAGAACACTTCCAGGTACGTAGGGGCAAATGCCCGACAAATTTCCTCCTCCAGTCTCTTCTTCGTATGTGGCGTTAATGTCCAAGCTTTCTAACCTTTCTTCTATGGCTTCCTTTCTTGGCGTACCTCTCTCAAGATGAATGATTCCTCCGGACACAAATGTTTTTGATATATGAGGGAATATCATTGGCTCCCATTTGATTTCCTTCCCCGTTAACCGTGCTTTCTTTCTCTCTTGTTTCTTTTTCAGCTCCTTTCTCCTTTGCCTTGTATCGGGCCTAAATCCTAAGCCGAAGCGGTCTCTCTTGTCCTTCAATACCGGCATCTCAACCTTTCCTTGGAGATGTCTCCCTAGTCCTCTTCCAGGTAGGGCCCCTTTTCCAATCGTCAACTGTAGGCCCATCCTCGTGGTTTTGGATAATTTCAGCATCAGAATCTTGTTTCCCTCGGTAATGAATGTTGCATTAACAAATTCTAAAGATCGAAGTGAGCATTCAATGCCTCCATTATCTGTCTCCAAATAGGGCGTGTCGTTGCTTACAGCTGCAATGATATTCTCTTCAGCATTGATTGTTATCAATCGCCCCTCCAATACTAGCTTCAACTTTTGATGTAATGAAGAAGGCACTGCTTCAGCTGAATGTATCCAGGGCCTCCCTAATAAGCAGTTGTATGAGGGCTTGATATCCATTACCAGAAAATCCACCTCATATGTGTTCGGCCCGATCAGGAGAGGTATCTCGATTCTGCCTATTACTCTCCTCTCTGTACTATCGAAAGCCTTCACTAGGTTCTGGCACTCTTTCATGTGAGAGCTGTCTATGGATAACCTGTTTAGTATGGACAGTGGTAGGACATTCAAGGCTGAGCCGTTGTCAATCAGTACGCCTGGCAGTGTATACCCTTTGCAGCGCGTGGTAATATGTAAAGCTTTAGTCGACCCCCTGCCACTGGGTAGTATCTCATTGTCATTGAATAAAATGAAGTTATCGGCGCTTATGTTGCTAACTAAGCGGTCTAACTTGTTGACAGAGATATCATTAGCGACATATGTTTCATTTAAAACCTTCATCAGTGCGCTGCGATGGACTTCCGAACTCAAGAGTAAGGCCAATATCGAGATACGAGCTGGTTGTTTACGTAGCTGTTCCACCACACTGTACTCGTTATGCTTTAGGAATTTTAAAAACTCCTTTGCCTCCTCATCGCTAACTGGCTCATTAATAAGGGGTTCAAATTTGGTCGCTTGGTTGTTCATCCTGTCGGCCACTGGGGCTTTTCCTTTTACAGGTTGTGCCTCCTCGCTTGTTGTGTCGTAACGTTTCCCGCTACGCGTATAGGAGCTCTTATCTTGGTCCTCTTTTGAAGCATCGACTGGGATCGTCACATTACAGTTGTAATTCCATGGGTCCCTATTGCTGTCCTTATAGGGGAAGACTGCATGTAACACCCTTTACCCGAAACCGTCGCTAGAATCGAGTAGTGGGTGTTATTAGACTTACCGGAGTTCGGATTCACTTTTCTATCAAATTAATGAAATATTACTCTTCTCTAGGGTTTTCTATGGTAATACTAACCCTTCGGATGGTTAGGATTCGAATCCTATTGCATCGGAAGCTCGAAAAATTTTTTACTTTTAAAACAACATCACACGCCCGTGTGACACAAGGCACGGCCGTGTGATAAGGCCGTGTACTTTCACACGCTCGTGGGGTTGGCTCGTGGCTCGACCACGGCCTAGGCACGCCCGTGCCTCTACCCCGTGGAGTATTCTGTCAAATCCCACACGGCCAAAACACACGCCCGTGTGCCCTGCCATGCAGGCCGTCTCCGGCTATTTTCCAAGCCTTAACCTCCCTGAGTCATCATCACAACTATATTTCATTCATATTAACCAATTCTAATAACATACATTCGAAGACTACATTCATATCCCATTTACAAAACGAGTTACACATATTCATCCTTTTCATTCTAATCACTAAATAACATTTGTACAAAAACTAGCTAACTATACATGCCAATCTCAAATTATCAAACCATAGCACATACTCAACGGTAGCTTGATAGTGTGAGACGAGCCTCCTTGGATCACAAATTCCAAAATACTCTTCACTTGACAATCTAAAGGAAAAAGGAAAGTAAAGGGGAGTAAGCTACAAGTAGCTTAGTAAGACATAAGCAAATCAATAGCCAAATGCACAATAATTAACCAAGATGTTAGTTCTAACATAACAGAGGTGCAATATTGGTGGACTTACTCATGCATAATCTTATCAAAACATCCAAGCATAGACATTTACAATTATTTTGTATTCAACTGATTTCTAATTCTCAACCTGCACAGTTACTTCACACAATCCAGTTAATTTCCCCGTTGGACATTCAGAACAGAGACGGATATACAGAGGTTAGCACCGAAGTGCCTCACAGATATATGGCCGAAGCCAATCACAGAAATATGGCATAAGCCAACAGAGTATGTAGCCGAAGCTACCAGAATATGTAGTCGTAGCTACCTCAGATCACAGATACACAGACGTAATCCACGGGTCTGCTCACATAAGCTGACAGGTGACTGCAACACATGCTAGTACACCCAGCACCCGGGATACAAAATCAGACAGATTCAGAGCCCTCAAGTGACATGTCACACATATCCGAAAACATTCTTACAGTTCAACCGGGGTTTATCCAAATAATCACAATTACACATTTACTTAATTCAATATCATATTCACATATTTTCACATCGAAATCATCAAATAATTAACAATGATGCAGATAAGCTATAATTTACTTATGACTTACCTCGATAACAAATCGACTAACTCGTGCTATTCTACTATATTTTCCTTTCCTCGATTTCGATCACCCTATCTTCTTTCTTGATCTAAATAAATGCATTTAACATATTTATCAATATTCTATCCAACACATTCATAAATCAGACTTGTTGGGCAAATGACCATTTTACCCCTAGTCTCAGAATTTTAATTTTACTTCATTTTCTTGCATTTTAAACTCAATTAGCTTCTTTTATCAATAAAATTATCCAAAACTCACTCACATTCATCTTCTTATGAGCAAACTTTTCTCTTTTCTCATTTTAGTCCCTTAGAGACGTTTTTATCAAAAACCACTTGTAAAAACACGTAAATAACACATCAATAACTCAATTACTACCAAAATTCATCAAATAACAACATTTCTCTAAAATGGGTAATTTTCAAACCCTAATTTCTTTTCAAATAAATAGCAAAATCATGAAATTCAAGCTTCAAGGGACTCAAAAATACGAAAATAATTGAAAACGGGGTTGAAATACACTTACAATTTGATTGACAAAGCTTAAAACCCCTTTAGCAATGGTGGAGAGAAATTCGGCAGCTCAAACAAGAAGAAGATGAACATTTTCATTTTTTTTCCTCATCTTTTATGACAATTTTTATCAATTGGACAAAAATGCCCTTAGCCATGTTTCTTGAAAATTTCTCTAGAATTACCCTTTTATGTCCATCCTATTAACTTATGGTATAATTGCAACATAAACACTCCTACATTCATATCACAATTCAATCAAGTCCCTATTTCATCTAATGCTCATAATTTCCCCTATTTGCAATTTAGTCCATATTTTCCAATTAATCACAAAAATAGTAAATTTCTAAACAATTTTCTCACAGAACTTAATCGATAAACCTATGCAGTATTAAAATTCACAAAATTTAACTTATTCCTCTAGGATTTATGGTTACGAAACCATTATTCCGATTAGGCCCTATTTCGGGCTGTCACACTGCAGGTCTTTGGATTATGACTCTTGGTGGCATTTGCACTCCTGCTTCATTATTCTTGGGTCTTGATATGATGACCACGGGGTAGTTAACTATTTGATTCTGTACTGTCGATTCTCCCTCCGATGCGCATATATCTCTCTCTCCTAGGTTTTTGGTTTCTTCATAAAACTCCATTTCTTTATTATTTATCATGTCTTGCACGATGGCCCTAAACTCCACACACTTTTGGACTTCATGCCCCACCTCGTTGTGAAACTCGCAGTAGTTCCTCTCCTCTCCAGATTCTTCTCTCGACCCTGTTGCAATCGATCCTCTCTGGGCCATCTCTTTCCACACCTGTCTCAATGGGTTCTGACTTCTGCGACCTCATATTTGATTTTCTCATTCTTACCTTCGCTTATTCCGTTCACTCCTTGGTCAGTATGATTGGGGAGCGGGTTTCCTGCTACATTGGGTGTTGTTGGGTCATCAACCCTTACAATCCCTATTTTGGTGAGTCTTTCTACCACCTTCTTGAATGCGGTGCAGTTTTCGATCGAGTGCCCGGTAATTCCCGCATTGTATTTGTAACACCCTCTAACCCCAAACCGTTCCTGGAATAGGGTTACAAGGCATTACCAGACAAATCGGACCATTTACAGATAATTCTTAATAAATAAACAAACAAGAAATTTTTTTTTTTTTTGACAATAAATTATAGTATAATCATAAATGCATATAAATTATCTTTTACTTTACTAATTGATTTCATTCATAAATTTTATTTTTTTTTTTATAAAAATTTCGGCAGCATTTTTGCTTATTTTTGCATAAGCCTCCTGCAAGTTCAAGCCAGAAATAAACCATTCCAATTCACTTCCACATAACATATAACTATATACCATTCATTCATACGTAAAACTCTTTAAAGTTGATACACCATCTTTTACATTCAAAACATTAAATATGTACACGTGACAACCTAAAACTTAGTACATGCCACATTACCAAAAGATAAGATTTTCACCACAAAATGAGCTGGAGTCGGAGATGATTTGAATGCTGAACCGAACTCTACTTTACCTAACCTGCGCACGGAGAACAACCGTACGCTGAGTATTGGAAATACTCAGTGGTATTATCATAATTCAATTCATAACATCAAATCAAGTTCAAAGCATAAATGCACAAGTAGTCATTTGAATATGCCAACTCATATCACATTAATATCATTCAAATGATTATAAAATTTTCGCCAACATGTAAACACTTAATTCATAACACAATTTCTTTTCACATTTCGTATCATCATTTTCTTTCACCTTTCATTCGATAGTTCAGATAATCAGATTCAGATAATTTTGCTCATTTCACTTATAGGCCCTATTAACCTGACTCGGACCAAGGTGGATACACGGATCCAACCAAACACACCAGAGTGGCGACCAACGCCTCATCGGATAGTTCGAAGTAAATCAGATCTATGGCACACCAAGTACCTCATCGGCCAAGCCGAAGCAATGTGGCTACCAAAGCCTCATCGAAACTATCCGAAGTAAATCTATGGCACACCTAGTGCCTCATCGACTCGAGGTCGAAGAATCCCTGAACACTTCCAATCCTATGGCATGCCAATTATATCCACTAAGCCCGACTAGTTAATAGGGTTTCGATCACATTTCCATTTCTGAAACATTTTCACATTTCAATCAATTCTCTTACATTTCTCAATGTAATCACAAATAATCAACAATTCACATTCAAGTCATTTTCATGCACATTCATATATACATAAAGCAATTAAATATGCAATAATAAATACTTTGAATTATGATAATACAAACCGATTTCTCCGAGCTATTCCTCGACCACTTTCTCTTTCCCCTTCGTATTGGGTGCCTCGGTTTCTTTGTTTGCTACGAAAATTAGCATAATTGTAATTAATTAATATAATACAATTCAATTTAATTCATAAGTCTAAACATGTAAATTTGGCCATTAAGCATAAGCTGTCTATTTGAGTCATTGTTGGTAAATTATTTATATCTTGAGCTACGAAACTCCAAATTAATATACGTAAATTTTCCTTGAAACTAGACTCACATATCTACTTACCATAATTTTTCCAGAATTTTTGGTGTGGCCAATTAGTACAGTTTATTCATTAAATACTCCCCTGTTACTCCATTTGACAGTTCTGACCTCTCTCTACTAAAAATCAATTATCTCATTGTACAGAACACGAATAAGGTTCTTGTTTATTTCTTTTGAAACTAGATTCATTAAGGAGCTACACATATAAATTACACTTCATAATAATTTTTTTACAATTTTTAATTATTTTCCAAAGTCAAAACAGAGTGTCTCGAAATCACCCTGAACCAGTCTTACAAAATTTCAAATATCTCTTGATTCATATATTCATTGCTCACATTGTTTCTACTATAAGAAACTAGACTCAATAAGCTTTAATTTCATATCTTATTCATCCTCTAATTCAATTCTTACAATTTTTAGTGAATTTTCAAAGTCAGACCATTGCTACTTCCCAAAACTGTTTTGATGTAAAATACTAATAACCAAATTTATAACATCAATTCACACCTTATTTCTATTCAATTTCCATCAAAATATTCATATAACTATCAAATTTTCATCATTTTTCCATAATTCCGAATTTATTTCAATTTAATCCCTAAAACTCAAAACTTATGGCTTGTTTTACAATTAAGTCCCTAATTCAATTCAAATTCACAATTTTATCAAATTAATCCCAAATTTCACCATTTTCTTAACATAAACCCTAATCAAACTTCCATTATTTTCTAATATTTTCACATAAATTCAAGAGAATCTTTCTCTAAAGCTTTAAAAACATCAAAATTACAAAGAAATGGACTTAATTAACTTACCAAATTAATCTTCAAGCCTTAATCCTTCAATTTCCCCTTTTTCTTTCTTTCTTTCCTTTTTCTTTCTTTCTCACGTTTTCTTCTCTGTACTCTTTTGTTCTTTCTTTTCTTTTCTTCTTTTTGTTATTTGTTTTATTACTAAATTACTTAATTATTAAAATATCTTTTTAATTACCAATTAAAATTAATACACATGTGCCATTAAAATTCCCACACTTGTTTTAATCCTTACCATACACTTGTCATTATCACACAATTTAATAAAATAATATTTACACAATTAATAATAATTATAACAAATAAATAATTAATAATATTTACTTAATAATTAAGTAAATACACATAACATACAATTGTACCAATAAAATTAATACACTTGTATTTTATCCGTCATTCACACATGTCACTTTTATGGTCTAATTACTAATTTAATCCTTTAATATTTTTATGTTCTATAATTAAACTTTTACCTTCTATTCAATTTAGTCCCTTCTACTAATTATTTCTAATTAAACTAAATTCGCTTCACCAAAATCTAATTCAATTCATAACTAGCCTTATAAATATTTTTAATAAATATCTACGGACTTATTTTCCTAAGACGGAGGCCCTATGACTCGTCTTTTCCGGTACCCGGGAATTTGGGTCATTACATTTCTCTCCCCCTTAAAAAAAATTTCGTCCTCGAAATTTACCTGAGAATAGGTGAGGGTACTGAGTTTTCATAGTTTCTTCCGGTTCCCAAGTTGCTTCTTCCATTTTATGACTTCTCCATAATACTTTCACTAGAGGAACTCGTTTATTTCTCAATTCTTTCACTTCCCGTGCTAAAATCTTAACTGGTTCTTCATCATAAGTCAAATCAGATCGAATTTCAATATCTTCAACGGGAATAACATGAGAAGGATCCGATCTATATCTCCGAAGCATCGAAACATGAAAAACATCGTGTATTTTCTGTAACTCCGGAGGTAAAGCCAATCGATAAGCTACCGGTCCAATTCTTTCTACTATTTCGTATGGCCCAATATATCGAGGACTTAATTTACCTTTCCGACCAAATCTCAATACTTTCTTCCATGGAGAAACTTTAAGAAATACTTTGTCCCCAATCGAATATTCAATATCTCGTCGTTTCAAGTCAGCATATGATTTCTGTCTATCAAAAGCCGCTTTCAATCTTCCTTGAATCTTCTTGACTGTTTCTTCGGTTTCTTGAATCAATTCCGGCCCAATTATTTTTCTTTCATTCAATTCTGTCCAACACACAGGTGATCTACATCTTCGTCCATATAATGCTTCATACGGAGCCATCTGAATACTTGATTGGAAACTATTATTATAAACAAATTCAGCTAAAGGCAAATAACGTTCCCAACCTGATTCAAACTCAATAATACAAGCTCGAAGCATATCTTCTAAAATCTGAATTACCCGTTCAGACTGTCCATCAGTTTGCGGATGAAATGCTGTACTAAAATTGAGCCGTGTACCCAAGGATTCATGTAATTGCCTCCAAAATCTCGATGTGAACCGAGGATCTCGATCTGAAATTATTGATTCCGGAATACCGTGTAATCTAACAATTTCTCGGATATATACCTCAGCAAGTCTCTGTAACGACCAATCTGTTCTGACTGCTATGAAATGTGCTGACTTAGTAAGTCTATCAACTATCACCCAAATAGCATTCTTTTTACTCGCTGACAACGGTAACCCCGTAACAAAATCCATCGTGATACGATCCCATTTCCATTTAGGAATATTAATAGGCTGAAGTAAACCAGTCGGTACCTGATGTTCTGCCTTTACCCGTTGACATGTAAGACATTTACCAACATATTCAATTATGTCTCTTTTCATTCCGGGCCACCAGTACAAATCTCGTAAATTACGATACATTTTTGTACCTCCAGGGTGTAGAGCAAATGAGCCATCATGTGCTTCTCGAAGTATTAGTTCTTTCAATTCAGAGTTATCTGGAATACAAACTCGATTTCGGTACCTTAGACATCCATGTGCATCAATACTGAAGTTCTCTACCGTACCACTCTGTACCATCTCTCTTTTCTTCACCAACTTATCATCTCCCAACTGAGCTGCTTTAATCTGCTCAAATATTACCAGTTTTACTTTCAACTCGGCTAACAGATTTCCATCATCAGTGATACTGAGCTGTGCAAACATGGCTCTCAACTCAATTGCAGCTTTTCTACTCAATGCATCCGCTA
Source organism: Gossypium stocksii (assembly GCA_020496765.1). Taxonomy (NCBI): domain Eukaryota; kingdom Viridiplantae; phylum Streptophyta; class Magnoliopsida; order Malvales; family Malvaceae; genus Gossypium; species Gossypium stocksii. Next base: position 109,074,548 of record CM035627.1, on the reverse strand, counting down.
CTATATTTGCTTTTCCCGGATGGTATTCTATAACACAATCATAGTCTTTCAAGAGCTCGATCCACCGCCTCTGTCTCAAATTTAATTCTTTCTGGGAAAGGAGATACTTTAGACTTTTATGATCAGTAAATATGTAGCATTTTTCACCATAAAGATAATGCCTCCAAATCTTCAAAGCAAAAATCACAGCTGCTAACTCCAGGTCATGTGTCGGATAATTACACTCGTGTGGCTTCAACTGACGAGATGCATAAGCAATAACCTTTCCGTCTTGCATCAGTACACAACCCAAACCACTTAAAGAAGCATCACTGTACACAATAAAATCCTTTCCTGATTCGGGTAATGTTAAAACTGGTGCTTCGGTTAACATTTGCTTCAATGTCTCAAAACTCTTCTGACATTGGTCATCCCATATAAAAGAAACATTCTTTTGTAGTAACTTAGTCATCCGCATGGCTATTTTCGAGAATCCATTTACAAATCTTCTATAATATCCAGCCAAACCAAGAAAACTACGTACCTCAGACACATTCCTCGGAGCTTTCCATTGAACTATGGCTTCAATTTTTTTCGGATCAACTCTGATTCCTTCCGCTGATACTACATGTCCCAGAAATACAACCTCTGATAACCAGAACTCACATTTACTTAATTTCCCATACAATTGCTTTTCCCGCAAAATCTGTAACACTGTTCTGAGATGCTGGTCATGTTCTGTTTCTGTCTTAGAATAGACAAGTATATCATCAATGAAGACCACAACAAATTGATCCAAATACGGCTGAAATATACGGTTCATCAGATCCATGAAAGCAGCTGGAGCATTAGTCAATCCAAATGGCATTACTAAAAATTCATAATGACCATACCTTGTACGGAAAGCTGTCTTCGGTACATCACATTCTTTTACTTTTAGTTGGTAGTAACCCGATCTCAAGTCTATCTTTGAAAATACAGAAGCTCCTTTCAGCTGATCAAATAAATCATCAATACGAGGGAGTGGATATTTGTTCTTGATTGTTACTTTATTCAATTGTCTATAATCAATACAAAGTCTCATCGAACCATCTTTCTTTTTAACAAATAATACCGGAGCTCCCCACGGTGAAATACTCGGTCGAATAAAACCACGATTTAACAAATCTTGCAACTGTATCTTTAACTCCTTCAATTCAGTAGGTGCCATACGATAAGGGGGTATAGAAATCGGAGCAGTACCCGGATAAACCTCTATAGCAAATTCAACTTCTCTGTCAGGTGGTAAACCCGGTAGTTCCTCTGGAAAAACATCTGGAAATTCGCAAACTGTTCGGATCTTACTGCATTGACTACCCACTGTATCTGAATTAATAACATAAGCCAAGTATGCTGTACAACCCTGCTGTAACATCTTATTAGCTTTCATTGCTGAGACAACACGTGTTGGTCCACTGTTTCGAATACCCTTTACCTCAATATTGTTTCCATCATCAGCCTGAATACTGAACTTCTTTTCATAGCAGTTTAAAATTACACCGTGCTCAGACAACCAATCCATACCCAGTATTACATCAAAATCTCCAAATGGCATAATCAATAGATTAACCGGAAAATTTTTATTTTGTATAACCAACGGGCATCTCGGACAAACTTGATTCACTAATACCATCTGTCCTAACGGACTTGACACTTCTATTGCTACACTAGACATCTCAAATTCTAATTTTCCCAATTCAACCAATTTTGAATTTACATATGAATGCGAAGACCCAGGGTCAATTAAAACATAAACAGGTTCGGAATACAATAAGAATATACCTGTTACAACATCATATGCATTGCCCTCTTCTCGAGTTCTGACCACATAAGCTCTAGCTGGAACTCTGGCCTCTGACTGCTGTGTAACAACATCACTACTCCCTCTAGCACTACCTCCTCGAGATACAAAACCACCTCTGCCTGATCCTCTGCCTCTGGCACTAGATACTGATCTCTGTGATGTCACAGGTGCAGTATTATCAGCTTTCGGGCAGTCTTTAATAAAATGTTCTGTAGATCCACATCTGAAACATCCTCTAGTCAATCGCCAACATTCACCTCTGTGTCTTCTCCCACAGTGCTCACATTCTGGAATAGTAGTATCTCGAGATGGACCTCTTACACTACCAGTAGAGATTGTAGTTTGCTTCCCCTGACTTTTTCCTCCTCTATCTGATCTGAAGTTAGATCTCCAACCACTTTTAGAGTCTCGGAATCTTTTCGGTAATTGATTCGAACTTGTAGTTCCCGTACGTTTCCCAACCGATTTAGAAGGTTCAGTCTTTTTATCAAGCCCCAGAACTTGTTCTATCATCTTAGCCCGTTCAATCAGATCAACAAATTCAGTAATTCGCTGAGATATCAGTAATACTTTTATTTCTTCTCTTAATCCCCGTAAGAATCTTTTACAACTGTCGGCTTCAGTCGGTATAAACTCTGATGCATATCTACCAAGTCTTGAAAATTCCCGTTCATAATCTATTACTGTCATTTCACCTTGTTTCAAAGTCAGAAATTCTTGCTTCTTGTCTTCAATGTATAGTTCACCGATATATTTCTTCTGAAACTCTTTCTGAAATAAATTCCATGATACCTGGTCAGTCGGCAAGTGTCGGATAACAGATTCCCACCATAAATATGCCTCACCCTGTAATAAAGATACGGCACACAACAGACTTTCTCGAGGAGTACACTCTAACTGTTGTAAAATTCTTTTTGTCGCTTCTATCCAATTCTCAGCTATTGATGGATCAACACCTTTCAGACCCGAAAATTCCGTAGCACCGTATTTTCTTAATTCTTTAATCGGGGCCCGTCTAGGAACAGGTACAGATGTGGTAGCAGGTACAGTTCCCGCTACTCGCTGGAGAGCATCAACTAAAACTCTTAACATATCAGGTTCATTTCTATATTTTTCATCTCTCTCCCTAATGTTTTCTTCTTCTACTTCGGGAGGTTGGTCTATGAACGGGTTCACACTAGGTGTGGCTGATTCATTTTCATTTAAATCAATTGATCGATCATCTGACATCTTTAATCTCTATAAAACAGAAACAATTAAATAGGTTAGCATTCAAAAATCCCGACTCAAGTCCAACTCAAATGTGGCATGTACTTCTAGACTCACTTACGAATTCAATTTTAATCCGAGAATCGGCTAAACCTATAGCTCTGATACCACTAAATGTAACACCCTCTAACCCCAAACCGTTCCTGGAATAGGGTTACAAGGCATTACCAGACAAATCGGACCATTTACAGATAATTCTTAATAAATAAACAAACAAGAAATTTTTTTTTTTTTTTTGACAATAAATTATAGTATAATCATAAATGCATATAAATTATCTTTTACTTTACTAATTGATTTCATTCATAAATTTTATTTTTTTTTTTATAAAAATTTCGGCAGCATTTTTGCTTATTTTTGCATAAGCCTCCTGCAAGTTCAAGCCAGAAATAAACCATTCCAATTCACTTCCACATAACATATAACTATATACCATTCATTCATACGTAAAACTCTTTAAAGTTGATACACCATCTTTTACATTCAAAACATTAAATATGTACACGTGACAACCTAAAACTTAGTACATGCCACATTACCAAAAGATAAGATTTTCACCACAAAATGAGCTGGAGTCGGAGATGATTTGAATGCTGAACCGAACTCTACTTTACCTAACCTGCGCACGGAGAACAACCGTACGCTGAGTATTGGAAATACTCAGTGGTATTATCATAATTCAATTCATAACATCAAATCAAGTTCAAAGCATAAATGCACAAGTAGTCATTTGAATATGCCAACTCATATCACATTAATATCATTCAAATGATTATAAAATTTTCGCCAACATGTAAACACTTAATTCATAACACAATTTCTTTTCACATTTCGTATCATCATTTTCTTTCACCTTTCATTCGATAGTTCAGATAATCAGATTCAGATAATTTTGCTCATTTCACTTATAGGCCCTATTAACCTGACTCGGACCAAGGTGGATACACGGATCCAACCAAACACACCAGAGTGGCGACCAACGCCTCATCGGATAGTTCGAAGTAAATCAGATCTATGGCACACCAAGTACCTCATCGGCCAAGCCGAAGCAATGTGGCTACCAAAGCCTCATCGAAACTATCCGAAGTAAATCTATGGCACACCTAGTGCCTCATCGACTCGAGGTCGAAGAATCCCTGAACACTTCCAATCCTATGGCATGCCAATTATATCCACTAAGCCCGACTAGTTAATAGGGTTTCGATCACATTTCCATTTCTGAAACATTTTCACATTTCAATCAATTCTCTTACATTTCTCAATGTAATCACAAATAATCAACAATTCACATTCAAGTCATTTTCATGCACATTCATATATACATAAAGCAATTAAATATGCAATAATAAATACTTTGAATTATGATAATACAAACCGATTTCTCCGAGCTATTCCTCGACCACTTTCTCTTTCCCCTTCGTATTGGGTGCCTCGGTTTCTTTGTTTGCTACGAAAATTAGCATAATTGTAATTAATTAATATAATACAATTCAATTTAATTCATAAGTCTAAACATGTAAATTTGGCCATTAAGCATAAGCTGTCTATTTGAGTCATTGTTGCTAAATTATTTATATCTTGAGCTACGAAACTCCAAATTAATATACGTAAATTTTCCTTGAAACTAGACTCACATATCTACTTACCATAATTTTTCCAGAATTTTTGGTGTGGCCAATTAGTACAGTTTATTCATTAAATACTCCCCTGTTACTCCATTTGACAGTTCTGACCTCTCTCTACTAAAAATCAATTATCTCATTGTACAGAACACGAATAAGGTTCTTGTTTATTTCTTTTGAAACTAGATTCATTAAGGAGCTACACATATAAATTACACTTCATAATAATTTTTTTACAATTTTTAATTATTTTCCAAAGTCAAAACAGAGTGTCTCGAAATCACCCTGAACCAGTCTTACAAAATTTCAAATATCTCTTGATTCATATATTCATTGCTCACATTGTTTCTACTATAAGAAACTAGACTCAATAAGCTTTAATTTCATATCTTATTCATCCTCTAATTCAATTCTTACAATTTTTAGTGAATTTTCAAAGTCAGACCATTGCTACTTCCCAAAACTGTTTTGATGTAAAATACTAATAACCAAATTTATAACATCAATTCACACCTTATTTCTATTCAATTTCCATCAAAATATTCATATAACTATCAAATTTTCATCATTTTTCCATAATTCCGAATTTATTTCAATTTAATCCCTAAAACTCAAAACTTATGGCTTGTTTTACAATTAAGTCCCTAATTCAATTCAAATTCACAATTTTATCAAATTAATCCCAAATTTCACCATTTTCTTAACATAAACCCTAATCAAACTTCCATTATTTTCTAATATTTTCACATAAATTCAAGAGAATCTTTCTCTAAAGCTTTAAAAACATCAAAATTACAAAGAAATGGACTTAATTAACTTACCAAATTAATCTTCAAGCCTTAATCCTTCAATTTCCCCTTTTTCTTTCTTTCTTTCCTTTTTCTTTCTTTCTCACGTTTTCTTCTCTGTACTCTTTTGTTCTTTCTTTTCTTTTCTTCTTTTTGTTATTTGTTTTATTACTAAATTACTTAATTATTAAAATATCTTTTTAATTACCAATTAAAATTAATACACATGTGCCATTAAAATTCCCACACTTGTTTTAATCCTTACCATACACTTGTCATTATCACACAATTTAATAAAATAATATTTACACAATTAATAATAATTATAACAAATAAATAATTAATAATATTTACTTAATAATTAAGTAAATACACATAACATACAATTGTACCAATAAAATTAATACACTTGTATTTTATCCGTCATTCACACATGTCACTTTTATGGTCTAATTACTAATTTAATCCTTTAATATTTTTATGTTCTATAATTAAACTTTTACCTTCTATTCAATTTAGTCCCTTCTACTAATTATTTCTAATTAAACTAAATTCGCTTCACCAAAATCTAATTCAATTCATAACTAGCCTTATAAATATTTTTAATAAATATCTACGGACTTATTTTCCTAAGACGGAGGCCCTATGACTCGTCTTTTCCGGTACCCGGGAATTTGGGTCATTACAGTATTCGCATTGGGCGTTTTCGTCATACCATTTGGGGTACGGGGGCTGTATTGGTTTTAGGTAGAAAGGGGCCACTACACGAGCGTTGAATAGGTTTTGGTACAGTTCCCTATACGTCATGGGTATAGGGGTGAACTGCGGCCTCTCTGTGTTCTCTCTCGCATTGGATTCTTGTCTCGTAGTGCTATGTTGACTGGGGGTTATCGTTTTTGATTGGTTTACGGTGAGTGACTTGGACTGGCCTTTACTAAATGTGCTCATGTTGTTTACTTCGTTATCTCTCTTTCTCGGGGCCGATTTTTGGTACATTTTCCGACTTCGATCTTACCGCTTTTTACAGTATTCTCAATCATTTCACCTGTCATCACTATTTCGGAGAAGTTCTTAGTGGCGCTCCCCAATATATGGGTGATAAAATGGGCCTTCAATGTGTTGATGAAGAGCATCGTAGTTTCTTTTTCTAAAAGCGGCGGCTGAACTTGTATGGCAACTTCTCTCCACCTTTGTGCATACTGTCTAAAACTTTCGTTAGATCTTTTCTCCATATTCTGGAGAGTGATCCTGTCGGGGGTCATGTCCGTCACATGACTGTATTGTGTCATAAATACTTGGGCCAGGTCCTTCCACGAGTTGATCATAGCACAGTTCAGTTGGTTATACCACTTAGAGGCCGCCCCAATCAGACTGTCTTGAAAATAGTGTATTAATAACTGGTTGCTGTTGATATATCCCATCATTCGCCTGCAAAATATAGTGATGTGAGCTTCAGGGCAGCTCGTTCCGTTGTATTTCTCAAACTCAGGCATTTTAAACTTGGGGGGGAAGGACCAAATCTGGGACCAGGCTCAGGTCTTTAGCATCGATCCCGTGATGGCTATCAGCGTTTTCTAAAGCTCTGAATTTTTCCTCGAGCCATTTACACCGCTTTTCCAATTGCTTTTGGGATTCTATCATTGCATTTTCCTCTTCTGCAACTTCATCTAAATCAAGCACATGCGGATAATTTGGGTTATTAGCAGGGTTAGAGCCTGAGCCGGCCAGAAAATTCATTGGTATGGAAGCTCCGGTCTGAACTTGTTGAGGCAGGATTGTGACAGGTGACCTTTGTAGATTAATCTCAGGTTGCACCGGTACTTGTGTCGGAGTGAAGCCAGGAGGGTATTGAGGGTCTTCATTAGCTTCCTCGATATTGTCCATGGGAACTTTTCCTTTATCCGTTCTTCCCATCAGCAGTTGGGACAACTGACCCATCATCTCCTTTTGGGATTCCATCATTTGCTCTTTTATCTCTCGCTGAATCTTGGCGAGCCGCTCTTCCATTTGTGACTGCATCTGTTCCTGCATGTCCTTTTGCATTTGTTCTAATTTCTCAAGTCTTTTATCCATTGACTTTTTCCTCGTACCGTAGGGGTGCGTAGTTGGTTGGTTTGTATTGGTTTCCAGATTACTGAAATATTTTTTTAGTTAATTAGAAATCTTTCATGGCCTTTAATGCATAATGATATGATGTAATGTAAATGCATGAATGCAAAGAAGACGTCAATTCTGATTCAATTCCTTTTAGAAAACTTCACTAGAAAACAAAGTTCTTATACATAAAACGGATTACAGATAAGGTTTTGCCCTAATGCCTAGAGTCTTAATTTTTACAAGTAGTGAAGCTAGTTCTCGCCCCCGGCCTGATCCTTGTTCATACATCACACCTAATGCATCAGCTTGTATTGCCAAAGTCTGCAGATGATCAGCTACATCCCGAATTTGAGCCACAGCTTCTCCTATAAGATAATCTCTGTCTCTAACTTGGCCTTGAGAGTGGTGAAGCTGTTCTTTCCAACGCTCTTCATTCTTTTGAAGGAGTTCAACCCGCATCTCATAATTCTGTAAAGTCGTTTCTAATTGTTCTATCATTCCTTTCATCTCCTCAATCTTGCGTAGACTTGCCTTTAATTCCACGACAGAATTACGACTCCTATGCTGATGAAGGGATTTTTCGAGTTCTGTCACTCTAGCTTTAATTCACCCTTCTCGTTCTGGCTTTCTGATAGGCTTTTTTCTAAGATCTCGTTTCGATCTCGAGCCTGATTGAACTTTCTTTCCTATCGATCGGCTTTGTTTCTTTCTTCTTAAATTTCTTGTTGTCACTGGTCAGAAGTTTTTCCCAATCTGGCATCTCGCATTGACCGACGCATCTTCTTGTAATATGCCCTTAAACCGTTCAGATCTTCTTCGGCCTTACTCTTCCCCTTTCTCAATTTTTCAGCTTCCAACTTTTGGACGTCCATGTCTAGTCTTAAATTTATTTTCTCTTCTTCCAGCTGTTCGATCCTCCTTCCAAGCTTGGAATTTTTCTTTTCGAAGTCTTGCCTTATTATCTCTAGCTCCGTCGGGACCACTCGCAAACACTCTTCTAGTGATCGAGCACCCTCCAAATTCATCCCAGGGATGTTATCATTAACACGTCTATCAAACCATCCACTGTATTCTGGAGTTGTAATTGGACCCGTGTCCACTCTGTTCATTCGGATAGTCTTCTTCCAATCATCCGTCATCTCCCGAATCTTTTTCTTGTAATTGTCCCCCTTATACGAGAATTCATATTGAGCGAGCCCGTATGTTACTGGGATAAACTGCTTAGTATTGTACTGCCTCAATGCGAGCAAAGGGGCATATCCGACGGCCCCTCAAATTTCTGGCAGTGGCACCCAATCAAAAGTCTCACACCGATAAAGGATCTTGTCGGGGATCATCCATGGAGCTCTCCACTCAACATCGTTTTCTTAAAGATTTTGAAGAATTTCCATCCACCCCTCTTCCGAGACGTCGTCTCTTCTTTGCGTAGCTGCCTCTCCTTTCAGCGGGGAAAAATTCTTAAGGAAGACTTGGTAGGAGGGTTTGCCTACCTTCTAAAAATGACCATGAAACCACACCATCAGTAGCTGCGCACATCCGACAAATCTGCCTTCACCTACCATTCGGCACGTACTCAATGACCTGAATGTTTCTGCCAAGATAGATGGGACGGGCGTGACATGTTTATCAAGTCAATCAAATAAGTCGGTGACCACCTCATCGATATGTCTTAAGGCCTTAGGGAAGATTACCAATCCATAGATGCTCAATGCGAAGACATCGACCTTCTTTTTCATATCCGGATGTATTAGGATCAGGTCCCTTAAACTCACCCAAGGAATACATTTTCCATCACCTTTTTGCTGAATTCTAGTCGTAACCCATTGCTCACTCATCCCGGTAACCGTCATCAATTTCTTCACGAAGGTTGGGACATTAGTAACCCTAACATAAGCCTTATCACCTTGAGCATTCGGACAACGAAGCAGAGCTGCATACTCTTCCATAGTGGGTACCAAATCTACCTTCCCGAAAGTGAAACAGCTATAGGCGGGATTCCAAAATTGCGTCATAGCCCGAAACAAGTGTTTGTCCACTTTGATGTCGAGCAGGTGGGGCAGATCACCATAATTGCGATAGAAAAGCTGCTTAGTCTCATTGCCCCAATGAGCCCATATGTTTCTCAATTCTTGGAGCTCATTTTGTGTCACACTAATGCGGGTGAAGTCCCACAACTCCGATGTGTATCCCTCGGCTAGACTGTCCCATTTTTCTAGTTGTAGCTCCTCTGACCATTTACGGATTTCTATACTGCCCTCCACTTTATCACGAAAATCGTTTTCCATGTCAAACTTTCTAATTTAGCAACCGAATTTGAATCGACACCCCCTTTAAGAATGCAATGTCATGCAAACACAGCCAAAACAAAATACAAACGGTCAGTAACATATATATAAAAATTGCAAAAGGCAAACAGGAAATAGTCAAACACCTATTTGGGTAAATACTGAGGTTCGGGATGGCTCTACCTAGGGTAGGCTCCTAAAGCTCATTATATGTGGTTCTTGTTCTAAGGAAAGGGTACCTGACCCGCGAATTCCTCGATCGTCACCCATTATAGGCTCATATAGATCGAGTTCGGTTCAGGGGAATACATTTCCCTATGGCTATGCGGAGGTGAAAACCTCACGAAACACATAGGTACGGATGTATTCCGAAAGCGGTCCACTAGTCCGTGCGGAGGTGAAAACCTCACGAAGGCCTAGCTTCTCACTCCTACTTACAGGTGCGACCACAACGGTCATGCAATGCAATGCGAAAAATATTCTACCCAACCATAGTACTCGCAAACAAATGCAACAAAGAAATGATGATTTTTTTCAAATTGATTTTCAAATTCAAACATAAGGACAAAATCAATTTACGGCCTGACTCTCTCGAGGTCCCCAGTGGAGTCGCCAAGCTGTCGAAGCCATTTTTTTTGTGATTTGAAAAAACGGGGAATCGACTTTAAAATTTCAAAAATGAAGTCGCCACCGGCCTTTCTCAAGGTGCGGTCGAAACACCTTAAATCAATTTAATAAAACATTTTGATTTATTAAAATGATTTATTTTTGGTCTACGAAATTTGGGAAAACAGGTTCGGGAGTCGATTACGTACGAGGAGCACCCTCGTAACGCCTAAAATTGGTACCAAATTGATTAAAAATGTCCCTATGTCAAAAAGTTTTGGAATACAATTTCTTTGGAGGCATTTGAATGGCTTAGATTGGACGGAAAGGTTCTCTCGTTTCAAAGGCATATAGTATCACATCCAGCACATTAGGACACGATCCTTTAAACCCTCGAAACTATGATCAAATCTCGTCCTAAAACTTATTCATTTGAAAATTACAAAAAGGGTGTTCACGTATTCGGTCTAACCAAAAGAACGAAACCCAACACATTAGGGCACGATTTCTCGGATTTCCGAACAGAGGACATTGCCTTACTTTGAAAAATTAGAGAAGACGAGTGAAATCTAAAAGGATATTTGATTGTTTGAACAAACGAGAGAATCGCGGCCCAGCACGTTAGGGCACGATTCCTCGAATTTCCAAACATAAAATATTGCCTTATTTTCGAGAAATTGTCAAATAAGCGATTAAAACGTCGACTAAAAAATGAATTTATTTAATTTGCTCGGGCTAAAAATATGCATCTAACAAAAGCTCGAATGTTAGAGTTTGAACCACAAAATGATGACAAGAAGCACGAGGATAGGATCAAGCATGGGATAATAATACATGGTAATGGTATGACACAGACGAATAATTTTATAAGAAAGAGCAGATTAAATAAAAATATAACACGCAAACAAGTTTAAAAACAATTATTTTGCAATTGGAAATTAAGATAAACAATATACCAAAGGTTTGGAACTGATTAAAAATACAAAGAAAAAAAATTTAAAATCAAGCTATATGCGTAGATAACTATATTCCTAAGAAAATATACATATACGTAGGTAAAACTAAAATAAAAGGCCTACATAAAATAACATGAAGGCTAAATACTTGTATTATATAAAATAACTTTATGCGAAACATAGGTATATACAAATAATCATTGGGATACATTAAAATAGGCTAAATACAATTTTAAATAAAATATTTAAAGGTGTGAAATTAATACGTGTATATAATGGTATATTTATAAAAGAAAGAATTAAACATATAATATATAACTATAATATTATACATATATAGTTTAAATAAAAAACTTGAAACAAATTATATATAAAATAATATAAACTACTACTATATACAAGAGTTCAAAATAATACTATAAATAATATAAATAATACACACAAGCGAAAATTAAAACAAAATTGAAATGGGTGATATATATAGAAATATTTAATAAATACCATATAAACTTAGTATATAAAATAATATATAAAGGTTTAAAATAAAATAAAATTTCGTTTGAAAGATTAAGTAAATGAATAAATTATAACAGGTGAGACTAGATTAAAAGCAAAGCAAATTTTAAGGCAAAATCGGTAAATAAATAAACCAAAAAGGACTAAATCAAAACCCAAAACAAAATCTAGAATCTAAATTAAACCTTAAAAGCAGACCAATGACTCAGGTGACACGCGCGCATGAAGTTCAGGGACTAAAGCTGGGAATATACCAGTGCCCGAAGCGCTGCGTTTAAAAGCGGCCTAAATTGCGATAACGTGCGAATCCCAGGGCCAAATTAGAAAAAGAAATAAAGCGCATAAAGAGCAAAATCGAATACGGGCGTGCACGAGAGGGACTTAACGCGCAAATAACCCTCAAAGACCCAAAACATGCGGGTCTGCTCACGTGTGGGTCGGGTCATCGGGTCGAAAACGGGTCTCAATCGGGTAGGGTGCTTATACGGCACCATTTAAATACCGAAATAAAAAACCCTAAATCCCTAATGTCGGCCGCACTTCAAATCGACACAAACAAAAAAAAGAAACTCTCTGTTCTCTCTAGATCGATCAAAACAGGGGCTTCCGTCGGTCCCGTTGAACGACCATTCGGCCATTGAATCGACCGTGGACGTCGCGTAAAGGGTATGCCCGACGATTTCGCTACCCTTGATCCTTCAAAAACCCCTCTCGACTCCTATGGCGACGAGGAGAAGGGATTCGGGACTCCGATCGACGTACCAAGGTGAGGTTTTTAATCTTTCTAAAAAATATGCGTAAACAGTAGCTTCAAAAAGAAAATGGGCTGAGTAACCGATTGAACAATACCTTTTTGTTCTCTTTTTTCAGTATTCAAAAGCGTGACCCTTTACAAGTTGTTTATCGGCTCTTTTATAGCCGATTCAGAGATAAAAATAAAATGAAAATTACAAAAAGAAAATCGTTTTGTCGCTATTTCCTTTGCTATTTGCTGCTGTTTGCGTCTGATCTGCAGGTATGAGAGGTGCGCTGGGGAGGGCATTGTCGTGGCGCGTACGTGGCTGCTGGAGCGCTGGAGTGTACGGAGGCTGTGGAACTGGCACGCGTGAAGGCACGCGCGCGGCGCTGATGGAGTTAGGGCTAGGGTTTCCTAACCGTTTAGGTGTTTGGGCCGTTTGGGTTTAGGGTCTGTAAATGGGTTAATGATTTTGGGCCTGTTCTGATTTGTAAATGGACTGATGGTCTGTTTAAAATAATTTGGTTTTATTATTTAATTGGTTTAATCTGGTGGGCCAAAATTGGCTATTACAATTCGTAAGTTGTCCGATATGTTCAGTAAAACTCCGTAACCTTGTTCCGACGACGATTTAGGATTAGGGGGTGTTACAAATAAAATTTAAAATATCTTATGAGCATACTAATAAAAAATGAATTTCTTAAAAATATATTTAATTAATTAAATCTATAAAAAAACATATGCTTAAAAACTATTAAATTCCTTTCTCAACATGTGGTGGCCTCTTTATTTTTATTATTTTTTTAGTTTTAAAACTAGTTGAGATGATATATTTATAAATGGTTTTTATATTTATTCCCGAATCAATTTTTAAGATAGATATATATAATATCAGAGAAATTTTAATATTTTTCAAATTTTATTTAATTTACTTTTTATATATAAGCTATATATATTTTATTTTTAAATGGTATAATTAAAATGCTCAAAATATTTATACTTGAATTTACTTTTAGAATGGGTAGTCGACTTATTAGAAAAATAATTATTTTTTTAACCAAATAACACCATTCCGGTTAATTATGTTGATTTAAAAAAAGAAAAAGCCCTAAGACATGCAAATGCATCGTGTTGAATAAAAAAAAAAAGCCGTAACACATGCAGATGCACTGAATTAAATAAAAAAAAATCTTAAAACAAAATAATTAAAAGAATAATATTTTTTTAAAAATATTTTTTTAAATGTTTGTAGCAAACTGGAGTACATATTCTAAAAATAAATTCAATTGTGAACATGAAGGTTGTTTTAAATATATCATTTAAAAAATTATAAAAAAAAAAGTAAAAATAGAATATGTACTTCATATATAAAGAGTAAATTAAATAAAATTAAAAAAATCAAGATTATTATGGTAAAAATGATTATATAAATAAACTGATGGATGTGTAATACAATGTTTCCCAATTACACAATGAGTAAGATATGGTAAAAAAATTAAAATGATGAAATAATTAGTTAAGACAAGTGTTAATTTAAATTTGGTGAAAACATAGTTTTTAATTAGTTAAAGGTGAATCTGATTTGGTGGGGGGGGGGTGTGAATAGGGATTCCTTAATTTAGGAACATGAAAGGGAAACAAGAGGCAAATAGTAATTACATCAACATGTGTTGTCCCAAAGGGATTTAGATTCTGTTCATATTATGCAAAGAAATAGTTGCCCACAAGTTATTGAGTCAAATTGGAAACATGGTTAGGGGAATTAGGAGAAAGGAAATGAAAAGATGTAGAGTTGGTTACGTGCACAAATAGCTTGTATGACTCATTTCCTATCAAAGTAATTTGTAATAACAAAAATATTTAGGTCTCTAGGTGGGAAGTAACTTACTCTTCAGTCCTACTTTATGGGAATCTCCTACTCGTATTCTCTAATATATTTGTTTCTAAATCAATCATATTGCTTATGAAAGTTGGAATACAGATTACCTACAGCTATCAAAATATGGGAAGTTAACTAATTACCCCACCAAAATGCTAAAGTTGATGTAAAATATGGAAATGTTGCCAAAAATGTTCATGACATACGACCTTCATTTGTTATTATCAAAAATTAATAAAATGTTTTACACGTTCATTTAGTAGAAGATCTGTCCTCATCCATGGAAATATTTTCTTAATTTCTGCTCACATTTAAGTTTAGTCAGTTACTTTCCTGCCAATAATCATGTGGTGCGATATTTATTTCAATAATATATGGATTTGGAATAAATAAATAAATAATTACTTTCCTTTCACTCCTCATATTTCTGTTGCTTTAGAAAAAGAGTATATTGTTCTTTCTTTTATAAGACATCATCGTTAGTTGTTACAAATAAACGTCTTCACATCATATTTTTATACCATGCATGTCCAACATTAACAACAATATTTCATATCTTTGCGTAATGGAGGTTTAATTCACAACTGATATCTCAAAATGTCTTCCCTTAATTCAATCCAACAATCCAAAGGCACTTTGGGCAGCTTAAATGGCGAAGCCACGTGAATTATCCCACGAGATTTGTGCTTCCATTCATCACTAAACTGTGAAATAGCGCAAACTGTTTCTTCCACGTGACACAAAAAATAAAATTAAAATTCCCGGAATTGAGTAAATTAGACAATAATAATCCGATTGAAAATTTATCTTTCTTTTTTTTTTTTTATAATCTTAAAAACAAAAAAACAATTGCGGTCACCGACGACTGCCAGCAATGCAAGAAAGCGACGTCCGTGGACCCAGACTGACACGTGGCCACGTCACCTGATACTCTTACAGGTGGCATTGCTGTAATACGGTTCCTATTTTCTTTTTCTTTTTTTCGAAAACAAAAACGAAAATTACAGCTTATGTTTCCTTAAAAAAAAAAAAAAAAACCAACTTATCTTGATTAACACGTTCCCTTCCTCTTCAAACTCTATAAATAGGTAACCATTTTTGCCTCTAAATTCTCCTCCTCCTCTTTTTCTTCCTTCTTTTTTGCTTCTATTTTCATTTTTCCCCGAGATTTTTAAAAAGATTTTCCGTTCCATCTCCATAAAAACCTCTGTTTCTCTGTTCCATTACGTTATTTGCTTCTTCTTCTTCTTCTTCTTCCTCTTCTTGTTCCGCCTTTGTCGAGTCTCGTAAGAACTGCATTTTAGAGACCGGTTCTTCGTCTGGGTTTCACCTCGTTAGCCAGGTTCGTTACATTAAACGTTTTTTTTTTTGTCTCTATATTTTTATTTGTTGGGTTCTCATTCTTTGATGCTTTTAAGGATTTAAGATCTCTTATTTCAATTCACATTAAGGTTTTTAACTCGTTTGGGTGAGACATGCATGTCAAATGAAATGAAAACACGCAAACACATAAACATATGATGTATCTATAACCCAGCTATATATTTCCATCCTTTAGGGATGTTATACATTTGATTCTTCTTCTTCTGTGGGTCTGTTTTTATTTGTCTTCAGTTTTTAATCTTGTTCTTTGTTGTTTTTAATATATTTTAATTGTTTTTTAATGGTGTACGGGATCTTTTCCTGTTTCGGTGGCTGTAGTGTATATAAGAGAAGAAAAATGATTTTGATTGTCGATTTCATTTGTTTGTTTATTTGATTTTGTAAAAGTTTCTATTTTGTCGGTTCCTACCAATGAAGAACTAGGTAATAAATTTATTGAAAAATTTAGAAACGTGCCTTAATCTTTTTTCTATTCTCATGTTAACTTTCAATAGGGAAAATATCAAATTACTGTCGATGATTCAATGCTATTATGTTTTCGTTAGGGTCGCCTAGTTTCAAATAAAAATTGTTTTTTTTTTTAATTTTGATATTTTTGTTGTTTGAGTACAATTTTAGTATTGATTAATTTTCTGTTGTTTTGTCATTGGAATATCATTATATTGACGAAATTCGAATGATTTAACTTTTTTTTTTTTTAACATTTCAAGAATATTAAAAACGAAACCTTCTTTGCTGATGGTAATTATTCCATGAGATTATACCATGAATAGTCTTCCTTTTTCTTTTTAAAATATGAATGATGTTTTAATATGGTAGCTTTGTATCTTTCACTCTTTTTTTTCTTATTTCTACCGTAATTATTTTATTTACAATTTTGGGGTGTGTGTGTGTGGGTGTTAAATTTGATCGTTTTGGTAGTTGCAGTTTCTTGGAAAAAGAGTTAATAGTATTAGTGACTTGTTTCTTTCTCTTTTATTAGTGTGTGTTTTAATACTATAATACTTTGATGTTGATGTATGGATTTAGATCTGCAGTGTAATCACATGTATGATAATAATCTCATGTATGTTATATTGACGTTTCAAGATCTTTTTAGTTTGATACAAATTGGTGAGTCATTTCATTTAGATTTTCAAGTATTACTTGATTGTAGATGTATGTATGATCTGGACAAAGAAATGAAAATGAGGTGATACTCCCTACTATGGTGATCAAATAAGTGTATTTACTAAGTTTTTTTTTTCCCAACTTTTTTTTGTGTGTGTGTGTGTGTGTATTCGTCATTTTGAGTTATATATTTTTTTTAATTTGTAAAATATTGCTGTTGTTTTTGCTTAATATCTGTTGGCTATATATGAAAATTTTCTGACATCTATTATTTGTTTTGTTTTATATCCCTCCTTCAATTCATTTACCTTGTTTTGTTTATATATATGACTATATGCTTTTCACTGTTTGCTATGTCCTTTTGTTGGAAAAAATATTAGGACTTGTTTGTCATATTGCAAAACTGAGTTATTATTTTATGTTCTTATTGAATCACTAGTTATACATACGTTTATATATGTATATATTTATGTATGGATGGATTGTAATGGTTCTTTCTAATTTTCTACATGCAGATTTTAGCACATTCTGGTCAAATTCGGAAATCATATTACTAGACAAATAATGTTCTGTTATCTGCCATAAATGTGGTGTAGCTTTGGAGATGAGAAGGTACACACATGTTTTACTTGAGATAAAAGAACTTCAAATCTCAAATTTACAGCTTGCTGATATTTGGTATTTGGAATTTTTGCTTGTGATGTTCACCAGTTTCGAGGAAGCCCGCAATTGATGGACTGCTCACCCAGCAGTAGTGATAAGAAAACATTGAAGAGGTGGTTTTTCATTGACAAGAGGGTCGGATAAAAAGTTCTTTTAAGGATTGAAACTTCATAACTCTACTTGACAAAGCTGATTCTATCGTAAACAATCTAGTTTAACCTGTTATAAGTGTATTAAAAAGTGATCCGAAGTTATCATCGACGAAAAGGAAAAAGAAGTGGTCTGAATCTTATGGAGTTGAAGTCAAATCATTCATCTCCAGTTCTTACTGATCCTATTCCAGTCAACAATTCAAGACTAGGAATCCACTCGAATCTGCTCTCCTATCAGCAATCAGGTGGATCTTTATCCTCGGGCAAGTATATGACAATACCTAGAAAGAAACCTGGAAAGCTAGAGGATGTTTGGTCCAATGGTTGGCTAGAGGCGATGAGATCATCATCGCCCCCTCGTAAGAGGTTAATCAAGGACAAGGACTTCACCATTGAGGCTGCTGCTGATGATTTTGATATTGCTTATTGCTCCTGGATGGTATGCCTAGATTTAATTGTTGATACATATAATTTTACTTTTAATATACATTTCACTAGTTAAACTCACTTGCTTGTTGTTATGCCAAATATGCAGATTAAATATCCATCTGCACTTAAATCTTTTGACCAAATCTTGAAAAATGCCAAGAACAAAAAGGTTGCAGTTTTCCTAGACTATGATGGTACCCTTTCCCCCATAGTAGATGACCCAGATAGGGCATTTATGTCTGATTCTGTAAGTATGATGGTCCATTTTGATGCATGTTTATGGCATTGCTTCGGTTGTCTTCATCTTCCTTTGATTAAAATTTAAGAACAAAAATCTTGCCATATTTTCAGATGCGTTCTGCTGTCAGGGATGTTGCGAAGTATTTCCCAACAGCAATTATTAGTGGCAGAAGCCGTGATAAGGTAGATCGTAGGTCATTCACGAATATTCTTATGTTTTTACTCGCTTCTTTGTCCTCTGTTACTATCATCCGAACCCGGGTAACAATATGGTCTCATTTACTCCATTTTTGTTTTGTTTCTTAATTTCAGGTTTATGAATTGGTAGGACTAACTGAACTTCATTATGCTGGTAGTCATGGGATGGACATTATGGGCCCTGTGAGTCATGCAGAGTCTGGTGACCATCCAAATTGTATTAGATCAACTGACCAACAGGTAAGACACGTAATACTTTAGACAGCTTCTCGAATTTATTTTCTCCATAATGAGGCTATCAAATAGGTGTCTATATTGTGAACTTCATTCTCAATTTCGAGTTAATCATTAGCTTATGCAACAGGGCAAGGAGGTAAACCTTTTCCAGCCCGCTAGGGAATTCATCCCCATGATTGACGAGGTGCGTAAATTTTACCTTCAGCTCCTTCTGTTCTAGATCACTCTTTAATAACATCGAGAGGTGAACAGGCCAGGCTTGTTTTGCAGGTTTTTAAAACCCTTGTCGAGAATACTAAAGATATTAAAGGTGCAAATGTTGAGAATCACAAGTTTTGTACTTCTGTTCATTACCGTAATGTAGAGGAGAAGGTGAGAGATAAGATTCCAACATCCTAGTGCAAATTTGTTTCTAGAAGGAAAAACATAGTTCCAACGATTTTGTTTCCTTTTCTCAGAACTGGCCGACCATCGCACAACGTGTTCATGATATTCTGAAAGACTATCCTCGTTTGAGATTGACTCACGGGCGGAAGGTATCGAAACAAGTCCTGTTTTTGTTATTTTATATGCAACTCAACCCCTTTTATATTCTATAGAATTCGTTTGCATTATAGTTAACATTATATGAAAACTCTTACCATTTTACCTCATGCTATATTTATTTATTTTCCTTGCTCTTCAGGTTTTAGAGATTCGTCCTGTGATTGAATGGAATAAAGGGAAAGCAGTCGAATTTCTGCTCGAATCCCTCGGTACTTCACTTCACTCCATGTTTCGATGTCAAGATAATTTCTGTTTTGGTATAATTTAATATGCAAATTGGTGCAGGATTAAGTGATAGAGATGATGTGCTTGCAATCTATATTGGCGATGACAAGACTGATGAGGATGCATTCAAGGCAAGTATATATAACTCGAATTCTAGGTTTACTGTATGTGCCATTTTGGGAATTTTCCATCAGATTCTAAATACAAGTTTAAAACACTAAATCAGGTTTTTAGGGAAAGAAATCTGGGTTATGGGATATTGGTGTCTTCAGTTCCCAAAGAAAGCAATGCATTTTCCTCTGTCAGGGACCCATCAGAGGTAAAACAAAAGTCATGGTGAAGAAATGTTATTATTTTCATTGCTTTCAAAGCAAAGCTATGCTGTAACATATACAATAACATGGAATTATGGTGCAGGTGAAGAAATTTCTCAAGGCTTTGGTGACATGGAAGAAGTTTGAAAAAGCTTGAAGAAAAGCTTACACAGCAAATTTTCATCAAAGACCACTTAATAATATAATAATTATATGTTTATTTTCCTTTTCATTTTCAGTTTCTTTCATTAAGATTCTGAACCTATAATGAATCCGGTCGTTCAAATGCAATGGCCATATTATTTCAAATCTTTTGTCAGAATTTTGAAATATAATATATACAAATTATTTAAATAAAATATGTTCACCATGATATTGTAAAGCATTTTTCTCTGGTCCATGGGTGTTTTACATTTTCCGATTGCTTTCTTTTGTAAGAGTGCTTATACAATGTGAACAAGCAAATTGAATATGATCCACAAGCTTAGCATCTTTTTCCTCAAACATTTTAGTGTGCTCTTGCCGACTGTCACTCTGACACGACAATATTGTTGTCTCTTTACAAGGAGAAAATATGTGATTAATAGTCGCATATCGCTTTTGACTGAATTATAGATAAGTTGCTTGGCTTCTAGCAATATCAACTATGAGCATAAAGTAAATTAGATATGCAGCAGCTGAGCTTCAAGAAAAACCGCTGATTTTAACGTTTTTGTTATACCAAATAATATATTATTTAACTGTGTTCTTTCGTTCAATTTGTATTATAGGAATCCATGTCCAAAGTTGCTTATATTCAAGAACACGAATGGGATTTTTATTTGGATTTTTAAAATTAAACTATTAAACAACTTTGGAATCAATGAATGTTGAGTAAGTCGTTGAAACTTTATGATATTACGCCGGCTTTTACACATGCATTTCAAACTCTTACTATTTCAATTAAATTATAAATTTTTACTATTTTACATAAATATTAGAAATGTTGGTATTTATTTATATTTATATACTATTTCTAATACGTTTAATATTTTTATATCTTACCATTATTCTCCGTATTATTCCTCTTACAATATGAATATGTAAAGAAATTTAAAAAATTGAGCTTTAACATAAAGAATTGAAAAGACTTAAATCATCCAAATCATAATGATTTATTTGCATAAAATTACTTTGGATAGGTAGCATCTTGATTAGAATTGAATTAGTTGAATATATTATCTTCAAAATATCACTTATAACCATAAAACAATATTATATGACCAAGGGGATGACCCTCGCAGTTGGTTCAACAATACATACTAAAAATTATTGTTGTTTGGGATGGTAGGTTTGTGGTGTAGGGTTTGGGTCATAAGTACAATGTTATGGGTTTTAAGTTTGTAGAAGTTATTGGTTTAACCTCAACATCAATGCGTATCGAGTTGAATGAATTGTTTGAAATTTATAATTTTTTATCTAGAGTTTAATATTTACTTGATCAAACTTTGACATTTATGGGTAAAGAAGTCAAGCTTGTTTTACCTATGATGTTAAAGTCAAGCTTCTTCTTCTTTTTTTTTTTTTTCAGATTTTTCTCATTACATGCAAAGAAAATAACCTAAATCTTTAACAGTTGACTCATAAATACACTCAAACTCAACCCTTTCGTTGAACCACATTAATTCAAAACTTTACGTCCTTAATCCTATTAACCCTACACTCAAAAGTGAAACATCAACTACCAAACTAATTTCCTCCTATTTGTTCAAACTCAATAGTAATGGCAAATAAGATATCTTTAGCTTTTGAATTTTTATTTGCCTGAGTTGAGGATTTTAAACCAATTCCAACTTCAACCAAAAGAAATCATTTTTTTTTATGTTCTGTGACCATATTCATTCACAAGTGTTGAAGCATTTCTTAGATAAGGAAGAATCCTCTAAACTAATTGTAAATAAGATTTATTGTAAACCTTAAACCCTATTTAGGGTTAGTGCATACACATTGAGTCAAAAATTGACTTTGTAAATTTGAAGACAAATTTTATTTATCAACTTAAAAAAAAGTTATGATCTCTAGGCTTCTTATAT
This sequence comes from Gossypium stocksii, assembly GCA_020496765.1. Classification (NCBI taxonomy): domain Eukaryota; kingdom Viridiplantae; phylum Streptophyta; class Magnoliopsida; order Malvales; family Malvaceae; genus Gossypium; species Gossypium stocksii. The sequence goes on along the minus strand of CM035627.1, from coordinate 109,052,403 downwards.
ACAAAGAAATTTCATTTGATTCTTCTCTTTGGTGGAACTTCGATTCAAGGGTAGTCTAAACTTGATCTTGGAAGAATGTGATTTGCTTCAAGTGTTATGATGATTTGCTCTTAAAATATGTTTGAATCTCCTTTCTTCAAGTGAACAAGATGAACAACAACTTTATTTAGAATAGTTTTAACTTCCTTATAGATGAAAAAACCTTCAGACCAATTGCAAAGCACCACATGTCAAGCCAATATTATTAGGTTTTAAAACGATGGCATCACTTACTATTTCATTATTATTTTTCTCTAATTAATTTAAATTAATTAAGAAATAAATGATAAAAAATTATATTATCATTAATTAAATTAATTTAAGTAAGTGATGATATTAAATGCTTATTTTATCTCTAATTTATTAAATTAATTCAAGATAAATAAATGAGTTCAAATATTTGTGGAACAATCAAATGAAAAGTTTGTGTAACAACTCGTTTTCAGTGAAATCGGAACGGTGATTTCAGGACCACAAATTCGAGGTCAGAATAAAATTTAATTTAATACTATTTTATGGTCTATAGTATGATAGAAATATTGTATGAAAATTTCGTTAAGGAATTTAATCATTTACATGTCTAATTTGATGAAAAGGACCAAATTGTATAAAATACAAAAGTTGAGTTCTAATAGCTATAGGTATCAAATAGCTATGGAATTCAAATTTGGAGGTCCTTATATAGCAAATAGACCATTACGAGGAGTTATGGATAAGTATGATTAGTCATCAATAGAAAATTAAATAAAGAAAAGGATGAATTTGGCAAGTAAAAATAATAAAAGATGATAAATGATAAAATAATGAAAATATCATCATTTTCATCATCTTTCCCAAAATTAAAACATGGAAACCCTAGCCATGAAAACCTAAGCTCAAGCCAATTTATTTTGCTTAATTAGGTATGTTTCTTTATCCCGTTTTTAGTAATTTTTATATTTTCGAGATTATAATAACTTAATCTAGCTATCTCGGGGATTGATTTGCAAAGTTATTAAGGTATTAAAGTTTTTACATGGATTAGTATGCATGAATTATGAAATTTTGTGGTAGAAAAGGAAAGATTGTTGTTAGATAAACAACTTTTGTAAAGTGAACTTTGATGAAATTGAGATTTAGGGACTAAATTGTAAAGATGAAAAATTTATGAAAAAATTCAAAATTTTTTGAAATACATGGGCTGCTAATGGTATATGTAAAAATCGGTTAGGCTTGGAATAATGATTAAATTGTATGAATTTCATTTTCCGAGCCTAGGGACGAAATTGAAATTAATTAAAAGTATAGGGGCAGAATGATAATTTTTCCTAAGATGTGAATTAGATTGAATTGAATGTAAATTGTATTAAACTAATGTTAAATTCATTCATAGATCCGGATAGATCAGATACGGAGTTAAATCGAAGAAAAAAGAAAGTAGCAGATTAGTAACTTTTGTGTGCACAAACATTGTCGAGGTAAGTTCGTGTAACTAAATTATATATTTGTTTGTTTGAATTGAATGTTGTGTATGTGAATTTGTGAATTTACCATGTGTATGAAATTGATTACATATTCGACAATGATCATCAAGTATTAATTCTAGTTTGAATAGATGAAATTCAATTGATACAGGGTTTCCGAATTGGTTGTAGTCCTGCATGTGTTGCGGACACACCACAACTTGAAAGAGCATTCCATTATTAGCTTTCATGGGCTTCCTATTATATGGTTCTTGCGAGATTCCCGTTAATAGCTCTTCGAAGCATCTCATTTGGTTGTAATCCTGCATGTGTGACACACCATAGCTCTTATGAACGTCCCGATATATAGCTCTTCGGAGCTTCCCGATTAAATACTTTTGCATGAGCTTCTCGATTATTTAGCTCTCCGGAGCTTCCCGATATTGGCTCGCTTGAACCTTCCCGGTATTAGCTCATATGAGCTTCTCGTTAATGGCTCTCTGGAGCTTCCCGTTATATGGCTCGAAAGAGCTTCCCCGTTTATGTGCTCGTATGAGCATTTCTGAATATGAATTGACAGATTATAGTTTTATACACTTCGAGTGTACTATCTATGTATACATCGATATTTCAAATAATTCAACAGGCAAAATTCTGACATGGGATAATCTGAACTTGAAATGAATTATTACAAAAAGGTATCTGAAATACATGAAATTCATATACGTGAACACAATATGTGAAAAATTTATAAACATATAAATTTGATATTTCACAAACTCATACATATTTCTTGAAATTCATGTGAAATAGATGACTACCATGTTGACGAAGTTGTGTGTTTAGACTATTAACCAAATTGCTTTGGATGTATTTTATATGCTTACCTTAAGTGTAAATGAATGGTAAGTTAATTTCCATTATACGAACTTACTAAACATTAAATGTTTACTCTATTTTATTTCCTCTATTTTATAGTACTTCAGAAGCTCGTTGGGTTGGAAGCTTGGCAGAGATATCTCACACTATCCATTAGCTCATTTCAGTATATGTAACAAACTAAATTTTGGTTATAATGGCATGTATAGGCTAAATTCGGCCAATGCTAGCATGTATGTGTTTGGTTGATAATAGCCATTTGAATGGCTTATGTTTGGCATGTTTTGATATGTAAATAATCTTAATATGCTTGATATGTGTTTGAAATGGTTGAATGATGAAAATCATATAAGCATTGTAACAGCCCAATTTTCAATGGTTCGGAACAGTGATTCGAGATCATAAAATCTGACGAAAGTGTTAGGAAAATTTATTAAATTAATAGTTATGAAATAAGTGTGGATATAGAAATATTTTGAATTAGTGAATTATGTAATTGGAAAGAAATAATTAGGCAAATTGAGCTAAAAACGAGGTATCGAGACCTCAATATTATAAACCAAGTCGTAAATATTTTTATAAATATTTACGAAGTGTTAATAAGTTAGTATTAAAGTTTCGTTAGAAAATTTTAATGTTTTGATAGTTAATTTATTAAAAAAGACTAAATTGTGAAAGGTGCAAAATTTAGGAAAAGTGATTAAATAGCTTAAGTGTCTAGAGAGGAAGGAGTTAAAAGGAAATTTGACCCAAATTAAATGGGTTGGACGGCATAGGTGTGCAGGAAAACATAAAAATCAAGTGTGAACAAAGGTTAAAATTGGAAATAAGGTAAAATTTAATAGTAAAATAGGATGTAATTGGGAAATCTAGACATTTTTTTCAAAAGTATCAGCCAAGAACGCCATTAGAGGTCTGAAAGAAGCTGGTTTTTCATATTTTACACCATGTGAGTTCAATTGTTGGTTTTTCTTTGTAAATTTTATGTTTTTGTTACTTTTACAATTAGGTCCAACTATCTATTTCATTAGTTTTTGATTTCATGGATGATTTTGAAAGTTACTATGGACTATTTCTGGATTTTTATTATGAATAAACATAGAATTGAAGCTTTAATTTCGTTATATGATGATCTTATTAAGCAATTTTGATGGAAATTGATTTTAGGACCTAATTGTGAAAAGTTTGAAATTAGGGTTTTGTGTTAAAATTTTGAATTTCAAAGGTTTAAAAATAGCTTATAATGGTTAGATAAAGTGTTAATTGAGAAAAATTAGTTCAATTGAAGGGTTAATTGAGTAGGGACTAAATTGTAAAAATTATGAAGTTTGGGGTAAAAGTGTAATTTTAAAAATTAAAGGGCATAAATTGTGAATTAGAATAGAATTTAAATAAATGCTAATGAGAGAATGATTTTATAAATATAGATCAAGAGCCCGAAGATAAACGGGGAAAAAAAAAACATTTTCGATTAGTCCCGAGCTATCGCAATCTTTACAAATCTGCCCAGGTAAGTTCATATGGCTGAATTTTAATGATTATTTGTGGTTTTATGATTGATATGAAGTATTAATTTCATATATTCGTTGTTAAATCGTAAATACTAAAACAAGCATGAAAATAGAATTAATTGTGTAAATTGAGCAGAACGCAGGAATGAGTACTTTTGTTCAGTGATATGTGATGAATTGACAGAAAAGGCCATGGTTTCACCATGACAACATGTGGAAATGTGACTATGTGATTCCGTGTAAGATTATATCTGGGATATGGCATCGGTGTGATATGTGCTTCTATGTAAGACCATATCTGTGATATGGCATCAGTGTGATATGTGCTTCTGTGTAAGACCATAGCTGGGTTATGGCTTCGATGTGTGATATATGATTAAGTGCAAGACCATAGTTATACTATGGCATTGTGAAAACGAAGTATTCAATTCCAGATGACGTTCTCTAATATGACAAATTGTGGCAAGTTTTAAACAAATTTTATGTGATAAAACATATTGAACAATGAAAATTGAGCTCAATTGTGTGATCTCATCATTCAGAGATTTTGTTTGGTAGGTTATCTTAGTGAATTATGTGTGTGAATTAAAGTGATAGAACTTAAATAGCTAATGACATTGAACTCACTTACATGAATTTGTCATTTGAAATTGTGTTAGAAAAGAAGAGATAGCAAATTGCATGCTTATGAATTGTTATATGTATTTGCCTAAAATACAAAAAAATAATGGTTTTTGATATATGAAAACACGAGACCAAGATATATGAATATGGAATATGTTTGATAAATTTGTTCATTCATAATTATATAATTGTGCACCTCAAGTGTACTATTTGTAAAAAAGATGGTGTTTCAAATGATTTGATGAATAAACCTTAAATATGAAATAGTCTGAAATTAAGACAAGTTGTTATGCAAATGTATTTGAAATATAGATATAAGGTTATTACATGTTATATGAATACATGATGTGAAAAAGTATATGTTTATGGGAAACCTAATGAGAGTTGAGCCCATACATGTTTCTTGGTATTTATATGAAGTATATAACTAATAAGGGTGATGAGGATAGGTGTTAGGGCTCGTGATCAAGATGATTGAATGTGTCTTGTATGTTTAAATTGAATTTAAATGAGTGGTAAGTTAATCACCAATTTATACGGACTTTCTAAGCATTATATGCTTACTCTATTTCATTTTCCTCTGTTTAATAGTGTTTCGGAAGCTCATTGGTTGAGAAGCTTGGCAGAGATCAACCACACTAACCATCGACCCATTTTGGTATGTATGGTAAATGAATTATGGTTATAATGGCATGTATAGGTTGATTAGCCAATGTTGGCTCATAAATGTTCTAATTGTAACTAGCCATTGGTATGGCTTGTATTTAGCAAATTTTAAGTTACATATAATTATGATTTTATCATGTTTGATATGGGTTTAAAATGGACAAATGATGAGATGGTATAAGGATGATGGTTAATAATGCTATAAAAATTGATGAACATGTCTATATATATGAATGGTTGATTGATAAATTTGGATATTTAACCATATAAATTGATTCTTGAACATATTTAAGTGTTGGTGTAAGTAAAAGACCAATTGGATGAGAAATAAAGCTTGGAAAATAGCCTAATTTTTTTCCACACGGATAGACACAGGAGCGTGTGTCATGACCGTGTGTGACACACGACCTAGCACATGAGCGTGTGTTTTGGCCGTGTGTCCCCTGCATCTTAGATTTGAGTAACAGAATGTGCAAAAATTGGCACATGGGCAGAGACACGGGCGTGTGTCTCAGCCGTGTAAAGAACACGACCTAGTACACGAGCGTGTGACTTGGCCGTGTGACTCCTATACCTAAATAAATTACAAGTCAGAAAGTTACATGGGTTAGGGACACAGGCGTGTGTGCTACACGGCCTGACGACACGGGCATGTGTGCCTTGTACTTAAGAAAATTTTGAAAGTTTGTGAAAAATTTCCTGAGTTTTCAGTTTAGTCCCGATTTGATTCAAAAGCATATTTTGGTCCTCAAGGGTTCTCATAAGGGACTATATGACAAATTTTGATAAGAATACTATATTTTGATATAATATATATGTTATTTGTTTTGAAAGTTCTGGTGATACTCCGTAACTTGGTTCTGGCGACGGAATCGGGTTAGGGGTGTTACAAGCATATTGGATATTGATTTATGATAGTATAATTGGTAAAACATGCTTGAATGTATTAGGTTATTTTGGTAAGTTTGGACACTTGGTCATATGTATTGATATGTCATGCATAAGACTTGATTTTGGCTTGATTTGAATGTCTTGTATTAGCTTGTGAATGTGATTAAGTGTTGATGTAGGTGGAATACAAATTGGGTAAGAAATATGGCCTTAAAAATGGCCTATTTTCTTCCACACGGCCTAGCATATGGGCGTGTAGTTAGGCCGTATGTCTCTTGCATCTTAAAAATTCAAAACAGAATTCTCAAAATGGATCACACGGCCTGGCACACGGGCGTGTGGCTTGGCCGTGTAACCCTTGCATCTGCACACGACCTAGCACATGGGTGTGTGACTTGGCCATGTGAAACAAGTCAGAGAATTACACAGGTAAAGACACGGGCTAGGACACAGCCTGAGACACGGCCGTGTGTACCTTACACCTAGGTGAAAATTTTAAAATTTCGCGAAAAATTTCCTGGGTTCCTGATTAGTCCCAACTTATTTCTAATACATGTTTTGGGCCTCGAGGGCTCATATAAAAGACTTTATGATTAATTTCTGACATGAATGTTAAATAACATGAATTGTCTGTATTTGATTTGTATATTTCGGTAATGCTTCGTAACCCTGTTTCGGCAACGGATATGGGTTAGGAGTGTTACAATTTGTATTCCACAAAAAAGTCACTTTTACTTCAAGGGCTCACTTTCAAGCCATTCTACACATCTACAACTCTAGATATTTAAAAGTTAAGAAATCAAAACCTGGAGAGAAGATTTTGAATGCTAAAAACTCTCCCCAAAATCTAGAGAAATCAAAGAACCCAAAAAGATTTCTAAAGAAAATTGCTTGCCAATCTTGTTTAACCGACAGAAAAAAGGCTAAATTTGTTTTTTATATCTAAAGTCTAGAAGGCCCTTAAAGTATAATCATCCATCTATGATCAGGTCTACAAGACCTTTGGATCAAATCTTCATCACTCATCTTTAAAAACAAATCTCAACAACCCTTTAAGCGGATTACATTGATTCAAGATCGAGTCTCAAAGATCCTTAAGTCCAACACAAATTAAATTCTCAAGGAATCAACTCCTTAAGCCTCACTTCAAATTCAGATCTCAACAATTCTTGAAGCAACCTACATCTATCCAAGATAATCAAAGAATTTATCTAAATATTGTAACTCATAATTAATAAATAAAATGATTTAATTTATTATTTTCCAAGCCTTAGTTTCAACACGAAATTAGTGTGTGGACTTCTTTTTTCGATTGAACAATATCAGAAGACAACTTTCTTCAAAACCAATATGGTGTTCTTCAAGAATTTTTTTCAAGTTGTTTAAATTCTTTATAAATTTCTTAAATTTTTAGAGAGGATTTAGAATTCTCAAAATTGTTTTTTCGAAGATTTTTTAGATTTTTGAACTTGTAAATATGTAGAATGGCTTAAAAAAGACCCTCTTTTATAGTATTAGTCATTTTGGTAAAAGAGAGTTCTTGTAAAATATAAACTCTTCATTTGAGTGATCCACAGGCATCTAAGTTAAACTCTTTTATTTATGGTTATCTCACATGAATTTAATTAACTAGAGATAAAATAAGTATTTAATATTATCACTTTTTTTTTGTACTATTGTGATTTGAACTCAGCTATCCTTGGGAAAGATAAAGATTCCGCCAATAGTTCACAACTTGGATTTTTTTTTATTATTTACCTCTTAATTAATTTAAATTAATTAAAAATAATAATTATAACACAGTATGTGATATCATCGTTTTAGCTCGTCGTAATTTTAGCTTTGATATAAGGTGCTTTGTAGTTGATTTGAAAATATCTTTGCCTACAAATGCCTCTTAAAATATCTTTGCCTTTTGCCATTTTGTAGTTACTATTTTAAGGGGTTAGATTGTAATTGATCTTTACCAAGTCTTTACAACGTCTATATATTGAGATACTTGTATAAGTTTTGTGTGAGAGTATAGATAGCAATTTATTGTTCATAGAAGAATGTATTTTGTGAATGCAATAGAAAGTAAACAGTTTATGTTTACAACTTCAGAGGTGAATGTGCTAGTCTTTAAGTACAAAAGTGAGATCTTTATACTTGGAGAGTGAGAAGCCTCAATTCACTTGTTATATTGTGGAGTAAAAATATGCAATTACTTACCAACCTTGGCTTTGTACATGTAGGAAAGTCGAGTTACGTAAATAATTCTTTGTGTTCATTGTTTACTTTGTTTTACTTATTCAATGCAGTGGCAATCAAAGTGGTTAAGATAATTAGACACTTCCATTTCAACATTTGGTTGCTAAGCGATTAGCAAATGTCTATGGCCCATCCCATTTTAATACAAGCTTATTGTTCATGTGATGTGAAGTGTTAACGGATCTTCTCAACTAAGTCTCTAAGTTGAAAAAATTGTGTCTTCACTTTCTTAACACTCGAGTATAGTTATTTTTGCCACCTTATAAAAAATTAATACTATTAATGTTTGAGAAGATAAAAATTAAATACAAAGTTAAGAAAATAAAATTCAATTATATTATGCTTTTTAACTTATTTCACATGCATATAGAATTCAATCTTTTAAGATGTCTAATTATATATTATTTTATTAGACAATTTGACATTCAATTTAGTTCTTATAACGAAGTTGTTTGGGAGAAGGGTTTTTTTTTTTTTTAAATCAATTGTTCAATTGAAGTTGTGACATGACAATTTTTGGGGGAATCAATAATAACCATTAAATTAAACAATAGGCGTTTAAATCGGACATGTGTTGGTGGATGTATAGGAGAAAATAATTTTAAAGGCTTAAATCGGATGATGGAGAAATATAACTGGAAATACCATGCGACATTCATTTGCCTACGAATCAAAAGAGTACATGTATTAATAGCCAAAATGGTTAGGAGCCCACCCCAGCCTCCACCTCAAGCTTCACCAACCATATTCTGCATTATGTGGTATAATTATTGTAGCAACATGATGTACGGTTTGAACTATACACTGTTCCTGATTGGGCCACATTTCTCATTTTGACGACAAAAAATCGGTGATCTAAAATTTTTCAATTTAATTAAAAGTTTAAACAATAATTCCCCCCCAAAAAATGCATGTGGAAACATGCAGGACAGGCAAGACATTAAAACGAAAGAGGAACATGCAATATGAGGTCACCATTTTTTTTTTTTGGGGGGGGGGGGGGGCGGAGGTATATTTGTATTGACTGCTTTTGTTTTTATTTAAGGATTTTGACTGTGTTTAGGACATTAATTGATATATTGTTTATAATAATTATAACAATTGATTATTTTTTTAGGTGTCAAAAATTAGAGGAGTATAATGATAGTAACATAAATTTAACATACAACTCTTAAAGGTACCCAAAAAAAATGGGCCACATAAATATATTACTATCGAAAAATTCTTAAAATTTTGTTTTGCCATTTGGTGACACCAACTTTTAATTTCAATACTATTTTTTTGTAATTTTATCTTGTTTTTAATTTTAATCTTCATCATTGTAGTTTGATTTTGTCCATATTTTTTTTATGTTTTTATTTTGTCGACTCTATTTTTTTAAAAGTATATATAGTTTTAATTTTAATTTTTAGTCATGTTCTGACATATTTATATATGAGATTCACCAAATCTGAGATGATGAGATGGGGGATAAGCTATCTGAGACTTAACCTATTGTACATCACTTATGCGATGAGTCTGTTAAGGCTTTTGACAATTTTTTCTTAGTTAATTGGTGTTCCTTGTCAGGTTGATTAATTTGGTGATGGCGATGTTAGGTTGTAAATAAGTGATTTAATTAAATTGATACATCTTTATTTTGTTTAGGATTTATTTCAATATTACAATTACTATAAGTTTGTCCTTTAATTTTTTTTGAGTAAACATAATATTTATAGACTAATTTGTAATTATTATTCTGATTTCTATTAATAACAAAAATTTCTTTAAAAATAAAACATTAACAGCTGTTGTTTAAATTGTTGTGGGCAAGTAAGTTTTAAAAGGTAGTTTAAGATGTTGATTAATTTGAATGTAACATTGAAAATAGACAAAAGGGAGCAGAATAACCAATTATCTTTTGCATGTGGATAGGAGCTCCACATGATCCAATAATTTATGTGTTGCCATTAATTGGTTTTCTTTGAAAAAAAAAATTGGTGGCTGTAGATGGACCATTTCTTTTCAAATCCTAATCAGCACTTACTCATTCATCCTGGTTTTTAACTGAATAATTGCCGGACCTACGTGCACTCAAGTTTTTTCTTGTAATTAAAGCTAAACATATGCCTAACAAATTTAGAGTTTTTTTTAAAATACTCACAGTCTTCTGCTTCAGTTGTATTCCTCTTTCTTTCTCTCCTATTCTTTACTGATATATCACTGCTAAAACTTAATTTCTTTTCGCAAGTTTTATAGAAATAAAATGAAGTGTTAAATGAGCCTTGCTGTCATTATTAAGTAGCCAGATAACAAGTTCCATAAAAATCATTGTTTTCTACATAATTAATATACTGCGAATAAGCAATTATTTGTATAAAGCCAATATCTTGTAATTTCCTGCCCCCACCAAACCGGCTGCTTATATAAAACTAAAACTCTGTGAAAGCAAATGATACACCTCTTACCCTCTGAAAACAACATACACGAGACTTGTCCAACTTCTGTCTTGTCCGCGGTTATTGAATGGATAACATGATTGGATCCTATGCCTTTTTTTTCTTTTTTACTAGAATAACAGCTAATACATGCGGCAGTGGCAGTGGCACTTCAAGTAGAATGTGTATGACAAATTATTTTGTTATGCTTTTAGATTTCATTGCAAGTGTTAGATATAAAATTTCATTTCAACCTACATAGTTTATTATTATAAACTATGTTTAGTTATTTCCTCGAAGCGGTTAACGTAATTTAGGAGGTTTTTTTTATTCAAATTTTGCTTTAGTTAAAAATAATTTATTAATTTTTAAAAAAAATAAAATATTGAAAGATTTAACATATCTTTCGAGAAAATAATTTAATTGCGAATAGTCTTGTTAAGTTGGTGCGAGATAAAAAAGAGTTTAAAATTATATAAAGACCCTCTTTTAAAGAAGCTACTTTAATTTTGTTTTATGTACTTTATTTTACACAAAAAAAAATTCATATTAATTTTTATTCCTTTGCATATAATAGAGTAATTTTCTATTATTTTAATTGAATTAATGTTTAATTTACTCATGATATTAATTTAATTAAAATTTTAATATAATATAAATAAAATAATATTTTAATAATACTTCAACCAAGTTGTTCTCTAATTAACTTCCTGAAAAAAAAAAATAAAAGGTATAATGTAAGTATAGATATAGATGGGGTAAAATCAGTGTTTGTTTTGGTCACTTTCTTGGCCCCCCGTCAAATGTCAATCCTGGAAACCGCCCAACTTATTGGCCAAGTGAAGCACAGCCCTTATATAATAGTCAGACCCCAACTCTTCAAACATACTCAGCCATCGCTCATCTCTTTCTAACTCATATTTTTTCCATCTCCATTTTCTAACCAAGTTATCCACAATGGTGGATACAAGGCCATTCCTTCCGGTTTCTAGCCATGCCGGCTCCGATCCAAACGGGCCTTCGGAAAATCGCCGGAAACCCATGAGATTGCAGCTTTCAATCTTTTTTGTGTTGTTGACGGTCGGATTTTTTGCGGCTTTGTTGACAAGTAACAATGGATCAGATAATGGTTTCGTCAAAGAAAAGGAACATGGCTCATTGGCTTCGCCATCCTCCGAGAAACAGTTGCGGCCGGTGTCACGTGGGCCGGCTGTCGGAGTGTCAGAGAAATCGAACAGGCTTTTTCCCAAAGATAACGAGAATCAGCTGGCGTATCCATGGAATAATAGCATGCTGTCATGGCAAAGAACAGCTTTTCACTTTCAACCTGAAAAGAATTGGATGAATGGTAAGAGAAAAAAGAGGTTCCTTTTTCCCACTTCCTTTGAAATTATTTAAAAAGTGCCCTTACTTTTTGAATATTATACTAGATAAAAAAGTTTATTAATAATTTCCACTGTAATTCAATCATGTTATCAATGGTCGAAAGCTGAAAAGATGTGGGAGAAGAACATGAAATACATACTTAGTTGAATCTTAACAATTATATTTTTTTCTTTATAAAAACACCATGAAAATGAAGTAGCATATACTTGATGATTAATTTCGGGTGGATTCAAATTTCCAACAGTTCCTTATTTCATGGAAGAAAATGAGGAGTGATTAGATCTGGGTTTTTTTTTCTTCTTACATATGCTGTTTTTTTTTTTTTATTACATATCTCTGACATTTTGGGTTTTTTTTTGTTTGTTTGGCTGGGTGCTTGTTCATACGTTGTTGCTCTGACATGGGAATCTGGTTCGTTCTGCTTCAGATCCTAATGGTAAGGCCCTGTATAATTTTGTATACCCAAGCTTGTATAAAAGTGAAACCTTTACGACCTCTTCTTTTTTTGAGGTTAAAAAAGAAGACTTTGGGGGAGGGGGCAAGACGCAATCCACAAAACAACTTTTTGCCCCCCTTGATTAACTGCAGTATCTGATTGAATAGACAACTAATTGAAAACTAAATATTCCCTAATTAGAATTAGATTCCATAATATACTCAATAATTCCTAGTTTGTCGAAAAGTTGGAGCCCACCATTTCTATTAATTTTATATTTTTTTCATCTATTACATTCATTATTATTTAACCATACACTGTTATGAAAGTACATATCATTGAAATTTTATTTAATTATTTTTAAAATATAACATTGATTAAATTCAATTAGACATAATTTTTTTCCCTCTTTTAACGTAGACAGCTCATGAAACGAGGAAACTTGATTGTTTTGGTATTTTCTTTCAGTCATTTGTCAAATCCAACCTAAAATTTCTAGCATTATGAACTTGGGCTGTAAATCTGTAACGTGCACATGATTAACTGTTCAATTATAGTTTTTTTTTAAATTAATAATAAAGAAAGTGCACGTGACTGACTGGCATAAAAATTGCTATTAAAATGATAGAAAAGTAAGAACTTGAATGTTTGTAAAAGCTCGATAGGCATAATTGGCAGGGCAGAAAACCGAGGTTGCTTGTTCACATATTACAGCATAGGCATAATTGGCTTTTGACAACTAAGATTCATGTATTTGAACGCAGGAACAACGAAAATGTAATGGCAGTTACTTCTGTATGATTTGAAGTAATTTCATGGCAATCAGTTCCATAATAAATGTCAGAATTATTTTTTAAACGACATGTTTTGTTTATGATTGGCTGAAATTTGGGCTGTTAATCGTTACAGGTCCATTGTTCTACAAGGGATGGTATCATTTCTTCTACCAGTACAATCCCCATGCTGCTGTGTGGGGTGACATAGTTTGGGGTCATGCGGTATCCAAGGACTTGATCCATTGGCTTCACCTCCCACTGGCAATGGTTGCTGACCGGTGGTACGATAAAAATGGCGTCTGGACTGGTTCCGCCACTATCCTCCCTGACGGCAAAGTTGTTATGCTATATACAGGATCCACCACCGAGAATGTTCAAGTTCAAAACCTTGCTTATCCTGCTGACCACTCTGACCCTCTTCTTATCAATTGGGTCAAGTATTCTGGGAACCCTGTTTTAGTTCCTCCCCCGGGCATCCTTGACAAGGATTTCCGTGACCCTACTACCGCCTGGTTGACCTCCGAAGGGAAATGGCGCATTACCATAGGGTCCAAGATCAATAAAACCGGCATAGCTTTGGTGTATGATACTAAGGACTTCATAAACTATGAGTTGTTAGATGGGGTACTTCATGCTGTGCCCGGAACTGGCATGTGGGAGTGTGTGGACTTCTTCCCTGTTTCAAAAACGGAGGAAAATGGCTTGGACACTTCGGTTAATGGACCGAGTGTGAAGCATGTGGTGAAGGCAAGCCTGGATGATGACAGACATGATTACTATTCTATTGGGACTTATCATGAGAAGAATGGTACATGGATTCCTGATGAACCTAAGATTGATGTTGGCATTGGACTAAGGTATGATTATGGTATATACTATGCTGCCAAGACTTTCTACGATCAGAACAAAAACAGAAGAGTTTTGTGGGGTTGGATTGGAGAATCCGATAGCGAAGCTGCTGATATGCAGAAAGGATGGGCATCTGTTCAGGTATCCACCATAAGCATTAACTAGAAAACCGCATTTCTTCAGTTCCTTTAACCGTTTAACTTGTTTCTAATGTGCTGTCTTACAGAGCATCCCGAGGACGATTTTGTTTGACAAGAAGACTGGTACTCATTTGCTTCAGTGGCCAGTGGAAGAGATAGAAAGTTTGAGGTTGAAGAGCTACGAATTTAACCAGGTGAAAGTCCAGGCCGGATCAGTTGTTCCTCTAGATGTTGGTCCAGCCACACAGGTTCGTCTTTTTGTCATGTGTTTATGTGTATCACCGGTACTTTCTCGACCGAGATCCTGTTAGTTAACAAGAAGATTCTGTGTTACAGTTGGATATCATAGCGGAGTATGAGATAGATAAAGAGGCTTTAGAGAAAACAACAGGGTCCAATGTGACATTCAGCTGCAGCAGCAGTGGTGGAGCTGTAGAACGTGGGGCATTGGGACCGTTTGGTCTGTTGATGCTTGCGGATGAGAGCCTCAGTGAACAGACACCTGTATACTTCTACATCGCCAAAGGATCCGATGGCAAACTCAAGACTTTCTTCTGCAATGATCAATCTCGGTATGCATAAACCCTAAGCGGTTCTTCACTTACCAGATATCTCGGCCTTGGACTTACCATGTTGTATTTTTCAGATCATCTGTGGCATCTGATGTTAATAAACAAATTTATGGGAACTTGGTTCCAGTACTGGAGGGCGAAAAATTATCCCTCAGAGTCTTGGTAAGTTTAAACTCGGTTCCACGCTCTCCTAGTACTACATGTATAAAATGCATCACTATCTATGAGAATAATCAATAAAACATGAAAATGGTATTTTGGTTTGCAGGTGGATCATTCGATCGTTGAAAGCTTTGCTCAAGGTGGAAGGACAGTCATCACATCCCGGGTTTATCCGACAAAAGCAATCTATGGAGCTGCTAAGCTGTTCTTATTCAACAATGCTACTGAGGCCAGTGTCAGTGCCTCACTAAGGATCTGGCAAATGAACTCTGCTTTCATTCGACCTTATCCAAACGATAAGGAGTCCCAATAGGACCCAATAGAAGTTAATCCAATTGTCACCATTGATTAATTAATTATTGTACCTCCTGCTATTCAAAGGAAAATGAAGTTTCTTGTTTTTTGTACTAGTTATTCTTTCCGGCTTTTTACTAGGCCAATAAAATTTTTATTAGAAATCGAAGAGTTAAACCGAATACTTCAGAGGAGCAAGAACCCCTTTAGTAAAGAGACAACTGCGAAAAAGGAGGATGGATAGAGCTGGGAGTCACCAAAGTCTATATTAAAAGATATATTTGCAATATGTCTTAACAAATTTGATCATGGCATAAACAAGATATAAAAAAAAATAAATTAGGTATAGAATATGAAATAACATTTAAAAAAAAAAAAGAAGCACGAACCGGTCTAAATATATGTCCGAGTTGTGTAGGGTGACGATACATGTCATGTAAGCCTAGCCTGCAAAGCATCCAAGTATATGGAGCCTTGATTGGGCTGAGAATTGAGAGCAATTTAAGTGGGAGATCCAGCCCGTGGCATTATTCTGGGTCCATTTATAGCAGGTAGTCACTCCCCTGGAAGATTAGTGGCTGTTGAGCACCTTTTAAGAGAATGTACCTTTGCTAAACATTGGCGGACGAAGTTGAGAAATGGCTCTCCAAACCTGAATGAATCCAATGCTAACTGGGAAGTCTAGCTTCGATACAATTTTTACAGCGCATATGCCAAAATCCCTCGGGTCACCATATTCGCTGGGAAATCTGGATCCAACGGTTTTTGGCAGATTGGAATAATATAAAGGCTAGAGTGTTGTTAAACACAATTTTATGCCCCCTCTGCACCGCCAAGGATAGTCCCGTTAACACCTATTTGGGGAAGAGACCAAGAACGGGTTCTATAAAACTCAATGCAGATTGATCATCTATGGGTAATTCGGACGAGCGGGAGCAGATCAATCATTCAGGACCATAAAGTAAATTGGATCATCGGGTTATATACACACATTTCTAGTGTGATAAGCTGAACTTTGGACATTTTGAAATGGACTTGAATTTGTTCGTTGTTTACGTAATACCAAGAACAATTGAATTTTCTCAGAGAAGCAATTGAACTAGCATAAAATGCAAAGTAAGTTTGTGAAGAAAACAAAGAAGAAAGGAATAGAAAAACATGTCTAGTTCTATTATTGATAGGGAGCAATCTTTTCCTTTCAACTCTAGTCAACTGATACTTATCTGACTGTTGTGTGGAGAAGCTGCATCAAACTCTTGAATGATATCTACTACCTTTTTCTACCAAGAATTTCCTGTTTTGAAAAATTATTAGCCTTTTTATTTTTACAGGAAAAGTATTGATCTAATGATGATGGAGTTAAAAGCTTTCATAAATAAGGATGAAGTTCACTATCGTTTCTAGATAATATTGGAAAAATTAAAACTAAGCGAAATATACTCATATTATTTAGAGATATGGTCATAAAAATGTCCCTAAATTTTGTAATTTTTCTCAACATTGTCAATTTTTTTTGTCCATTACCCTAAAACTTTTACTTAATTTTGAACGGATAATAATATAACTTTGAGATTTTACCATTTTATCACCTAAAATTTTAAAATATATATCCCATAGTTGTTTAAACTAAATTAACCAACACATCATTATAAAGTAAGAGAGAAAATTGGTTGACCCACAAATTAGTATGAATTGAGATAAAAAATTAATTCAGCCAATGATTAAATCGGGTTTTATCATTATATATATATATATATATACACACATTCATTTTTAAATTTTAGGAAAATTTTAATAATTTATTTAATTAAAATCAGACCAACAGTTAGATTAAGAATAATGGTTTGACTGGTTCCGCCACTAATCCAATTTTAAAACCCATGATTTAATCTAAAAAAGTGCAAGAAAAAGAATTATAAAATTATAAAGATATTAGGTTAAAATATTTGGTTAGCCCTTGTACTTTGATAATATTTTTAGATTTAATCCCTATACCTAAAAATGTTAAAACTTAAGTCTTATTTTTTTATTTAAAATCTTAGTCTAGTCATTAAAGTTGTAAGTATTTTCTATCAAAATTTATTAACTTAAGTATTAGATCATATACGTTGCGGTATATGATTGACAAAAAATAAACATGTTAAATTAATAAATTTTGACAAAAACTATCAAATAATGATTAGACTAGAATTTTTAAATTAAAAAAATAAAACGACTTAATTTTTAAGATTAGAATAAAAGAATCTCAAATTCTATAAAAAAAACTTATATATACTTAAATTAAAATAAACAAGGAAGTTAAAATTAAAAAAAAAAAAAAAGTTAGTGAAATTAAAATGTTTGATTGGAAACGGGGTAATGCGTCAGAATTCATTAAGCTTTAAAAGATGTAGAAAGAGGCGGGATTATCATCTTGGATTGCTTTATTTGTATTTAAATCCAGATTAAATTATTAGCATTGAATGTGATGGTCGGTCCATTTGGACGATAAAGTAGGAAAAGGGAAATGAATAAAATTAAGTATGGTGGAGCCAATCGCTGCTGGAATTATGGAAGCTTGCTTTGTCACCACGAGACTTCTTCCTTACATCTCACCCCAATGTTTTCACAATAAATAAATCAATCGGACACCCAAACCTTTTCTTCTTCTTTCTTTGCTATTATTTTCTTCAATTTTGATTATATGATGTTACAATACTCCAACCACAAGAAGTTTCTTGTCCGTTTGAGATTATCCCAAGTTTATGGCTTAAGATTTTGGGAGCACGAGTTAGGCCACCTAAACCATTTTCCATTTCTTTCTTTTATCTCATTGTCTCACCTCTATTTTTCACAGATTTAAATTTTAATTTTTGTATTTTTATGTTAAGGAGTTTAATTTTTTTATTTTTCGGATTTTAAATTTTAAGTTTAATGGTTAACCCTATTAATTTTTTGTTAAATGAAATAAAAAAATACTCACTTAAAAAAATTACATTGGGATGAACCTAAATTTAATAAAATAATTTTAATTGTATTAACAGGCCTAAAAATAATTTTAATTGTATTAACAGGCCTAAATTTTAAAATATGATAAATAAAAGAGATTAAATTCCAAATATACAAAATTTGACTTTTGGAATTGAGAATATTAAGAGTCGGCTTAATATAATATTCAGTACTTGAACTTGACACTTTTTCTTAATTTGGTACTTAAACTTTTTTTGGTCCAATTTGGCACCCAAACTTGACAATTTTTCTTTATTTAGTACCTAAACTTGACATTTTTTTTTCTCAAGTTGGCTTTTTGGGAGTCTAATTTGGTACCTGAACTTGACTCTTTTTTCTAATTTGATACATTTTTCTTTGTTCGATTTGATACTTGTTAAACGTTTTGCAAATTACTCCAATATACTAACAATGTTATTTTTTATTAGGTAGTAAAAATAATCAATGCATGATCGACATGTGACAAATTATATGATTTTTTTTGTATTTTATATGTTCAATTACTTTTAGTTTTATTTATTTTATTAATTGATTATAATGAATTTCTTTTAATTTGGGGTTTTAAAAAAACTTTTTTCAACATGAATTTCCTTTAATACTAACAATATTTTTGTAGCATAATAAAAAAAAAATAACACTGTTAGTGTTTTGCATAATTTGTATAACATATAATAAATTTAGTTATCAAATTGAACGTAAAAGCTTAAGTACCAAATTAGAAAAAAAAATGTCGAGTTCAAATATTAAATTGAACCCAAAAAAAAATTAGATACCAAATTAAAAAATATATAAAGTTCACATACCAAATATTATATTAAAAATTCAACATAAATCCTTGATTATTTAATTTTTTTTTTTAAGTTACGAGTACAATTACAACTACAATAATAACTACTAATAATACATGTATAAATATTTATAACTAAAAACAACCATTATTAAGCATAATCAAACCTTCTAAAAAAAATCATACCCAGAATATATTTAAACTTACACCTCAAAATTCATAGATTCTCAATCTTATTATTAAGAAAAAGTTTCATTGGCATATTTATGTATTTTATAAATTACAAAATTATTTATTTTTAGTGTTTATATTATTATTTAAGTTTTTGAATGAGTTCATGTTATATATATTTATTTTTTTTATATTGAAAGAAGGCAGCTAATTGCCATTAAATCAAATAACTCTTGCATGTGATGTAACACCCTTAACCCGTATTCGTCGCCGAAATAGGGTTACAGAGTATTATTGGAAAACCGTAACTTAAAAACTTTCATTCTTAAACATTTCATATATCATTGTAGTGGCCCAATTTTCAGTGGTGTTGGAACGGTGATCCGAGATCACTAAATCTGACAAGAGAGTTAGAAAATATTATTGCTTTAGTGAGTATAAGCTAAACCTGAAGTCAGGAAAAATTTTGAAATAGTGAATTGTGTTTTAGAAATAAATATTAGAATTGTTAGAATTGAAAACGAGGTATCAAGACCTCGAAATTTTAAATCAAGCTATAAAAACATTTATAAAAATTTATGAAGTGATAATAAGTTAGTATTAAAGTTTCGTTAAGAAATTTTAAGGTTTTGGTAGTCAATTGGGTAAAAAGGACTAAATTGAATAAGATGTAAAACTGTGGAAAATGATTAAATAGCTCAAATAATAAAGAAGAGGGACTTAAAGAGTAAATTGGCCTACAAATAAGTGGGTTGGGCGGTTGAGTAGTGAATTGGCTGAGAAATAATGTGAACTAAAGGCAAAATGGTTATTTGGGTAAAAACTAAACATAAAAATCTAGTGACTAGATTGAAAAATCTAGATTTCTTTTCATTTTCTTTCATCTTCTCCAGCCAAAAACACCATAGAAGGGTTTCTTAAAGCTGGTTTTTCATATTATTTCTGCAAGCAAGTTTAATTCTTGATTATTTCTTGTAATTTTTATGTTTTTGAGACTTTTACAACTAGTCCAACTTTCTAATTCATTAGTTTTTAATTCCATGGATAATTTTGAAAGTTACCATGGATGAGTGTTAGAATTTTATGATAAATTAGAATAAAATTGAAGCTTAAATTTTATCATGTGATGATTTTATTGAATAAATTGAATAGAAAAATATATTTAGGATCTAAATGTGAAATAAGTGGAAATTAGGGTTTTGTGCTGAAATTTTGAGTTTCAATGGCTGCTAAATAGTTCCTAATGTTTAGAAAAAGTGTTGATTGACAAAAATAAGTTCCATTGACGAGTTAATTGGTCAGGGACCAAATTGTAAAAATTTTAAAATTTGTGGTAAAAGTGTAATTCTAAAAATTTAAGGGCATAAATTGTGAAATAGAATGGAAATGAAATCAATGTTGATGAGTGATTGATTTTATACTTATAGATAAAGAACCTGAGGTGAATCGAGGAAAGAAGAAATTACAAGATTAGTCCTCGAACTTTCACAACTTTTGCGAATTAACCCGGGTAAGTTCATATGGTCGAATTTTAGTGATCATTTGTTAATTTTATGAATTACATGATGTGTTATTTCATATGTTTGTTGTTAAAATGTGAATAATATAAAAGTATAAAATTGAATAAATAATCAAATTGAGTGGAACGCGGGTTGAGTACTTCTGTTCAGTGATAAGTGATGAATTGACGGAAAAGATCATGCTTGGACGATGGCAACATGTGATAAGTGATTAAGTGATTTCCGTATAAGACCATAGCCCAGCATCGGAGATAAGTGATTTCCGTATAAGACCATAGCTGGGCTATGGCATCGGAGTTAAGTGATTAAGTGATTTCCGTGTAAGACTATATTTGGGATATGACATCAGTGTGATATGTAATCCATGTAAATCCATGACTGGGCTATGGCTTCGGTAAGTGATAAGTGATCAAGGGCAAGACCATAGTTACACTATGGCAAGGTAGAAACGAAGTACTCAATTCTATAATCGTTCCCTGATAAACGATAAATAATACATATTTTTACCCCATGCTTAGTTTAATTTATGGATGAATTATCATTGAAATTGTGGAAATTGGTGCTCTTAATCTTTCTATTTCATGTTTTATACTCAAGAGAGCACAAGGAAGAGAAAAGAACGAAAAACGGGCCGAAAACGGAGAAAATGGGCCAAAGTGTAAAAACAACACCGCCCAAGGACTCACCACACGGCCGTGCCACCTAAAGTCCAACACGGCCCAACCCTGACAAGCACAGTCGGATCACACGGCCGTGCCACCATCAACAGTCTTACATACGACCTCTTGTCGTGGCACACGAGCGTGTCCCTGTCGTGAGGAAGTGCAATTTCACTTGGAAAAGGATATTTAAAGGCTAAGAAATGCATTCTAAAGCTCTATATAAAGACCTTAGGAGGCAACTCCAAAGGTGTGCCTTTTCTCCCACAAGAGAGTGCCGTATTTCTGTCAACACAAAGAGTGAAAGCAAGGAATTACTCCAAGGGAAGTCGATTGATTCATCCCAGAAGCCGAATTCTACATCAAGACAAATGATCTCCCTTCAATCCTTCAGGGGTTTTTGGGTTCTTTATGTTTTGTTATTTTTATTCTTCTGAGATGCTTTCTTTATTAAATATGAACTAAATCCCCCAAATACTTGAGGGGGATGAAACCTAAGACAAATCTTGTTATTATTTTATCTTGAGTTTTATGACAAATACTTGAATTGTTCTTAATTATGTGTTCTTAATTCTTGTTTTAATAATCCTAGGTATTAATTCAAGTATTGATGTGCTTATTCAGAGGAGCAAAAGTCCCTGTTTAAGAGTAGATCTAGCATAATTAAGCGGAGTTGCATGCAACCCTAGACATAAGGCGACATAAATCTACCGGATTAGGGTCAAACCTAATAAGGGGATCCATAGATCGAGTTAATGCAAGACTAGGGGTTTTAACTAGAAAGAGATTTCAGTTAATCAACCTAGGATTAGTTGTTCTTATCCTCGACGGAGGTATTAACATAAGTTAGGGATCTCTACGGATCAAGTCAAGTGAATAAATCGTCTAGCTCAAGAATTGATAACAAGTGAAGTCTAGGTGGATTCTCCATTGAGTATTGCCCAAATCAATCAGTTTTTTCCTAAAGAGTTTTTCCCCAATTTACTTTCTGTGCATTCATATTTAGTTTTAGAATTAGTTTCATAAAACTCCCTTTTATTTTTAGGTTAAATAATAGAAAGGAAGTAAGTACTAGTAATTTTGGTTCTCTTGGGTATGATATCTCAGTGTTGCCTCTAGACTATACTACTGTTCGATAGGTGTGCTTGCCTTAAAGTCGTGATAATAGTTAGTTTTTGGTGCGATCATTATTATAAATTTTATTACCTCATATTATGCGTATCAATATAATTTCCACTTTAAACTAAATTTAACTCCCTATTTTCACTTAAATCTCTAAATTTCAAAATTCTCACAATTTAGTCCCTATTATTCAT
Organism: Gossypium stocksii; assembly: GCA_020496765.1. Classification (NCBI taxonomy): domain Eukaryota; kingdom Viridiplantae; phylum Streptophyta; class Magnoliopsida; order Malvales; family Malvaceae; genus Gossypium; species Gossypium stocksii. Next base: position 109,029,628 of record CM035627.1, on the reverse strand, counting down.
AATTTACAATTCATTCTACAATTTAATCCTTTTTCATTTTTAACTTGAAAATCTATCCATTTAATCCCTAATACTAAAATTATTCAACATTAACAACACTTAAAAACTCAATAATTGTTAAAATTTCTGTAACAACCCAATTTTTAGAGGCCACCAAATCCAGAAAGTAAGTTCATAATTATTATTTATTATTTAATATTTATGAGTCAAATATGGTTTTAAAATGGTTTTTGAATTAGTAATTTGTGTTTTATAATAATTTATTAGGTCAAGCTATTTTAGAAAATAAGGTATCGAGGCCTCGTTTTTATAAACCAAGCTGCAAATATTTTTATAAATATTTACAGAGTGACATTAAGGTGCTATAAAAGTTTTGTTGAAAATTTTTAGCGTTTTGGTAGTTAATTAATTAAAAATGACTAAATTGAAATCACTGTTCTTAATGAGACTTTAATACCACCTTAATGGCACTTCGTAAATATTTATAAAAATATTTATAGCTCAGTTTATAGAAACAAGGTCTCGATACCTCACTTTCTAAAACCACTTGACCTTAGGGTCTTACCACTTGAACCTAATAAATTGTTATAAAACATAAATTACCAAATAAAAAACCTTTTTAAAACCATATTTGACTCATAAATATTAAATAATAATATTTACGAACTTACTCGTCGGATTTGGTGGCCTCGAAACCACTGTTTCCAACACCACTGAAAAATAGTCTGTTATATGTGTCGCCCCAAATTTATCTTTTAACAACAATGTCCTAACAAAAAAGTCAGGAAACTCAAAAATAATAAGTTCAACATCATCAATCGAGCCTGATTTCGGAAACCGATATGCTACCATATAACCCTCACTTGGAACTTAACTTATTGTAATCGTCTCCTAACCTCATTAATCCTTCATACAAGGGCCATCGAAGGAGTATCCACAAAACTTTCCAATATCATCTCAACAACATTCATGCAGTCACTTTCAACAATAATCTTACTATAATTCCTTAATCGAGCTACTTCTAGTCCGCTTAAAATAGCCCATAACTCAGACTTAAGGGTAGAGCCCTTCTTGATACATTTCCCAAAACCTTCCATCTAGTTTCCCGCCGAATCTCGCACCATTCCACCAACCATCAACCAGTGGCCATTCATGTTTGAAGACCCATCAACATTGATCTTAACCCTTCTACGACTTAGCGGACGCCATTTTACCCTCCCACCTTGAATTCATTTTTAACTCGCGAATATTAGAAACAAAACAATCTACCCTGCAAATGATCTCTTTAGGCCTATTTTCTATTTGCTAAAATATAAAATTATTCTTATTTTTCCACAACAACCAGCACAAGACAGCAAACATTTTCTCATGAGCATCATTACCACCAAAATCACCAGTAAATTTGATTACTACCCAATTCAAAAGATTTAAACTAAAGAAGTGAGACAAAGAATTTGGGATACCACCATTTCCTATACCTTAGCTGCAACAGTTTGTGTCATATATTAACTAGACAATAACTTAATATTACCATGAGGGTATTGTCATCTATACAATCAAATTAAATCGAAAAAACTCTTAAAAAAAACCCACATGATAGAGCTTAAGTGTAATTCAATATTGACCTATATTTTTATAAATATAGTTTTTACATTAATTTTTTCCACATATAATTGTAGGTCAGCTATAATTTAGTAACAATTATGCTAATAACTTTTTTTTTATATAGAAAACAACTCTTTTGCATCACAAATCTTATTTTATATTTGTTGGGACGAAACTGAACCTAAACAACATTAAAGTTGTGTTTACTGTTATTTTTAAATTTTTTTTTAAATTTATTTCAAATTTGTAGTATTATATTTTTGAATTTGTAATATGATTAAGTATCTAAAATACAATTTCTACATTCAAATTACTTAAAAACATGTTTTATATATGAAAATATTAATATTGAGTTATAATAAATTATTTTACATTTTTATTGAAATATCATAATAATAAAAAAATATAAATAATTTTTTTTTACTTTATAACATAACATTTAAAATATGATATTACAAATTTCCCTAAATAATGACAAACAAATTTATTATTATTACTTTTTTGGAGTTAGTTGGAGAAATGACAATGAAAATTTATCCCTTTGCATGCAAAACCCTGACAATATCTATGATGTAGAATGGATACAAGAAACGACCAAAAAGTCTCATTGTCATCTTCTTAAATGGTAATCCTCATCACATCTAAAAGAAGATCCTTCTATATTAAAAAAGCAGCAAGTATTGAATTTTACCTGGGTAAATTGTCCCTCAATATAAGGATTTTATTATGGAGTTAATACCTATTTTAATCGTACTTTTTAAAAATGTAACTGGTAAAAGAGAAAACAACAACAGTCAACTGTCAGTCACTCTGTCTTAGTAACCAACTCTTCTTCTTCTTAGTATTTGGCATCTCGAGGATTAACTGTTAAATTATAAGACCACTCTTTGGTCCTCTTTTCTGACAATTGGTTGCTTCATTAATGAAAATTTATAAAAGGAACATGTGGCAATGCATGAGATTAAAATATTACTACAAATATAAACCTAAAATTAGAATATTATCAAATTAGAGAAGGTAGCTTAGCAGCAACAGCAGCAGCTGCTGCAATTTATAACCAAAAAGAAAAACAAAGGGCATTGATTTCATGGCGGGGGGTCCACATGCGAGATCATGTGCTGGCAATCATGTGGGCGCTTTCACAGGATCCTAACGTTACAATTCTTCCCCCATGGCGTTGAGCATGATCTTTGTACAAAACCAAACCCCTCTCCTCACACACATTGGTCACTTTTTCTGTATTTGTGAACTGGCAACTGTCTGTCACCCTCTCTTTCTCTCTCCATACAGCAAAACTCTACGCTTTTTTCTCTCTCTCTTCCTCTTATGAATGATGACCGATGACTGGTGACCGACAATATGTATTGGCCTCTCACTGATTCATCATTATCCTTCATACTGTTGTTCTTTTCCCTACTAAACCAACATCTTATAGCCGTTTCTATCTTTAGAGAATCTGGACCTGCTTTCTTCTTCTTCTCTATCTTTTGCCTATCAGATCATGTAAAGCTCAGTAAAGTTATAGCTGAGTTTTCCCTCTAAAAATTTTGTAATACAAACCAAAAAGATTCCTTTTTTTCTTTGAAAAATGGCTTTGAGTAAGCTCTTGGGTCTGTTTCTTATCCACATTGCTCTGCTTTCGAGCTCCTGTTTTGCCGCAGATCCGTTTGTATTCTATGATTTTGAGGTCTCTTACATCACTGCTTCTCCTTTGGGTATTCCTCAACAGGTATGCTCTTTTTATTACTTCTCTTTCTTCTGTTTGTACATTTATTGCTACTATCAACTTCATCTTGCAACTATTTTCTCTACCTTTTTTTTTTCATGTGGTTCTGCTGAACTTTCATGACTCAGAAGTTGGTTGCTTTTATATCGCTTAAAGTTTCAATTTTTAACTTCAGATCTACAATAAAATGTAGCTCTTTTTTACTTGCTCAGTGTTCGGGATTTAAGTGAGCTTTGGAGTAATGTTGTTTGAGCTGTTTGAGTTCTATAATGATTTCTGTATCTGCATTACTTTGTAGGTTATTGCTATAAATAACAAGTTTCCTGGCCCAACTATCAATTCAACTACTAACAACAACGTCGTCATCAATGTTCGAAACAAATTGGACGAAAGTTTACTCCTACATTGGTGGGATCTTTACTTTGCCATAATCTTTGTTAAGTAAAACCAAAGTGCAAACATAGATAGAGTGACTGACTGTTTGGTTTTCAGGTCTGGGATTCAGCAGAGGCGTAGTTCATGGCAAGATGGGTTACCAGGCACTAATTGTCCTATTCCTCCAAAGTGGAACTGGACTTACCAGTTTCAAGTTAAGGACCAAATTGGGAGTTTCTTCTACTTCCCATCACTGCACTTCCAGCGTGCGGCTGGTGGTTTTGGCGCCTTTATCATAAACAATAGAGATATTATCCCTATTCCTTTTGGCTCCCCTGATGGAGACATTACAATTTTGATTGGTGATTGGTACACTCGCAACCACACGGTTAGAACTTTGTTGATTTACTGGATTTATGGCCATGTTTTACTTTTCAGGGTAGGATATATAATGTGTTCAATGATGAAACCTTCCTTTTGATTCTAGGCTTTGAGAAAGGCACTTGATGCTGGAAAAGATCTTGGGATGCCGGATGGAGTTCTTGTAAACGGCAAAGGCCCTTACCGATATAATGACACTCTTGTACCTGATAGCATTGATTATGAAACGATTGACGTCCATCCAGGTGAATATTCATGCAATGCAAGGCATTGTTTGCTTATGATTTGCTAATTGCTACTCATTTCTAAATATACATGTTCAACTGCATGTGTAGTTATAGGTTTTTTAGTGACTGAAAAATGGAATTAATTCTGAAGTGAAATGGCAGTTAAATACATATACATGTAACTAACTTGAATTAGTTGTTACTTGTATGCTTTTGGTGAGCTTTTCAAGCTCCTTATAACATTAATTATAATGTTGGACAGGGAAGACTTACCGCCTTCGTGTGCACAATGTGGGAATATCAACCTCCTTGAATTTCAGGATTCAGAGCCATAATTTGCTTCTTGCGGAAACCGAGGGATCATATACGGTGCAGCAAAATTACACTAGCTTAGACATACACGTAGGGCAGTCGTATTCTTTTCTGCTAACCACAGATCAGAATGCGAGTAGCGATTACTACATTGTAGCAAGTGCAAGGTTTGTGAATGAATCACAGTGGAAACGTGTTACCGGTGTTGCCATTTTGCGTTATTCTAATTCGAAAGGAAAGGCAGCTGGTCCCCTCCCTGATCCGCCGCAGGATGAATATGACAAAACCTTTTCAATGAACCAAGCAAGATCTATCAGGTTGGTTTCATCGTGGTTAAAGTTCGCAAGTACATTAATTCTCACCATGGTAATGGTCATTGAGACTTCAAACAATGTGATCAGTTCAGGACATGTGAAGTATTAACCTTTTTGTTTTCTGTTTAATAATTTCATTTTCACTTAGTAATAAAGCATAAAACTTGTAAATCCGGTGAGCTACTGTCAAAAATATCAGTTTTAGTATTATTTCAGTTGTTGTTTAGCTTCAAATGTTGAAAAGTATTATCAGAAATACTTTAGTTGGTTATATGCCTCCTTAGTCTTACTTTCTGTGCTTGAATCATGCAGATGGAATGTATCTGCCAGTGGTGCTCGCCCTAACCCACAGGGATCATTTAGATATGGTTCGATCAATGTGACTGAAATTTTTGTGCTGAAAAACAAGCCACCGGTAACTATTGATGGGAAAAGACGAACAACTCTCAGTGGGATATCGTTTGTCAATCCTGCTACACCTATCCGGCTTGCTGACCAGTTCGAGGTTAAGGGAGTATATAAGCTTGATTTTCCAAGTAGACCACTTACAGGGCCACCTAAAATGGAGACATCAGTAATCAATGGAACATTTAGGGGATTTATGGAAGTCATCCTACAGAACAATGACACCAAGGTGCAGACCTATCACCTGAGCGGATATGCATTTTTTGTTGTCGGGTAGGGATTTGTTTCCTATGCAAATCATGTATAAGCATACGGCTGTGCAGAATGATTTTAACACTAACTCTTCAATTAAATTGTTGCAGAATGGATTATGGTGAGTGGTCAGAAAATAGCAGGGGAACTTATAACAAGTGGGATGGCATTGCCCGCTCCACAACACAGGTAGGCACATATAACTAGTCTTGGACTTGCCACCAACAATGCTTACTCAGATCATTTGTATGAAATGAAACTCACAAGATATGTGACTTGTCTGTCATGTAGGTTTATCCCGGGGCATGGACAGCAATCTTGATATCGCTTGACAATGTTGGAGTCTGGAACCTTAGGACAGAAAACCTAGACTCATGGTATCTTGGCCAAGAAACGTATATCAGGGTCGTGAATCCGGAGGTTACGAACAAAACCGAATTGCCTATGCCGGACAATGTCCTCTATTGTGGTGCCCTCAGCAAAAGGCAGAAGTATGCAAAAAAGAGTTGTTTTTATGTGAATGGTTATCTTCGAAAGATGGCCGTAAAAACTAATAATGGCTAGTTCTAACTCTGCTTGGTTTCTTTTTCAGGCCACAGGATATCTCTTTCGCAACATCAATCACAACCAGTAGCTCGAAACTGTTCCTCGCGGTGCTAATAGTTGCCTCTGCACTACTTTTCCACTAGGTTTTTTCCCTTTGGGGGTGTCGGTGTAGATCCTAGCTGCTTCCCACGTAAGTTTGGGGCTGTGTCTTAATTTAGGTGTGTAAGTGTTAGTCCTGTTGATATGAGTCATGGGTGATTTTGACATTTTTTTTTTTTTTGGTTCCACAGTCGATAATGCTCCCGGGGTTCCTTGTTTAATGTTCAGTTGGGATTTCATTCTTTCAATACCTATAATTTATGCACTGATGACAATTCATCAAATTTCAATACAATTTAACTTCGTGTCTAAAATGCATTATGAATTTGTACGTTTGATGGGCCTTTTTTATTGAGGTCAACAATGGCAGCACAACCTATGATAAAAATTGTGTTGTACAAGAAAAATAAATAATGACCGACCGGTGTAGTAGTTGAAAGTAGTTACTCGGTTAAAACTTGAGGGTGACAGAAACAAGTTAGAGAAGATAGAAAAAGGCAAGTGCTGGTCCCCTTTTTTGGCCCATCTGTGGTAGAAGAAGATAACAAGTCTTGGGAAGATAACAAATTTCTGTAAAAATTGAAGCATCAAATCATACACAAGTCTTGGCATTGTGTTTTCCTTTTTACCGATTGATTTGGGAATGGGAAAGCAGGCTTGGTTTGGCTTCCAAGATAGCTGTAATCAATGCATGTATGGATGAGACTCTTTTATTTTCACCAATAAAACTTCACACCAAAAGCTGTTCCATACCAGACGAGACCCATATAGTTTTCATCAATTAATTATTTTGTCATAAAAGCAATGGTTATGTCTTTCACAGCGGGTCCATAATAAAGTTGTTCATTAACGAGTTTGGTACAGCATCAACAAATATTAATAAGCCTCATGTTTACTTAAAGCCAAAATTTAATTCAATTTGAAATATGAGTTTAAAATTTTATCCAATTTCATCTATATTTGTAAATAATTAATTCAAATCTATTTTAAGATTGTTTATATTATTTTTAAAAAATATTAAATATATATTTATATTATTTTTAATTTAATACTTAATAGTTTTATTTTTTTATTTATGAAAGTTTTATATAGTCATTTTAACTTTTTTTAAATGTTTACATTATATTAGTATTAGATACTAGTATAGATTTAATTTTTACGTATTATAAATGACATAATATACAAAAATAACATAATATAAAATATATCAAACTTAAAAATACGGGTCGGGCAAAGTTCAAGTTTCAAATCTTCTAATCCCGAATTCAACTAATATTTTAAATGAACTTAATTTTTTGTACAAACTTATTTTTTGAATCTAATACTTTTATTCAATCCCTCCTAAATCTATTTTTCGGATCTAATATTTTTATTCAATTCCTTTTAAATTTTGAATAAATTTTCAAGTTTAAACGAATAACTCCACTGGTTGTAATCCATAACTACTACCACCAATTTACCCTTGCAATTGGGCTCTCCCTAAACCAAGAAAACACTGATATAATTAAGGGTTTACAATCATTGTAGTATCAAACAACTTTGTCTTGATTAAAACAAGTACTTGTCACCTAGACTTGAGCTCAAAATTTGGATATTCTCCGTCCCATAAAAAAATAAATTATAGTTTTAGTCCTTCTAGTATGTTAGAATTTGAGTTTTCTTTTTATAAGCTCCAGTCAGTGACATCCAATGTAGTGTAGATGCTTTATGAAAAGCTGAAAATGGATAATGACCTACAAGGGGTTATGTTGGAAATGACAAGGCTGCATTATTTCACGCACTTCATTTCTGCTTTTTGTATGGCGAGTGGGAAGAAGCAGCTTGAAACCAAATCTCTCTTTTTTTTACTAAGTAGACTTTGAGATTGGGGTGGTGATGGTGGACTTCACTTTCCATACCCTCTTCTCCATTAACTGCATGCACACTGTTGTCATCATGTCTTAAGACTGTGGGGGGAAACTCCTCTTCTGCTTCCTCATAAGGACCGAATCCTATGCATTGTTTCAATATTTACTTTTTATTCAGTTTTCAGAACCATAAATGCCAAAATTTGTGTTGATTTTCTTCCTTGGATCCCCGCATCTTATGCTGTAAACAACTTCCAGTTTTGTCAACCATACAGCCTTATAATGTGTTTTTAGCTGACTCTTTCCATGGACAAAAATGCTCATTTTTTTTTCTGTTTATGCTATTCAATCAAAATTTAAGCTGACCCCACAAGATTTCTTTTTCTGGATGAAATAATAACTCTGATATGGGGGGTGGGGAGAAAATAGAATTGTTTATCCCTTTTACACCCCCTTACAGTCTTTTTACAGGTTTCATATCATAGACATCTCTTGGAACTTCATTTTACTGGATACCATACGTTTATTGCACCACTCAGTTATGAATTCCTTCAAGCCTTTTATGGAATAACCATGGATGGATTCAGAGTGGGCCTGCAAACATAAGTACAATCATGAATATTTCACACCACCCACACTATTTGTTAGTATGATTGTGTTCCCCAGTATTGGACGAAGCAGATCATCCTCTTTGGATTGCTATGTTTTTTATATGGAACCCAAACATTCATACTTTTTATGTTGGATTCATGGTTTCTTACTTTTATGCTAAACCGAATTTAAAATATTATATATATATATATATATATTACATGTTAATAGTTTTTGAACATAGTTGAAACTCAACATATCTGGCATTGTGTTTTTGAACAACTGACATCACAGTCCACCCATTGAACCCCACTTAGCTGGACCAAGTTAATGGGTCAGTCGTAGTTGGATGTTAAACCTAAATTCGCTGGGCCTCAAAAACGTTTTATTTGTTTATAAATCATAAGTAAACAATTTTAGGATTTGCTAGATTTTGTAGATTCGAGTGGAAAAAATTAGGTAAAAATATATTTATAAAAAATTTGATTTAAAGATTAAATGTAACTTTAGTTTAAATGATAAGATATTAAAAATTATATCAAGCGCATTCTTTTAGAGTTTATATTATTTAAAATAACAAAAATTCATTTTAGTGTTTATTATTTTATAAAAAAAAGGATTTTCAATAATTGTTTAATTGAATTGAAATCAAGTTGAAAGGTAATACAAATTCAATAAATTACTTAAATATAATAATATAGATATTTAATGCATTAATAATATATAAATGCATAGACTAAATGAATGAGATGGTAATGTATCATAAAACTTATTTATTTTTAATACTTCTTATCTAATTCACTAATGAAATATAGAATTATATAATCTCAGTGTAACAAATATTAAATTAAAATTTTATTTATATATAAATGAAAACTTAAGAGATTTTTATGCCATAAAATTTTAGTATAATAAAATGATAAAACCTAGAGGTTTATTATTATAATTTTTAAATGTCAAGGCAGAAATTAGTTTACTCGATTTAAAGTGTAAAAAAGAATTTATCATGTCGAATATCTATTTCAATTAGTAAACATTAATGATGTCATGAGGAATTTAATGAAGGATCGTTATTTAATATATTAATGGTAGTTTTTTACCTCCATAAGGGAGACTAAAATGGATAATCATCAATTTTGTGATAGTTTGGTGTGTAGGGTGTTTATCATTTCAAATATAACTTGAGTTCGAATCGTGTTAATCGTGTTGTTGTTAGGATTTTGCCCTCCTCTTATAATTAAAAAAGATAATTACATAAATTTAATTCGCATTTAAACAATAAATAATATGAATTATTATATGATTCACAATTAGTGGAATTAGAAAATTCCAAAAGAGAAAGTTTTCGTGTGTTTTCTAATTATTTTTTATTACTTAAAAATGTAATTTAAAGACTCTTATAATAAGTTTTAAAGATGCATTATTAAATAAAATTTTCCAATCACCTCAGCTATGATTGCCTCCAATCATATAAGTCATGCAAAAAAAGTTGTCCCAAAATTTTACCTTTTCATCGTATTTCTATTTTAATTGGTCGTCTTTCTTTTCTCCATCCTTCCTCTGCTTTCGTCGTGTCCCTAACAACACAATCTTTCCAACGATGGCTTCCATGCTATCCCATACCTTCACTTTAAGTAACTCTTCATTTGGGTTGAGAACTTTCGAAGCTTATAAATTATTTTTCATGAATATATATGGTTCTTTTCTCTTTATTTTTTATCATCGATTTTTTTGTTAAGTGTAATCGGACATTAATAAAATCATAATAATTATTATATTTATGTTTAAAAATCAGAGTAAAATATATTTAGGTTCGAGAGTTAATTTTAAATCCATCGTAATATCCAAAATTCAATATTTTATTAATTTGAATTGAGAATTTTAATGTTTAATTATGGCCCTTACAATTACAATTAAAATAAATATTAACCCTCCAAAAAATTGCACACTTTAAATCCAACCCTCACCATATAAATTTTTTTACTTTATCTTTAGTAGTCAAAATTTACACACCACTAGTAAGGGCAAACCATTGCTCTCCATACACTAGCAGGTAATTCCTGCGACTCAAACCTATAATGTTTGTATGAGAGCAAATACTATTGGCCAATGGATCCAACATTTTTAGTGAAGGTGAGAATAAAGTCAAACGCACAATACTCATATTTTGTTTATACAATATTAGATAATTAGTTTCTGGTGATAAGGACTTCACTTGTTATACCGCCATTAAAGAACTACAATATTTCATTTCCTTCTACATGTTTTTTCTCAATTATAAAGGCAATAATTGTACCTAAGTACTGTGGAGAAATAAAATGCACTGATGGACCTGCAAACTCACAAATTAAAACCGGTACACTTAGATTTGAGATTGAAATAGAGTCAATGTGATGTGGTTGATTAGCACATGCAAACTCTCAAGTTACTATTTTACTGTTTGAATTCCAGCTATAGCAATAGAGTAATTCAAGAAAAGGTTATTTAATAGGTAGTAATTACATTCAAATTCACTGTCCTGTTAAATAATAAAAATTATAATTATACAACTATATAATTAAAATTTTTTTTAATTAATCATGGCTAATTATTGTGCATAATTCCTTAGTCGAATAAGAACTGAAACATATAAAATTACAAGTAATTATATCTAGAGCTGATAAAACAGGTCTGATCCCAAAAGCTCATTCGTGTCGATCTGAGCTCGTAATGTTTTGAATTCGAGAAAGCCCAAGTCCTTAACAGATCCAAGCTCAAGAAAATTTGAGCTTGAAAAGCCCGGGTCTGACAGAACTTGAGCCCAAGAAAGCTTGAGACTTATCTAGCCTGAACCCAAGATAAATCCGACTCAAAGCCCAACTTTATCACTGAACAACCATAATACACATCAAAAATTAATATAATTTTATGATATTACTTAAAATATAAATAAATGATAATTCTTTTTTTTTAAATGTATTCATAAGCATTGCATATTATATTAAAATTTTATTAATAAGAAAAATAATTAACAATAATTTTTTAGGTTAAATTATAAAGTGAAATAATATTTTTTTTAAAAACATTAATCTAATATAAAATATTTTAATACTATAATTATATATGTATAATAAATATATAATTAATAATTATAAAAATCTATAAAATTAAACTTTAATGATAATATAATAATGTATTATATAACTATTACCGAAATCAAAACTAACTACCTAACTTGACCTTAAATCGATATACTAGATTAGTATATTATTAATACAAAAAATTATATTATAATATATAATTATTAATGTAACGACTCAATTTTCAGTGGTGTCGGAACAGTGATTCGAGATCATTAAATCCGACAAATATGTTAAAAAATTTTGATAAATAATAGATAAGTGTAGTGTTGATAGTATAGTTGAAATTGTGAATTGTGGTATAAAGGAAATTACCAGGTAAATTAAGTTAAAAGAGGTATCGAGACCTCGAAACATTAAATCGAGCCATAAATATTTTTATAAATATTTATGGAGTGTCAATAAGTTAGTATTAAAATTTCGATAAGAAATTTTAAGGTTTCGATGATCAATTGAGTAAAAAGGACTAAATTGAATAAAATACAAAATTGGCCCAAAATTAAATGGGTTGAACGGTTGGGTATTAAAATGGCTGAGAATTAGTGTGAACTAATGGAAAAATAGTAATGAATTGAAATCCAATAGTAATATATGGACTAAATTAGAAGAAAAATATAGATATTTCATTTTCTTTCATCTTCTTCAGCAAAAACACCAGAGAAGGGTTTCTTAAAGCTGGTTTTTCATATTTTTACTGCAAGTAAGTTCAATTCTTGATTATTTCTTGAAATTTTTGTATTTTTGGGACTTTTACAACTAGGTCCTATTATCTAATTCATTAGTTTTTTATTTCATGGTTGATTTTGAAAGTTTCCATGAATAAGTGCTAGAAGTTTATAATGATTTAGTATAGAATTGAAGCTTTAATTTATTTATAAGATGATTCTATTGAAGGAATTGAATAGGAAGTGGATATTTAGGACCTATTTGTAAAAGAGTTTAAAATTAGGGTTTGATGTTGAAAATTATGAATATCAATGGCTGTAAAATGGTCCATAATGTTTAGATAAAGTGATAAATGAGAAGAATTAGTTTCATTGATGGGTTAAATGACTAGGGACTAATTTGTAAAAATTGTAAAATTTGTGGTAGAAGTGAAATTTTGTGAATTAAAAGGTATAGATTGTGAAATGAAGCGAAATTGAAATAAATGTTAATGAATGAATGATTTTGCAATTTTAGATTAAGAAATTGAAGTGAATCGAGGAAAGGAGAAAATAGTCGAATAATTCCCGAACTTCTACAACTTTTGTGAATTAGCCCAGCTAAGTTCATATGGCTAAATTTGATAATTTATTTTTTAAAAATTTTATGAATATCATGGTATGTGATTGTATATGCGAATGTTATTAAATTGAGACAAATGTAAAGAAATGAATAATTGAGTAAAGATTTGAGTTGGGGAAACATCGGATTTGAGTACTCTCGTTCAGTAACAAGATGAATTGACGGAAAAGACCATGGCAACAAGTGATAAGTGATATCCGTACAAGACTATAACTGGCTATGGCGTCAGAAAACAAGTGACAAGTGATTCCCGTATAAGACCATAGCTGAGCTATAGCATCGGTGAGAAGTGCCAAGTGATTTCCATATAAGACCATAACTGGGCTATGGCATTGGATTAAAGTGATATAAGTGACCCGTATAAGACTATAGCTAGGCTATGGCATCGGAGAAAAGTGATAAGTGCTTTCCTGTAAGACCATATCTAGGATATGGCATCGGTATGATATGTGACCCGTATAAGACCATGGCTAGGTCATGGCTTCGAAAAGTGAAACTTGATCATGTGCAAGTCCATAGTCCTACTATGGAAAAGTGAAGATGAAGTACTCAATTCCGTATAGTTTCCCAATTTGAATAAGAGTGTAAGTGGAAAAAGGGCTCAAGAAAGTGAAATTCATATTATGAATGATAATGAACAATATTAAACGAGCTTAACTTTGATTTGCGAATGACAGGAGAAATTAGTGAATATGTATGCTATATAAACGTATTACAATACTTGGTAAGTTTACTTTCTAAGCCTATGAACTTACTAAGCTTTCATAAGCTTACTTGATTGTGTGTAATGTGTTATGTAGATTAATGTGGACTCGGAGGATCGAATCATCACCGAAAATCACACTATCCAGACATTCTCCGGTAGTTTTGGTTATTAGCTTTTGATTTATATGGCATGTACAGGTAATGGTTGATAATGGAATAGTTTTGGCTAAACTATATGTATAAAATGACAAATGAGTAAGTTAACTTAATGATATGTATACTTGCTTTATGTTCTCATTAAGTACATGTTTTGGCCTAAAATGTTTGTTTGATTGGTTGGAATTGGTATAAAATTGTGTTTAAATGCAGGTAGGGTTAAAAGGGTGAGAAAAGTGGCCTTAAACAGCCTATTTTCGTCCACACAGGTAGACACATGGGCATGTGTCTAGGCCGTGTGTGACACACGGTCAGCCCATGGGTGTGTGTAGTGGCCGTGTGTCCCTTATGTCGTAAAAATATGAATCAGGATAGCACACGGACTAAGACATAGCCGTGTGTATTGGCCGTGTGCAAGGCACGGACTCCAACATGGTCGTGTGACATGGCCGTGTGAAAATAGCTCTAAATTGTGGAAAAATCATGTTACCACAGGGCCCAGCGACTGGTCATGTGCCCAGGCTGTGTGGCCCCCTATTTCTTATTGAATTGCAAGTCAAACTACCACACACCCTGGAGACATGGCCATGTCCCAAGCCACATGGGCGTGTGCCCTTATCTTCAAGGAAAATTTTTTAGAGTTTTCTAAAGTTTCCAGTTTAGTCCCGAACCATTTTCAAAGTATGTTTTGGGCCTCGTAGGCCAATATTAGGGACTTTATGATGAAATTTGAAAAGTTTTAATTTGAAATGCAAATTTATGACTCTGTTTTGTACAAATGCTAGTGTATAAGTTAGGTAATGCCTCGTAAGCCTGTTCCGGTGACGGATACAAGTTAGGGGTGTTATAATTAATTAATACATATATAACTATTATTATAATATAGATTATAATAAAAGATATATTATTACTTGATATTATAATGTTTAATCATTGATACATATATATAAAAACTGGTAATATATTATATATTATACGATATGATATAACATTATAGTAGAAGGGTTAACTTTCAAATGTAAGAAAAGTATAGAGACTTGGAACATATTTCAACCAATATAATGTTACATAATAATATATGATAATAATTAATATATAATGTACTACTATTATACTATACAATATAATAAAAGATATAGTATTACATGATATTATAATATAAACTATTAATATATTATATAGTATATAATATGATATGATATAACACTATATAATATAGTAAGAGGATTAACTTTAAGATATAGGAAAAATGTAGGGACTTAGAACGTATTTCAACCAATATAATAAACAATAATATATGATAATAATTAATATATTATGTATTACTCTACTATTATAGTATGTGATATAGTATTAATGGAATCCTATATTTTATAAGTATTAATATCATTAAATTATAGATTATAATAAAAGATATAGCATCAATAGTTACGTGTAATTTAGTATATCGAAATACTTGTTTATAATTATAACAAACAATACATAAAATACTATTAAAATTTCAATATCTTAATAAAATATTATTTTTTAAATTAGATTTTGAATTCCTTTTAGCAATTTTATTTAGGTATTGGGTTTAATTTCCTTTTATTTTGGACTTAAGATTTGAGCTATAATTAATTTATTTTGATTTTGAGTGATAGTAAATATATTATTTGAGTTTAAGCTTAGTAATATATATTTGAGTTTTGGAATAATATTTTAGAATATTAATATTAGGGTTATGAATTTAATAAGAAAGATACAAAATTATTCAATTATTAATAAAATAAAAACAATAAAAGATATTTTTTTAATTTATATAATATTATAAAATAATAAATTTTACATACAATAATTACTTTAATTATTTTATATAAAATAATTTTATAAAATGTATATAGTTTATGTTTTTTATAAGATAAATTTTAATTCATTGTCATCATATATAAATGTTAACTGAATTATTACATTTAAAATTAAAATATCAAAATTATTTAAATCTTTGAAAATTCGCCAGTCTCAAAAAACTCAAGCTCAAGAAAATTAAGCTCATAACATATTCAAGCCTGAAAAAAATGGAGACCCAAAGTAAACCCCATACCAACGCACCCGTTTGTGAGGTGTAACTACACCCAAATCTATGGAGAGCGGAGAAATGATAAATCAAAATTATGAAAGAGATAATAGAGCTTAAACTAATAGTGGTTGATTAAAGGAGCAAGTTTTAGTTTTTCAAGTCTAAGGAGAAGGGAGACACAGGATATTATCTAAGACTAAAATTACATGCATTCTTAAATATTACTAGCTTGATATCCAACCATGAAAATATAAAAACCGGTTCAGCAGTAGCCAATGGGTTATAATAATTAATAACAACAACAACAGAGTAGCCAAACTTGAGCAGCGAGTTTTTCTCAGTTCTTAGCTCTCCATCAACTGCTAATCACAAGCTTTGCCTAATTGCTGCACTGAGAAAAAGAAAAGAAGAAGAAGAAGAAAAAGAGTAAGAGAGAGAGACTTAATGGTGGAAACATGGAGAAAAAGACAATGAATGGAAGCCCCATGGCTTAGCTCACTGATTAGTAAGGAGTGACGCCGACGTTAGCTGAAGCAAAAAACCCATCTTTCATGAGAACGTCCTCGCCTTCCTAGAGGGAAATGTATAGAACTTCGATTAGTAAATTAGGTCGTTATATAATTTGTTTTGGGGGTGAGAGTGAGAAGAAAGAGGTGGAAAAGTGACTTGCTGGCGCACGTTAGTCCTCTTGGCAGGCTGATCAGGCATTAGGCCAAAGTGAATATGTGGGAAGTGAGCCCACTGTCAACACCAAAACAAAAAGGATCAGACAAAGGATCCCATCAAAAGACTGTGTAGGAGAATAGAGAACCTCCAAAAGAAAAAAGATGAGAAATTACATGAAACCCTAACTGTTGTTTTTCTCTGTCTAATAACAAACCCTAACTTAATTTGGTAAAGAAAGCAAAAAATCATATTAGTCTGGGGTCTTGGATCTTACATTCTTTGCAGCTGCACTGAAGGCTTCTCTGTGAGTTATATCAGGGTTTCCTGCCTTGATGCGTTGGATCTCGTCCCTTCACCACGGATTCATTTCCCATTCAGCAAAAAAGATATGCACATGCATGTGTTCAAGGAAAAATACATTTGACCTAAAAATGAAATTGCCTTAGTAAATGATTGCTTACTTGATGAATCGGTTGTACGCTGAGGGGACTCTCTGTCGTTTCTCCGGAGCTAAAACATGGACAAACACAAATATCAAAAATCATATCCTGACTTTTACTGGAAATTTTTTTCTGGACTGTCAATTTTTGTTTTTAATAAGATTCAATTTCTATCCTACGCCTATCTACATTTCCGGGGGATGAAAGAAAGGGTGCCCAAACTGTCAAGTGACGTTTTCGTAACTTCAAAACTTGGGGCTACCTTTTGTTACCAATTATAACAAGGGAACAAGGTTTTCAAGGTGAAAAAGAAATTTAGCAGTGCCAGGCTATGATGTCATGATTTTGGTTTTCTGGGTCATGGTGATATAAGGGAATGTGGGCAGGTTGGCAACTATTAAAGAAACCTTTTTTTTCTTTTTGGAATGTCAAATTATAGTGAAATGATTTTTTTTTTCTTGTCTAAATCAGGGGGGTCTGATATTGAAACAGAAGGCTGAAATGGCAGGCAATGAAAGGGTTTCTTTTCTTAACATATGGTGATAAAAAAAAGGGTCTCTTTTGCTTTGTTGTCTAACACCCTGCGAAATGACATGAGCTCCAGGGTTGCAACAAACAGTAGAAATAAATCGGAAATGGCCTGATTTTCATTGCCTTCTTTTGCAAGTGCTATCATCATTTCCTGCCTCTCCATGTTTTTTTTTCTTCTTTATGACAGTAAAAACACACTGTATGTTAAACAGACATATGATGTGCAAGAATTTAGAATCTTAGAAAAGAAAATGCACAGTGGGTTTGACAAAAACAGTTTCATACACAACAATATAGAAAATATAAGGGTGCTAAAAACTCACGTCTGTTGATAACAGGAGGCCTTGGAAGCTCATCAGCTACTCCACGAGTGGGTAAGGTGATGTTACTGGTGTTGCCTTGATTCAGCAAAATGTTGGGAGAAGGATTTGAGATCTCTTCCTGGAATAATAATAATAATAATAATCATAATAATAAAGGCCTCAAATTTGTCAGCAGCGATAAGAACCCAATGCAGTCCTCTAATTGGTTAAAACATCATACCAGAAGATTATGGGAAGGAGTGAAAAAATTGTGAGGCAAATGAAACTGATTAGCCGAGGGCATAAGCAACCCACGCATGTTCACTGGCAAAAGATTGGTGCAGTGGCCACATCGAACCGTCACAGTCTTGAATAAACTTGTGCAAGGAACACTAACCTATTATATAATAATGAAAAAACATCATCCATATAGTAAAGGAGACACACATAAAGTAAAGACCTAATTAGGAGGAAAAGATATTAACCCTAAGTGGGTAAGTGAGACGAAATTGGTAAAAAGCAAAAGGCTAAAACCATGAAAAGTGAAAGGGAAGATAAGGCAAAGAAATTGGTAAGAATACCGCAAGGACAGTGTCGCAGATGTTGCAATGAACGTAACAGAGCTGCTCGGAGGGAGGGAGGTGGTCCAAAGACAAGGTAGAAGAGGATGACATCTTCTTTGATTCCCCCTTTCCTTTCTCTTTTAAAATTGATTGATGATTGCTATCTCCTCGGTGGGATTGATTGATTGATAGAGTGACAGCTTAACCACCACCTTGGATCTGCTTTTCTTTTGATTATGAGTTGTGAGAGAAAAGAGTGAGAGAGAAACAGGAAAAAAAAAAAAAAGGAAAGAAAGATGGATAGATAGATAGAAATAGAGAGAGAAGATGGATGATTTTCTTGGTTTATTAGATATAAAGACGGCAAAAACACAAAGGCTTTCATGACATGTATTGTGCAGTCAGACATGCATAGTATCATCATGTATCCATCCATACATACATCAAGCATATCATAAATCTATGATATGTGTGGTTGGCATTCCCAAGGCAGTGTGAGTGAGAGGGCTAAGGCGGCATATGTGGGGGAGAGGAGCAAGAAAGGGACGTGTGCATGGGGTGACATTGCCCTTTTCTTTTTTAGCTCCATAATAAATGATTCTGCTTCAATATATTATATATGAGTAAAGTTTTGAACAGCTTTACAACACCTCAACTTTGGGTTTACTCACATTTTCAACAATCAGTTCCAATTGAAAGAGACGTTGTAGAACCCAGAGTTTAAACTTTAAAAATATTATTATTAAATGAAATAATCACAAATTTCAAATATAAACCTCTAAAAACTAGTAGAAACAAATCAATGAGCTTATGGCGACTAGTTTAATTGGTAGAAGTGATTCACACAGTCACAGTTGCTGCTTTCAATGGTGAAAACGCCGAAGAAATCATCTCTTACTGCATAAGCAACGTCATCCATCGCAGCATTATAGTGGTTTTGCTTCTTTTTAATTTGCTTATAAATCCCTTTTTTAAAATTTATATTTTTTTTATTGCCTCAAATTCCGAAGCGGCTCCCCAAAACCCTAACCCTCCTCCGTACCTCCCGGGTAATAAGTAACAAGGCACTCGCCTACAGCTGCCTGCTTCCGCCTCCTAAGGGCTCTCTTATTCCTATCCCCCCCCTCCCCTCCCAATCACCATCACCATCACCATCACCATCACCATCCATAATATGTATCATCAGTTCATCATGGCACAATCATCGAATGCCACATGCTTTTTATAATATCAAGTATAAAAAAGAGTTAAAAAAATTACCAGAATTTAACGTTATGTGTTTTTTTTTTTATATTTAGAGCTGAAAGGTTACTTTTGCTGAAATGACCACTCAATCTCTCTCGCTTTACATGCAGACAGAAGCGTATTTATGTCAGTTGAAACCCATTTGGCAGTGGTCACAGACTTTGCTCCCCCTGTTTCAACCTTTGTCCTTTCCTATATTTCTCATCTTTGTTTATTTGGTTAGAATCCCTTTCATACTTCTTTTCTCCCCAAAACATCTCTAGGGTTTAATCTACACGTCCTTACTTTGCTTATTTCATAACATTGTTCAATTATTTATTTTTAAAAATGTTTTAGTTTAATTCATTATTTTATTGAATGCAAGCGAATGAACATATATATATATAATTTCACCATCCAATTATCTTTTGAATGTTCCTTTTTCCATAATGTTCATTCTCATGGAGTTATTTTCTTTTTCTTTGCACCCTTTACATCGGGATACAACAATTAAGGAAGATTTAAATTCACTGAGTTAAGCGAATGTGGGGGGGGGGGGGGGGGCTGTGTTAACTCATACATATTCAACACATTGAATGCTACCTGTACGATTGAAACCAAGAAAAGAAATTGTGAAGTTTCTTGGCCATTAAAAGAGATACTCAAATTACCCATCTTTTTTAAGTGGAAAGGAGCAGCCTGATTAAATATATTTTCAATTTCAAATTTTGTAGATGAATAAATACTTTTAAAAGAATATTTCTATTTAAGGTACCGGTCAAAGTTTAATTTTTAGGGTAGTAATTTTATTCTCTTGTAATTACAAAAAATTGTAATTTCCTAAACGTATTTGGTTGATAGAGCGGAATTACATCATAATTTTTTTATCTCATATTTGGTAGTAAAGATTGTAATTACACAATAATGTAATTCATTTCTAAACGAGTAATAAAAATTAAAATTAAAATCAAATCATCATATGTAATATGTTAATCCAAGCAAGTAGTCAATAATATGATACTAAAAAAAATAAAAATAAAAATAAACATTATATGCAATTTCACCTAATTGCTCAAGCATTTTATATTTGTTGGGCTATTCCCTCTTTAACATTTAACATATACTTTTTATTAACATCAATTGGTTGTTGACCGAGTTTTTTATCATTTAAATCTGAATAAGTATCATTAAGATTATCAATATCTCTTTTTTTCAAGTACTCTTCAAAATATGGATCATTCCAATGTTACTTTCGAATGAAGTTATGAAATATGCAACATGTTAGAACAATCTAATCTTGTTTTTTTCATGCTATATTGAGGTAATGTTCTTGATATGGAAATTGCTTTTTAGAACAAAAAATGTCTTCTCAACCACATTTGGAAGATTTGAATATATCAAATTAAAGATTTCATGAGCCATCTTTATTGTTTGTGTCTAGCTTCATTCTCTCAAATGGTATCATAGATACGGTGCAAGAAAATCTTTTATATTTGCATAACTAGCCTCTACAAATTAATATTTGGGTTTATAGGGTAAACAATCTATATATTTGATTGTAAAAACTTATATAAACTTAATTTGGAAAAAGACTTCTATTAGGTTGTAATCCTTTGTATAACACGTAAAATAGGTTAAAAATAATATAAAATTTATAACATATAACCTCTATAAAAAAATTATAAAGTGTCTAATAACTTTTATAACATTTTTTATAAATAATATAATTTTTTTCCTAGCTTTAGAAATTTATTTTTTTATAAATAATAAGTTATGGAAAAAACTATAATAATTTTTTTATGAATAAATATATTATTTTTATAATAAATAACATGGACATGTAAATAAGTTATGTCCATACTTTTTGGCCATATTTTTTTAATAAATAAGTATATTATAACACTTTTATAACGCATACTTCAGAAAATTTTTAGGATTTAATTAATATAATTTTTGTTATAAATTTATAAAATACACATAATTTATTTTTTTATAATATAATTTTTTAGTATATATAATATAATTAATTTTTTTTCGTAATCATTCTAAACGCTCATATATGTTCATGCTTATAATATAATTTTATCACTTAAAATTGTATAAAAATAATTTTTTAAAGTTAAATTATGTATGAGTGTTTAAAAAAAATTACAAGGTAATTGGATTTGGTGTAATTACCCTTGTAATTATTCTAATTCTCACTCTCCTTTTAAGAATTAGAAAATGTAATTGGATGCTCCAATTACACATAATTTAGCGGGATCTACTAATTATGGTAATTACCTAAACATGTCACCCTATATAATTACAAATTACGATACTTAAATTGAAGTATTAAATGAGGATTTAATATCAAATATAATCAAAATTGAATGTAACAACTGAGAATTGAAATTCTCGAAGAGGACCATACACATATACATTAGCATGCTGAAAGGGAAGTGAGCCTGAAAATCTGACTCGCACACTTAAATGAGTGATGATCTTTTTGCTCAAAAGTCAAATTTGAAAAGAGAGACGAAAGGCTATTCGCCTGAGGCCATGGTAAAAAGTGAAACTAATAGAATTTCGTTTTTAGGTTCATAGCTTTGGTACGTACTTTTTCTTTTTTTGATGTAATGTTTATTTTCAGTGTTTAAATACGATTGAATACATGTACTCTTAATACTTATGTCAGCTAAATTAAACTTCATTAATAATGAATATTGCTTTTAATAAGTAGTTAATAAAAATATTAACAAAAACTTTCCTTTGAAATTAAAAGGTTATCATTATCTCGCAATTTTTTAGTTTAATCTTTTTTATTTATTCTGGATTATTCTTAGTCTTCTAATTTCACTAATACAATGTTTCACTGTTTTTTTTTTTTTTTTTATTCTCTTAGAAACTAAAGGAATTGTCTTGCATGCATTGATGTAATTAAAATACATATAAAATTTTCTTTTTCTTTCTTCGAGTATTTTTTGGTTATGTTTGAATTCATGACTCTTCTTTCCATCAAAATTGTCTATAAGGTGTAAGGTTTAAATGTGTGTTCTCTCTTAAAAGGAAAATATCGTGTCTTATCTTATCATTGCAATCATCATTGTTAGAAGGATTTTACCTGAATACTATTATAGCTTAAACAGAACTAGACTCAAATCATAAAACAAACAGTGATGCCTGATTTTTTTTTAAACCCAAAAGGTTTTTATTTTTATTTTGTTGGATGAAAGTTTAGCGGCTAGCAAAGGAAAACTGTGAGGCGCATGCCTTGTGACTAATTAAACCACTTTCCTTTGCTGGAAAAGTAACACAAATACACTGATCTTCCATTGTAAAAGGCTACACACAATGAATACAACAACAAAGAATATATATAAATAAATCTGAGCTGACTGATGCTATGCTTGTTTAGACAGAGTGGAGTTGGGAGTCTTACTATTTTCACAATCTCTGCTTTCCAGGCTCTCTATCTCTCTCTACCATCTCCAAGTTAAAAATTAACAACTCCCTCTTGTTGTTGTGTAAGTTAGTTCTATAGCTAGTGTGTAAATTTAGGTTTAATAGTATATTTTTGTTAAGTTTTTGAAGATCCTATTTAGATAAATATTAAAATTATATATGAACTTTGATTCTATATAATTTTATTTATGAAATTTTGATTATGTTCAATATTCATAAATTATTGATAAAATTATCAAAATTAATACCATTTATATTGCATACATAAACAATCATATTAATCTAATATGAAAATAAATTTATTTATTCATTTTTTTAACAATCTCATTATACGTTCTGATCATATCTATTCTTTTTAACACAATGCCTAAAATTACCTATAACTAGAAGGATAATACGCTTCATGTATACATATGAACTATAATTCAAATTTTATATGTATAATTACAATAAATTAAAGTTCATATATCAAATTACATATTAAATAAAAATTTATGGATAAATTTAATATTTATATTATGCTATTTAGTCCTTTATTATTTTTTATACCATTGTTTCTATTATTCGTGTACCTTTTAAACCCTTCAATAGAAAGGCTAGTGTTTCTATTTGATTCTTTATTATTTTTTATACATTTTTGTTATTATTCATATGTCTTTCAAACCTTTAAGTCGAAAGATTAATATTTCTATTTGATCTTTTATTATTTTTTTATTATTATTCATATAGCTTTCAAACAATTAAATACGTGGATTGGTGTTTAAGGACCAACTCATGTAGAAAGAGTAGTGAGAGGATGGTATAGATCAAACCCTAGGCCTGGGAGCTTGAACGATCTCCATTCCCCTGAATATATATATATATATGTAGGTATATGCATCAGTATTTGTAGAGGGCAGTGTAGACCCAGGGTCTGACCCAACAGAACTGCTAACAATTAGCGCTCTTCATCTGCTCCGGCACCAGCCTCGAGCTCTTACTTTACTCCTCTACATTGTCCTACTTATCAAAAAATCTGGTATAAGTAAACACTGTAGGCTGTGGCTAACTTTGGGGGAGGGGACCCAATCACATCAATCTTACCTTATCATCACCTTACAAATAATAAGATATCATTATGCGTGTCCTATCACCGAATGTTCTTTCAAAACACTTTTAAAGATTAGAATAGGGGACTCTCTACCACTTTTTCCCATTCTCTTTTTCACGGAAAATCCCATCTTTGAGGGACTTTATGGAAATCTCATCTCCTTCTCTAAGAAGCTAAGCTTCTTCTCTTTTTTACCACACTTCCGAAACATTTTGATCATACGGCTCCCCACTTTCCAAAAATAAACTCTTCTTAAATTCTTAAATCTTGTATCAACCGACTTACTAATTTGTTTTGGGTAAACTATTTTGGTGGTCACTTAATTTTTGGATAGATTCTATTTTAGTCATCCAATTTAAAAAACTTTCAATTTCATCACTAACTGTTTCAAAATTTAAAATTTTAATCACTCACCATCATTAAATATTTAAGGTGATATGGGTCTTTTTTATTGGCCTAATAATAATTTTAGCCTTCCAATGTTTACACGTCTTATCAATTTGATTCTAAATATAAAAATTCAGCAAATTTAACTATCAATATTTACAAAATTTTTATTTAGTTCTAAATCCTAAAAAAAAAAAAAATTTAACCTTGAACATTTACAAAAAAAAATTCAATTTATTCTAATTCTAAATGATAAAAAAAAGGAAAAAAAATACTTTAAAAAAATTAAATTTTTAGGTAACAAATTATAAAAATGATTTAAAAATATAAAAAACATAAATAAAAAAACCAAAACATTGAGTAAATTTATTTGTGCTTTTTAAATTTTTTAAACATAGTTAAACATGTTTACAAGCCATCAAAAAAGTTTTTGTAGTTTAAGCATTCTTATTACCAGTAACAATCATAATCGTGGCACCAATTTCATATCCGATTAACATAATATTTTTAGCTGATCTTTGAATATCAACAATTTCATTGTCAACTCCAGCTTTTATGTGTATGACAGTTTTTTTGCCACCACCAATCGTGGCCACCGCCTCGGATATGGTCTTGAAGTTGCCGAAATCGTCTTGAGCCACAATGATTTCAGCGTTTAATGGTGCACCGGTTTTCTGCAAGAGCTTTGGGTCGGCACCGAAAAGACAAGTAGGGAATCTATGGGCAAGCAGTCGTCTATTACCACCTCATTTAGCAGTAACAGTAGGCTTATTTATGGCCAGGGAATTGCTAATCAACTTGGAAAAGTTGGCTAACATGGGTGTTAAGGTTTGTAAATGAGAGAATAAGTTTAAGTCAATGAAGCCATTTTGGCAGGTTTGATTGTTGGCAATTGCAACACTTAACCAGGTTTGAGCATCTAATCAATTGTTAGTGCTCTTTCATCGATTAAGATGGACAATGGTGTCTTGGTAGAGCTCCAAGCAATTGTTCCAAGCCAATTTGGCTCGTTCATTGAAAGAAGTTAAGTCCATGGTAGAGACAAGCCGATAAGCTTGAATCGCTTGGTTCAGGATGACCTGAATTGCAAGGTCACGAAAGGAGAACCAAAATAGTTAAAAAAACCAAAATATTTTAACTATTTGTTTTTACTTTTAGAATTATAATTAAATTAAAAATTTCTGCAAATGTTTAGGGTTAAATTTATTGATTTTTTTTAGAATTAAACTAAATGACAATTTTTTAGAATTAAATCTAAAATTGTTAAATTTTTAAATTTAGGTTAAAATTGATAAAATATATAAATATTTATGGCTTAAATTTATTATTAGGTCATAAATAAATTAAATTGCGATTAAAATATTTAAATGCACTCAAATAACTTACTAGTTTTAATTATTATACTTGTAACAACTTGTTTGTATTAAAAAAAAATCATTTGCAAATTTTTGTTAGTTTTACGCTGGTAATAATATAATTTATTTAGAATATGTAAGGTTATTTTAATAATTTTTTTAACTAAATTAGTGTCGAGTTGACTCGTGACACCAATTTAGTCACACACTTAAATAATAGGATAGATACAAATAATGTGGGTGAAACAATTTGCATAATAACTGTAACGACCTGATAGTCAGGGGTGTCGGAAAGTGTATTTCTGAGACTCCGTTCCCGTAAATCGAACTCGTAAATATTTATTAAAAATATTTAAGAAGCTAGTTGTGTAGTTAATTAGGTCTTGGTTAAGAGAATTTGCTTGAATTAAGAGTAATTAGGTAAAAGAACTAAATTACATATAATGTGAAAGTTGAATTATAGATTAAAGAAAAATAAAAAAGACCAAAAAAGCAATTATGCCATTGCTTATAAATGAGGCGGCATAAGATAAATATTTATAAGTTTATTATATATATTATATAATAATAAAACAAAGAAACAAAAGAAATAGAAATAGAAAGAACAAACGAAAAAGAAAGAAACAAAAAGGAAAGAAAAGAAAAAAGGAATGAAAGAAGGAGAAAACGAGGTTAGGGTTTCAAAGTTTTAAGTTCAATTGGTTAGTCAATTTAGTCTTTTTTCTTGTAATTTTTTATGTTTTTGGATGTAACGCCCCAAGTTTTTAAATAAGTTTTTGTAATTCTACGACACAAATACATGTTTGCTTCAGTGGCTAAGTGTTCTGGGGGTGTGTGTGAGGTCTAGAGTTCAAGCATTGACTTGGGTAAATTTTGGCATTTTTATTATTAAAGCCCTACTCTGGTTCATTAGGCTTATGTTTTATTGATTGTAAAAACATATCAGAATGGGTATGCTTGTCTGGTGGATAAGTGGAGTGTTGTAGTAAGGGAGATCTTGTGTTTGAGTTTGCACTCGAGCATTATTTTTGTTGCTAATGCCGTGTAGGTGTTCGAGTTGGACTGAGATACTGAAGTGGTTGAGTTGTTGGTGGTTTAGTGGGATTAAAACAAGGGATTTGAGAGTTACCCAATTATTCTGTTCTGTCCTGTCGAAAAACCTATGTTTAATTTCTCTCATCATCTTTTCTTTTTCCCTTTTTACTCTCCTCTCAGCAGAATTTTCCTAGTTCTCTCCCCTCCCTTTTCGGTTTTTTAAAGAGACTTCTTAGCTTCCATCGTTCGTTCGCTTCTTATGGTAAGTGAATTGTAGTTTCTTTGTGAATTGCGTTCTCTCAAGTACTAATTAGGGTGATATCGATATTTTAACAGTAGTCAGTCGTGTGGTTTGAGGCTCTCATCGTGGCGTTTTGTGAGTGAATCAATTTGTAACGTTATGGTAAGTGTTCATAGCTCAATGGATGAGTACTATGGTTTCAGATTTCTAATTAATCATAGAGTAAGACTGATTGTGGTGTTGGATTGGTCCTTATTTAGGTTCTGAAGTGCTTGTGGTTGCGTTAGCTTCGGATTGATACCAAATGTGTACCCAAAATTACAGAAAACGGGAATCGACAAAAGTCAAAAAACAAAACTTTCGATGCCACACGGGTGTGTGGTCGCCCGTATGGTACGTCGTGTAATCGATGAACCAAGCCGTGCGTGTGCGACACGGGCACATGACATAGCCGTGTAATGGCCGATGAGGACGTGTGCGAGACACTGGCTCGACCAATTGGGTCATGTGGGTCACACGAGCTTGTGGTCCATTACGAGTGAACCGCACGGGCGTGTGGGATTCTAGACCAAAGTTGTGTGATCCACACGGCCAAGGCCAATTTGGGCCTGTGGGCCCACACGAGCAGGCCACATGAGCATGTGAGCCCATTTTTCTAAAATGGTCTGTAAGGTTGCACGGGTCACCCAAGTCGACTGTGACTTGTTATAGGGTCGGTAAGTACTACTTAGACTCCTGATTCTGTGATCTGAATATGTAATGTATGTATTAGACATGATATTCTGAGCATGCAGATCTGACTGATTGATAATCTGATTGACTACATTTAAGCTTGGACATTTATGTATGTTGCATCTCATTGAGATTGGGTTGTTAAAGATGAAGGAAGTATCGAAAAGGCATTTTAAGCCTGTTATCTAGCAGCTAAGCTGCATGACTACGATATGTGTCGTAATTCGGTACTGTATGGTGTGTAAAGATGGATGGGTACTATATACCCGATTTGGTATGCAGCGATGGGTGGGTCGATTATATCCCCACATGTTGTGTTGGATTAGACAGAGTTGGTGTGCAGGGTTGGTGGGTTTGGGTTTCTGTTATTCTATTCTGTTATGCATGCTATATCTGAGATGGGTTAAGGCCCTATGTCATATCTGGTTCTGTATTTGAGTGGGCTAAGGACCACGCCAACTCTGTAAAGGGCTCAGGCCCGATCTATTAATAGATATTTAACTATATTCTGATAAATATCTGTATGCATGTTGCCTGTGGGTGATTACATGCTGAGCTTGTGAAAACTCACCCCTTTTCTAGTTAATCTATTCAGGTAATCCCCAGCAGTAGACGGATCCGTGCAATGGAGGACTCGACGGTGACCACAGCCACATATACATTGGTTCCGCCTTTTTTTTACTGCCTTAATTATTATTTTTGGGAATTTTTTATGTAATTATTGGGACTTGGACTTTTGGTTTTAATTTGGGTTTTTGAACTGTTGTTTATGGGTTTATAAACTACGTTTTTCATAAATAGAAACGATTGCGAAAAATATTTGGTTTTCAAAGCTTCCGCGTAAAAGAAATGGTTTTGAGCAAATCAATTAGTTCACGCTTTTCTGACTTAAGTAAAGATAATAATTGGAACGATTTTTAATGTATCGATGCATTTTCAAAAACATTCTCATGTGACATTACCAGATTCGACCATAACGTCTAGGCCGGGTTTGGGGTGTTACATTGGAATCCCGGTATTAAATACTACCCGACCCATGTCAAAATTTTAGAAATTATTGAGTTTTTAAGTGTTGTCTATGTTGAATAATTTTAGTATTAGGGATTAAATTGATAGCTTTTTAAGTTAGAAATGAAAAAGGATTAAATTGTAGAATAAATTATAAATTTTAAGTAATAGGGACTAAATTGTGAAAATTTAAAAATTAGGGATTTAACTAAAAATAGGGAGTTAAATTTAGTCTAAACTGGAATTTGTATGAAAATAAAGAATTAAATGTAAATAAATAAAGTTAGTTTTGGTTTAGGGACTAAATTAGAATTTAGGCAAATATTGAGTAAAAATTGAAATATTAAATATGAGATTGAATTATGTTGTATTGATGAATTTTAATTGTTTTAATTCCGTAGCTAAAGTCGTACCAGAACCCTCAACTAAAAAGAGAAAAGATAAAGTCGACGGGGAATAGCTCGGAATTTTCGGTTTGTATTTTTATAATCCGAACTTAGTTATTAATTATTGTATTTTTTTATTTAATGCATATGGTATGTGTGAAAAAATATAATGTCGGTAATGACAAAATATCTCAAACAAATAAATAAAAATAAAATAAAAATAAAGAACACACAGATTTTACGTGGAAACCCTTTCGGGAAAAAAATCACGGGCAGAGGAGAAGAAAATTCACTATGTCGAAAATTCGAATCAATATAAGATGAATAGACTATGTCTATTTATAGGCTTGTAAAGCCATATTCTATTAGGATTGAAACACTTTATCCTAATCAATATAAAATAGATGGAGTTTAATAAGGTTTAAAAAACCTTATTCTAAAATAAAATAAAAGAAGTCTAGTTCTATTTGGATATTACTTTTATTTTATTTTCCATCTTATTTTATTTAAATAAGAATTTGGGTCACTTAATTCTAACAATCTCCACCTTGACACGAATTCTCAATGAACAAGTTCTTCATCGCGAACTTTCAACGAACAAGTTCTCCACCTCTTCCAAAAACCCCTTAAGGGTTTAACTTCAACGATGAACACCAACCAAGTCTAAGCAATGCCCAAACTTGGTTATAGGAAGTGACTTAGTCATCATATCTGCAGGATTTTCATGAGTACTAATTTTGCTCACAACAATATCACCACGAGCAATAATATCACGAACAAAATGATACCGAACATCAATGTGTTTTGTTCTCTCATGAAACATTTGATCTTTTGTAAGGAAGATGGCACTCTGACTGTCACAAAATACTGTACTGATTTGAAGGTCTTCATTGAGTTCACTAAATAGTCCCTTCAACCAAATAGCTTCTTTACAAGCCTCAGTAATCGCCATGTACTCAGCTTCAGTGGTAGACAAAGCGACTGTAGTTTGCAAAGTGGCTTTCCAACTGATTGCACAACCTCCAATTGTAAAGACATAACCTGTGAGAGATCTTCTTCTATCAAGGTCTCCAGCAAAATCAGCATCAACATACCCAATGACTCCATCTCTAGTTCTTCCAAACTGTAAGCAAACATCAGTAGTACCTTGTAAGTATCTTAAAATCCACTGAACTGCTTTCCAGTGTTCTTTACCGGGATTCGCCATGTATCTGCTAACTGCACTGACTGCATATAATAAATCTGGACGTGAACAAACCATAGCATACATGAGAGATCCCACTGCACTAGAGTATGGAACATGTGACATATACTCAACCTCATCATCTGTTTGTGGAGACAAAGCTAATGAAAGTCTAAAATGAGCTGCTAAAGGAGTACTAACAGGCTTAGCACTCTGCATATTGAACCTGCAAAGAACTTTCTCAATGTACCCTTTCTGACTTAGGTACAATTTACTTGCTTTTCTATCTCTAAGAATTTCCATACCAAGTATCTTCTTTGCTGGTCCCAAATCTTTCATCTCAAATTCTTCACTTAGTTGGGCTTTGACTTTTCTTATCTCTCCTTTATCTTTTGCTGCTATCAACATGTCATCAACATAAATGAGTAGATATACAAAAGAACCATCATTGTTTTTCTTATAGTAAACACAACTGTCAAAGCTACTTCTTTTGAAATAATGAGAAGTCATAAAGGAATCAAACCTCTTGTACCACTGTCTTGGTGACTGTTTCAAACCGTAAAGAGACTTTTTCAGCAAGCAAACATAGTCCTCCTTTTCTGAGACTGTAAAACCCTCTGGTTGTTGCATGTAAATATCCTCCTCAAGTTCTCCATGCAAAAATACAGTTTTAACATCTAACTGCTCAAGCTCCAAATCATGCATGGCCACAATACCAAGCAAAGCTCGAATTGAACTATGCTTCACAACTGGGGAGAACACATTTGTGAAGTCCACTCCTGGAATTTGATTGTAACCCTTTACAACAAGCCTTGCTTTATATCTGGGTTCTTCAACTCCTGGAGTCCCTTCTTTCTTTTTATACACCCATTTACAACGAACAGCCTTTTTACCTTTTGGAAGTTTTACAAGATGCCATGTTTTGTTTTTGTAGAGTGATTCCATCTCCTCTTGCATAACAAACATCCACTTTTCTGAGTCTTCACAACTAACCGCCTCA
Organism: Gossypium stocksii; assembly: GCA_020496765.1. Taxonomy (NCBI): domain Eukaryota; kingdom Viridiplantae; phylum Streptophyta; class Magnoliopsida; order Malvales; family Malvaceae; genus Gossypium; species Gossypium stocksii. The sequence goes on along the minus strand of CM035627.1, from coordinate 108,998,035 downwards.
GAATAATTAGATGGCTCTTGATTTGCATCTATATCTTCAGCCACATTTAAAGCATAAGTAACTAGATCAGCCTCAGCATACTTCTTTGGAGGTTTAATTTCTCTTCTAGTTCTGTTTTTGGCGATAGAGTATTGTGGTGAAGAAGCAACTTTATTCTCAATTTTTATACTGGCTTGAGGAGTCGACTCTGTATTAATCTGATGCTCCACCTGCTTTTGATTTTCTTTATTGGAAGAATCTTTAATAGATAAGTTAGGTAGCATAGCAGTTTCATCAAAAACAACATCTCTGCTAATCACAACTTTTCTATCTTCAGGACACCATAACTTATACCCTTTAACACCAGTTTTATAACTAAGAAAAATACATTTAATGGATCTTGGTTCCAATTTTCCATTATCAATATGAGCATAAGCAGGACACCCAAAAATCTTTAAATCAGAATAATCAGCAGGGTTACCAAACCATACCTCTTGTGGAGTCTTTTTCTCGATGGCAATAGATGGAGATCGGTTGATCAAAAAACATGCAGTAGAGGCTGCTTCGGCCCAAAGTGACTTTGGTAAGTTGGAGTTTGACAACATACATCGAACCTTCTCCATTATCGTTCTATTCATTCGTTCTGCAACGCCATTTTGCTGTGGAGTATGACGAACTGTCAAGTGCCTCACGATCCCTTCTGACTTGCACAGTTTATTAAACTCATCAGAACAGAACTCTAAGCCATTGTCTGTGCGGAGGTGTTTTATTTGTTTTCCCGTCTGTTTTTCAATCATAGTTTTCCAAGACTTAAATGCGGAAAACACATCGCTTTTCTGCTTCAAGAAGAACGCCCAAACTTTTCTGGAAAAATCATCAATAAAAGTTAGCATATAATTAGCTCCACCTCTCGAAGGTACTCTGGATGGCCCCCACAAATCAGAATGAATATACTCCAACGTTCCCTTTGTGTTATGGATTCCTCTGGTGAATCGAACTCTTTTTTGCTTCCCAAAAACGCAATGCTCACAGAACTTCAGTTTGCAAATTCCTTGCCCATCAAGAAGTCCTCTTTTGCTTAATTCTGCCATACCATTCTCACTCATATGCCCTAGGCGCATATGCCAAAGTTTAGTAATATCATCATCTGACAGGGAAGAGGAGGCGACAGCTGCATCACCAGTAACAGTAGAACCTTGTAGAACATATAACTTGGCAGTCTTTCTTTGCCCTTTCATCACAACGAGGGAACCTTTAGAAATCTTCTAAACCCCACTTTCAGCTGTGTATTTGTATCCTTTTGAATCAAGAGTACTTAATGAAATTAAATTTCTTTTCAATTCTGGAACATGTCGTACGTCACTAAGTGTTCTGACAACTCCATCAAACATCTTAACTTTAATCGTTCCAACACCTGCGATTTTACACGAAGCATTATTTCCCATCAAAACAACACCTTCAGGCACTGTCTCGTAATTTGTAAACCAATCTCTATTGGGACTCATGTGGAAGGTGCAGCCCGAATCAAGGATCCACTCATCGCTCACTTTAGAATTGATGACTGAAGCGGCTAAAAGTTCACCATCACTATAGTCTTCTACAACATCAGCTTCACCAGAATTTTCTGGTTGTTTTCCCTTTTGATTCGCAGCCTCCCTTTTGATCTTATTCTGTAGCTTATAGCACTCAGATTTAATGTGCCCTTTCTTCTTACAGAAGTTACAAGTTTTACCTCTGTTTGAAGACTTTGATCTACCCTTAGATTTACCGCGAGGATTTCGTTCTTGTGTCCTTCCACGATCATCATCAACATTCCGATCTTGTCTCCCACGAACAATGAGACCCTCCCCCTGAGAGTATGTTTTAGCCACAAGATGTTTCATCTTATCATACGAGGTTAAAGAATTATAAACCTCATCTACTGTGAGAGACTCACGGCTATATAAAATTGTATCTCTAAAGGTTGAATAAGACGGGGGCAACGAACAAAGTAGAATCAACCCTAGATCTTCCTTATCATACTGAACCTCCATGGCCTCCAAGTTTGAGAGAATTTCTTTAAACACTGTTAAGTGTTCGTGCACAGATGCACCTTCCTCCAAACGATGAGTATAAAGACGTTGCTTCATATGCAGCTTGCTGGTTAGAGTTTTCGACATGCATATTTGTTCCAGCTTTTTCCATAATCCAGCGGCGGTCTTCTCCTTCATCACATCTTGCAAAATTTCATTAGACAAATGCAGATGTAACTGTGTTAATGCCTTTCGATCCTTACGCTTCTTCTCTTCATCTGTTAATGTTGAAGGCATCTTATCTATCCCTAGTAGGGCATCCTCTAGATCCATCTGCGCAAGAACTGCTTGCATCTTAATCTGCCACAATGCAAATCTGGTGTTGCGATCCAACAGCGGAATTTCATACTTCAAAGACGCCATCAACGTGATTGAGATGAAAAAACCCGGAAGCTCTGATACCAGTTTGTGAAAAAATATAATGTCGGTAATGACAAAATATCTCAAACAAATAAATAAAAATAAAATAAAAATAAAGAACACACAGATTTTACGTGGAAACCCTTTCGGGAAAAAAATCACGGGCAGAGGAGAAGAAAATTCACTATGTCGAAAATTCGAATCAATATAAGATGAATAGACTATGTCTATTTATAGGCTTGTAAAGCCATATTCTATTAGGATTGAAACACTTTATCCTAATCAATATAAAATAGATGGAGTTTAATAAGGTTTAAAAAACCTTATTCTAAAATAAAATAAAAGAAGTCTAGTTCTACTTGGATATTACTTTTATTTTATTTTCCATCTTATTTTATTTAAATAAGAATTTGGGTCACTTAATTCTAACAGTATGTGTTGATATGAGTATTTGACACTTTGTCATTGAATTGAATTTAAGTTGATTGAATGGATTGAATTGGTATATATATATTGAACATATTGATTATTTGAATTGAATTAAATTTGTATGTATATATGATTATATAAAAAGATTAATATTGAATATTGGTTGTTTTTTAAATGTGAAATTAAACCCTATTAACTGGGGCTAAGTCGGATATAGACGGCATGCCATAGGATTGGGAGAGTTTAGAGATTTTTTCGACTTCGAGTCGATGAGACACTGGGTGTCAATTTACTACTTCGGATTAATTTGATGAGAACTTGGGTGTCAATTTACTTCGGTTTAGCCGATGAGACACTAGGTGTCAAATTATTACTTTGAATTATCTGATGAGGTACTGGGTGCCAAGTTGGTATGTTTTGGTTGGATCCGTGTATTCGTTCTAGTCCAAGTCGTGCTAATAGAGAAAAATGAATAATAAAGTGTTATAATTGATATCGAAATGGCATAATATGAGAAATGGAAGTGAAATAGTGAATTTAAAATAGAATGTGAAATATGTTGCAAATATATGACATATATGAGTTATATATTCATGAAATGACTATGGAATGAATAAAACAATTGTAAAATGAGATGTGAAATAAATTGTGAAAAGCTATTTATATAGCTAGTATGAGAATTGAGATATTTGTGAAACAAATGAAATATGATATGGTTGTTATAAAATTTAAATATTAATATATGTTTATATTTTAATTGTACATTTGTAATCTATTTTCTCTAATTATTTGGATTATATAAATATTACTAAGTTTTACTCAGCGTACGGTTTTATCTCCCGTGCACAGATTAGGTATAGTGATTTTGAAGAGTTGTTATTGAAGTTATGAACATCCATTTCATCACATCTCCAAGTGTCAAGACGGCATGTTTTAAAATTTTGAATAGAATAACATGTACTTAGGAAGATCAAGTATGCTCCAAGTAGTAGGGACTAAAATATAAGTTATAACAACTTATTTTTTTTAATGTTCAAATATATTAGTGATTAATATTAGTGATTAGTCAAAATCATTTTGACACCAAATGTAATGTTCCTATATCAGGTTCTTTGGATTGAATCGAGTATAAGAGTGTTACAATAATATTGAAATATATAAAACAATTAAAATTAAGGTTTGTTTAAAGTGATAAAATGAATTTTGATGATGGTGGCATGAATTTAAATTTTAATATTTGTAAAATTATTTTAATAACATCTTTAACTGAAATCCACACCTTAATGGAACCATTTCAGCTGCATTGATATATGAGCCATACGAGATGAAGTTCAAGAGACATTGTTTTCACCACGGTGTAAGAGATTGTGAACACCGAATTGATTGAGGTGATAATAAAATATCTTTTAATTTGCTTTTTAATTAGTTTTTCAATTAACATATGCGAAACTCGCATTTGAAAAAAAAATCAGAATGTTCCCTTGAAAAAATAGCCTTTTCTAATTAAATAAACGAATTAACAAATGAATATGTATTTTTTTTCTCAAAATAATATTCATCGATGAATGTATTTAAGAAATTATATTATAGAGATTTGATTAAACTAGTCTTTTTATTATTATTAAAAATATTTAAATAAGATAAAATTGAAAAAAAATTAATATATACTTTAGAATTAAGTTAATATTTTTAAAATTTTTATAATTCTATCAATAAAATATTTTATTTAAAATTGAATTGTAATTAAAAATAAAATTAATTTATTTAATAATAAAGGAATCAATTCTTCCATGTACTTTAGCCAATATTTATCCATTAATAAAACATGAAGCATAAAGCTAAGCATAAGGAAACAAGGAAAGCAATACAATATTCCCAAAATGAAAACAAACCCCAAATCTCCTCCTTTAACAAAAGCAATAGAAGACAGTAGCAGTTCACAAGAAGGTGCAAAACAACCGTAACATGACACCAAATCCACGCGCTAAAATCAACCTAACCTATAATACCACCAAATTTAATTAAAAAGGTAAACCAAATTATCCATTGTAATATTATATTATTAAAACCTTGACCTTTAACAACTTTCATTAATTCAACTAGTTAGAATTTATAGCGATAGCATCTCCCTTTAAATATAATAACACTTCAATTGTAACAATTGATTGATTGGTTCCGGTTTTCACTAGTACAAAAATATAATGGGAGTGAGATTTACCCATCGCAATTTTTAAAATATTACATAAAAGATTAAAATATCTTTTAATTTATATATTAATTTAGAACATGAAAAAATATTGTGTGCGCTTCAATATTTAAAATTTATGTGCTATAATTTATTAAAGAGAGGAATCCACTTACACCAAAATAAAACTCAAGTGATTTTACATCGTATCATAACTTTTGATGTTATTATTTTTTCAATAATATAACTATTGGATTTATCAATATATTTGTATTTATCATGCTTATAAATTTTTAATCAATTTGATGTCTCTATCACATAAATTTAGAATATTGTTTATATTAATATAATTTAATGGTTAAAAATTTTTATAAATAAAATAAATAGTTATTAAATTTTAATATATAATAAATTTGACATGCATGCATGATGTACATTAATTAACATTAAATATAATAAATTAATCACTCTAAAAATTACGGAAAAAGTATAAATCCACCGAAACATTTAAGTGAACTCCTCTCTTTTATTTTTTATCAAAATTTATCTGAAAAATAAGATACCACAAAATACGTGAATATTATTTAAATATATATTATCCATGTACGTGGGTAGGACACTTTTCACCCAAACTCAAATTTTAATTAACTCAATTAACCCGAATTTAAACCTATTTCTAACCTGATTTATCACAACAAGAAAGAAAAAGGTTTGAACAAGTGAATAAACCAGATTTGTCCAAATTGATAAAAAAGAAAATTCGCACCTACCAAAAATGACTGAACTAAGATGATTTAACCTAAAAACCCAATCCACAAACTCATTAATCCATAAGTTAAAACAAGAAAAAAAAAACCTAAAATAATCAGAGCTGAAAATTTTAAAATTCAAAATTAGGTGTTGAGTTGAAGATGAAAAGGATTGAAAAGCAACAGGACCTCCTAATATCTAACTACATGTACCAAATATAGAAAAGCAAGTCTCCCTGTATAAAGCCTGCAGAAGCTATTTGTTGCTGTTTGTGTTTGTGGGGGGAATGACTGTTTCCCCTTTCTCTCTCTTCCTTTCCTGCTAGTGCCTCTGTTGGGTAGAAATCGATAAAGTTGATATTGGATTTGGTGAGTCTGATATTTTCGTGCCTTTTCTCCCCCTATTCACCACCCTGCCTGTGCTCTCAAACTAACGCACCAACGAGTTCAATCCACCAGCTCAGCTGATTATGTACCTATGTTTGCTTATGATTTGTGATCCTTTTTAAACATAAAATATATAATATTATGCTTTGTATTGGACAAATATAAACTCAAAATCAACATTTATTCCAAGTGATCAGAAAAACATAGGTTATGTGATGGTGGGACAAGAGTGGATACATTATTGTTACTACCACCACATGCTTTTCCAGGTGCATGGGGCAATTGGAAATTCTTGTTGTTTCTGAGCCACACAATAAGCTGGCAGGGAGGCAGGTATGCAGCAGCACATCGACTTCAGAATTCAGATTCAGCCCCTCATTTCACTAAGTACCACTGGATCGGTTGGATTTGGAGGGAACCATTTAGCTGCTGTCAACCACACAACAGGTTTTTGTCCTCCTTTTTAATCTAACCATTCATTCAATATTTTTTTGTTCAACAGAGAAAAGGAACCACCTTGCTTTTTCTTTCACGCCTCATCTCCTTTCACCTTTCCAACTTGTTTTCCCTACTTTCTTTTACGCATGAAAATTATGAAAACCATGCTTTTTTTCTTCTTTCCCTTTCACTCATTTTTGCGGGAGGACCATCATTGTCTACTTCACATTAGCTTATATAGATAGAATTAGAGATGATGTATGAAAAGGTCTATTTTTGTCAGTACTTCTTGTATGCTTTAAATTTTTTTTAATATGATATTGTTAACGGAGTTTTAATAATTTAATAATAAATTTTAATTCCATTGTATGAAATTTTAATAATTTAAAATTGTTGATATTAATAACCTAATAGATTTTTATTGATGCATGATAGTATATAATTTCGTACCCTATTAGTTGATTATAAGGGGCTACCAACAAGTATATATTAATGTAGTGGTAAGGTACATTATATTTTTAATAGTAGAACATATATTCGAAACTTGAAGATAATATTATTGAGAGGAATAACTACGGATTTCAAACATTAACCCTGAAACAAACAAAAAAATTCAAAAAAAATCACAAAACCCCACTTATTAAAAATAAAATAAGTATAATTATTTTGAAAAAATTTTAAAATATTCATTAATTTGTTGATAATGTGTTTGAATATAATTCACTGACAGTGTGAATTTATACCCTATAAGTATATCAAATATAAACTTTGATTTAACAAAAAATTATAAATTTTGTTATTAATTGGATTTTAAATCTTAAATTATTAGACAAATAGAAGGATTAAATTTAAAAAATTTGAAATATAGAGGACTAAGGTTTCAGTTTTGACATGCATGGAAATATGTGTGTCTGATTAATGTTTTATACAAAGGTTATATTTTATTCTAAAAATAATAATAATACGACTCTTGCACTGCTGTAAATATAGGTATCAGTAAAAAAAAAAAAAAAGTTAAGCAGGTGATCTGATCAAGAGGTTAAAAATTAAAAAAAAAAGTATTTACAAAAAGTACTTTTAATTTTTTAATCACAAAAATAACTCCTCATCTACTATATTTTAAAAAAAAATTCAACTTATATATATTTTTAATAAATTTATATTACTTTTCACCTGGTGCCCAATTTCTAGTTAATATTTATATATACTTATGGAGCCCAAGTCCAAGTCCAGCTGAATTGGAAGGGATAAGTGGGAGATGTACGTTATTTTGTTTATTTTTAAATTCTGTGGGTGCTTGTTTGTTGTAATTGCCCAATAACTAGGCGACTTCACACTGCATCTCCAGATGTCAGTACGGGCCTACCTAAAAGCTCTACCTTTAGGCCCATTATGGCCCGCCATCAGGCCTCGAGATTTGAGGACTACACCCCAGCCACAACATATTATTTCCTTAATTACTAGTATTTTGTATTTTCTTCATTTATTGCTTTGCCTAGCCACTGCAATTTGTACGATTTTATAATATATTAAAAATAAAACTTTAATGCCAAAAAAATTAAATGACAGATGGTTGAAAAGAAGTTATCTACATTCAAAAAAATAAAAATAAAAATTGGAACAATTATTGCCTGTCTAATATTCTGAACGCAGTCATTTTACAGCTAATGGCTTGCTTGCTTGATCCAAGAGATAAATTAAAAAAAATTTGTAACTGCTTAGACCCTTTTAAACATTGTTTATTCTCATATTATATCAGCAATTCTGAATAGATAATGGCTAATTGAGACCAAAAAAAAGAGGTTATTAAAAGTACAAGGTGGTCGGGAAGTGTGGAGGTCTAGGGATTGGGAAACTAATGAAATAGCACACTGCTAATGATGCCTCACATGGAGGAGCTTTTGTTTTTCAAATGATGTTAATCTTAGTCTGCACACAACATTTTTAATGAACCATAATTCTTCAGTCACACCCACTTGCATCAATGTGCGCATGGGGACTACTTGCTATGGGGGCTAAATGTGGCTTGGTTCAGAGCTAATGGATATTATATGCTTACACTCTTCAGGTTTCTTTTACCACAAGTGAACAAAACCAGAGAGGAAGCCATTTGTACAAAGAATAGTGCAAATAAAACCCTAAAACTTAACGTTAAACATGGTCAGCAAGAAGCCCTTTCTAAAACTTTGGTGTTTTTTGTTTTAATGATCAAGTTCAAGCATGGGTTTATTCAAGTTAGAATTTGTCCCATTAGGAGTCGATGAGAGCACGCTCAATGATTATGTCGCTTGGAAAATTATTTTTCATTGCTTTAAAGGGATACATTGTCATGCTTGGCTTCAACCCAAGTAAAAAGGATGTTCTCTCACCCAGTAACAGCCATTGAACCATACTGCTTTTCTTGCCTGCTAATCCTATAATCTTCCATTATTACTGTAACTCCTGCACTTTTGTTTCCCTTCCTCCTCTTATTTAAACCAAGCTGGCAAAATAAAAATATTTTCAAACCCAACTTCGGATTGTGAACTGCCGCCACCCCTCTCCCTCACTATTCTTTCAGCAGTGCTACCCCTACCCTCCTTCAAGGCCAGAGCAGCCTGCAGTTTAATGGTATTTCCAGTCTAAATTTGATAGTGCTGCAGCCTTCAGGATCTAACAGCCATCTTAAATCATCTTCGTCAGCAGGTATGTAGCTAAAGCATATGTTCTGTGAACAGGCAATAAGTGGTATATATTAGCAATATTTAGCATCCAAATTCTTTGTCCTGAGTTCTGGAACTAGTAAAAACATGTTCTCCCCCACTGAGATGCAAACAGTTTTAATGACATGCATTTTTCATGTCAAATATCTATCTGCTTTGTACTTTACTTACATTATGGCATGCACCAGTTTTAAGTTTTAACTTATCTTCAACCACATGCACTGCCAGAGGAATGTAATATTAAGGGTAGTAAGATATATTATTCTTTTCAATTTTATTATATTTCTGAGCTGCTGCCATTTACCTTATCTTCATTTGATAGTTCAGTGTTAAAGGAATATTACACTTAATTACAGTAAGGTTCCTTTAAGCTTGAGATGCAGAAGTACTCTTCTTAATGTAGCATTTATTTTATATCATATCTCCTGCATGATTGGCCTAAAAGTACAAAGCATTTAAACTTTGAATGACCGGACTATATATATACATAGATTAGAAATTTAGAATTCTATAGATCCAATAATTGTCATTTCTTCACAAAATGTTTGCCAGATTTCATATTGATGTTTTCCCTGGATCTTTGAACCCACACTGTAGTGAATATATCACGGATATAAGAATATGGCCTCCAAATGCATGATAACAGCTTAAAAAATAATCATGTTTCTAACATTCACACCTAAATGCTTTCTTTCAATGTAAAATTGTCTCATGATTGCATATGAGGATAAAGGTATTAGTATCAAGCTTTTTTGGACAAAAGGATTGAATTAATTCACTTTTACAGCATAATTATGAACTAAATTAAAGGATTTATAAATTTGTGTAGCTGAAAATTATTGGAAGGGAAAGATTAAATAGTTAAAAAAAAACATAAATGATCGAAGAAGGACAAAGATCACAATAAAGAAACCATCATATGTATTTCAAGCTGAAAATACATTCAATATTAGGCCGATTCAGTCCCAAAGAGCTGTCGGCCATAGTAAAAAAGTACCAATTTATTTGTACTTCGCATAATGTCAATTTAGCAATAACTACATGCCTGGTACAAATTAAGGGCACCAGCACTCCCATAACTAATGCAGTACCATATATTATATATATAGTTTTATTATGTACAGAAAACCTGGATTAAAAACATCTTTTTCTTATAAATTTTGCTTCCTATAATTAGTATATATATGCTCTAATTGCTTGAATATACGTTCACTTCCACAGGTCAATTTGACAGCTCGAATTGGACGTAGAGGTATATTCTTGATGAGCAATTCCTGGCCTTTTGGATTCATTGCCTAGTAAATCCATTTGTTCACCCACATGAAAGCTAGCGGCTGCATTGGAATAGTTGTTTTCCTTGGAAGTTTCCTCATGGCTGAGCTGAGAGGCAACAAATTTGTCAAGAACTCGCCAATCAGTCACTTGGTCCACTGCTTGCTCACCGTTGTTGTAAAGCGAATTCAGATTTTGCTGATGATGCCCTTGCTGCATGTGTTCTTCCTGCGAGAGGCTCGAAGAGTGCAAAGTGCTTCCGTAAGGAACAACCGAGTTGCAGCTTACACTTGCGACAGATTGTGGAAGTTTGGGACTTTCCAACTGAGGGAGCTGAAGGAAAGGGTCATGGGGGAAACTGTGTTGCAATTGAAGCTCTTGCTTGCAGGGATAATGGTGAGGGTATGATGCATATGGCTGAGGAATTCGCCTTGGGGATTCAAAGTTCTGCATGAATGAGACCTGCTCGTCGTACCAACATGAAGAGTCATATTCACCCACTTTCTGCACTGTTGTCATTCGCTTCTTGAATACCCTACATACCACCCATCCTTCTTCCTGTTGTAATAACACATTCCAATATTATGTAAATTACCCATTTCAATATTATGTCTCAAATAATAAAAATGGAAGATATATATACATATATATATATACACTTACTTGAGGGGTTCCATTTTCATTAGTTTCTAGGCGATATTCATGCATGATCCAATCAGATTTTTGTCCATTGGGTGCTCGTCCTTTGTAAAAGACTAGGGTTTTTCTCATGCCAATAAGACAATGCCTGCAGTAAATAGCCTTGTCTCTCCCCGTAGCTTTCCAAAACCCTGCTTTTGTTGCTCTATTAGTACGAGTACCTGTTGGATACTTCTTATCTTTGTGGCTAAAGAAGTACCATTCATTTTGTTCCTCAGCTCCTATTCTGCACAATTCTATGATCCCCCCACAAAACAAAATTTAATCATCAACGGTTGATCAAAATAATTTACAAATTTGCTAATGTAGGATAATGCAATTATTGCTATACCTTGCAGATCCCATGGTTCAATTCTATAAAGATCAACATCTTTGATGACATCCAGATCTATCCTTTTTGAAGCAACTTTTTTTCTTAGGTAGTAATCAACGAGTTCTTCATCTGTGGGATGGAACCTAAAGCCAGGCGGAACGTTTGTAAAGTTATTCATATTCTTCGCCAATTAAAACCTGCATTAATATGTTGATGAGTTCATAAATGCCGATGAACAATTACACAACTTGGATAACAAAGTAAAGACAAAATGCAATATAATTAATGTTAAATGAACCATGAAACAGAAGTTGATACATGGAGACAAACTAAACATTATTATGTCGTTTCAGTTTGAGAACTTGGCCAACAAAAGATAAGGTTAAATGTCTTCACATTTGAAGTAAATAAAAGCACTAAAAATTGATGTCTAAACCCTCTTTTCTTTGGCATATATGAAAATATTATCCAAAAATTGTTTTGATTCTTTAACAATATATTGTTGGGATTTGGTTTATCCTAATGAAGTTTATTAATACCCAAATTAAAAAAATATTTTATTTATTTTTTGGTTTCACCAGTTAACAAGAGAAAACACAAAAAATGGAAATCAGTCATTATATCTAATCATGATTAACTTGGATGTACTTCTAAGACAAGTTTTCTCAGATGGAAAGAAGTAAAATTTCTGATGCCTAACCTTGCTATTACACAAATGTGTAGTATGTTTTAGGCTTTTATAGCTCCGCATCTAGAAGTTGGCTACAAATTCCTCATGCTCTAGATTTAAAATTTAGGGTGTTTATTTTGAAAAATATATTAGATCAGAGTAGAAATATAACTAAAAAGAATAAAGAAAAATTAGGGATACAACTGATGGTAAGTTGATAACAATAAATTTAAAACACAGCCATTTCCAAAACTAAAAAGAAAAGAAAAGAAAAGAAAAACGAACATGTGATCTATATATAAACAAGATTAATCCCTCTAGCTAGTTGTGATCCGCACGAAAAAAATTATAATTCAGAAAGAAAAGAAAAAACAATATATAATGTAGCTAGAAAACATGAAAAACCTAATACATGCAATGAAGCCAAACCAAACAAACATCTTACACCCTTGCATAAAGTATCAACAGGAGACTGATTGGAATCCATTGAAACAAGTATAGATATTGAGAAATAAGGCATATCCCAGATCAAGTTGAAGCCATCCTTGAGCTCAAAAAAAAAAAAAAGAAAGAGCAAAATCTAAGCACTGATGAAACAGTTAAAAGACATTGTATATCATATCTTTTATATAGTTCCATAATTTCATTGCTTAGCGTATACCAAAAGCATGCCTCACTTCGTCTTTGTGACCTTCGGGAAATGATCACTCCCAACAAAACATTCAACAAAAAAAAAATGCACAAAGGAAACAACAAGGAAGAGAAGCTCACGATAACACCAAGCTTGAAAATGATGTGTAGAGACCCAACACTGTGTCTAACTCAAAACTGGTTAAACCTCAGAGATCTGACTCAAAACCAGACACATATATATCTGTTGCACCAAATCAACTTAAAAAAGCTATAACTTTTTGTTCACTCGCTCTTTTTCTTTAAACTTTTTATTGAACCAGACAAAGAACACAGAAAGAAAAGCAAAGAGAACTAAAATTAAGGTGGGTATGTAATGAAAAAGTTGTAACCCTTGGGAATTGAAGTGAAACCCCTCGACCCCCCTCGCCAACTCTTTTTTGTAGAGTCAAGAACTTTGTCCACTAGTTGTCGGAAAGGGGAAGAGGGAGACCAGAAGGAAAAGAGAGAAAAAAACAATAAAAGGACAATGAAGAGAATAGGAAAAGAGGGAGGAGATAGGGTTAAATAAGAAGAAGCACACACATGACCTAATAATCTATCCTTCTCAAATATTCTCTTTCTCCATCATATATATATATAAAGTGGGATTAGAGCTTGATTACTGGAAAAGCTTTGCGGGAAAAAAGGGAGGCGGATAATGGTTCAAGGAAGATTGAGAGCGAGAGCCATTGACAGAGATGTAATATTACAATTACAAAGAGAAAGAGAGAGAGAGAGAGAGAGAGACGGTAACCTTCAATGCCACCCACCAGCTACTGATTAAGACCACAAGAGTGTTTTATTTGTTTTATTTTCTTCTCTTTTTTTTTTTTTTCATACAAAAGAGAATGAAATTGCATAAGATTATAATCTGACGGCAAATATTAGATGGGCAGCTCAAAAAAGCTTTCAAGGGCCAATAAGAGAGAGAGAGAGAAAAAAAAAAGGGCCTTTCGTTTTTCTTTTAATTGAGAGATATGATCATTAGCAACGTTTACATTATTTTTTATATTTAAGTTTTATGATTTCCCTCCTCAATATGCTGATGCTATTAATATAGATTCGCCTTTAAATTTGATAATTTTTCTTAAATTAGTCTTTAAATTTTCTTTTATCATATTGGTATGTAAGATTGACATTCGTTACACAAATAGGTTCTATAGTTAGCAGCATTAGTTTTTTAAGGCTTAATATATAATTGGCTCTTAAACTTGACAATTTTTTTTAAATTGACCCCTAATTTTTTATCACATTCCCAATATTTATCAACATTAGCATTTTTTTAAAAAAAACAGTGTTAACGTGAAGACCAATCTATATAACGGATGCTAATTTAAGGGACCAATATGATCTAGAAAAAAGTTTAAGGGCTAATTTGAAAAAAGAATTGAATTTAGGGTTCAATTTATATATTAAACTTTTTTATATTTTTAAAAGAGAAAAAACATATAAAAAATAAATTTTGTAATAATTAATTGATTTGTATTCAATGCACTGGTAATATTTAATTTGATACTATATTAATGAATTAAATGAAAACATAACACCAAAACATTTGAATTACGGATAAAATAGAGTTATGAGAAAATAATATTATGTCAGAAATTTTCTTTTCCTTTTCTATTGATAATTTCTTTTATACTCTTTTTTGTTCACAGCGTGATGTACACTACCAAAGTTCATAAATCATAGTAATAATAACAGGAATATTATCCCTTCTAGAATATTTGTAGATTAACATGCTCATTTGTTGGGTTTTCTTTTTTCTCCTTGCTTACCTTTTTTTTTTTTTTTTAGTTTCGGTAAAGTTTTATCTTTGGATTTCGTCGAGTGCTTCAAGAAGCTATTTGAAGAGGTAGTAAGTTCAATAGTTCTCACGTTATTAAATTCGTTGTCTTTTCAAGTAATTTTTTAAAGTATTTTAACTCTTAGCAAAATCGAAAAACAATTATGATTAGTGTTAAAAGATTTATCAATTCCTAATACAATAATACTTTAAAAATTTATTTCAAAAGAATAAAGAATTCCTATAATTATTTTTGGGTGATTAACGTTGCACAAAGTATATCACATACAATAATATTACTTAAAAGTAATCAAGTATAAAAAGCTTTTACATGTACTACACACAATTACTTTTAAACTTATATTAAATGAAGAATACTATCTTCAATTTTCTACATTATAAAAAGAAAAAAAATGGCAAACCTTTGAATGCTGTTGGAGATAGCCCATATTTTATCACCCTAGATTTTCAGACACAATATTAACTATTTTTTCTAAAGTTCAGTGTTGTTGTCTGAATTCTCTTATTAATATGAAAAAAATACGGAGAAATATAAGTCATTACTTTACGCTCTGATTATAAATTCTAAAACGACCAAAAGCACACACCAGTATAGCTAAAAAGGAAAACTGAGAAAAGTGCAAATATTTTAATGACATGAAATTAATAGAAATGAGAAAAGCCTTTTTTAAGGTTCGCAAATAAAAAGTAGTCACAGTCACACACCAGCCATTGCACGCGACGCGGTGCGAGCCTCCCCCGTTTGGTTGGTCAGCAGTTATTCATTTATTTAGTACATCTCGTAACGTTAATAATTAATTATATTTCAATGCCTTGACCCCACCAACCGACCCTATACGACACTTCTCCAAATTAATATTTTAAAATAATATCCAAACTTACCTTTTACATTTACTAACTTCACTCGGCTAATCTCCCAACTCCAAGCCAATGAGCCGAGATGAAACTAGAATACAGGGTCCTTACTATTGCATATAAAAATAGAATTAATTAATAAGCATTCATACATAATTATCTTTTCAAAAATCCTAAAATATCTTCCAATTTTACCAACAAAATTACGACCCAAAATCTCATGTGGTGCTAAATTTTATATTTTAATTTCATCAATACAGTCATTTTAGTCATAAAGTAAAGTATTTCATTTTGTCTATATGATTTAAAATTTTTATTTGATATTAAATTTTAAGAAAATAAATAATTTGAATCAGATTGGTTCACAAGCTAAATTCCAAAGATATGGATATAAAAGATATGCAACTGACATGATAAAAATATATCTACATTTTTTCCATATTGATTAAATTACATTTAATTATTTTTTAAATTTTCATAAATTTTGTTAATACAGTTACGAAATTAAAATATAATATATAAATTTGATTTATTAAAAACATAGTTATTGATATAAAACTGAATTTAAATAAATAATATTTTGAAATTATTTTTAAAATATAAATATTATAATAATAGATTGTTAGTTATAAGTGTTTGTTATAAAAATATAACTTGCAAAATACCATTAAAAATATGTATTAAAAAAGTGAAGGGGTTTATGTTGCAATTTTCCCCTCCACAAATTCTTGCATTAAAAACTTAACAACCTTGAAATATAGTATATTATATATATATATATATATGGTTAGGGTATTTTTCATGTTCATTTTATGATCTTTGAAGATTTAATCTTTTTGAAATTCATAGTTGTCTCTCCTAGCAATGTTATCTACAATTAGCGGTGAATGTTCGATCGAATCGAGTGAAAAAATTTCAAGTTAATCGAGTTAACAAGTTCTATTTTATCATCCTAACTCGATTTGAATTTTTTTTCGAATTGAGTTGAGTAAAACGAAATTCAAGTCAAATCGAATTGAGTGAAATTATTTAAGTTAAATTAAAAAAATTAAACATATCAAATTAAAATATTGTTACAATATAATTAATTCCATGTTGGTGCACATAAATTTGAAACTATATATATATATATATATAATTTTTTTAGAGTAAAATAAAAAAAAAACTTTAGTATGATAAACTTGAATCATGAATTAACTTATTTAGGTCCTAAAATTATTGTTTTAGAAAATTTTTAATTAACTTTCTTTACATATTCTTTAGAATTTTTTTTAAATTTTATTATAATTTTTAAAAAATATTTAAAATTTAAAAATTTTATAAATATTTTGAATTTAAAATTATTTTAAATTTTTGAAAATTATTTATAATTTTCTTTTTGTAATTTTTGTTGAGAGAGAACAATTTATTTATTTTTAAAATTGACAGGGACTAAAGAGGTATTTACACGAATCTGTTATTTGAATTATAAAATTCAACTCGGAACTCAAATTATTTATTTGAATTGACTCGAATAACTCAATTCAATTAACTCAAAATTCGAAACTTTATTTGAACTTTTTTTAATTGAATTTTACTCACTCATGTCTCAAGTCTATTTTGTATACAATAATGAGTCATCATTTAGAGAAAAAATATATATTTAAAAAAGGGTTTTTACCTAAATGGCATGTTGCAAGAATTATGTAGCAAAATGCTAATTCAAATGGGTGGAGGGTGGTGCATAGGTGGCACCACCCTGATTTCGACACAATTTCGTTAAAAAAAAAGGGGGTATAGGGGTGTGGTGCCTATCCAATAGGCAGCACCAGTGACCCCTATCTGATAAGCGGCACACCTAGTATTTTTCCACCCAAAAACTCCCCCATCCGGCTTATTTTAAATATTTATCAAAATACCTAAATTTTATATATTGCTTTTAATTACAAAAAATACCAAATAATTTTGTCCACATCATATTTTTTTGCTATACTACATTAACAAAATGAATATATCTTATAAATTCCAACTCAAACTCCAACTCACTGGTCTCATTCACAAATTCTCTCTCAATGGTTTAATCTTTTACCTACATAAAAAATAAAAAAATTATATTAAATAATAAAAATAACATGCCAATAAAAAAATATAACAAAAACATAGTATAAACGATACATAATAAATAAAACATTTTGATTTAAAATATAATATATATAAAACATGCCAACTTAATTATTGTCAAAAATATAATTTTTTTTACATAGAACTTTAAAAGAAATTTTATTTTTAATATTTATAAAAAACATAAAATAAAATTTAAAAACATAAACTCTTATTCTCAATTATAACATCTTAAAAAATTAGAACATATAAACTAATTCCTAATTTATCTCATAAATTCCAATTTCTATATCAATGGTCTCTTTTTTTACCTACATAAAAAATAAAAAAATAATATTAAAATCAAAATAACATGCCAAATAAATTTCATAAAAAAATAAATATAATCAACTTAAAACACACATAACAAATAAATTACATAAAAAATAAAGCATTCTTTGTACATAACATAAATATGCTTTTTTACTTTAATAAACATTAAAAATAAATTATGAATGAATTAAAATATAAAATAAATACAAACATACTTTAATAGTTCTTTTTAACCAAATAATACGTTACAAAAATGAGTCAAATGGGGGAGTGTAGGGGAAAAATACTAGGTGTGCCGCCTCTCAGATTGGCACCACCAGTGCCGCCTATCAGATAAGAGTCACTAGTATCGTCTATCAGATAGGCATCATACCCCTATACTCTTTTTTTTTTTTTAACAAAACTGTGTTAGAATCAGGATGGTGCCGCCTATACACCACACTCCACCCATTTGAATGTACTATTTTAATATATAATTCTTGCAACATACAATTTATGTATTTAAAAAATATTATTTAAGTAAAAAACCCTTTAAAAAAAGAAATTACAAACAGTGGAGAGTGGAGCCCAGAGCAGAGAATTGAAATGTCGGGGCTGAGGAACGTGGCGGCTAATGGTCCGGCGTGGACTAGCCCACAATCATTAGGCTCACCGTTTTGTGTTGCAGGCTGGCTCTTTCAAGTGGGCCCATACCCGTTATCCCACTTGGACTGGACCCCACCTTTCCTGTTGGCTTCTCTCTTATTTATTTATTATTAGTGCTTGTGATTGCGGATAAGTAAAAAGTGTTGATTGATGATGATATTAAAATATAAATGTGTGGTATTGCCACTGTCCGGGGCATCGCCTAGGGTTGAGGGATAGCATTGAAATTTAGTAACAGTTTATTTTATTTTTGTTGGAACAAAGTACATATAGAATAGAAGTGAAGCAAAAGTCTCAAACGTTATCCAACTGTCATCTTGGCCCCACCTTTGTTTGCTTGTCATTGTGCTATTCGACCCTCACTCGCTTTTTCATTTATCATCACCATGGTTTAACATTTTACACCAATTTATTTAAACAGGTTTCATACAAAATTCACCTATCCACTTATGGTTTGATTATTAATTATTTAAAAAATATCTTTTGATTAAAAATAATATAAATCCAATAAGTTATAATAATATTTTAATCATTATTAAATTAAATTACAAAAAATACCTTTCGCATATGATGGAGACATTAACTAAAATAAATATAAATTGAGAAATTCTCAGTGACTTAATTTTATCATAAAGTTAAAGCCAAATTAGTTGTGAGTTTATTTTTTAAAAATATTATAAATGATAATTATATTTTAATTTTGATTCTTTTTAATAATTTTTATACAAATTCATGTTAAATATTTAAAATTTTAATTTACACATAATATTAACTTTGAGATGAGTTTATTTTTATTTTTAATTTATATTTTAATCAATATTTTCCATTAAAACTTTCTAAATAATGGTAATTAATTAGTTTTACATAAAAATAATTTAATAAATCTATCTCGTGTTAAATATATATCTGAATTAAATATAAATTCAAAATATTTAATTTTAGTTGAAGCCAATATACTTAATATTTTATAGCACTTCAGTATGTAGTTTTTTTCATTATTTTGTAATTAAAACTATGGGAATAGATATACTAATCAGAAAATACACAGATAAATAATAAAAAAATATAATTATCTTTTATTTAAAATTTGCTTACTAAGTATCTCAAGCTTATAGGAGTTCAAGCTTAAATAAAATAAGTGAACATCCTTCAAACAATGATAAATAAGTGAATTTTGTACTAAACCAGAAAAAAAAAAAAAAATATATATATATATATATATATATATATATATAAGTATCGTTTACCCAAAATAATATTGCACATGAAATTGCTACAGATTTTGATAAACAAATATATACAGTTTTATTATATGGATAATATTTGTTAGTTTTTTTCCCCAAGATTGCTTCATATAAAAGGCTAGGTTTCAATGATTTTGTTTTTTTTTTCTTTCTTTCTTACAAAAGGAATTTTACTATTTTTGGATAATGAAATAAATTATTGGTGTTAGGGTTAGAATATTAAAATGGTTGGGTTTTAATTTATTTATTTATTAGAATGGATAACATAGTTTTGAGAGATGGAATGAAATAGTGAAATAAAAACTCTTGTTAGTGAAACTTTAATCATGACAAAAGCAAACAAGACAACCAATCACAATTAAATGGTTCTCACTTCTTAAGCATGTTGATTTGATATAACATAAGACATTTTCGAATGTACAAGATTATTATTAACTTTGTCCATTTGATATTAAAAGAATGCAGTTTGGTTTGGACCTCGTACAATGTAATGAAGTATTTTCAAGATTATTATTTGGTAACAACATTTCCACTGCCCTAACCCACGTTATACATTGTCTTATATATAACACTACGCTCGTTAAGCTATTGTTAATGACTTTGTTGTGTTGCAAATAAATGGAATGTTAAGGTTTTGTTAGTAATGAATGGAAGTGGGGTGAGCTGAATCCCAACTAATGGTGGGGTCTGTTTTAAATCATTGTTGATGTAAACCCATTATTGTTTTGGTTCCCCACGTTTAACCAAGGGAATGGCCAACTCCTCCAAAAGGGCCTAATTAAATAAACAAATATCTTCAAAAGGTTAGCAACCCCCTTCTCCATTCTCCATTTGTCCTAAGCTTATCTCTATCTCATCTCCATCATGTAAGGTCTTTCTTTGTTAAATTTGATCACCATTCACTTCTACTTTTGCTTTTCTCACTTCCTATTGGTAATCTGCCTAATTTACAAATGCTACAGATGTATATTTTAGTTCATTTATAAGAATTTTATTTTCTTTAGGGGTACCCCCCTTGGTCGGCTTAAGTATCTTTTATTTTTGTATATCTCTTAACTCTATGCTTAATTGTACTTTTATTAGGATTATATGTAAGGGTTCTAATTACTAATCTGATTATTGGTGTATTATAATGTTTGATTTTGATCATAATTATAACCTGCAATAATGCATTGATTGTATTTTTCATCTCGTTTGTGATTGATTATATATAAATGTGTTGTTTATATTTATAATTTCATTAAAATTTTGAAATTTTAATATTCACTTTAATAAATTCAAAATACATGTTTAAGCATGTCAACAATTGAAAGAAAAACTTATTATATTAGTTCAGTAATCAAAGGGGTGTTGGATTAAATAATTACTAGTCATTTTCCTACTGATATTTCCTTTGGAAACTCAACTCATGTGCTATGACTGATCAACACTGAATAATTCATTGATTTAATCATGGCAAGGTTGACGACAATTTGTATGTTGACTATAATAGAATTGACTGTGTACTCATTTTCAAATAGAAGCTGCAGAATTAACTCAACTACCCAAAATACCCAAACATAGAAATTCCATTGCTTAACTTGTAGTTCATTTGGCTTATTCAAATGAGTAGTAATCAAATTAACAATGACCAAAATTTTGACAATTGATATCAGAAATGTTATGCTAGATTATTATTTATGTTAGCTGTGAAGTATTAATAATGTCAATTAACATAATATAAATTCAGTCTATTATGTCAAGATATTTGAAGAGTAAAAATAAATAAAGGATAGCCGTCGCCAAAGAAGAAAGAGATTAACCACATGTATTATTACATTGAAGGACTTCTCTTGTTGCTCTTATATTTTTTTTTCTTTATAATCTTATTATTTTTCTTGATTTCTCAATTACAAAACATTTGGATTAATTTAAGCATCAGAGAACATCTTGGAGCACAAGTTTCAATGCCTCTACCTTACTTCATTAGCTTGCATGAATTTGATATCTAAGCCCATCTCACTTCCCTAAGTTTTCATAACCATTTATACGCTATTGTAATAGAAAACTTGGTTAGGTTTCAAACAATTAGCTTTAAAGAGCTTACATATTTTCAGCCAATTTGGCCATTTCATGCTTGGGAAATTGCTGGATCTTGGCAGGTAGCATGAATGACGAAACCTTACCAGACTGAGGAATTGATTGATCTACTATAATTGGATTCGAACAAAATTTGATCCCGGTGGCCCCGCACCTAATTGTCTCCATGAAACTTTTTCTAAATTGATAAAAGAATTACACAAACGAACCAGAAACCCAGAAAGAAATCATGAACTGCACCAAAAGCTGTGAAGTCGTAGACTCTGATTCCATGTTCGAGTGGCAACAATGGAATAGAAAATTAGTGAGGAAACAAAGGAAGACTAAAAAGAATAGAGAATGGAAAAAAATGGATCTACTATTTTATGTCATTAGCTCTAACATCCTAAACAGGGGGCAAGCTTAAAACTAATTAGACAGGAGAGTTAGAATCTACTAAGCTTGATCCAAACTAACAAAAAATCTATATTGATCTTCTTTGCAAAACAAAGAAACTATTTATTATATTTGTTCTTTGATGATATAATATCACTTTTAAATAAGAGAATAACGTGTTTCAGCATATTTAAACTCACGTTTTCAAACATTTGTCTAGAATATTAATGACAATTGAGTTAAGACTCAATTAATAAACTTTTAAACATTAAAATTGATTGATTTATTGTATTTTAGAATGACATAAAAAAATAATATTTTAAGAATACGACAATACAATAAATTTTCTGTTTTTTCCATCACGAATTTTTTTAAAATATTCAACATTATCACCATTTACAATTTTACTTAATTATTTTAAAATTAACTATGTAAAATTAAAATTAATTGTTTTTATAATAATAATAAAAAGTTTAAATACAAAACCCGACAAGTAATTTAACCGATTTATATATCTATATCCATGCGCAAAGAAGAGTTGACTATTGACTAAAAAAGGTCAACTATTTGGGCACAGAAACACATGCACATAGTGGCATCATTCACTGATTTGTTGCCCAAGGCGTGAAGAATAATAATTAATGGTTTTTTTTTTCTCAATGCTTTGTGTTTGTTTGTGGCTCTTTCTAGGAGTAATGATTCCCCAAATGAAAATAAATGAATGACTGATTAAAACTTTCTTGGACTAATTCGAATTAAATTTTAAAAAATGGCTTCAAAATGTTGTTTTCATAAAAATTACTAAACACTTGTGATGTTCACAATAAACAATAGAAAATGTAAATATCTAACAACAGAAAATCATGATTACATTTTGGTTTATATGTCCCCCTCATAATAATAATACCAATTATGGCGATAATTATAGATTAAGAAATGAGAACAAATAAAGGGTAAGGAAGTGGAATTTGGAATCTTTACCTTCACAAATAAAACCACACACCCCGTCTCTGACTTGGCTGTATATCCAGGAATTTTAATTAATTAGATTAGTGAATTTAATCCTAATTAAGAATAATTGAGCGTTCCTTTTGCGTAGTTGTTTTGTTTGATTGTCATTGCAACTGCATATTCCTAGAAGGAGGGAAATGAAAATAAGACATTGCAACAAAATGGGATCAGACCAGGGCAAATTTGGTCTTGATTTGTCTCCAATAAACAAGATTGTGGGAAATGAATGTAGTTTTATAGGGTGAGGTCTGCAGCAGAAGTTGGTGGAAGTGGGGCGACTAAAAGAGTCAACTGAGATATGCTGATCCAATGATAACAGCGGGGGACCTTTCTGTTAGTATATTTTGTTCCTTTGTGGTTAATGTGGAAACATAAGCAAAGCTTTTTAAAGGCCATTATCAAATCTAAACCATCAAATCTCATTAAGTTGTTAAACCAAAGATCATTTTCTTATAATTGAAGCAATATTTTTGCTTAAGAGGAGGAACATATAGTGTTGGATGCGAATTAAAGAATTCCTTTAAATAAATATATTTTGTGGCAATAATTAGCATTTGGGCAACAAACAGTATTCCTACGTACAGCACAAGGGATAGTACATATACAGTATTCAGAAATTTCCTATTCAATTGATGAATAAGTACACAAAATAGCTCTTTTTTCCTTTATTTCCGTGGGGATTCCCCCTCCCCTAAGATAAGTCCAGCATTGCAATCTAGGATAATATATATATACACACTTTTAGGTTTGGTCTTCTCTCTTAAGCTTCATTGGTTGGCAAAATAAAATTAGAATTTTGGCTAATTTGTTCAAAGAAAAAGAAAATGCTAAAATTACTACAGCTTATTTAAATAACTTTTATATTTTTTTAGTTAAATAAAATTCTAATCGAGTCTTAGCTTGATTAGCATGAATATTGTTGTCAATGCAAGGGGACATGATTGGAGTGCGTTAAAGCACATTCTTCGAATAGTTCTAAACATTGCGTCAAAAAGAACAGATATGATATTTATCATTAAAATTTTTAATTCTATACTTTTTATTTTATTTATTTTATTAGTTACAACAATTTAATCTAAGTCTCTTACTAAACACTTAAAATATATGGGACTAAAGCTCTTTTAATCAACCAAAATTCTCTAAAAGAATTGCATCTACACTTTACTATTTCTCGAAAATCAAGATCGTTTCTCTTTTATGAATCACCCTTTACAATTTCTTTAAACAATATTATTGTCTTTCTTATTTACAAGTCATAATTATATATAAGAATTTATTTTCACTAAATTAATGAAAAATTAGTTAATCTACTGGTTGATAAATTACCATTACTAAACCGAATTTATTTGCATTGTAATGGTGGTGTTAGATGATCTTAAACTTTCAAATGTTTGAATGTTTCAATAGAAAAGGGTGAGCAAAATCTGATTCAATTTGAAAAAAAATTAAATTTCGAATTAATCAAATCGAGTTATTCAATTTTTTCGAGTCAACTTGTATAAGTAATTCGAGTTTTGAGTTTGAGTCGAGTTGAATTTTACAATTCAAATAACTCAAATAGTTCAAATATCAGATTGATGTAAATACTCTTTTAGTCCCTGTCAATTTAAAAAATGAGCAAATTGGTCTCTTAACAAAAATAAAAAAATATTCAAAATATTTATAAAAATTCTAAAATTTATATTTCTTGAAAAATTATAAAATTAAAAAAAAATTCTAAACAACATACAAAGAAAGTTAAAATTTTAAAAGTTTTCTAAAATAATAATTTTAGGACCTGAATAAATTAATTAACAATTCAAGTTTATCATACTAAAATATCTTATTTCTTTCTTAATTTTCTTTGAAAAATATTCAAATTTATGTGCTCTAATATGGAATTAGTTATATTGTAATAAGATTTTAATTTGACATATTTAATTTTTTAATTTAACTTGAATAATTTCACTCGATTCGATTCGATTCATCTCGACTCGACTTGAATATCATTTCGCTCGACTCGATTATAAAAAATTTGAAAATCGAGTTAAGATGATAAAATATGACTCGTCAACTCAATTAACTCGAACATTTTTTATTCGATTCGATTAAACGCTCACCCCTACCTATTGGTGGTCATTTTTCCTTTTACACCTTTAATTTATCTTTATCACCATTGTACTTTTTTGTCCCTTTCTTCATTTTACCTTCTACTTAAATAATTTTGTATTTTCAATTGTTAGAATTTTTATTAATTTAAGATAATAAACAATTTTCCCATTATTTTAGAATAAACTAATATACGTTATCATCAAACGAACTTTTAGTTTACCATTTCTTGGATTAACTACTTTTAGATTATTTATTTTAATTTTTTATTATTTTAATTTAAAAATGTTAAAAATTTCCATTTTATGTAATAACGTATTTATATAATTATATGCTGATTAGGTAAATCATTTAATAAATTTATTAATTCTTTGTATTTTTTTCTTTATTTATGAATTCTTATTACAATAATTTTATTAGTTTTTTTTATTATTTTAGAAATATTTTTATTCATGTTTTTTAATTAGATTCAATAAATAAGACAACGTATCGATTCTAACTTCAAGTCGTTGATTTCATCGCTATGTTGGGTGAATATTAGTGGCTCGTGTTAAAAATGAGATGTCCTTCTAAAAAAAATCGAAAATTTAAAAATTCTCGTTTTTTTAACCGGATCACGATTAAATATTAAATTGAACTCATATTTTTAAAAATTAAGACAATGCGTGTTTAACGAGATACCAATTTTGGGCGTCGCGAGGGTGCTAATACCTTCCTCGTGTGTAACCGACTCCCTTTTTTTTCTTTAAAATCGATATTCGGTTTTCAAATTTTCAATAAATCGCCTCAATTAACGCCCAAGTAAATTTTACGTCGCTACAGCTAGCGACTCCGCTGGGGACTTTTTTTTTAGAGTCGAGTCTAGAATTAAACGCGTGTTGTCAAAATTTTCGAAATTCCTTATTCAAATTAATATTTAGTCGTGATCCTTAAATTGTGTTTTTTGAAAAGTCATGCATTTGCATCATGTTGTAAATATTTTTCTAACTTGTTTTATTTTTTTTGTTTCTCAGCTCTAAGTTTTTTATAGTTTTAGTTTTTTAGTTTAGTTTTAAAATAAAACGAAAAGGTTTGTGAGTTTCTCCCCACACACCGTGCACTTGCATTCTTGCATAACACGAGCTCTCTACTCGGGCTCCGTCCGCTTAAGTGGAAGTAAACGCTATGCCTTCGTGAGTTAACTCGTCCCTCCACACAGGCTAGTGAATACTTTCGGGTTACATATGACTTATGCTTTCGTGAGTTAACTTGTCCCTCCGCATAGGCATAAGTAAATGTAATCCCTCAAATTGAACTCGTGAGCCTGTGATGGGCAATGACCGAGGCTCCGTACTTATCTTAGTAGATGACAGTACGAACAATTTGAGTACCTGTCTAGAACTGAAACTGCATATAGTGAACCATACGAGTTACCTAATTAGAGCCATGCCAAACCTTTATTCGTTTAATAGTCACCAAAATAAGTACATTGGAGAAACCCCTCTTACCTTTTATTTCTTTTGCACTTTTTATGCCAAGGAAACGGGTTTGTTTAATAAATTGGATCGGGTAGATTATCTGATGAGTATGTAGAGGTAGGTTTTTATAAAGCATGATGGGACAAAAAAAAAAAGTAAATTGAATAGCTTAATTTGTCAGATTTTCCATAGTTTTTCTCCGTTCATATTCGCTGTGATTACTAACCAAAGTTATTTGTCTTCATCTTTCATCATGCATCATAGGCATCTTGTTAGGAAGGTGTTAATTAGAGATTGGTTGTCAAAAACGGGTTTCTGATAGGGGAGTCAATTACACAAGTAATCGAGAAAAATGCCGTGGTTTGAGATTGGTCTTTGAAAACCCAGAAAGCAAAAAGGGACAGTTTAACGGAAGGATGTATCTCCAATCTTCCCGAGTATTTAACTTCGAATGCTCGTCAGAATAACCTCGAAGATTTGACTTGGATATGGAAACAGTGGGACTCAGACACTAGGGGCATCTTCACTGAAAAGTACGGAGATATAGCTCACTTGATTGTCGTCAACGTAGACGAACAACTGATTCAAGCCATGGTTCGATTCTGGGACCCAGCTTACCAATGTTTCACTTTCAATCAGGAAGATATGACCTCGACCATAGAAGAGTATGCTACATTGCTTCGTGTTGATAATGTACAATTCAACAAGGTATATGTGAAACAGCCCAAACCAATGACCTTCAAGAAAAAGCTAATGAAGTTGACGGGAATGACTGATACATGGGCTGAAAAACAGATAAAGAAAAAGAATGAAGTCAGTTGTGTTTCATGGTTTTCTCTGCAAGATTTAGTTCAAAACCATCCAGATATTGTGAAGAGAGTGGATTTGTTTGCTTTGGCCATTTACGGATTAATTGTCTTCCCAAATGTTCTCGGGCATATAAAAGTTGCGGTAGTAGATTTCTTCGAAAGGTTGAGGCAAGGAATCAACCCCGTCCCAACTATCTTGGCCGAGATTTTTAGATCTCTAAGTTGTTGTAGGAGGAAAGGGAAGGACGTTTTATTGGATTCGCGCAGTTACTTAATGTTTGGATTCTGAGCCATTTCTGGAAAGTGGAGCGCACACCTTTCCACATGTTTTCAAAAACATTTGCCCCATTGAAAGCTTATCTTGAGAAAGATTGGCCAAAGGATGTCACCGAACAGCACTAGGTTTCAGTTTTTCAGAACCTCTGCGCTGGGGATATAACTTGGAGAGCACCATGGATTCGTCCTTCAGTTCTGTTATACAAATGTGAAAACCAAGATCGGGTACCTTTTCTCAGATTATGGGGAGGAGTTGGATATGCTCCGTTAATGGTTCAAAGGTAGTTTGCTTCACGATAGTTCATACCCGCTACCGGGGGATTGGCACAGTCTGAGTTTGCCTTTACAAGTGAGGGTTACATGAAAAGAGTCCAAGATACTGTAAAGTTTTGGAAGGAAATTCACCTAATGAAGTTAGCTCTTTATGTTGATACTATCACTCAAGATTATGACGTATGAAGAAAATGACGAATGAATAGTTAACAAATCTCGCCGACGAACTACACTTTCCAGAATCCTTTCTCAGAAGAAATGTCATCCGAGTTAGAAATAACAAGACATGAATTTGAACGTGAAAAGGCCAAGCTATTACGGGATATCAGTTCTCTTCAAGAGGAAAACTACCAGTTGAAGATCAATGTTCAAATTGAAAAATCCAAAACCGTGAAAACTCAAAAAAAAGCTGAGATCGTGAGAAATGACTTAAGGGACCTTCATTTGGAAAATAAGAAATTAAGAAGCACTGTAAAAAATAGTGGGTTGGGCAAATCATCGGCAGAATGGAAGGAAGAACTAAGCAACATCAAAGGTGGGATAGAATTCTGGAGAGGGAAAGCGAAAAAAAAAGAGGAAAAAGCTGCGCGTGCTATGATAGAGTTAAGAAAGAAGAATGTTGAATACGAAAAAATATTTAAATTTATGTGCTCTAATATGGAATTAGTTATACTGTAACAAGATTTTAATTTGACATATTTAATTTTTTAATTTAACTTGAATAATTTCACTCGATTCGATTCGATTCATCTCGACTCGACTTGAATATTATTTCACTCGACTCGGTTCTAAATAATTTGAAAATCAAGTTAGGATGATAAAATATGACTCGTCAATTCAATTAACTCGAACCTTTTTTATTCGATTCGATTAAACGCTCACCCCCACCTATTGGTAGTATTTTTCCTTTTACACCTTTAATTTATCTTTTATCACCATTATACTTTTTTGTCCCTTTCTTCATTTTACCTTCTACTTCAATAATTTTGTATTTTCAATTGTTAGAATTTTTATTAATTTAAAATAATAAACAATTTTCCCATTATTTTAGAATAAACTAACATACGTTATTATCAAAAGAACTTTTAGTTTACCATTTCTTTGATTAACTACTTTTAGATTATTTATTTTAATTTTAATTATTTTGATTTAAAAATGTTAAAAATTTCCATTTTATGTAATAACATATTTATATAATTATATGCTGATTAGGTAAATCATTTAATAAATTTATTAATAATTTATATTTTTAATAAGTTATAAGTACATTTATATTAAAAATTTTAATGTCTATAATGATATTTTTGCATTTTTACAAGAATCACCTTATCATCACCACCGTTGTGTTTGAATACAAACACATATTCAGTCATTGATTTTAATTTTACCGTAACAATAATCAATCTCACTATTATCATAATTTGTTAAAAAAATTTAATAGTTAAATGTGATCTCATGAAACAAATTTATTTATTAATTTTTTTCAATAAATCATATTTTTATCTAAAATGAAAATATTTCTCATACTGTTTATTAATACAAAACCATCGGATTTTATTTTTAAAAAATAAATAAGATTGATTTACTCATTTCAAGAAATGCATTTCATTTTAATGGAAATCAGTGAAATACTTAATAGAGTGAAGGATTCATGACCATACATTAAACTGGAAAATTAACCTCAAATACAAGAATATTGGTCATGAATTCGAAATTATCATAACACATAAAATAAAGTTGTTTATAGGTAGGATATCCGTTCAAGTTTGAAGGTTTGTTTCAAAAATAAAAGGGTTTAAATAAAAATATGAGACTTAAAAAATAGGTTTAGACAAAAAAAATTTCACCTAAACTCGACGTAACCCGATCTGAATATATTATATTAATTATATATGTTGAGGCATACTTAACCAACCATTAACACAAAAATAGTTAAACTCATTATTCAAAATCAAAACAATTATTTACCCAAGTAAATAATCCGACTCAAAATTTACATTATCTAATCAATGTATTATTTTTTAAACTTACTTTTATATAAAAAAAGGTAATTTAAAAAAATTAAATATAACTTGGATAAAAAAAAAAGTTTTATTGAGCTAGACTTGAATGAAAAATTAGAATTATTTATTAAGCAGGATCAAATCTGATCATGAAAAAATCACTATAAATTCATTGTACAAATACATATTCAAATGTTAATGGGATATTAAAATCAAACTTTGATAAATGGATCATCACCAATATCAACGTACCAATATGTATATATATTATTATTACCAACATTTAACACTAAAGTATGGTAAACTCATATATGTGTATAAGATTATAATGCGTATATATTAGAAAAATAGCATATGTTAACATATAATAAAACTAAGACTTTTCACAAATTCACATAACCCCCCGCCCCAAAAAAACCCATTTAAACCGAAATGGGCTATGAACATGTACAGAAGTTAGACCTAAAACCCAAAGATTTGGGTTAAAGTAGGCTACTGGTCTGATTTTGTTGGACTGGATTGGGCAGAAGAATTTATGAGCCGAATATAACGTGAGGCCTGGTTTGGTCTGGGCTGCTTCATGAGGGCCTGCTATCCTTGCTGAACCGGGCTTCCATACGTGTCGGGTATGATCCACTTATTCTCCTAATTAGGTCTAAAACAAATATCTAAAAAATTTGGATGAAGTAATATGTAGTCCCTAAACTTGAAATTGTTCTCATATTTAAATTTTCCTTTTGGTCCATATTAGTCTTGGAACTTGGTAGTTTTTTCAATTTCATCCATGAACTTGAATTTTTTTAGGATAATATGATGTGACAATTTAATATTGTGCCATATCATCACTTGAAAAATTTTAAGTTTCTTTATGTGTTTTTTACTTTATATAATTTTTATATCATGTGATGAGGTGGCAATCAAAATGACATGTCATCACTCTTGAAAGAATCTGATTTCAAGAATGGAATTTGACAAAGTTATCACATTTCGAGATTAATATGGACAAAAACTTCAAAGATCGTGTAGGGAAAAGTGACAAGTTCTGGAGTTAAATGTTGTTTTATCCTTAAAAAATCTCACTCTCTCCTTATACCCTAATACCACTTTTCAAGTTGTCCTTCCAAAATCACAATTGACTCACCTTGCACCACCACCATCTATAGTCATCGGAGTTCCGATTAGGCACCATCATACAATAGCTTGTTCTCTTTTTCAATTTCTTTACAAACGAACTACAAAACCATTAAACTTCATCTAATATCTTGAATTTCTTAGGCTCCAATCAAAATATTTGACCATCATATCGTCATACAACTTTGACAATGGCTCCACCTCACCTCAATATGCCTCTCTATCGTTCAGATTTTTGAATCCGCATTAAAGATAAATAGTTCTTTTGCCTCTTCAATTCCCTTAAGCCTCTCTCTTTTTTCTTTGGAGATTTATTTGCTTGATTTGTATTTGTGAATTGTTTAGAATATATCTATCGGCTTTGGGTATTGGGTGAATGGGTTAAGGGATACTATGCAAGTTGTATGAGTAGCAAAGATGGTTTGAGGATTTGGGATCATGAGGGCCAATAGGTCTTAGATGTGAGCTTAAACGTTGTGACTAATTTGATGGGTTCTAGTGTTTGTAATATAGTGATATTGTCAAATGTACTTGTAATTTTTTAACAAATTGGTTTAATAAAATTTTATGATTCATATAATATTTTTTTTTTATAATGCCTTCAACATTTTTTGCACACAATGAAAAATGTAAGCAAAAATTAGCTCACAGATTATCTAATGTTTAACTAATATTATGTTGCATTACACGGTTGGATCATAATGCGAGAAAATAACTTATATTAGTAGATAACCTAAATGGTCTATAATCTAACCGAGATTGAGAAAATCAATTAAAAAGACTATTATATCGTTTATCAAGCCCAAATGGAATTACCTTATATTAGGTATCAGAATAAATGACTTTTAAAAGATAAAGACCCAAATGTGATTGTTATCAAGAACTAATTTAGTAAAGAGTATACATCTTTTATAGTTATTGTTATTATAGATAAAAAGTTGTTATAGGAAATAATAATAAAACATAAAAAAAAAATCAATTCTACAATAAATTGTTTTAATGAAATATAACTATATAGAATGGTTGTTGTATAAATGGTTGATCGTACTATTAAGTGCATTTTGCAAAGAATACCCTAATTAATATCATGCAAAAACCCAATCAAATAGTTACCTCAAAAGATTTTACTTACTTCCATAAAGATTAAATTCATTAATTTAATAGTAAAAAGACTAATATGAAGGTGGATATACTTGGTAGTCTTCTTATTAAAATATCGGATCAAATTAATCACTCTATCATTAAATAAAATGATTTAGTCTCTGTATTATTAAAAACAAATAAAATCAAATCAAATTTGGATAGAGTTAATGTTTACCATTTAAAAAATATCATTTATTCTCTAATAAAATTATATTTTAAAAGGTTTTTTATGATTTTATAGATGAAATATTTTATTCGAAGTTGAAATGTAAATAAAAGATTCATATAATATTTTAAACAATAAAAATTAACTCTATTCCAATTTAATCTTATTTAATTTTTTTAATAATATATAAACTAAATTTATTCATTTAAAATAATAATGATTTAATCCAACCGTTATAGGAAATATACTTTCACCCTATTTTGAACCAATTCTTATAATAAAATATTTAGCAATAAGTGGCTCGAAATTTTAATCACAAGAAACGTTAAGGTTCTTGTACGAAGGACAACAAACTGGGTTTTTTTAGATAAATAATCCCCAAAAATTAAAATATTATGAAAATAACTCTAGTAGTAGATTATTTAGAAAAATGATCTAATTTTTACAGGATTAATGGCTGCTTCCACTTTCCACAACAGCACCATCCAAAAAAGTAACCCAATCATTGTTTTATAATTACAAAAATAATAAGATGATTTTTAATAATATTTTAATTTATTTTGTTTTCTAAATAATCTAGTACTAGAGTGATCTGGGAGAAATTTATTTATTTTTTTTACAGATAATATTGGTCACTCCATAGAAGAAGGTGTCACCTGAAAATAATTTTTTAATCCAATTTTGTGGGAAAAGTGAATCGTTGAAATGATAATTTATACGACAGAAGTAGAACATATCAATTCTTTTTACACATTGGAATCTTTAAAAGAGGTCTATGGGATCATATGGATGTTGGTCCCTATTTTGACTCCTGTATTGGGAATCACAATAGGTTTACTAGTAATTGTATGGTAAGAAAGAGAAATATTTTCGATTATATAATAAATCACTTAATGAAAGTAGATTATCTTTCCATTCATTTTTTTTTTTATTTCAAAAATTCCATGATCCCTTCTCAAACCAAACATGAACCTTTCGATTCATTTGGCTTTCACGCTCAATTATTTCTTATTTATTGGGAATTAATCCCTAATATCTTTTTTTTTCTAATGTAACAAGCTTACCCTCTCCCTTTCGTCTCTATTCATATTCCAAAATAACGAAACTGATTATAATCCAAGACCAGAATATTCGGAGGATTTTTCTAACCAAAATAGAAAATATATCAAAAAACTAAAAAGTATAATAAAAAAATAATAAATAAAAAATTTACATATAAGCCTCCATTAAAAGAGGTGGCACCAAAAATAATAAAAAATTATTTTATTTTTATTAAATATGAAAATATGTATGAAAATATAAAAAATTATACAGGTGCCATCTTGAGAAGTGGCAGCATTAAATTTTTTTCATCTATTATTTTTGTAATTATAAAATAATGATTGAGTTGCTTTTTGAAATAATACCGTGGTGGAAAGTAAAGTTACCCATTAATATGGTAAAAACTAAATCATTTTTTTCTAAATAATCTAATATTTGAGTCATTTTCATAATATTTTAATTTTTTAAAGTTATTTATCTAAAGAAAACCGACAAAGTGGCAAACCGGGAGATACCTCTTTTGTCCACCCGTGTATGCAATTTGTACAAGTAATATGTCGCCTTTAAGCTTTGCAATTGAAGTAGTTTAATGTAAGAGAGCAGACAAAATTAGCGTTTCATCATTGTTTCATACAATAAAAGAATAGGTTACTTTTTCGTCACCATGTTCATGCCGTTTTTATTTATTTATTTTGTAATTATGTGCTATACAGATTTGAAAATTTCTATACTGTTTTCTATTTCATCTTATGTTAATTTAAATCGTTAATCATGTTTTTGAAATTTAAAAACTAAGATAATTACACATTAAAGTATAATTAAATGTAGGGATTTAAAGGAGTTGGCAATTGTGTAACTTTTGATCTGTTGTAGATATAGTCCAAAATGGTCGTATTCGATACCTAATCGACATTTTTGATGGTGGCAA
This sequence comes from Gossypium stocksii, assembly GCA_020496765.1. Taxonomy (NCBI): domain Eukaryota; kingdom Viridiplantae; phylum Streptophyta; class Magnoliopsida; order Malvales; family Malvaceae; genus Gossypium; species Gossypium stocksii. Next base: position 108,963,365 of record CM035627.1, on the reverse strand, counting down.
AACCCAAGGGCAAGTCTCCACCAAAAGGTTAAGAGATTGATCCCCTTCCCCATTTTTGTGTATTGTTTTTTCATTGGATCCTACTCAAATTTCGTCGGCTAATAAAATAAAATCTGGTAAATTAATCAGAAACTTATCCCATCCAGATATTTTGTTTTTGTCATTTTTAGCACTAATGAAATTTAGTAATTACACGCTGCCATGGCCATTAGTGAGCTGTACCAAAAATGACACTACAAAGGCCCGATTTCACGCCTTTCATGTCTTTCTGTTTTCCCTTTCATTTGTATTTTCCTGGTTTTGGTAGCAAATTTTTGGAATTTCACTTTGCATAATGCGTATTTATGCTTTTGTACTCCCCACTAGATAAAATAATAATTCAAAATTACCAAAAAGTAATTCTCATTATATTATTTCATTATGGTTGGAAATGCAATAGAATCACTGTTTGTTCTTTTGCTGGACCTTACTAAGAATAACAAAAGTAATAACACTCTTCATAAGACTACTATAATAAGGGATAAGTATGAAAATCACGTAACAAATTTAATTCAATATCTAAATCATGAAAATTTGATTTTAATTTAATTATTTACATTTATAAATATTATATAATCCAGTTATTTTCATATTAAATGGTCATAAGTATTTATATATATTTTTGTGAAAATTCAACTCAAATAAAAATTATATATATAATTACATAAAATTTCAAAATTTATATATCAAAACACGTGTTAAATTAAAATTTGCTCTACAATAAAATTATAAAAAAAAATTACATGCCAAATACTCGTATGGATGATTAATTAGACATCACGGGGTCGATGTTAATTTACGAGACCAAAACTTTCTGTTTTAGACTTTGAATCAATCAAACTCAGTCAAATAATAACAAAGTAATCCAAACATGGAACGATTTGGTCGGGGAGCTTCAATCAAATTAGGACAAATGTATGGTTCTCTTGAGAGATGGACGTCCAAGGTTCCTCTCAACTATTTGCGTGTAATCCATTGTTCTCTTACATTCAATGTGATAAAAAAGCTTCCAATAAAAATAAAGAAAGAAAATCAATATATAAGAAACTGTTATATAATATCTTAGTATATATTTTTATTTTAATTGTTTTCTTTAAACCAGTTTAAAGAATTGATGTGCCAACTATTTGTTTTCCTTTTTTTTTTTTTAATAAAACTGGGTTTATATATTATTGAAAATGGTATTACATAAAGATATAGATAAATTGTAATTAAAAAAGAAATTAAGGAAAGCTCGAAACAAGAAAAAGATAACAGTTATTATCTCTTACCCACAACCAAAGTAAAAATAAAAGAAAAATTTAGCCACCTCTGTGGAGCCCCAATCTCGAAAATTAAAAGAAATCGTTGAATTGCCTAGCTCTAGAGGAAGAAAAACTCTGTCGTCCCTCCCGACAGCAGCCTAGACAAAGGTCCACGTCTTTAGCAACGGCCCACCCAAACTAAGCAACTCATCCACCAAAATACCAACCTCGGCCCCTAGTCACACCGTTGTCAATTGCCCAGATCTGAAGTATTAGTCCCTTCCACTATCATGATTGTGGAGAAATCACTTGTCCAGCATGTAACGACTCTGCATGCACCACACCATAGATGGTGACGGGACCATCCTAGACCCACCAAGAATCACACTATTGGTGAAAGCCTTCCTTTGTCATAAGGTGAGCAGCTTTGTTCCTAAGGCGATGAATATGCTAAAAATGATATGCTGTAAACTTGGTGACTAACAATTTAGCTTCTCAAATTAACATGTTGATGTCAGATCTATCAGTGACGGTAAACTTCATCTTTGTAATTACAAGCAGAGAATCACCTTCGAATTCAACCCTTCGAAAACCTATCTCCTTCGCAAAAAGCCCCAGCCTCGGCCTCAAGTGGAGTGGGGACATGTGATTTCCAGAAACAGGCCGCCCCAACAACCCCATCACTTGCCGCACCTATCTCGGATGACAACCCCAGCAAACCAACATCAAAATTGACATGTATAAAGGATTCTATTGGTGGCATTCACACCGCTATTCGAGGTACCGCCTGATTTTCCGAAACACCAAAAATCCAATCCAACTGTCGGGCATAACATTAATTAATCGTACTGTTCTATTACATGGAAGTAGAAGGATCTATGTCCATGCCAAATGAAACTGCGAAACTGTCCATTCATTGCCTAGAAATAGTTAGTATTTATTAAATTTTAATGTAAAATTAACTGTGTTAGAGCTATAAATAGTTTATAGTAATTATTTATTAATGTTATATACAGATTTATATTTAATTTAAGTTTAAATATAATTGTAATTTTATTAATGTGAAATTAAGTCCATCATCGCACGAAACTGCTTCCGAACGAACTCTCGAAGCTGCATGCATTTGTTAACCTTCCACCCAAAATGAAAGAAGCACCAGAGTTTAGTGTCTTGTAATTGCAACTTTTCTTATTTTACCAATTTTTTTATGTGATGTATTAATTACTTTTGATTACAGTTATACAAATTTATTATTTGTAATTGTAAATCTTTAAAAATAAGGTTAGTAGTACCACACTTACTTTGAAATATATATGATCAATTTTCTAATTTGGCATTTTCTACGTTGGCACATCAAAACCAAAATCTTGATCAAATTTGTATGATTTTATTTTCTTAAATAAAAGCTCATGTATTTGTCTCAATTAGCTTGAGAAATATTTAAATCAGATTATGATTTTAATATTGACTTTGAATATATAAAATTCAATATATTGTGCCGACTACTTAGACTTGTTCTATTTAAGAAATACAATAAAAATTCCATCCATCACACAATCAAATTCAATGAAATTACAAGTTATGGTTCACTCCCCCTCCGACGCTTTATCCCCCCTTTGACATAACCTTTAATTGGAATTTTTAATTCGTTTAATATATTTTTTACACGTAAATAAAATAAACTACTTAGCATTCATTAAAATATTTGTTATTTTAAAAAATCATGACTCTTTTTATATATATAATAATTCCCTGGTTAGCTAGAATATGTCTCAGTAATACTTATGAACTTATTATTATTGATTTTCCTTTGTTTCATGTTAGCAAGTTTTTACTATAAGATAAATTAGGAAAATTTAGATAAAAAATTATGACTTTAAAGAATTAATGAAACTCAAATTAAAAATAAATATTTAATAGAAAGTAAGAAATACTTGGAGATCTGATAGATGGATTGCATATGCCTAATTTGAAAACCCATGTTATGTTTAAATGATTGATATTGAAAGGGTAAATTATAAAAATAGTCACTTTTGTTTGCTTCAAATTATATTTTAGTCACTTATGTTTGAAATGTTACGTTTTAGTCACTTATGTTATCATTTTGTTACGAAGTGGTCACTCTGTCGTTAAGTTCTGTTACCTTCCTCATAGCGGTCTTACATGGCAGTCCAAATAGATTTTAAATGCCAACTTTGATGCCCTACGTGACAATCTAAATTAAATTTATTTAATTAAAAACCTATTTTTATCTCAACAATTGGACATCTAAGTTGATATTTAAAACTCATTTGAACTGCCATTAGGGAGGTAACAAAATTTACTAGTAAAGTGATCACTTCGTAACAAAATAATAATGTAAATGACTAAAACGTAACATTTCAAACATAAATAACTAAAATATAATCTGACTATTTTTAAAGTTTACCCTATTGAAATTAAGATATATTTTCTCATATAATACTTATTATCTTCATTACTAAATTCTTAATATCCTTTTAAAGTAATTATATGCAATACTAACAAACATGGTAACATGTCAAAACAAGAAAAAATAAAAATCCATTTTTGTCCCGCTCTTCCAAGTAATTACAGCGTGCCTTGTGCTGAGTGCTGACCATTACCATATCTTTTCGGCATCTCTGTGCTTTTCTTACATCATAGTAAAACTAAATCTGACAACCTTTAAAAAAAAAAATTCTTCTATATAAGCATCTCTCAATCTTCTCAAAATAAACGAACCCTTGATCTCTTCTTCTCATGCTTGAATACTCGAACCAAAGCATCGCTGCTACTGCCCCAAAACCACCAAAGTCACCATTTTTTCCTTCAAAAAGGAGGAAAAAGAAAAAAAGGACAGAATAAGAAGCATTGTTATGAGAGTCTGAGACCCATGTCTGGAAACGAACATCATTAGCAAATCCGAAAATAACCCATTTCTCAGATTTAGATTCTTGCATTAGCCATTTGATTATTTTTCTTTCTTTGACGTAAATATTATGAAGAAAATTAGAGGGTTCAAGCTTGGGCGCAAGCTAGTGAAGGTGTTCAAATGGATAATCCCACCAAGAAGAAACTACCGGAATGGTTTCTTGAGGCATCCGACTCGAAGCTACAACCCTTTATCAAGACTCTGCTCTTTCGCGACGTTTCTTCGACGGGGAACCAAAAGGCTGTGTAATTCGGACTCGGATCCGGGTTACATTCAATTGGGTGAAAAGCGAGTGAAGCGGGTAGAAGTGCCGAAGGGGCACCTTGCAGTGTACGTGGGGGAATCAGACGGTAATATGAGGAGGGTGGTAGTGCCTGTGATTTATTTCAATCACCCGCTATTTGGGGAGCTGTTGAAGGAAGCGGAGCTTGTTTACGGGTTCAATCAATCGGGTGGGATCACGTTACCATGTGGGATTTCGGAGTTCGAGAAGGTTAAGATGAGAATTGCCGATTGGGATCATTGTCGACGGAAACAACATCGTCGTTATTTTTATTGATATGTCCCCCTAACTTTAATGGCGGGTAAAAATTTGATTTCGCTTTGTTTTCATTTTCTTTTTTTGTAAATACTGGAAGGTGTTAATGTTTTTTTACAAGTAAAAGAAAAGTTTAAATATTAAAAGAATGGATAAGCATTAATTTATTGACTTATTCCGTATTAGGGTCTCCTTTTTCTTTATTTATTTCTTCTTTTTAGTTTGAGTTCCCTTTAAATTAGGTAATATAGTTAGTTTTTAAATTAAATATTTATTATATAAATATTAATCAAGTCTTGACATAAAATTTTATCTATAATAAATAATTTCTTTTTACAAGAAGATAATTGTTTATACTATATTCATTGAATTGTATTTTGATTAAGAATAGCAAAATTCAAGTGGCTTCATCGATTTCAATTTGTTTTGAATGGAGAGAATTTTCTTTTGTAAAAAATATGAATGCTCGCAGTAGAGTAAACTTATCCAAGAGTTGGATAATCTACTCGACTCAATTTGGGTCGAACTTAAATAAAGATTTTTGTATATTTGGTTGACTCCGCCCAAATTCAATTTAGATAATAAATATTATTTTATTAATTTTTAAACAGTAAAACAATTTCTTTTAGCGAGAGGCGCCAATCCATGTACATCTCTAAAGTAGAGTGAGCAACTGTTTTAAATGCTTGTTTTGCTCCATCCCACCCAACTTTTAAAATTACTATTTTGCCTCTTACAAATATTCTAGGTATATTTTATATTTTTATTATATATAACATATACAAAATCATTAATATGTGAATGTGTTATATTTATTTATAAATATATAATTTGATAGTATTACATTGAAGAAATTATTAATGAAAAATAGGTAAAACAAGTTGTAGTAGGTGTTTATGGGCTGAGTTGGGTTCAACAAAAAATTTAGGCTCGTTTGCTAAGTCTAGGCTCAGTTCGAAAAATAGGCCTAAAATTTTATTAAGTCCGATCGAGATAAAAATGCTAAAATTTGGACCCGGCCTGCCCATATTAATTTTTTATACTATTTTTATATAATTTTATATATAAGTATATAATACATCAAAAATACTAAAAACTGGAAATAAATTTTAAAAAATATGTATACTTACATAACATTAAGATAGATGCAATTTAACAAATAAATACCTCTAAAATAATAACAAAATTAACAATCAAGTGTTATAAAATATTTAAGCAATAACAACAAAATAGTAGTAAAGTAATATTAAAACGACAATAAAATAGGGAGAAAACAAGAAAATAACATTAAAACAACAAAAAGTAGTAAATTTTTTTGTCCTTTTGTGAATTCGGATTGAGCCGGACCCGAATAAAAAAATATCTTACTCGAGGCTCAACCCAATTTTTAAACATACATTATTTTTTTTGCCCAGACCTATTTTTCAAGTCTATATTTTTACTTAAATCCTCTCACTTTTTGATCTCGACCAATGAACAATTCAAACTGTAATTAGAGATGTAAACAATATTGACGGAGATGAATATTTTCAACATTTATACCAACTTAAAACGAAACCATTGATCCCTAGTTTTGATAATTACTAAACTTATTTAAATATAATTTTACATCATTAAATATAAATGGCTACTAAAAATCCATACGTATCTTACTATTTTATTTTATCAAAATACGTATCTTACTAATTTATTCATGCAAAAAAACAATACGTTTTCTTTTTTTAACCTTATCTTTTACTTTTCTCATTGAACCTTGTTCCGACTTTTTCCATACTTCATTTATTAGTTGAGGTACATGAGAATCTTCTCAGCCACGACTATATGTTCCATAAAAAGCATTCTTTTTAATTTTATAAAACCTAACACCATACAGTACAACAACTTTTTACTTCGTCACGTCGAAAACCCAACACCCATGTGCAAGCTTGACTTTGCTGAATTAAACAGCAAAAAAGGAATAATTGTTAGATTAGTATGTACAACAAGAGCAACACAAAGATGGGAGTTGGGCCTGTTTCCATAAAAATAATTAGGAACCGATCTGACAGATCCAGATTTGCTTAATAATTAGGCTCTTGTGGGAGTTTTGTCAGGTTTGATTATAATCCTAGTTTTCTTCTTTTTTCTAACTTTTATTTGGTAAAAATTACTGGGTCAAAAATCTCAAAAGAGGATCCCAAAAATCCCAGTTGCAGACCATTAAACCTGTCATTCCTAATTAAATAGATTGGTATCTTTGGAAAATTATATTCGGAGTCGGACTTTGTCCTTTGATGCCATTCTTCTTTTTTAAATCAATATTTAATTAATGAAATAAATAAAAGCTTTTTGGAACATATGTTGTTATATTTTATTATTTCTCTAACAATAATTTGATTCTCAATAATAAGTTGAAAAAAATCATTTGTAAGTGGGGAAGAACATGTCTATGTATATATAGGTCAACAATCAAAGCAAGAGAGGCTCAAGGACTACAACAGTACAATTTCCAATCATAGGTGTTTATTTTATAGTAGAGGACCAAAATAGAAATTACATACTTCAACAGCTCCTCTATAGATCTTAGCATAAGACTATGTCTTCAAACAACTATTATTTTGTATTTGGTGTACCTGTAATATTAATCCTCTATTAAGATAACAACATATCTCTGTTTACCTTAAGCTATTTAATATGTATGTGTCTACAACCCATCTGCTAGGTGGCTACAACCTTGTATGTATATGTGGGATGAAAGTGCATCTAGCAGAAAAACCTAACATACTACACTAACTTTGAAAACGATTCAGATTTAATGGTAGTGAATGGCCTTGGGCACATGGATTCCTCAATCAAGCGCTATACCCATGAATTGAAGGATGCCATTGTGTTGGATCATGGCTACTGCTGCATGCTGCAACACAAGCTTCCTCCATTGAGGATTGGGAAACATCACTGTTGCAAATGTTTGCAAATGCACGCATGTGTTTCATTCCGTACTGAGTTAGTGACCCGCAGTGTGCTTCGAACAAGCGAACCTGGATTCAAGATTTGGTTTACAACTTGATCAAACAATGAAGAAAACTAGTTGAAATTTTGAGAGGAAAAGATATAATAAATACCATGGATTTCAAGCACTGCCAGTCATCAACAAGGGGCGAACCAGGTTCCCTGATGGTATTGAGGATGACGGGGCCTTTTGCTGGTCCATACAACACTGTTCCAATCAAGTCAATGCTGCCATCCAAGTGGGTTCTATGCCTCATAGTCTCAGAAATCTGTTTCTGTATTTCTTTCTTCTTCGATCCATCTTCCGAATTTTTGTACTGTATAACAAACGAAATGACAGACATCGATATCGTTTTTCTCTCTTGTAATTTAAAGAATTTAAATAAGATACGGGGAAGGGGAAATGAAAAGAATAGAGCTCAAGCTCACCATATGCCATAAAAAGAGAATATCTGCATCTCTCTGGTTAATAGCTTCCATTTGCGTGTCATGGCTTAATTCATTTGGAGGAAAGTTTACGGAAGCAGGATCAAAACCTTGATACAAATAAAGCTTTTCAGCTTTAATGCTTCTGCTACCGTATTCCATCACATGCGACCCACCGGATGTGTATGAGTTGAAATTGGAAGTTCGTTCCCTAACCTGCATAGTGGAAATACATTAGCATTGCCATTTGAAGAGTAAAGCCGACCACAAGTCCAAAATACAACAACAAATGTTCGCAGAAAATTTGTTGCATGCGCTTACTGTTTTATACTGTTGCTCTATGGTTTCTCTCTTCAGATTGTGAGTTTCACTGCAGAATGAGCATATAAATAAGCTAATGGACCAAAATACTCGGAATTGAGACTGGACTTGTGTTAGTGATAGATGTTATTCGAGGTGATTTATGGTCTTAATGAAGTTTCAAAGGAGAATTAACTGCATATACCTGTCCTCCATCCAGGCCACACTATACAAATCTCCTAAACAAGTGATGAACTCCGGAGGTGGAGAAGGTTCCATCCCAGGACAATACGTACCCCAACTACTCTCTTGCGCATTTGAAGCTGTTGTTACATAAATGTTGAGATCTTCTGGCATTATGCCTTCAAAGATACTGCCACTCTCACAAGCTTCTACATATATAACCTGGTTGCATTAGAAATGGAATGTAAAAGATCATACAAGTATTTTCAATCATATAAGAGAGGAAATATATATTATGCCATCCATGGAAGTGCAGAGGATGAGTAATTTTGAAACTTGAATATCTGTTACCATCTCTCTGTAGCTCCCAGCAGCATGTTTTTTCTTCAAGACATCAAGAAAATCCATAGCATACAGAAATGGCAAATTTGGCATCCCTATAATCAAAATTTCAAATCAGTGAAGACCATAAGCATACCTTTCCTAATTTTAAGATTTCACACTGAAAGAAGCTTAACAAAAGTCTTCAACGTACCGAGAACTCCGGGGCCTCCATGGTCGGAGTAGTAAAGGAATATTCTGTCATCGGGTTTGCTATCAACAACCTTTCCACTTCCTCCACTCAATGCACTTCTGTTACCAAGAAGCACTGCATACAAATTTGCAGCAGTAACATGCTCACCCGTGTAATCCTACCATTAAATACAGTCCCATCAGTACTGATCATTATGGTTATATTACGGCAAATTCAAGTGAGTTAAGCTCACTTCCCTCCTTAAGTTAGCAGTGCGTGCCTCGCAAGGAAAAGAAATAAAAAGAAATATAAAACAGACAGGACAGCATATGAGAATCTACAAAGTAATTAAGAAGGCATTATTAGCAGGCTTCCCAATTAAATTTTTATGCCCATATGTTTGTCCTATGTTTAATACATTAACAAATAGCAGACTTAAGCCTCAAAATTTCTTACCTACTTTGGTTGAAATGTCTTCTTTCATTGTTCATTTGACAAAAAATTAGCTCTCTTTTTTTTTTAAGAATTCTTTTTATGCAACCACTTGTGAGAGGGTAAGATTAGCAAGTCATCACTTTATGTTGAAGCTCGCATTATAAAATTTTTTTAATAATCTCATTCTAAGTTTGTTCTAATTATACTTGTTATTTTTAACATAATACCTAAAATTCCTCATAGCCCCTCTTTAACCCATAAATAAAAAGATAATACGCTTTAGCATACTTGAATCTAAATCCTTCTGCATTTACAATAATACTCATACCAATCGAGTTAAAACTTAATCCTCATACTATAAATTTAAGTCATAGGATTACATCTATTAATCTACAAGTATACTTCCAGAGCAACAATAATAACAAAAGGGTCGGCCCATTTTATAAAAATCAAGTTTCCCATCACTATCAAATCAATGTTGAACAACATAAGACGCAACCAACAACTCACCAACACCACAAATCATGATTAAACAATTTTTATAACCTTGACCGGTTTGTTTATGTTAAACAAATCTATAATCCATATATTATTATATCACAGATTTTTTATTATTATTGTACAAACATTATCTGCCTGTTCTCTTCTTAGATATTAATCTTATTTTATACTAGAAATTTTCTAAATCCTAACCCAAGTAAGTAATTAAACCTTAAAAAAAAAAGCAAGTACACTTGACGAAATCTAAGAACTCAAAATTAAGTGGGTGGGACAGTGACCAAGTTGCCACCCATTTATTACATGTTGAGTGGAAGGAGAATTATCACCTTAGGTACGCCGGTATAAACATCATCCCCTTGGGGATGGTTGATGATGATTCCTGGCCTCGGATTCAGCTCATTCATGGCTATGTCATCGTACATAAACACAATAATGTTCTCTTCCTTCAATCCTCCTTTCCTTAACAGTTGATAAGCGTGGCATACATCTGCCTGCACTTGCACCCCAAATAAACAGGTGTTTTCCCATGTAAGCAAACCAGTATTATAAACTAATGGTAGCTAAGCAAAGACTGGGATTATAGTTGTTGATAAATGGTTTTTATTACCTGATGCCTGTAATTTCCATAGCCAGATGAACCAGCCACGAGAACAGCCCATCTGGTTCCGAGTTGCTGATCATCTTTTTCTGAAGGCAGTCGGATTATTCCAGACTCCCAGTGGTTCAACCGGGTGGCTCTTCCACCATTAGCTGCTTCAAAAAGCAATAATAGAAGGAAAAGCAAAGCCGGGTTGTTGTGGAAAACATAACCTTGTTTTGCCATGGGGTGTTTTAATATAAACGGAACTGGTTCGGGAAAGCCAGTCACAACAAGAGAATAAGGGAACTTTGAAGCGAAAGGAGAAGTGAGAGAGAGAGAGTATTAAAGATGGAGGTGGGTTAAAGTGTGTGAGATGCCATGCAAAAGAACAGGTTGACACGTGAGGGAATAGTTTCAGAATTGTGGGTCCAAAACTCCTCTTCTTTAAACTCATGGCAATCCCTTTGTCTGTATATATATTTTTTAGTTGGTGTTTCTTCTGGGCTTTAGTTGCTTATAAATCTAACAGAATGAAGGGACAACTAAAAGCAAAGACTATTGGAGAGGTTTAAGGCTTTTAAGCTGGGTTGGGTTTGGTTATCGATAGGAAGCAATGCTATTCAAAAGTTGTCCCACAAATTCCGCAGGTAACAGTCTTGTCTGTTAAGATTTGTATATCAGTTTCCCTGATCTATGATTGGACAAATGTATATGCTGCCAGATTTTTTTAGTCTTGCCTAGAAGGAAGTTTTAGAGGGCTAAAAAGGTGGGTGATCTAGGGAAAATGGAATAAAAGAAGCTTGTCTTTATTAGTCTGTATTAATCATTATTGGTGCTTGCTTGACAAATAAGGGTGTTGTCACTTGTCGGAGGCCGAAATGCAACAAAACAAATTAAACAAAATTGATTCAGGTAATAGCAAATATAGAACAATAAAGTAAAACAATTTTCAGCCGTCACTTGCGGGAGTGCTCAGTTAGTTAGAGCCGACGACGGTTACCTAGCGTTCCATGGGCCTGCGAATCCTCTTATGGTAAAAGAACAAAAATACCGAAAAGCTCTGCTTCAAAAACAAAAATATTTGTATTCAATCTTACGTGGTAAATTCAGGACTATTCCGTATCACATTTTAAATTTAATCCAAATGCTGAATCACATACTATTCTATTGAATGTAACAGCAGAGCCTGTAAACGAGGTAACCAGGAAGTGTTGGACCAACAACGCTGGGATTCCTGTTCTAAAAGGATATAATACAACAAATGAAGGAAAACTTGAGTTTCCATGAAAACCGAAGGATGAAGTTTCCTGCTCTTGGTCCCGAACCTATAATGTACATTGAGACTAGCCAATGACAAAGACATGGACTATTCTGCATCACAAAATTAGACATAATCTAACTCCTGGGTCTGGTTTCCCAACATTTAGTCAATAAGTAGGTACACTTCACGGGGAGTGGGGGAAGATAACTCAGAATGTGGTGTGTCACACAAAGAGCTATTCAGCTTGTACAATGATCGCCACTCGTCCATGACTACCATTTGATGCGGAGTTAACCCGGGAAGTGATTTTTGATGGAGGAGTTTCAGAACCTTTTCAGTTTTCCCCAGAACATGAGCTGCATGTCTCACACTCTCTTCCCTCTCTTCTATGGCGCTGGTCGAACACTTGATTGAAATGAAACATTGTAAGTTGGTGAGACAAGCGGCCAATATATCAGAAACCATGACTCTTATCGCTTCGAATAGTCTCTCACTCGTCTCATAATTTTTGTCTTTGTAGCCTAGCAAAAGGGATTGGCTTATCCTGTACATGGAATTAGCAGCCAACACCTTGATAGGCCACTTTGAAGGGCTATCCATTAGACACAGATTCGCATTGTTCTTCTTAAATTCCATGAATATGTTCTTTGCTGAATCAGAAAGTACTTCTAGTATTTCTTTTGTGCTTTTTCCTTGGAGGGACAGTTTACGAAGGTCCACATTTAGCCACCTATGATACAGCTCAACAGATAGCCAGACAATATCCGCAGCCTTCCCGTTGTTTACCAGCTTCCCGTGCATGTGCTCTATGCTTCTGACATACACCAAGCCTTCATTTACTCCAGTTATAAGATGTTTGATTGAGTAGCCATCGATGTTTGGAACTGCAAACGCAATGCTTGTCAGTGTCACCAAAGAAAGAGACCAACAAATTGGAGCTTCTTCAGTATCTAGAGGGGGTACTTTGAAACTGTCAAACTCTGCAAGTCCTTTGAATCCCTCAGAAGGTCTTGATAGTTCCAAAAGTTCCATGAGATGTTTTGGCTGTCTCTTCTTTGCTTTCCGCCACCAGTAATCGGTGGCATCTCGGTTTTCCTTCATCATTAGGTCAACCAGTGCATCTTCGCCTTCAAGATGCAAAACAAAACGGCTGAGATCCTGCTTGTAGTTTGGGGGTGACTCTGGACCTGAGTCATTTCTAATGCTGTTGTTAGGTGTGAATTTCATCAGGCAATCTCTACCATGGTCATAGCATAACAAAATCGTACCCATAAAGTAAACCGAGACAAAACGAATCACTTTGCTCATGAACACAATTCCAGCCTGAATTCCAATACATAAGTTGAGAAGTTTGATCTTTGCATCATGGAGAATTCTCCTGCATCGCGGATGATGTATTGGTATGTTGCTCAACGGGCACTCTTTCATCTCCACTAATGCCTTTATCCAGTACTCTTCTAGCTTGTAGTTGCTGTCGCAACCCTTCTTCCTGCCTCTTGTTGGACACCTGAAATTGATAGCAAGAAACCATCTCATTGCAGGGGCAATTGTACCCATTCCAACAGCAACAGCCTGTGTAAGTAGCACTAAATTGATTGACCATTTATAATCAGAATCCCCTTTGCAGAACTCAAATGACCCACGCATCAAATAAAATCGAACCATGGCTTCAGCTAATGTTGCAGCACTCAACAGACATAAGGCACCCGAGGCAGTACATGTAACTGATCTTCCCATAACAAATTGGGGACTACAGGTATGAGCCATCATCCAATATTTCATTAGAGCTTCTCTAAGTTTATCTACTAATGGCTGGCCACTTTCTTTTGCCATTGAGCATTCTTTTTGAGCCATTTCATACTTCTTTTTGTATTTAAGTTCTAAATAACGCTTAATAGTTGGAACAGTCAAAGCTGAAAAGCTGAAAACAAGTAATAAAACAAGCATGAGAAACATTATGATAGCATGTTCCAAAACGAATACATAGATTACCCCGGTACCAAGTTGAATACAGATATTGACGACAACAGTAATAACAAGTATCCCCAAAGCTACAACGTTGCTCAATTTTTCTTTATTCTCCATGGTTCCTAAAGAAGGCATAGAGTTACCCATTACCGTACAGATCAAGGCGGCGCTGCTTAGTTTTGCAAGCTGATCTTGGCCACGAGGCATGGGGGTATTCAAATCCACTGATAGTTTGACAGCGACGGCTATTATAGTCAAGGAGGTGGCATTGATGGTGAAGGATTTGCAAGGGAACCATAGTTTCGAATGGCGGAAGCCATGGATAACATCTGCGGCCATAGCAAGCGCACAGGCAAGAGATGCTGCCGCTATGTAGACACCAATCCATGGCAGTGGTTCACTGAATTTGGCTTCATTCAGGACCCCATCGATGCCGCACCCAAGCTTGCCCATCTTCTCCTTTGTTTGTCTATATTTCTCCTGGATGCAGATTCTTAGTTAACCCTCTGCCATTTGATTTTCTCGAGTCCCGACAAGGAGGGGTATGTGGTTCCAACAGTCAACAGTGTCTGTCTTTATATTTAACTTGAATTACTTTTTTGGTACACTGATTAGTCATCATTTATACTATTTTAGTTGACGGTGCTAAGGGTACAATTGGGTTTTCGGCAAAACCAGTCCATGATCATGAATCGTGGACATAGTCAATTAATCCAATGAATTTGTTATTAATCTATCTCCATTTAAATTAAATAATATAATTTTATAATTGTATGAACGTGATTCAACTTTGATACATCCACAACATACCAATGAATTTATAATTATTACATGTATTATTCAGAATTATTTTATTTATAATAATAATTATGACTTTCATTTAAAAATTATAATTGTGATAATTATATTTATTATTCAATTCACTTATTTTTTCAATCCATCGATTAGTTGAATCAAAAAAAATATTTTTATTTAATCTTCACAATTTTTTTATTTATTTCAAATGAAAATATAAGAATTTAAATTTTAAAAAATAAAAATATAAAAATTTGTAAACAATTTTTTTATATATCACCTTTGTATATTTGTAATACCATTTTGGATGTAATAAAGTAATTACCTACTTTAATGATATCCTAATTACCTAAATCAATTATTAACAATTCATTTTTATATTCAAACAGTATAACCTTAAATTGGCAATAACAAATGTAATTGAATTAATTAATACAAATTCAAACTTTATACATGAATAATAGTGAAATTTAATTCATCCATTTTGAACCAATAACTATATTCTTTATTTTTTAATATCAATTTTATTTGATAGGAAAAAAGTAAAATGTTTGAAGTTTAGAGAAATTTTCGTAATTTGTGCATTAGGGCATTATTATATAAATGGCTGATGATCTCATGTCGGCTGATTAATTTATCTAATTATTACTACTTTCAAACTAATTTATGCTTTAATCTTCTTTCTGAAAAGACAAATTATTTGGTTTGGCCGCCTTCTTTTATTCGTCAAAACGCGGCAAATCACGCCGTTTGGATTGTGTTCGTCAAGCTTTACTCAGTAATAGACCAGTCCATGGCCCGACCGGGCCCGGCCAAAAAATGGGATTGTGTTGTTAGGTTTTTTCTTTTGGGCTTTGTATTTGGACTTTTCTTTACATTGTTCTTCAAGCCTATTTTCAATACTAAACATCATATTTTTGAAAAAAAAAATAGAGAATAAATTTGGATTAATTTATTATTTTTGTGTGTTAAGATTATCATAAATTTTAAATTAATGCTTATGCTGAAAAAAAATAAAAGTTACTTTATAACTCAATTTAATATTGAAAATAATAAATTTTGAGCCAGATGTGACATATCGTGAAAATTATTTTGAGAGATATATATCTTTTCATTTTATTAATATAAAATTATTAACTTAAAAACTCCAAAAACACTTAAACAAGTGACGGTAAAAAAATTTATGATGGTTAAGCCATTTTTTATGGCACCACCAAATAAGAAAAAAATTTAAAATCAAAATAAATAAAAATACTTTTAAAAAAAAGACCTGGCTGGTGACGTCAAATAAATTGGCACCACATCAAAATTTATTTTCTCCCCCATTAAATACAGGTTATACAAGTATGGGAAGATATAGTTATATTGGTGACTTCAAATACATTCACATCACCAAAAAAACTAACTTTTTAAACAATCAGGACAATCATTGGCTAACATGGTTGGGTGGTGACATCATTCATTTCCACTGTTTATTTCATGTCATTTCCTTACTTAATTGAAAAGATAAGATAGGTGATTTTTGTAAATAATAAAAATTTTTAAGTTTATTTTTATAAAAAAAACCTATTTATTATGTATAAAACATAATCATATCATATCAATTAGACTTAATCTATCTAACCCAACCCAGCCCCAACATTGGCGAAGGCAGCCCAGGCCTCATTAACAGAGGAGGCGGTTCACATCAGTTGCCCAATTTACCCCTGTACAATAAATTCTGTTTTGTTTTGTTTTGTTCTACCTTTCTTAATTTTCTTTTTATTTTGCTGTGAATTGGGTTCCTCTGTTTCGATTGAAATCGCAAAGCAAGGAGGCCTCTGTTTCAATTAGGGTTAAGTTGCAGAAAGGTAAGCACACTCTTTTTATCTTATTCTTGGATCTAGGCATTCAATTTTGGTAATAACTGTAGCCCCAATAAGTCAATTGAACCCCTTATCTACAGTTTGATTTCTCTTGGTATTGGAATTCAGTTTGCTTCACAATCCCAATTGCATTCGAACTGAAATTGCAGTTCTCATCAATTTTCCTCTTGTTTTCTTGTTTAGTAATTTTAATCCTATGTTCAGTTTCCGAATTAGGTCTACATTCGACAATAGTTTTGTGTTTACCCCAAATTCCAATTTTCTAATACCCGACTACAATATATGCTGATGATTTTCCATTGAATTTTAGAATTGAGTAGCTATGGGAGGTCATGGAGGGTTAAATATTTTGCCCCAAAAACGTTGGAATGTTTATAACTACGAGAACAGAGAGAAAGTCCGGAAAGACGAAGAAGCTGCTGCCAAAGAAGAGCAGTTAAAACGTGAACAAGTAAGGAAAAGGGATGCCGAGTTCCGTCTTGAGCAGCTTCGGGCTGCTCGTGGCTTGGCTCCATTAAATAAACCTGGAAGTTCAGAGCCTGCTGCTGCTGCCACTGATCCTGAAGAGGCTGTTGAACCGGAACCCAAATCTGGTCACATTAATCTCTTTGAAGGGATTAAGATTTTTGATCCCATCAAAAGTTCAGGGAAGGAAGAGACTGCCGAGAAAGATGGGTTCAAGAGGAAGAAATTGAAGAAAGAGGAGGCAGCACCCAAGGTTGTGGCACCTGAGGACGAGAAATATCGATTGGGTTATGGGATTGCTGGAAAGGGAGTAAAGTTGCCATGGTACCTGGAGAGGCGGAATGCGGATGTTGAAGAGGGGAGTAGCAATGATGGGTCAGATAGAGTGCGGAAGGATGAGGGAAGGAAAACTGGGAAGAAGACTATAGAAGAGTTGCGGGAAGAACGTTTGAAGAGGGAGAGGCGGGAGAAGGAGAGGGAAAGAGCATTGTTAATCGAGAAGAACAAAACAAATAGGACTGTGAAGGACACAAGGTTTTCCAGGAGGTGAATGAGCTTGCAGAAGTTAAAGCTCAGCAGTTTCATCTTTCGAAATGTTCAAATTGTAGAGTCATTTGAAATTGGGGTCTAACTGGCCTTTTGATATTTGTTAGAGCAGCATATAAATTTACTCCATATTTAATTTCACAATATATTTTGTAAGAGCTACGTTTGATGCTTATGAATGACAGTTAACATTTCTTCATCAATTTCCATCCCTCCCAACTCCAATTGTTTGATATTTACTTCCATGTCTGTATAGTGTGGATGGTATCATTTGTTAGACTTGTTAATCAATAGTCTAATCTTTGATTCCATCCTTACCTGCGCAAACCAATGAGAATAGCTTTGAAAGCTATATTCTTATTGAGGTTTTGTTTTTGAATTCAAGAAATTACGTATGAACTTTGTGCATGCATGATGCCATCCATCAAGATGCATGAAATCTGAGCTCCTGATTGGATGATCATATATTTCTCTTTTTTGACTTTGTTTAGATGAAGCATGTGCAAATTCCAACATATTTTTAAAGATGTATTTTGCAAAATTATAACCCAAAGTTAGTTGAACAAGCTTTCTCAACATGACTAGGTCCTATAATAAAGATTCAAGTCTAAATATATTTAAATTGAGAGATAGGCCTTGGTCCCCATCTCCCCTGTTTTTATGGTGCAAAGCTAAAGACAAAGTCGTCAAGGAAACTTTTTGAATTCCCCCACCGTAATCTTGTTCTGTACCGTCCAACATATTAAAATATCATTTGGTCCATTACGCATTATAGCTTTTTCACTGTTGGATTATGTCAACAACTTTATATAATATGGTTTTGAGTTTTAACTCTTAATCTGTGACAGAAAAACAAATCAATTAACATCAACCATGATTGTATATATGTACAGAACATGAAGGTCATAAACAATGGATGGTCTTGGTGGACATAACATGCCAAATCTTATCAAGGTATGGTCCTGCCAAGAAATTTAGTAGAAAGTTAGGTGGTTAACTTCTTGGAAATATTATCTGTAATCCTAATGCTGACGGAACTGAAGTTGAACTCATTTTCTCAATAGCAACTTCACTTTTTTTTTCTTTTTGTAATATTGGATACAACGGCTTCTTCTTGTGAAGGAGTTGATTGTTTGAAGCTTAAAGACTTCATAAATTTTACAAAAAACCAGGTTGAGAGAAAGAGAGAGAGTTCATCGTCCGTTTGAAGAAGCAGAACAGAGACTTGATTTAATTATTGCATATGGCATCGAATACAAAAACTCTCTTGCATTTCGAGGATCTGGCGCTCCCTTCGGTATGTTTTCTGGGTTCTTTTCTTTACATCAAAGTTTGCTTCCATTGATCATCATTGTCCAAGGTTTAGCTTCTTGGTTCTGCATCATTGGCTTGTTTCTCTACTTTTAGGAACACCTTTGGTGTTATATAAATTTTTGGTTTTCTTGAGTGGTCAGTATCTGCAGATTTCTTTAACTTCTTTTGGTTCTTCCTTCACGATTATATGATGTTTCTATATTGAATTTTTTTTATCAAAGACCATCTAACAGTTCCATCATGAACATGAAAAAAAAGGGTAACTTCAAGCTTCTGCAATCTCAGCAGCAGTGTGAATTGCACACATGCAAGTATTGCTGTTTTAGAGTTTAATTCACTAATTTAGAAATCACATTGCTTAAACTCCAGTTTCAGGTTATAGTGATGAGGGCAAACATGGGATGCGCTCAATGCAGAGAGAAAGTCTCTAAAGTTACTTCTAAAATGACTGGTAGGAACTTTGATGGGTAAACCTCATATCATAGCAAACTAATCTCTTTAAATTGTCCAGTCTAAAAATCTTCGAAGCTAAACTCCATTTCTAAATTCAAAAGCTAATGTGAGTTCTTGAGAAGATTTCATCAACTCAAAAATTGTGGATAAATTGGTTTGGAACAGACAGGAACGTTCAGAATAAAGGAAATTGTTGTTCAACTTGCAGGGCTGAGAGAGTACATAGTGGATGTAAGCAATAAACAAGTGGTTGTAAAGGCAGATTTTGGGTTTCGTTGGAAACTGAAAAATGAATTTTCTAAGACCGAAAAGAGAAAGTATTGGCATCTACTTGGAGTCTTCAAGTGTTTGGGCCTAATTTGTTTCTGTAAACAGATAGCATTAGCTGATTGAGCTAAGCATTACCAAGGAAAAAATAAAATAAGAAGAAAAAAAAGAAGGAATTCTTTAATGATATTTAATTTGATTGGAAACTGTGCATTGTTTGTACGAATAACATGCTGTAATTCCTTGGAAACTTATTCCATTTTTAATCATATTTCAAATATTCATCATTATCTTTGATGAAAACTGTATAACATCTATAACATACGATAAAAGCTATCCCGTGGTTGCTTGAGATTGCAGGATTGAAGATTGAGCAATTGTTTGGTGAAGACACGTCATTAAGGTCTACCATCCCATAAAAACAATCGTATGTTTGACATCCATCCAGGTTTATACGATTGGCATCTGCATTCTTCTTCTTCTTTTTTTTTTTTTTTTTTAACTTTAGTGAAAATGTAAAAACATAACATTTGCTTAGTTTTGTTTTAAAGCTATAATAATAATAATAATAATAATAATAATAATAATAATTGTTCTTCCCAAACAGCTTGTGGCTAAGCATGGAACCAGCTGGCTTGAGCAACTCGACACGTGCTGCAATTTGGCAACAGGTGTCATTTTTTTGGTCAAGATGGATGGTGGCTACTTACTAGTTACGATAAAAACACGTAAAAGAGGTGGATCAAGGGGAAAAAATGAACCAAATTCTCCTTGTTAACCAGCGGTAAACATTCATTCAATCAAGCATGTAGCATATGAATAAACCTGAAAACAATGAATTTTTTTTAATAAAAAAAAAACACATAACAAGGGCACCATTAGTGGGCTCAGCTTTGATATAGTGATTTTCATATCTAAAAGGATCCCTATCATAACTCATCAACTAGCAAAGTACTTCCATTTTCTTAGGACAAATCATGAACACTATCATGACAATCTCAGTAGAATCTACAGCCGTAATCCTAGGAAATTGCTATATCCCCCACTGATGATTATACTTCTTGACCACCGGCGTAACCTTAAAACATACTTGAGAGGAAGGCCAACCCAGTGTGCTTTTAAGTACAAATGCAATAATCAAAACCTTTTCTTTATGAAAATATAAATTTATCTACAAATAAAAGTTACTCTTAGATGCAATATTGATAAATTAACTTCAGTATCTATAAGTGGGAACCAACCATAAAAACTTCTGCTAATTTGCTCAAAGCTAACAAGTAACAACCAATTGAAGGTGAAGACTCCAACGACTACTAATTCCTCTTCCCTTTTCCTTCAACATATTTGTCCAGAGGAAGGTAAGTTGAGGGAAAATATTCAGGACCAGGGTCGCTTACCACTTCTTCATGATATATCCCATAACTATGCCGAGCAAGCCGATCAACATGACAAACATGAATGACACACCACCACCGCTTTTGCTGCCTTCACGCTTGAACAGATCCTAAAACATTTGAAATCTTTATGTGTAAGAAGTTTACATATGGCTCAGATCGAAAGAAAATAATAAACAAGAGAGTTTTGATTAAAGGCTCCTAAGCACAGAATACATTTTACTAACTTGGTCATTACAACAAAAGAAGATGGCAGGGGAAGCACAGAAGAATACCAGAGTAACTTTACAAGCAAAACGCAAAGAGCTTTTTGCTGTATGCATGCAAGCATCAGTTGAGAAGCAAGTGGGAAGGGATAGAACGGATAATACTACTCTACACATTGAGTGTAATCTATATGGTTAAAGTCATAGTCTATTTTCCCTCACCAGTTCATGGCGAAGCTTGTTACTTTGTTGAATTGCCTTATTTTTTTCCTCAGTCAGCTTTGTCATAAGAGCTTTCTCCTGCAATTATAGAAAGTATCATGTTATTCTGCTGTATCAACATCACATGCAATGTACGCCAATTAGAAAAATAACTCCGGGCCCCGATGCTGCAAAAGCTGGCTAGGGGCATTCAGTAGAAAGTGTAGATGGTGCCTCCTTGCTGCATGGTGCTACGACAATCTGCTGAACATTGCTTTGGGCTCAGAAGCTCACAAAGATGTCTAGTATCTCAACACATTTTAGTCTGAACAATTAGAAATGAACTTCTCTAACTATAATTCGACTCTAAACCACCCTCTTAATCATCATTCAATTCGAAATGACCTTGAAAATAAGGAACTTACTGTTTCGAGATTACCAAAATAAATTACAATTATTAAGATAAATTAAAATCAATCGTGCATATGCAGAAGCACACAGCGAAATCATGATAGAGAATTCAAATTTTACCTCAGAAGATATTTCTTGAGCTTCAAGCCCTTCCGTAAATGTTCTGGCACCCTGCATTCAGCAAAATTACCAAAAGAAAGAAGACCAAAAGAGAACTAATAACAAAAATACATGCAACGAGATCTTACTGAAGCAAACTCAGCAGCATTTGCATGCTTGCCGTCTGAAAAAGAGACTCCAGGTGAAGGTCCCTCTTCAGACCCTTCTTGTGCTGTTGAAGGTGGAGAAATATAAACCACTTTCAACTTGCACTCTTCAACCACATTTCCAGCTTCTTTGTTGAACTATAATATGAAAGATTCCCCATAGATCATAAACTGCACATACTTGCAAATCTCGAAGTAGTAAATAATACAATGAATATAAAGTTAACTACCATTTCTGCAGTTATATCGTTTGCCGTTAAACCGTCATTCACTTTTACACTTTGAAGGAGGAATTTGTCCCGGCATTGCATATCAGGAGGAGCCTCCTTTTGCGCTTGCATTGTAACTAAATCAAAATCAATCATTGTTTTAGAAACCGCAAAGTATCAAGTAAAATACAATTGATTTACAACACCTATAACATCGCATGTGGATCGAGGCAAGACGACCCCCGTGTTGGGACGGACGCAGTACTTCTTCGGATTTGTTGTTTTCACCTGAAAACAAAATCAATTAACTCAAAAAGGAAATGTACAACATCATTTTGAGATTTAAACAATAAAAGCCAAAAATTTCAGGTGGAAAAAATATTGATTAATTCCTTCGCGTTGCATTTTTAAACGTAAGAAGCTTATGATAAATCAAAGATCAAAAGTTACAAAACTACATGTGCCTGCCTACATTGAAAGGCGATTAATTCGAAGCTGATAAAGGTGCGTACCTTAAAAGCTACATAATTATCAGTTTTATTCGACAATTGAAGCGAACACGAGATCTGCTTCTTTAGCTCAACTATTCACCAAAAAAACAAACACACACACACACACAACAAAAAGAAGAAACAAATCACAACAAAACTCCATAAAAACAAAAACCGTAGATCCACGAGGAAAAAAACAGAACTTACAAGGAAACTTGAGCTCAGAAGGCTCGCTGCTAAGAAGTTCGCCCGTGCTCATTTCAAATCAATGAGATCATGCAATTGCGTTGGTAAGGATCTGATAAAGGATATCTTTCTCAAAGGAAAGATAATATTTTTCTTCTGATCTGAGAATTTATGTGTTTCGCTTCTTTTAAATAGTGAACGTGCGTCGAAGAACAAATGAACTGAAAAGGAAAGAAAAAGAATCCGATATCTTTCTCTAAATCTCTATCCCTAGTTTTTGATTTTTTTTTAATTATTATTAATTTCTTAATGATTCTTTTTATAATCTTTAAAATGATTATATTTTATTTTTTACAATAATTAATGTTTCATATTTTTATTTATTTATTAAGGTATCTATTGGAACGAGCTCAATAATTTTTCGTATTTTGTAAGGTTTCAAATTTTGAATCTTCTTTGTTTGGCCTAATATATTATGTTATTTAGTATTAGAGTTTGATATTTCTTTTAACATGGTATTTGTATTTGGTAAAAGTTATATATTTTAATATTTAAAGGTAATTCTAGTAATTTTTTAATATTTAATTTGAGTTTTGAAGTTGATTTAATGAAAGTTAATTGCTCATATAATTAGATTATTATTTCTATCTAATAAAACTCAGTTAGTTTTCTTCAAAAATAATTATTATTAAGTTTGAATTTTTTATTATTTTGTTAAAGTTTAGGGTTTTAGATTTAATTTTATATTTAATTTTGTCAAATGCAATTCAATAAATGTAATTTAGCGTGAGTTATAAAGTCGATTTGAAAAAAGTTAATTATTAATTTTATCAGTTAATTATGAATTTTCATCATATTAATTTTAAAACTTAAGTTAAGCAAAAAAAATTAATCCTGTTATTTTTAAATATTAAAATTTATAAATTTTGTTAAAAATAAGTATAATATTAAACTAAAAAATAACACAAAAACCATATTAAAAAAATATCTAATTTAAAATTCAAATTATGTATTAAACCTTTTCTCACAAATCTTAGGTTAAGTTGAAACAGTGTGCTCACTTGAAATAAATTTAAGGGAGTGATCCTTGTAAATATGTAAAATAATATATACGTAATTTTCTCTTGAATTTATAATAGAATTTAATCAAATTAGAAGTCCATCACTTTATAGAGAAAAAGCTATGATAAGTCTACATATTTAAAAAGAGTTTAAATAAAATTTATATTAACATTTAAAAAGTTAATATTGAGGTTAAAATTTAAAAGTTAAAATTAAGAATTAAAAAATATTTAATTACTTTTAGTTTCTAAATAAATTCACAATAAATATTGTGAAGTAAGACTAGACCTGCTCATGGGTTGGGCGGCCCGGCCCGGCCCGAAGGCCCGCCCGAAATGTGGGAGGGTTTGGGCAAAAATATAGGCTCGAATAATGGGCTTGGGCAAAAAAATTAGGCCCGTTTAAAAAATGGGCCGAGCCTCGGGTAGAGTCTTTTTGGCCCGAGCCCGGCCCGGCCCGGCCTGAATTTACTAAATGACAAAAAAAATATGCTATTCTTTTTTGTTTTTGAATTTTATTTTCTTGATGTTTTCTCCCTATTTTGATACCATATTACTATTATGTTGCTACTAATTTGTTGTGATTATTTGGATATTGTATAAAACTTATTTTATTGTTAATTTTGTTATTATTTTAAAGGCATTTGTTAATTTTGTTATTATTTTAGAGGTATTTACTTGTTTAGTTGCATCTATCTTAGTATTATTTAAGTCAACATATTTTTTAAAATTAAATTTCAATTTGTTGGGAAATATTTATTTTGATTTTTTTAGTATTTTTGATGTATTATATATATTTAAAAATTATATAAAATAATATAAAATTAATACGGGCGGGCCGGGCCGGGCCCGGGTTTTAGCATTTTTATATGGGTTGGGCTTGGGAAAAATTTTAGGCCCGGCCTGACCCGAACCCGATGAATGGACCTAGATTTTTAGTTGAACCCGGCTCGAATCCGGTCCGGCCCGGCCCATGAGCACCTCTAAGTAAGACTATACTGAATGTAGATGGGTGCAATTATATATTCAAGATAGAAATGTACAAATTTTCTATAATTACGGTAAATAATACAAATAAATAATTACGTGATAAAATATATTATTTTTAAAATAAATAAATATATTTGAATTGTTAAAACAATAATATTAAAAAAAATAATCACGAATTCCTGAATATCAACAATAACATTAACTTAAAGAATATATAATAAAAAAAAACTTCTCTCCTCACTTTCTAAATCATCTCAACGTGACCATTGGCAACATATGGATGAGTATGGCATGATAATTGAGAAACTCCTTTACAATTGGACTTTTTTCCTGTCACATCTTCATTTATTATACTAATTATTTTAAAATATAGAGAGAGAGAGAGATCCAACTTAAGCATACACTCAAAGAAAAGTCATAACAGATCGAATTTAGTAAGCACGAAAGTGATTAAATTATTAATAAAATTTTATTTTAATATTTTAAAAAATTATTAAAAAATTATTAAATTATTTAAAATTTTTATTAAATTATTGACTATTTAAAAATTTTTATTTAAGTCATTAGATTTAAATTTTTTTAAAAAGAAAAAGTTTAGCTAGTGAATTTTAAATGATAATTCGATGATTGGTATAGTTGATGAGTAGAACATACCTTAGATCCAACTTAATTTGATGGTTAGTGTTGGATATCGAAAAAAAATTGTTTTGATTTTGATTTACAGATACATGACGTTCAAAGTTGTTAATTAAAAAAACTGAATTGTAGAAGAGAAGGAGAACAAGAGCGAGAGCTTTCAATTGGTGTAGACGATATAAATAGAAAATGTTATATAACAGCAATTTTAACAGCTTAGGGAATTAAATGAAAATTTTCAAATAGTTCAATAACTATTTTATAACTTTTTGAAATTAAATGACCTAAATATAAATTTAATAATAATTTAATAACTATTTAATAATGGATGGATGAAAATACTGTAGATTGAGCATGTTAAAACATGCGGTCTTGGTTGAATAGGAAAGAAAGATGTTCAAAAATCTGAGTTAAAATCATTTGATTCAGATTTATTTTTACAAATTGTTCCAAGAATATATTTGGTTTATTAAGTTCAATAATTGCAAGTTTTAAATAAAAGAGAAAAAAAAGAAGGTATTTTCTTGGGTATGTTGTATTTTTTACTACAGTTAGAGAGTTCTATTAGATATTTAGTTTATCTGTTTGGGTGGCAATTATTCCTGGGTTCCCTAATGTATCCCAGATTTCTACATTGGCCTACTTCAATGGCGTTGTAGAAAATACACTGAAATATTGTTTGAAATCTGCACCATCAAGTTTGGGGCTCTGACTGGCTTTCGTCAACAATCACTCCCAAAGCGCATACGAAATGCCTTTGACTACCCATTTGAACTCTGCTTAACAGTGTAACAAGCTTGCTGGTAACCAACAATCCTGAGAAGAAGAAGAAAAAACCGGTATGGCATCATAATTCATGGGAATTTCCAATGAAAACAAAGTAAAATATCGTTAAATATTTTCATCTTGATCATACTTGTCAGCAAGTTCAAAGATTCAGATCTTTAATATGCTGTGCAAGCCCTTTCAACACCTGTCAAAAAAATTCCTAATAAAATGATCTGATTTAAAGTGGCAGGCACAAGGAAGGTGTTTTTTTGTACTCACCATCTTGGTATCCTCAAGTGCCACTTCCAGTGCATCAATTTTCTGTCCCATAAAGATGATAAAATATATTTCCATTGAATCTTTTTTGTTTTGTCAGAGACAAGAGGTGAAACTGTACTACTTACTTTATTGGTGTCTGCAAGTGAAGCTTCCAGTGCCTTTACTTTTTGTGGTGCAAACTTACCACTCATTCCCCTTTCCTCCTTTCCCATGTCTTCTTTACTTTTACCATTTTCCTGTTTTCACTCCAATTTAGCCTTCAACTTCAATCTATATACACATATATAGACACACAGACACACAGAGAGATGTTCACCATATCATGCATCAAAGCATCTCCTGAAGCTAGGTCACCATTTCCTTCATTATTGGTATCTTCTGTTGCAGAAATTGCCTGTGATAAAAAAAAAGGGGGGGGATAATATTTGTAGTGAATCTGTGAAACCATGTTCACATTTATTCCTACAAATGGAAAATTAATAATTAGAGAGAATGCCTTTCTACTAAGCAGGAGTCCACCTGAAGCATCTCTGTAATTTCTGGGTTCTTCCAGGGTCCTTTATCACTTAACAAGCAACCCCCGTAGTCAGCACATGTACAGGTTCCACCAAGAAACGCCGGCAAGTTACTGTTGAATTGAATGATAGCAATATTTAGTGGCTTAAATGCATAAATATAGACGTCAACTGCCAACTTTACTACATGAATATCTATACCATACCTTGGATCAATGACTTCAATGAGTTTGCTATGGTAATTAGATCCCAGAAGCTGAAACATCATAATCACTTCCCCAATTAAACATTTCCCTTGTTTGAGAAGGATATATAAATATACATATATATATATATATATATATATAGACTTCAATGCCACCATATGCAAGAAAGGAAATTGAATGCTTCAATCTGTACATGAATTTTGGCCAAGGTTCGAGCATCCATAAACGCCTTGAGAACCTTCCAAAGCATCCGGAACCCAGAACCAGCATTGATAATGAAGAGCCGGTTTAGAGTCTGCAAGAACAAATGTCATTTACCAAAATTTGTGTCTGATTGGAAGCACCAGTTGTGTTTGCATACTGAACAAATTTTCTACTGTAATAAAAGCTAATGAAACAAAGATTCTCCTACTAGTTGCCTCAAATAATGTTCCAACAATCCGTCACAAGCAGCATGCATCCCGATCGGACACTTTGGCTAATCAGTCAACATATCATTGCTTGTAACCTGGCTTCACAAGTTGACCATTCCCACTATCTTCCTCTCCCTAGTTTATCAATCTTAGTGAAAAACAAATGGAATTGAACTTACCTCTGGGTAGTAGGTGCTGTCAATCTTCTGAATTTCCATGAAAAGATATCTTGCAGGCTTTGAGAAATTAGACATCCCCTTGCCAAAGATAACATTCACATAAATTTAGAGCTTACTAGTAGGAAGTGATCAAATTATCTAGAATTCTACAACATGGTGATATATATTGTCATGATTGCGAGTAAGAAAAGGAAAACATCGATCTCGATTCATGCGCATCATACTATGATGCAACTTCAATACAAGATTATAGACAAGTAAAACTCTTTCAGCTAGAGAAGCAACATTTTCATGTCCCTCCCTTGAATGATGAACAAAATTGTGGAGGAATTAAGAAGGGAAGAGATGCTTACAACTCCCTTCACATCTAAGATACTTGTGGTGGATGCTATATGCCTCTTGGCTGCAATTGAGCATGCAGGGTATCTCAAATTTAGTGTTTTCTCTTGTTCTGAGACATGATACTTTACAAATCTGTCTATGCTGGTTGCTTGAAGTAATGCATTCAAGTCTACCATCCCAACCCTTTCTATGTATACCGGTCTACCACTTCGATCGACACCATGAAATCCATGAGGGTAGCATTTCTTCACCTCTGAGAGCTCGGTAAACTTAAATTCCTGGATGACAAATATTTACATTACAAGACAATGAGAAATTTGAGCAAACAATGCAGGTGGTCCTTAGCTTATCAATGTTATGTTTAAATTTCATGTATAAAAGAGTAAGATATAATTTGAATTATACTTGCCTTTTGGATTGCATCAACTCCATAGTCCTTGCGCCATTGAAGATAATTCAGAAACATTTCTTTTGCTTTTTGCAGATCAAAATCTCTCATTCTTAGAAACCTATATGCACAAGGAGAGCTCCATCACTGATCAATATATACATACGTATATATGTATATATATATTTGTTACATTTAATAATAACATTGCGTTCACTTTACCGTAGAAGTGTATGATAGTCATTGTGTTTTGCTGGAAACTGATCCTCAAGGAAAAGTAATTCACGGAACGACTGAACAATTTGTTCATCTTTTGGATCATGAGTCCCTTCAAGGATCCTTTCCATGCTTTTGCTCTTTCCGAGTTTCTTCAACGAATCTCGAACCTTGAGCGGATACGAAAGCACGGACTTAAGTCCCGATGAAGACGGCTTCTCCGCTTCTTTGCGCGGAGGAGGGAGGAGGAAATGGGTTTCAATGGGCGGATGGATAGGCCTACTCATCACCTTCGGAAACTGAGATGCATCTCTATAGGGAGAGTCACTGTCTCCTCCACCACCTTTGTCTATAGTTATTTCCCTATATTTCTCATTTGATTTATGCATATGCGCTCTGATTGAAATTTTATGTTTCAAACTCAGAAAAAAAAAAAAAAAAAACACTTTTAATGAGATCCCAATGGTGTTAAAGAAAATTAAACAATCAATGTTCTGACCTGCTGCGATTGCAACATATGATTGAACAATGATCAATGTTGAACATGCTCTTGTCCTGAAGTTCAAGTCTGAGCAATCATTAGCCAATGTGAAACGTGCAAGGAATTTAGAAAGAAAAAGTTGGAAATTCCTTGTTATGCAAAACCTGTTGAGAATCTAACTAAAATTAATGCCAAAAGTGGCAGCCAAGATATGAAGAGAATAAAACCACAAGGAGAAACAAATGAAAAGGAAACAAACAGAAATATATAAAAAGTCAAAAGTGAAAAGAAAGAGTGAGCAGAGAATATGAAAAATTGTTATTGAAACAAGTAAATTCGAGGAAAGGAATGTGATACTTTGTTGTAATAATATATATATGTGAGTGCATTAATCTGATTGACAAGGAATCTTATAACAGCCTAAAAGCAAGTAACTCCACGTTTTGCACATCTGAATTCTGATTCTTTGGGCTTTGTTTTTTTTCCTTGCGTATAGGATCAATACTTCCGTATCTTTGTTTCCTCTCAAAGCAGCAAAACGTCTAAAACTAACGTTATTTGAATCAAATTGGATAGTTCGGGGTGTCTGTTCAAAGAGGGGTTACGAGTCAATTGACTTAAGAGTTGTACGGTTGAATCAATTAAATTGAATTTTTTATTATTTTTATTTTTAATAATTTTTTAATTAAATTAATTGGACTGACAAAACAATGTTCTGACCGATTTAACTACCAATCCAATTTAAAAAAACAAAGCTAAAAACACTAAACTTTTTAAAAATAAAAAAAAATTCAATATAACCACAATGTACGAACAAAAGGGCCAAAACCTAGAAAAGGTAATACATTAAAGACAAGGGGACCAAGCCCAACCCTATCCTAAAGCAACCCAACAGAAAGGGAGGGAGGAGGCGTGGCTAGAAAAGCCCAATCAAGCGGGGCAGTTATACTCTCAACTAACAGACCCACCACTGAGGAGGAGTCAAAACCGGAACAACGACTTGGAGAATGATCACTACTGCCACTATGGACATCATCGGAAGTCGCTAACATAGGGAGATTCAAAGCTTTTAGAGCGACATCATTAACCAAACAGCAAAAGTTTAGTGCAACCAAATTGACATCACCATGCACAAGCCATCAAGGCTTATTGGCGACGGCACTCCACCAAACACAACGACCTTGTCGAAGCAGAAGGAAACACAAGTCGAGGAGACTCCTGACTAGAGCGGAGGAGAAAATCTCCAAAAGAAAACCACGGAAAGACCGTGAGGTGGCTGGGATTCTCTCCTCCTCCATTTAGGCGGCCAAAAGCCTAAGGGGCTAGGGAGAAATTGTAACACCCCTAACCCGTATCCATCACCGGAACTAGGTTACGAAACATTGCTGGAGTTTACAGAACAAATAGATAGAAGTTTCAAACATTTGATATTATATAATATTCATGTCAGAAACCAATCGAAATCAAACATATTGTCCCTTATATGAGCCCTCGAGGCCCAAAATACGCACTAAAAACAAGTTGGGACGAAATTAGGTACTTAAAGGATTTTTCAGAAAACATTAAAAATTTTCAAAGCTGTAGGGGTCACACAGCCGTGTGACTCACACGGCCAAGAGATAGCACGTGTCTTAGACCGTGTGGATATTCGAAATAGGGACACACGGCCGTGTCCCAACCCGTGTTCGTGCCCGTGTAACTCCCTGACTTGGGCCGCATAGTCAAGCCACACGCTTGTGTGCTAGGCCGTGTGAGCATATTGACTTACTCAATTTAAAAGATAAATGGGACACACGGCCATGTCACCTGGCCATGTGTCACACACGGCTGAGACACACACCCGTGCCTTTGCCCGTGTGGACGAAAATAGACCAATTTCCAAGCCACATTTCTTACCCAATTTGACATCAACCTAACCCAACATTTTTGCACATCAACAAGCCATAACAAGGCATTCAGAACAAGCCAAAATCAAGTCTTAAACATGAAATATCATCACATACAACCAATATGCCCTTAGGCACCTCAAATGACAATTTAAAGGCATGTCAACCAAGTATCTCAACTTACCTAAATGACCAAATTCATATATGCATATTCAAACCAAATTTTACTGTCTTTCATTCTATCATATCAATCACACATCAAACATGATAAGGTCAATTATATATATGTATCAAAATATAACAAACACAAGACATATAAGTGGCCAATCTCAACAAAACAATCATATGCCAACATTGGCCAAATTAACCTATACATGCCATTATAATCAAAGTTAATATACTGAAAGTACCAAAAGGATTGATGGATAGTGTGAAATAGCTCTGACCAACTTCTAACTCGAACGAGCTTCTGAATTACTATAAAACATGAAAAATAACATAGAGTAAGCATTTAAGCTCAGTAAGTTCGTATAACTCGAAATTTAACTTACCATTTATACGTGGTTCAATTAAAACATACAAATCACATACACATGGTTCAATTAAAACATACAAATCACATACACATGGTTCAATTAAAACATACAAATACTCAATTTAATTACACGAACATACCTTAATAAGTGTACGTAAATACGGAGGTGTCTAATAAGATATTTTCTCTTTGCATTGATCTAACTTTGTCCGAGGTCTGACAGGATCTATACAAATGAATTTAACTCATTTCAATATACTTCTCATTCAATTTATTCCAACATGGAAATTTTGGCAAAATTATCATTTTGCCTTATACTTTTAATTCCTTTGTAATCTAGTCCCTAGGCTCGAAAAATGAAATTCATACAATTTAATCCTTACTCAAGCCTAGTCGATTTTATAAATATTAATAGCAGCCCATATATTTCACAAAATTCACAAATTTACCATAAATTTATCATCTTTTTCAATTTAATCCCTGATTGATAATTTCATCAAACTTCTCTTTACAAATGTTGTTTATCTAATAATAACCATTCATTTTCTATTATTGAACTTCAAAATTCAAGCATATTCATCAATGGCAAAACCCTAATGCTTTAACAACTTTGCAAATTAATCCCTGAGGTAGCTAGATTAAGCTACTACGATCTCAGAAACATAAAAATTATCAAAAACGGGACAAAAATACATACCTAATTTAGCAAAATAATCTTGTCCAAATTCAAGCTTCCATGGCTAGGTTTTTTTTTTTCTTTTTGGTGGATGATGATGAGAATAGATTATTTTATTTTATTTATTATAACTTTAATTACTAATTTCCAAAATTAGCCTTAATAATTTATTCAATTTCCAATAATGATTATTCATGCTTAACCATTAATCAACCTTAATGGCTAATTACCATATAAGGACCTCTAATTTAAAATTCTATAGCTATTTAATCTCTTTAGCTATTAAAACTCAACTTTTGCACTTTATGTAATTTAGTTCTTTTTATCAAATTAGGCATGTAAACGGTAAAATTTCTTAACAAAATTTTTATATAATATTTCTATCATATTGTAGACCATAAAATAATAATTAAATAAATTTTTCTCTGACTTTGGATTTGCGATCCCGAAACCACTGTTCTGATTTCACTGAAAACGAGCTGTTACAGAAACCACGATATTAATTTTTTAAAAAATAAAATAAAAAGGAAAAAAAAGAGAGATAAAAGGAAGGAAGCCCCCAAGGACCAACTCCGAGGTCAGTTGCGCTAGTGATAGGGAAAGGGTTTGATGGGAGGGTGTAGTAGAGAAGGTAGAGGAAACAAGAAAAGAAAATGAAATGGAACAGAAAGATGATTGAGAAGGAGAGGATAAAAGGGGAAATAGAAAGGAGAGGAAAAGGAAGGAGGACAACCGACCATAAGGTCATCATTGACGACTAAGAATGGTAAAATAAGTTTCATAGGACTAAGAATGGTAAAATAAGTTTCATAGGACTACAAAGCCTTACATGGACAGAACTCATGAAACAAAAATCTTGACCCAAGCCAAGAGTAGAGGTCTTGTGTAGACCTAATTTCAATAAAGATTGATGCGTTTGACATTTTTAGGATGTCTTTTGCCAAGTCCCTCTTCCTTTGTCTGTCTCTTTCTTATAAGGAGTATGAAATCTATTTTACAAATTTTTTCAAGTCTTTTCCTTACAACTTTTTCGATAGCATTCTTTAAATTGAGGTAATCATTAGTAATATGATCTATATCACTAATCATTCTTTAAAAAATATTCTATCCTAGATTTCTTT
The DNA here is from genome assembly GCA_020496765.1 of Gossypium stocksii. Taxonomy (NCBI): domain Eukaryota; kingdom Viridiplantae; phylum Streptophyta; class Magnoliopsida; order Malvales; family Malvaceae; genus Gossypium; species Gossypium stocksii. The sequence continues at coordinate 108,929,695 of CM035627.1, read as the reverse complement.
TTTTTAGGGATCAAGTCACATGAATGACAAAGCTCCTAACATTTTTTATTCTCACTAAGAATTTCTCTTTACAGGGTGTTTAGAAGAGTTTAGTGGCAGTACTCTTTTTAGGTTTTTTTAGATGGTAATAGTTGTGATACCCATCGTCGGTTGATTTTTCTCCACTGAGCAATGCAATAGTTTAAGTCTTCTCTCCTAGGTCAACATTGCGTTGCTACCTTAGGGAACCATTGTAATGGCCTAAATTCAAAGTTATCGGAACAGTGGTTTCGTAACCACAAATCCGATTTAAAGAGAAATTTATTTTAATTTTTTTTTTACATGAATATTGTTGTGATAGGAAAATCGTATGAAAATATTGATAGAAAAATTTTACCGAATTAGTAGTTAGTTAATAAAAAGAAATTATTCAAGAAATTAGGTAAAGACAAGTTATCGGGAGCTTGATCTCGTAAAACCGAGTCAAAAATATTTTTATAAATATTTGTGGAATGTTAGTAATATTGTATTAAAATTTCGTTAGAAAATTTTAACGTTTGGGCAGTCAATTAAATGAAAAGGACTAAATTGGAAAAGGAGTAAAAGTTGTTAGGATGATTAAATAGCTTAAGTGTTTAATTAGAAAGGATTTAAAAAGAAAATAGACCCAAAATTTATTTGGGCTGGACGGCAAGGGCATAAAATCAGCAGAAAAGTGAATGAATTAAGGGCAAAATTGGAATATTGCATTATTAACTAAATAAAACTAGGACTAATATGGAAATATCTAGATTTCTTGAGATTTCTCTTCATTCTCATCAGAAAAACGCCATAGGAGGGGTTCTTTAAGCTGGTTTTTCATACTTTTTGCACCAAGTGAATTAATCCTTGCCTTTTTCTTGTAATTTTTGTGTTTTTAAGACTTTTACAACTAGGTCCTACTATTAAATTCATTAGTTTTTGATTTTATGGATGAAATTGAAAGTCACCATGGTTGAGTTCTGTAAGTATATGAATATTTAGCATGGAATTTAAGCTTTAATCTTATTATATGATGATTTTATGGAATAAAATGTAAAGAAAGTGAATATTTAGGACCTATTTGTAAAAGAGTGTGAAATTGAAGTTTGCTTCTGAAATTCTTGTTCCCAAAGGTTACAAGGTAGTTTAAAATGATGGAATAAAGTATTAATTGAGAAAAATCAGCTCAATTGAGAGGTTAATTGAGTAGGGACGAAACTATCACTTATTAAAAGCTTGGGGGAAAAAATGGTAATAAACCTCTTGCACTAAAACAGTTTTGGACAGCAGCAGTAGTCCAACTTTGAAAAATCACCATAAATTGTAGAAATCGAATTAGAGGGTGAACAAAATATGGAATTAAAGCTTATTGAGTCTAGTTTCTCATAGAAGAAAGAGAGTAAACAATAGAATTGTAAATCTTGAGATATAATGCATTTTGTGAGACAATGTCAGAATGATTTCGGGTTCCCCTGTTTTGACTTTGGAAAATCACCAAAAATTGTATAAAAATAATTATGGAGTTAAATTTATATGTTTAAAATCCTTAATGAATCTATTTTCAAGAGAAACAAGCGGGAACATCATCCGAGTTCCGTATGAGGAGATAATTAATTTTTAGTGAAGAAAGGTTGGAACTGTCATATAGCAGAACAGGGGTAACTTTAAAGAATAAACTGTACTAAATGGCTAAACCAAAAATTCTTAAAATTTTATGGTTAGAATATATGTGAGTCTAGTTTCAGGGAAAATTTACGGATCTTAATTTGGAGTCCCGTAGCTCAAGATGAAAATAATTTAGTGACTATGACGCAAGTAGACAGCCTTGGATGAACTATAAATGGTAGTGGAATTGTAAAAAATGGTACATATGAACATGAAATGTTAATTTGATAAATAAATTTATTTATTTAGATCCTGAAGACTCAAACACGAAGCTAGATCGAGAAAAGGAAAAATTTTGGGATTAGTAGATTTTTGTATACGAACAAGTATCGAGGTAAGTTCGTGTAACTTGAATTATATTCTTAAATGCTTGAAATGTATGTTATTGATGTGAATATGAATTGAATGTTCATTGTATGAAAATTTATGGAACATTGATATATTTGATGAAAAGTGGAAGAAATCCCGGTTGAATGAAAGGAAAATTCGATGGATCTCTGAAAAGGAATTGACGGTAAAAGGGGATCTAGCCCGGACGGGTGATCCTATCCTGATATAGCCCTCCCGAAGAATATGTGGAAAATGGATTTAGCCCGGACGGGTAATCCAAATTAGGGTCTGAATTTAGCCTGGACTGGTAATTCAGATCCAAGCTCATTAGAGTAATTGTCGTTGCAGGGGATTTAGCCTGGACTGGTAATCCCGACAATACTCTATGAGTTTATATTACAGGGGATTTAGCCTGGACTGGTAATCCCGCTGTAAGGATGAGGTTCGCGGGAGTGTGCTCTCTGAAATGAAAATATGCGCACATGAATATGAATTGACGGACCCGGATTTGTACACTAAAGTGTACCCCTGAAAATCCATCGAAATTCTGAGAAATTCAACGGGATAAATATGGGAAAATAATAATGGAATGGAAATTACGGTATTGATGAGCTCATCAATCTCAATATATATTATTGATACATTGAAATTATTGTACTAACTTGAATGTTGAGTTTGTACATGTTAAGGTAACAATACATTGAATGGATGTATGTATGTTTATTGTATTGTATCGAAAATATTAGGTAAGTATAATTCTTGTTACATGAGCTTACTAAGCACAATGTGCTTACCCTGTTTTCTTTTTCCCTATTTTGTAGCATCAAGAGCTCGGAGGTCGGATTCAGTCGGAGATACATCACACTATCAACCTCAATATTTTGGTATATCTAGAACTTTATTTTAGAAATCAATGGCATGTATAAGTTAATAAAGTAAATGTTGATGTGAAATGAATGTAAAGTTAGCCATTGGTATGGCTAACAAACCTTAGTTTGGTGTTTAATGTGATTATCTTATGAATGTGCATGAATCTATTATAAAGATATGCTAAATTGGATTGGTTGATTTGGATTGGTATCGGTTTAAGTTTTGCAGGGAAGGCTACATATTTATAAAGGGGATATATTGAGTTTAAAAAAAAAAAAATACTATTGTTCGGTAAACTTCGGTAATGCCTCGTACCCTATTTCGGTGACGAATACGGGTAGGGGGTGTTACAACCATCTTTGGTTCTGAGATGTACTCTTTTCTTTTTCTTTGGGTTGTTCTTCGTCGTTCTAAGGTTTCCTTTCGATGAGTTGTGAAATTAAAAACAATGGTAATAGTGAAATTGAATGCTATAATGGTAAAATTAAAACAAGTAATAGGATTTGTGTTTGGACTCAAATGTGACTATACTCGCGTGATGAGAATAGAAATGAGTATTATAGACATTAGTTTAAAATGTTATTATAATATAATAAATAATTAAAATTCATATCTATATTCAATAATAAAATATAAATTACAATTATATTTTTTTTAAATTGATAATTAAAAATATTAATATCATATTTATATTAAAATAATTTTGCAAGTATTTATAAATTTACAAGCATTATATAATAACATAATTTATAATATATTTATATAATAAGTTTATTTTGTACAAAACCCATGTTTTTATAACTTTCAATTACATATGTAGTTTTATTTTAAATTTGTAATAAAGTAGAATAAAAAATCAAAGTAGGAAAAATATTTCTACTAGAGGGGCTTTTACTTAGAGGTGTGCATGGCCCGGGTCGGGCCCAACTAAAAATTTAGGCCTGTTTGCTAGGCCCGATCCCAGCCCGACCCGAAAAATAAGCCTAAAATTTTGCCCAAGCCCCACCCAAATAAAAATATTAAAACCTGAGCCTGACCCGGCTCGTCCATATTAATTTTTATATAATTTTAAAATATATATAAACTATAAAAAATACTGAAACATCAAAATAAATATTTCTCAACAAATTAAAAATAAATTTTAAAAAATATGTATACTTAAATAACAATAAAATATATGCAACTTAACAAGTAAATGCCTCTAAAATAATAACAAAATTAACAAATGTCTTTAAAATAATAACAAAAGTAACAATAAAATAAGTTTTATACAATATCTAAACAATAACAACAAAATAGTAGCAACATAATAGTAAAATGGTAGCAAAATAGGGAGAAAACAATAAGAAAATAATATAAAAAAGAATTTTTTGTCTTTAGTGAATTCGAGCAGGGTCGGGCAGGGCCCGAGTAAAAACTGTCTTACCCGAGGCCCGGCCCTTTTTTAAACGGGCCTTATTTTTTTTCCAAGCACATTTTTCGAGCCTATATTTTTTCTCAAACCCTCCCACAACTCAGGTGGGCCTTCGGGCCGGACCTGGCTGGGCCGCTTGGCCCATGCACACTTTTACTTTTACCTTTTTGGACTATTGAACTCCAATTCACTTTATTGGTGTTATTCAAACACCACTCAATGTTTTTGTGAGGTGAGTTGTTGTCTTAAAAGTTGTGAAACATAGCTCCAATGAGCTTAAAAAAAAACTTTTTTGTGGTTACAACTTTCGTATTATTGTATAGTTGGTTAGGAGTCTTTTCCTTCAAGACCATAATAATACTCTTTTTTCTCAATGGCTAACTGGGAGCCAAAAGATAGAAAATGGGTAGGCCTACCATTTCATTGTTGAGGTTGTATATAACGGGGTAATAAACCTCCATCATATTGCTCCGATCTCATTTCTCAAACTTATTTCGTTTGGATTGTGAAAAGTGTTTCATCCTTCTAATACTTAGTAACTAGGCGATTCACATCGTGAAATGTAACACCCCAATACCCGGTTTGACCCAAGGAACTTGATATAGGAATATTACATTTAGTGCCAATGTGATTTTAGCTAATCACTAATATATTTGAACATTAAAAAAAATAAAGTTTTCATAACTTATATTTTTGTCCCTACTACTTGGAACACACTTGATCTTCCTAAATACATGCCATTCTATTTAAAATTTTTAAACATACCCTCTGGGCACTTGAAGATATGATGAGATGGATGCTCACAACCTCAACTACAACTCTTCAAAATCATTGTAACTATGTGTTGAAAATAAATGCGTTAAGTCGGTGAAGATTTAGTAAGTTGATAAACCGTAAAAGTAACACATTTTAAGTCTCATGCTTGGTATATTTTTGGATGATTTACCTTATAGTTTAATAAATTTGATGCTCCTAATCCTTTAATTTCATGTTTTATATTTAGGTGAGCATTGGAAAGTGAAAAGAGCAAGAAACGGGCCAAAAACAGGCAAAATAGGCTAATTTTAGCATTCCACACGGCCTAGGCACCTCCACACGGGTTCACTACACGCCCGTACTGATTATGCTAAGCCTAATTAGCTAGTACTGAATCGAGTATTGTTAGACCTACTGTTGCTGTAAATAATTTTGAATTAAAACTTAACACGATTCAAATGAAACAACAGTTTGTTCAGTTTGATGGTTTGTAGGACGAGGACCCAAATACTCATTTGGCGAACTTTCTAGAATTTTGCGACACCTTTAAGATTAATGGCGTTTTTGATGATGCTATTCGCCTTCAGTTATTTCCCTTTTCATTAAGGAATAAGGCTAAACAGTGGTTGAACTCTCTACCACGAGGGTCCATTACTAATTGGGAACAGATGACCGAAAAATTTTTGTTAAAATATTTTTCGCAAGCTAAAACAGCAAAGTTGAGAAATGATATCTCTTCTTTTGTGCAGATGGATTTAGAAACGCTTTACGATGCATGGGAGAGATACAAGAACTTATTGAGAAGGTGCCCTCACCATGGGTCACCTCTATGGCTTCAGGTTCAGTCCTTTTACAACGGTGTGAATCCCTTAACAAGACAACTAATCAATGTAGCCGCCGGTGGAACCTTGAACAATAAAACACCTGAGAAGGCTTATGAGTTCATAGAAAAAATGTTACTGAATAACTATCAGTGGCAAGTCATGAGGACAAAGCCGACAAAAGCAGCTAGTGTTTTCAACCTCGACGCGGTTACCATGCTATCTAACCAGGTAGAGCTTTCGAATAAAAAGATTGATAGTTTGTATGGTTCTACTTAGGTACATCTAGTGATGCGGTGTGATTCAAATGGAGGAGGAATGCACAACACAGAATATTCATCCTATAACCTTAGCACTGAGGATGAACAAGTTTACTATATGGGTAATAATTCTAGACCACAGAATAATCCTTATAGTAACACTTATAATGCAGGTTGAAGGAACCATCCCAATTTCTCGTGGAGTGGTCAAGGAAATCAAAGGCCACCACCCCCTCCAAGCTTCTAGCAACAATCTTACCAGCAAGAAAAGAAGTCGAACCTTGAGGAAATGGTAACAAAATTTATATCGGTGTCGAAAACCCATTTTCAGAATACTGAAATAGCGCTAAAAATAGTAAACGTCATTTCAAGGGCTCGAGAATGTAATTAGTCAACTTGCCAAGATGATTTCTGATCGACCACAAGGTAGCTTGCCAAGTAACACCGAAACTAACCCAATGGAGCAACTCCATGCCATCACTATGCTCGATGAGGAAGGGTTAGTTGAAAACGAACCAAAACCGATGCAAGAAGTTGTGGTAAGTAAAGGTAAGGTTAAGGTAAGTCACGATGAATAAAAACTAGTAAATAAAGACTTCAAACCTCGTGTGTCATATCCAAATGCGACAAGAAAAGACCACACAAATGAATAATTCGGTAAATTCCTTAAACTTTTAAAAAAATTACATATTAACTTACCGTTTATTGAAGCTCTTTTGCAAATGCCAAATTTAAATTCTTAAAAGAGCTTTTAGCAAACAAACGGAAGATAGTTGAGTCGTTGCATGTGGAGCTAAATGCAGTGTGCTCAGCTATTCTACAAAACAAACTACCTAACAAATTGAAAGATCCAAGAAGTTTTACTATTCCTTGTCTAATTAGTAGTTTAAATGTTAACAATGCTTTAGCTGATTTAGGGGCAAGTATTAATGTAATGCCTTACAAAATGTTTTAAAAACTAGGTCTTAAGAAACCCAAACAAACTAGGATGAGCATTCAACTAGCTGATAAAACCATTAGATTTTCTAGGGGTATTGTTGAAGATGTACTCGTAAAGATTGATAGATTAATATTCCCAGTAGGCTTTGTTGTCCTAAACATGGATGAGGATAGTGACATCCCTTTAATTTTAGGACGGCCCTTTTAGCGACTGTCAGCACTGCTATTGATGTTGGTACAAGTGAACTTACACTTCGTGCAAGTGATGAAATAATTACCCTTCAGGCTCGTGATTTGATTGAGATATCGAGTGAAAAAGATGACTTTATTAAACCTGTTAATGAGACTAATCACGTGGGTCAACCTTTTTTTACGGGAAACATTTTCGAGAAGCACAAATGAGTCACGTTCTAGTTCATGCGACAATAAGAGAACCATCCATGAAGAGCGAATGCTACAGATAGATAAACTAGACAAATGGCGGACCTATGGCAAAGAGGAACCTTGAATACAACATGATGAACTAAAGCAGCGCCATGACAAACCTAAGGTTAGAACAAATCAATTTAAGGTAGGGGACAAAGTATCGTTAAATGAAAAGGACCCTCGAATTGCCATTTTAGAGCTTAATACAAACAGATCAACTCCTTTCATAGTATTGAATGTTTTCTCATACAGTACAGTCGAGGTAAATCATTCTAAATTTTGCACTTTTGAAGTAAATATTACTCGGCTCAGACCATATAATGATAATATAATTGATAAAGAGAAAGAGGAGCCTTGACTTCGCGAACCATTATGACCATGCGAAAGGGAGGTAAGTCAAGCTTAAACTCTAAATAAGCACTTCTAGGGAGGCAACCCGAGCACTAACACCACTAACTAGTTATTTCTTATCTATTTTTCACGTTTTTAATGTAGGTTTTTGACCCACACGGCCTAGACACACTGGCGTGTCCTTGGCCGTATGGAAATAAGACTAAAAATCCCCAAGTATCGACATGAACATGGGCGTGTCCTAGGCCTGTAAAACCTGAAGCTTAATTTTTCAAAATTTAAACAAGTTAGAGTCAAACATGGGCAAGGTACACAACCGTGTACGAGATACGACCTAGCTACACGGGCGTGTGAAAGGTAACACAGGCGTGATGAACATTACACGGGTGTGGGAAAAGTGAACGAGACACCATACGACCGTGCGGCATGGCAGTGTGAACCACACGGCCTGGACACACGAGTGTGTTCTAGGCCGTATGACGAATATGCATCAAACTTTCACGGTGAACACAGGCTAGATTCGAACCACAAGGGCGTGTGACACGCCCATGTAGCCCAACACGGGTCGTTACACGACCGTGTCATCTATTTTAACCCCCAAACCCTAAATTATTTTTCACTTTTGTCTTCTTCCTCACCCATATTTTCCTCAGCCGCCGCAACCCCCTTTATCTCCATTCCGGTCGTCGTCGTCCCTTTTTTTACCCCTCTCTCACCTTCGCCCAAACCACTTTACCCCTTTCTCATTTTCAGCCAAACACCCCCTCAATGCACACCCCCCATCTCATTTTCCTTCATCCTTCTTCTTTACCCTTTCTCCATTAAGCCGCACGACCCAACCCAAGCTGCACACCACCATTCGGCCCTCCTTCTCCCTCACCACCGACCGTGCCTATTCCAACCACCTAACATTCAGTTTCCATTATTCATTAACTTTCTTTTTAGTTTCTTTCATTTTATTATTTATTTACTCATTCCTTTTGATTTTTTTTGTTTTCTACTAATTCTTATTTTGTTAATGTTAATTTTATTCATTATTTTGACCATTTTTTATTTTTCTTATTGTCATTCTACCAATTGTTTAGAACAGCTTGAATTCATGATTTTGCTATACTGCTTATTGTTATATATTCTTAGGTCTTTTTTTTGTGCATTTGGTTAGTCACTAATTATGTTAGGATTTCTTTATTATTTCCAGTGTTAAGTGCAGTAATTTTCCCCTATTAGCCTAAATATGATATGACTTTTTGCTATAGTATTGGTTGATTAGTACATATTAAGTCATTTATTATTATTCTTGCTATTATGTCATGATCTGTCCTTGTTCTATCACGTCGGTTTGTGCTAGTTTTTCCTATATGATTTATGCATGCTTACATATACGTACATTTTATTTAGACTATTTAGATTCTACTGTCTTCAGATTTAGTTTGCTTAGTGGGTGATGATTCCCTTCATTAATTAAGCTTTTATTTTCTTACAGATTTAGAATGACAAACACATGTGGAAAATCCAAGGTCGCGGTTCCCACTTCGAAAAAGCGAAAAGGCCCAGGTGCAACCTCCTCTAGCGCATCTGTCGAGACTCGCCACCCTCTACTCTAATGTTCAAAAGGACCTCAAGATGATTTATTTCAGCTCCTGCACACCGTTAGGTGTGGTTCGTTGTATCGATTGGGCCGCTTTAAAGCAGGTCCAACTCGCCGACCTTGTTCGCGTTCATCTTTCTATTGCCCCTTGAGATAGATTTTTTGACATCATCGAGCTCACCTACATGGAGCTGACCCTGGAGTTCTGTACAACGTTCCACCTTCAGCATGTCATGTATACTCATGACGAGGCCGGTGCTATCACTTTTCGACTTGGTGGACTCGTACGATACATGAGCGTTCCTGAGTTTGGTGCAGTATAAGGCCTTTACACAGAGGAGTTTATGGCTTCAGATGATTTTATCCACTTCTACCATGACATACACTACTCACCCTCTTGCTGTTGGATCGATTTTATGACGAGTACTATCCCCTGTAACGCAAGTCGCTCAAAGACGACCTCTCTCTCTCCCGCACTTCGATACATACATGCTATTTTGACTCATACATTGACTATTAGGAAAGAGAGCACAGAAGTCGTGAGTACCACAAATGCATACTATCTCTAGAGTATGGCAACTGGCTATATATTCGACTTAGCCTATTTTATCGCTCTCGCCTTTCGCCACCAGACGAATTGCCACAAGAAGGGCCCCATCCGTCTAGGCCCTTACATGACTCGCATTGCTCGACATTTCAACCTCTTCAACACGCTAGAGATGTCATTGACACTCACAGTGTCACACTAGTAGGCCAGATGTCACCTCAAGCAATTTCTAGTAATGATAGAGCGACGGCATGGCGTAGACTCCCTTCAGTACAGACTAGTTCGCTCTGACGACCAGGATGACCCCGAGGATATTTCTGATGATGTTTCTCCACCTCACGAGGATCCACATCCACCACCACCGAGTCACCGACCTACTCATTCTGCTGCCACATTGATAGACATATACACGACTCACTCACTTCAAGTAGTGATTTAATAGCATCGATGCCACCCTATGACAGATTTGCCACCACTTTCATATTTTTCCTTCAGTACCATCGACTCATGAGGCATCTGATTATGAGGACCTTAGAGTCCATCTATTTTCCTTTTAGTTTTATTTTTCTTTTTATTTTTATTTTCTTTATTTCTTATGTTCTTAATTTCCCTTTTAAAGACTTATCGTTTATATTTTAAACTATGTTTATGCTTATTATCGAGTAATATTTTAATTCTTTTCCACAGTTGTATTTATTTTCTTAAATAGCTCAAAACCATGCACTTCATTAGCTTTTTCTCCAATTCTACTGTCATTATTCCAAGGATTTCATCCAAAATTTAAGGGAGTTTCACTTATCTCCCTCTCTTATGATATTGATAAACCATAATTGTAACATATTTTTATCCCATACTTAGCATATTTTTGGATGATTTTTCTTATAATTTAATGAATTTGATGCTCTTAATCCTTTAATTTCATATTTTATACTTAGGTGAGCATTGGAAAGTGAAACGGGCCAAAAACGAAAAAAATAGACCAAAAACAGCATTCAACACGGCTTAAAAGCTTCCACACGGGTACACCACATGCCCGTTTGTGACACACACGCTGGCCACATGCCCGTGTGTCACAGCCGTGTCGACTTATAACCAAGTCAGTATTGCACACGGCCTGGGCACCTTCACATAGGCGGATCACACGGCCGTGTCCCTGTCGAGCCCTGTTTTAATTCTACTCGGAAAAGGATAATTTTTAGATATTTTGGGCATTCTAAAGTCTATTTAAACACTCTAGGAGAGGATTAAAGACACACGGAGTAGTAAAGCAGAAAATTACTCTAAAAAAGCTGTTTGATTCATCTCAGAAGTAGGATCTCCATCAAGACTAAAGATCTCCCCTCAATTTCCTTCGAAGTTTTTGGGTTTTCTTATGTTTTTTTGTTTTCCAGTTTCTAAGATATTTTCTTTCATAATTATGAACTAAACCCCTAAGTACCTAAGGGGGATGAAACCTAAGACAAATCTTATTATTTTCTAAATTATATGATAAATACTTGATTTGTTCTTAATTATGTTTATTAATTCTTGTGTTAATATTTTAATATATTAATTCAAAGTTGAATGTGCTTATTCAGTGGAGCAAAAGTGCCTATTTAAGAGTAGATCTAGCATAATTAAGCGAAGTTGATTGCAATCCTAGAGATTAGATGATTAAAATCTGCCGGATTAGAGTCAAATCTAATAGGGAAATCCATGGATCGAGTTAATGCAACAATAGAGGTTTTAATTAGAAAGAAATTTCGATTAATTAACCTAGAGTTAGTTGTTTTTAGTCTTGAAAGAGATGATAACATAAATTAGGGAACTCTACGGATCAAGTCAAGTGAATAAATCGTCTAATTCAGAGTCAAATAATAAGTGAAGTCTAGGTGAATTCTTCATTGGGTATTGTCTTAATCAATTGATTTTCTAAAAGTATTTTCTCGGTTTACTCTCTGTGCATTCTTAGTTTAGTTAGTTTATATAGTTTAATTAAAACAAATCTCATTTATTTTTAGGCTAAATAAAAAAAAAGTTAATACTAGTACTTTTAGTCCTTATGGGTTCGACATTCCGGTCTTGTCGTAAGCTATACTATTGTTCGATAGGTGCGCTTACCTTTATCGTGATAATAGTTTAGCTTTGAGGTACGATCATATCACATCAGATATTATGTTTATATTGTTATTATCTATCTTTGTACGTTGAGGACAATGTACATCTTAAGTGTAGGGAGGATTTTCATATCATTATCAGAAAATTACTGAATTATATCTTGTTCTCAAGTAATTTTCTCATGTTACTATTAGAATGAATTTTGATTGAATTAGAGAATCAATCATGATAAGTTGATTTTTGAGAATTAAAAATTTTCTAGGTTGTTTCCCCAAATTGAGGTATTATCTTCAAGTTTGAAATTTATAGGATTGACATCAAAAGCCATAATTTTTATGAGATTTTGAGCCTTTAAGAGCATATATCTTTCGTGCTCACTTTTATTGTTGGTTATGAGTGTGTCAATATTGATTTGTTATTCTAGAACTTGCTTCAATTTTACATGTCGAGACCACACCATTGATTTTATATACCGAGATGATAAAGGCACTTAGGTTTTTACCCACTCACTTCATAAACAGCCTACCCTCATAATTAACCCTTAGTGAACCCCCTTTAAGCCTAAACACCCTTTTTAATTTACCCTTAATATTAACCCATAGCCTATTTTTAATTCCTTGAGAATTTTCCTTATTTTATCGAGATTTGATTTGAATAATTGTCCGGCTATGTTCTTCTTTTCAGTTAGTAATTGTTCTTGTTCTTAAAAAAAACAATATACAAAGTTATTTCGGTTGGTAAATTATCATTTAGTATATTTTTTATTACGAAATTCTTTAATGCTTAAACTTGAACAGTGTAATTCATGAGAAGAAGCTCAATTCTATTTTTCAGTGATGTAATTATTCAGTTTTTAATTATTTTTCTAGTTCAGTAATTTTTCAGTTCAATCTCGATTTCTAACCTTCTTTTTCAGCCTTTATCCACACACCTAACCAAAGCCCTATTACAACCCTTTAAAGACCTTTTTATTGGTGTATCATCTCAATTTATAGTGGTGGAGATTTGATTTTCATGCAAGCCTATGGTAATAACTTTTCATGTTGACTATTGAGTGTTTAATTTTTGAACCTTAAACACTTTGAGTGATTTGAGTGAATCTTTAGTGAGGATGTCAACTCTGTGTGATTTTGAATTAAAGGTAATTACTTAGATAATGGGAGATACCTATGTTTTTGTGATAAAATGCTTAACTTGGATTGCTTGAGACTTTGATATTCTTTTAGTTGAATTCTCAATGTATGATTACTTATGGATTATTTCGAAACATTATTGATAAGAATTATAAGCTGAGAATGATTACTTATGGATTATTTCGAAACATTATTGATAAGAATTATAAGCTGAGAAAAATTATTTTTTAATTGTGAGTTGAGGATTTTGCTCGAGAACAAGCAAATGCTTAAGTGTGGGGATATTTGATAAACCGTAAAAGTAACACATTTTAAATCTCATGCTTGGTATATTTTTGGACGATTTACCTTATAATTTAATGAATTTGATGCTCTTAATCCTTTAATTTCATGTTTTATACTTAGGTGAGCATTGGAAAGTGAAAGGAGCAAAAAACGGGCCAAAAAGGGGCAAAATAGGCTAATTTCAACATTCTACACGGCCTAGGCACCTCCGCACGGGTTCACCACACGCCCGTTTGTGACACACGGGCTGGCCACACACCCGTGTGTCAAAGCCGTGTCAACTTCAAACCAAGCCAGAATTGCACACGACCTGAACCTTTGCACACAGGCAAACCACACGGCCGAGTCCCTATCGAGCCCTATTTCAATTTCACACGGAAAAGGCTAATTTTTAGGTATTTTAGGCATTCCAAAGTCTATTTAAACACACTATGAGAGGATTAAAGAAGACACACAGAGTAGAAAGCAGAAAATTACTCGAAGAACGCCGATAGATTCATCTCAGAAGCATGATTTCCATCAAGACTGAAGATCTCCCTTCAATTTCCCTCGAAGTTTTTGAGTTTTTTATGTTTTGTTGTTTTCCAATATTTGAGATGTTTTTCTTTATAAACATGAACTAAATCCCCTAAATACCTAAAGGGGATGAAACCTAAGACGGATCTTATTATTTTCTAAATTATATGATAAATACTTGTTCTTGTTCTTAATTATATTTATTAATTCTTGTTTTAATATTTTAGGATATTAATTCGAGTTGAATGTGCTTACTTAGTAGAGCAAAAGTCCCTGTTTAAGAGTAGATCCAATATAATTAAGCGGAGTTGATCGCAATCCTAGAGATAGGACGACAAAAATCTGCCAAATTAGAGTCAAATCTAATAGGGAAATCCATAAATCGAGTTAATGCAATAATAGGGGTTTTAATTAGAAAGAAATTTCAATTAATCAACCTAGAGTTAGTTGTTTTTAGTCTCGAGAGAGATAATAACATAAATTAGGGATTTTTTATGGATCAAGTCAAGTGAATAAATCGTCTAATTCAGAGTTGAATAATAAGTGAAGTCTAGGTGGATTCTTTCTTGGATATTGTCTCTCTCAATCGTTTTCTAAAAGTGTTTTTCCAATTCGCTCTCTGTACGTTCTTAGTTAGTTACTTAGTTAGTTTATCTTAGTTTAAAACAAATCACTTTTTATTTTAAGGTTAGATAATAAAAAGATAGTTAATACTAGTACTTTTAGTCCTTGTGGATATGATATTCTGATCTTACCATAGCTATACTACTGTTCGATAGGTGCGCTTGTCTTTATCGTGATCATAGTTAGTTTTGGTGATCATCATAAGTATTCATGATATTCAAATTCTATTAAATTTCTTAATTCCTAATATCTCGTTTCTTTGTTTATTTATCATATTCATTTGTAACTTTTTTACATATTTCACAATTTAGTCCTTAAGTTCTTAAATCAACCTAAAAAAATTACTACTCTTTTTATACGTGTATCATATTTCACCATTTAGTGTAAATTTTTCATGATTTCCTCACTATTTCTTTCACAATTTGTTTTTACATATTTAACTTACTGGTCATTGTCTTTCTTATACTTCCTCAAATATATTTATTACTTACGTCTTCCTTTTACTAATTCAATATTTCAAACATGAATCGGAGATAAACCTTTACCTTGTAACGAAATTGTTTACCTTTTTAGCAGAGACCTAGTAGACTAAACAGAACACTTAGGGTGAGTTTGGATGGGCGGTGCATTTACCTGCAGTTAGTGTAAAAATAGCGGTGGCGGTGAGATTAGATACTGTAGCGACACTGTAGCGTGAGATAAAAAATAGGTTAAACGCACCGCACCGCACCTAATCGCTCATCCAAACTAGGCCTTAGGATATACGGAACTGATACAGAGGTGTATTATTATGCACTATTAAACCAAGAGCACTAAAGTGCTAAACAGATAGCATAAATGTGCTAAATGGAGAGCACTAATGTGCTAATAATCGGAGAGTGCGCTAAGGTCCCTTAATAGCATGCCGCTAAAATCCTAGTGGTTCTAATCTCGTCTACTTGGGCAAATTATATCATGCACACTTATCACTTTTACACTGTTCGCATAATGCTTTTACATACTTTACAATTTAATCCTTGTACCAATAATCCGTGTACTTATATCTTTACTATCTTTAATACATGTAATATATTTCTAAAATTCATTATTCATCCATAATTCACTAATAATCCTTATCATGTATGTCACATATCACTTTTATATATTTTGTAATTTAGTCATTAGCACAATATTTTGTGTAGCAATATATTTTACTTTTGATAACACATATAACATAATTCAATACTTATTAATATTCTAAAATTCACTACAACATCAATTTTTCTCATTCTAAGAGTTATGCACTTCACTTTTCTATTTCTAATATAATTTTTTTCAAATTTACGATTTAACCCTTAATTTCCACAACTTAGGAAATAATTGTAGTTTGGATTACAAAATTCATATATTCTTTTATTTTTCACTATATGATTTATTATCAATATTTCCTTGTAAACTTTTATAACTTTTCAATTTAATCACTTTTTTTCATAAAAGTTCTCCATTCATTATTACACAAATTTTTTTTCTGATATCTCACTTAATTCACATAATTAATTCCACTATCTCATTTTCCATATCAAATTTCTATGTATTTCACTTGTATTATTTCCACCACATATATTTCTCAAGTCTTTTAATTTAGTCTTTATTTCCATAAAATTTCACATTTTCCCATAATTTCACAGTTTCACTTATCTAATACTTTGTATATTTTTCGCTAGCATATAACCCAATTATTATGCTTTTATTATAAATTCCTACTTCATATAATAAACTATTTCACACTATTTTTTTATTTTTTATTTTACTTAATTACCACTTACTTTACAAAGATCACATTTTAATCATTAAATAACAAGGAAATTCATGGGTACTTACCTCTTTTCTATCAAAATCTCTTGTTTTGCTCTTCTCCTACCACTTGATTCACTTACTCAACTTCTCTCTTCATCAACATGTCAAAAACACAATAGTTTTCTCGTGAGAAATCTTTACTTTAACACCATTTTTATGCTTTTCTATCACTATTAAACTTAAAAATAACATAAACCTTTAACATTCATACCCTATTCTCTTGAAATCAAACTTTAACTTGACTTTCTCTCTCCTCCAACTTCTTTTTTTTAATCTAACTTGATATTCTAGCTCCCCGTAGTCTCCTTATTATTTTTCTCTATTGATGGCTATGGAAATTCTTTTGATTTTTAAGTGAAAATGGTGGATTTTTGTTAAAAAAGACCAAATTGTAAAGAAAAGAAAATTTTCTTTCTTTCTTCTTCTTCTTCTTCTTCTTCTTCTCACATTGGGAACATGGAAAGATGAAGAGGATTCTTCATCTTTCTTCCTTATATACTAAATAAAACTTAATAAAATATAAATAAATGTCAAATTAAAATATTAATAAACTAATATTTATTTATTTAATCTAAAATATCACCAACACCATCATTACTCTTCAAAATTATATTCTTTGTTAAATGACCATTTTGCCCTTTATGATCCTTCAAAAATTCCTCTATTGAATTATCACTCATTTTAGTAAAATTGTGATTTAACCCCTCATACTTTTTCCATTTATTCAATTTGGTCCTAAGTCATCCATTTTCCTTAGTTTCTAGATCCTTCTACCCTTAAAATATTTGTACTATTGGTCCTTCAACTTTTTTACATTTATATTTTAACCCCTCAAATTTTGAGTATTTACCCTTGGGTCACAAAATTTTTCTCACTTTTGCGATTTATTCTTTTCTTGAATTAATACATCATAATATATTTCCTAAACAGATTTTGTTGACATAGCTCAAACTTTCCCCTCTTTTTTCACTTTATTTCCAGATAATATCTCATTTTCTTACTGTAGCAACTTTCGGAGTGTTACATAAAAAGTATAGAGAATAATTATATTTAGAGATTTCAAAAGGTAGACAAAGTTTTAGTCGAGTAAAGTTATATATCTCTTTTTTTACCTGAGTGATAGGGGATATTTATACGGAGATAAGGGTTAAGCATGGATCTCAACTATTGAGTTCTCTTCTTTTAAAGTATAGTGATAAGTTGACGTTCATTAATTTAAAGTATTGTTAGAGTCTATTTAAATGAGATTAGACGGAATCAAACCGACAATAAACTAAAAAAATAAATAAAACATAGATTATATCTTTCCTATGTAGTCAACTTGGGGCTAGAGTTTCATTAGGCTGGTCTCGTTTTCATTGTCCCTTGTCGACAGTCTTGGCAATGATAAAGTGCAAGCCTAAGCAATGTCGATCCTTGTCCGTTAATATTATTATTAACACAAAAGATATTTGAAACACTATAGTGCATCAGAAGCTTCCAGGAAATTTCCTAGAATGCCCCACTTTTCATTCAAACATGAACCCACAGATATAGATTAATGATTTATTACGATTTTGCTTCCCTTCGAGTTTTCGCATCGCGCTCTTAATGCTGAAATTAATTTTCGAATTTTACTAATATTAGCATTGATTATGGATCAAACGTTTTAACATAAATCTCAAGAAAGCTTGGTTACATGTTGAAATTTTTCTTTATTGTTTCAATGACTCTCCGAATTAACGAAAATCCTTGAAATAATTAGACATAATCGATGGTAACAAAGTATGCTAACAAAGCTTTGGTCTTTGGTTAGTGTGGGGTTCAGCGAATTGATTCCCTCGCCTTTCATATCATTGGCTCTGATCCTACATTCTGTCAATATTTCATTGGCAGCCAAATCCACATTCCACACAATATAAACCAACTTTACTCTATTCTTTTTATCTCATCTTCCATGGCTCTGCACTTAGTAGCACTAGTGAAACTCCACTTGTTATCTCCTTCCCATAGTGCTTCCCCTTTAATTGCAAGCTTGATTTGCTCCTTCTTGCTCAAGATTTCTTCTAGATTGAGTGTTCTTCGTCAGGTTTACATCGATGTGTTCCATGCAACAAGACTCTTCTTTTTTCAGTTGAGTCGAATAGCCTTGGAAGCTGATCACCCAGCTCCCAGCAATGGCCACAGATGGCAACGAGCTCTTCGGTTAGTTTGCCAGAGGATAACCCATGTGAGAAGGTCCCCGCCGGCACAATCTGATGAAGCTAGCTTCCATACTCTCACCATGCTTTCACTTTAAGCTAATCTCAATTTCGGGTGAGAAACTCAAGTTCATACTTTATAATGACCAAAAGTTGTAGTGTAATGTTCTTATGAAAATAATATATCTGGGCTATCTCTTCTTTTTCTTTCTTGATTTATATTTTTTAATCTTAAGATCACAATGTGAACAAAAGTTTGTGTTGCCTTAATCAGCTTATGTTTCTGGATTTTGCATGTCTAAGTGTTCCCACTTCTCATTTGCATGTCTAAGTGTTCCCACTTCTCATTTCTAATTTGCCTGCATGCATATGCCTTCTTTACAAAGAAAATTTAAAACTTCTTTAACACAGTTTTTTTTTCAATATAAACCCTAACTAATTCTGGATCTGTTATCAACTTTAAAATCCATTGGTTTTAAGAGAAAATAAGAATATTAACAGTGATCAAAGCCAAAACCCAAATTTTCATTTTCCCAAATTGTAAGGTGTATTACTATGGCTTTGCAAATGGTGGTTTTGGCTACCCTTCTATCCTCCTCGCATGGCATGAGTCCCATTTTAGCTGGTTTAGCATGCTCTTTTCTATTTAAACTCTCTTTGAATTTCAACGTTATTCATCAAGGTTGCATCGATCTATGCCATGGCATTAGGCTTTTAATGTATCAGATGGGTCTAGTACCAGCTGTTAGCATCAGCCGCGGATGGGAGCAAACTCTGCATATATGCTACAACAGAGTAATGAATGCGAGAAGGTCACCTGCAGCTGTTGAGACTAGTCTCAATGCCCTCACTATGCTTTCACTTTGACCACATAAATTCGTCCTTTCATGTAAAGTGGTCACTAAATTTATCGAGATTAGGATCTATAGGTTTTTAATTTTTCATATGATCCTTTTTTTCAGCATATACTTTTATGGGAATTGAATTGCACGTTTTTTAATCCACAACTGCTCAATATTCAACCTTATTAGTGGGAAACAGCTAAAGACATAATTCAGTGCTGTTTCAAGGTTTTCTGGGTTATCCCAGGTGGGTGAGATGTAATGCCAAAATAACAGTGCCTTCTGCCAATTAGAAGTAGGAAAGAGCCCAAATTAGGAGAAAACGATGAGTCCTTATTTGGTGGGCTAATTCTATTTTAGCATCAGCAGGCTTAAAAGTTTTAAGCCCAATTCTAATGAACCTGCACCAGGTCTGGACCTTCATCATTTATGCCCCTACTAACCAACGATGTTTGAATTGGACTAAATTAATTAGTCTTGATGATCAAACTGGTTAGATTGTGACTTGTTGGGATGTTGATTTGGAGAATAATATCAAATCGTTAGAATTAAAAATTGGTACAAATCAGTTGAATCAAATTTTTATTATTTTTAATTAAATTAATCGAACTAGTTCAATCAATAAACCAATGAATAGACCGATCTGATCACATATTCGATTTTAAAAACATTGCGGTGAATAAATCATCACATATTCGATTTTAAAAACATTGCGGTGAATAAATCATACTTGATACCTTGTAATTAGAGCTTTAAAAAGAACTATATAAACTGTTCATGACTTTTAAAAAATTTTCATTATATAATAATAATTTAGAATTTGTTTTTATATACTGATTCCAAAACTTGTCAATTGTTTCATTTTTCATTTTTTTCTTTTTACTATATGTTAAGAAAGATATATCATCCTTCTAATTTTACCTTATTTTGGAGTTTAATGATAATTGTATGGTTAATAAATGGGATCATTTCTATATTATACTTTTAACATTTTCATGATAATTAAGTTAATGAGATTTAATCAGTCAATTAAAACGAGAAATGATGTCAACTAGAAGTCCAATAGTACGTACCGCCAACCTTCCATTCAATGGCAAAAGTTGTGAGGAAACGAGTATCAATTTTCAACGCACTCTCGCCATTGGGCATCAGCCTCCTTATTTGATGAAATAGACAGTGTCAATGAATTTGTTGACTTGTGATTTAAGGTTAAATTTTGTTATTAGTCCTTATACTATGACTAACTTGTTGATTTAATTCCTGTACTTTAATTTGATTAAATTTAGTCCCTTTACTTCTTAAATTGATCCGTTTTAGTCTCTATTTTTTTGAAATCTGAAATTTTAATCTTGACCTAACTATGCACAATTAAGTCCATTTGGTTAAATTATGCCAATAATTGTGTATCATGTATAAACTTGTAGTTTTTGGCCTATCTTCTCTAATTTGATTTTTTTAGTCTTTATATTTTTTCGAATTTTGACATTTTAATATTGACACACACAAAAATTGTTAAACCCATTAACTATTTTTTTTTGAGTAATATATGAAAACAACAAACTGACATGGTATTATATATGTGATAATATTTTTGTTGGATAAGATTTTGAAAATAATAAACTTAACTTAAAAAAATTTAAAGATTGAAATTTTAGAATTAAAAAACTATAAAAATTAAAAATAATTAAATTAAAGCATAGGATTAAATTATCACTTATACATAATATATGGACTAATAACAAAACTTAACCTATGTTTTAATATAAAAGGCTGACAAATTCTTGGCTATCTTGATTAGGTATATCCACTTGGAGAACATTAATCATTTTAAAAGAAAATGGTGGGGAGTAAGGGATAAAGGCAGCCCCGAAAGGGGAAAATTTTCTTGAGTTAAAAATGTAATTTTATAATTGTATTAATTAATATTTTTATGATTTAACATAATAAAAAAATAGTAAAAGGATTTTTTTAGTTCTTTTTAATTTTCATTCATTTTCAAAGTGGTAATTAAGATAATTAATTACGATATTAATGTCTTTCATTAACTGCACATGATTTTTATTGATATAATAATAAATTGAGCATTTGATGTTTACATATTTTGTCATTTTTGCCTTAATTTTAAAAAGTTCAACAAATTCAACCTCAACATTTACATATTTAAGCAACTGCCCCAAGATAATTTTGTTAAATTAGGACCAATTTGACAGAATGTATAAATTTTAAGGGCTAAATTTGTTAATATATCGATCAAGAAAATATACAATTGATGAAAAACATTAACATCATGATTAATTGTCCTTAGTTGCTCACTTTCAAAATTAACAATGATTAAATTGCTATGATTTTTTTAGAAGAATTAATTTTCTCAATTTTAAAATTGTGAAGGACGGATGAGGTTTTTACCAAAAAAAATAAACCATAATTCCACCGTATAAAAACCCTGTCTAAACTTGGATAGGTCCCTCATAATTTTAAGTAAAATGACCACTTTAAAATAAACTTTATATAAGTAGTAGTGAAATGGCAGTCAAAGACAAAAGAAAGTACGTTCAAAGCACCCAATTTTAGTTCAATTCAATAAAGGGAGAGGAGTAGGCAAACAAATATAATAAAAAACAGGTCAGATACTTTAGTTGTAGAAAAGTAAGAGGCCAAACGATTACACCACTTTGTCCCTAATTAACCCGATTGCTTAACGCGTCTTTTATACAGTCCATATACCTTTACCAAGTCAAAAACAACAACAAAAAAAGACATCCCCCTCCATCTTCATTTTGAGTTGTAATTTACCCTCTACGACTACGTCTGTCGTTTATGGTATAGAACCAACTGGCAGACCGTATTGGGTCGACTGGGACAATGGCGTAATTATCGTCTCCGTCTCTTTGACTTGACTTGTCAACTTTTTTGCGTTTTGTTTTGCATGCCCATTCTCATTCTGTCACGTGGCGCATTTTTCTCTTGTTTCTGTTTCTCTACCCTTCGGTTTTCCTATTCTAAATAGAAAATTATTAAAATATTTTTTTATATTTAAAATAATAAATATTAATGTAAGAGTGTCTATCTTTTTATTTTTTAATTAAATAATATTATAACTAGATTTAAACATGAGCCACCTGAGTTTTAAGCTTTCAACTTAATAATTTCAATCTAACATCACTTGGTTTTAATATATATATTTTATAAATATAATGTTTGCATAGAGTTCTTGTTCCTCATCTCATAGGTGTGTTATAATCTAATATTATTCAATTGAATTTTTTTTAATTTTCATAAATTACAATAATTAAACTTTAATAAATTAAAATAAAATAACTAAATTCTAAATATTCGTAAAGTAAACGGATGAAATTGATGACATTAATTCATTTGAAATATCACCATAAAATATGCTTAAATATCTGTCAAATCTTATATATACATATATATGATTAAAATCGAAACCTCTCAAGAAATTCCCTTCCATGGAGTTCCTAAATTTTTTGACTAGTGGATAGTTATTAATTAATTTCTAATACAATGATTTTTAGAAATTTCAAACTACATGTACTTTTCACAAATTATACTTATTTATTTTCACTTAATTTTTTATTTCATCATTTTTAATTATATTTTGGATCGTATTTAATGTTTATTAATTTTTAAATTTATGTTTAATTTAGTTATGAAAAGGTTTATTTATAATGTATTAATATTTAAGTAAATAATAAAATTTTCAAATAAAAGAAATTTATAAACCATATATAAAGAAATAAGCTTAATATCTCATTTGTTACTTCAATTTGACATTTATTTTAACGGAATATTTGTATTATTTTTTATCTAATGTGGTATATATATGTGACAAAAATTATATATTTTAGTTCATGAAGGTAAATATGTCTACTTAAAAATACAAATTTAAAGAAGTCTATTTAATTTTAATCTTCTTGAAGCTTAATTGCATAACCTTTTTTTTTTTTTTTTTTGTTCTAAATCGCATAATTTTTTATTTTTCATTAATTAGAAGATATTATAAACCTAAATAAAAATTTCACCATTCTAGTTTAGCAAGTGTTGAATATCACATTCATCTATTGGGGACTAAACATTAATGATATTAATTAGTTTTTTTAAACATTAATTTTATTATAAATTTTATCATATTTTTTTTCTATAATGCCTAAAACTATTTATAGTCCTTCTTCAACATTTAAATAGAAAAATAATATATTTTAATATACTTAAATTCATATATTTTTGCATTTAGATACATTTTATATGTATTGATATTAGAAAAAAAGGAAAGTAGTAAGTAGAGACGAAAATATCCAAAATGCCCCACTCGCATCTTCTATTAAAGGGCTTTCCTTGTCTGCTTCCTTACTACGATGCTTTTATTCTCCCCTATTTATATGCTTTTGAAAGCCTGAATACTTCCCATTCAAGGCCACTGAGAGAAAATCTTTATTGTACTTTTCGGTTTTTTTTTTTTTGGTATTTGAAGTCCTTAACCTAAAATCTCATATAAGAGAAAAGAGAAAAACGAATGGGTTGGAGCGGAGAAAGACGAAGATATGTGGTAACAATTTTTAGAGTCTTGTTAGTGTTGATGGCGGTGGTGCAAACGACGGCGTTTCAAGGGGTTAAACTGAAGAAGAAGGAGCACCGGAACGCGTACGCGACGATGATGTACATGGGGACGCCCAGAGATTACGAGTTCTACGTCGCGACACGTGTCTTGATCAGATCCCTTGTTAAGCTCCAAGTGGACGCTGATCTCATTGTCATTGCCTCCCTCGACGTTCCCCTCCGTTGGGTTCGTGCACTGTAAGTCCCCATTAACATTAAAGCCCTTTTCTTTTTCTCCTTTGGCTTTCTTTAAGTTTCCTTTGTTTTCTTTAAATGCAATTCAAGTTTTCCTTATTTTTCTTTTATGTTAGAAAAAAACAAATATTATACAGAGCATCATCTTGTTAATGGATGTTAGATGGATAATGGAGATTGGATATCCGAGTTCGGGCACCACAAACGAAAATTTCTTGAATCGATAAAACTTTGTAATTTTATAAGTTGTAACGGTCGGTAGTTTCTTCATTAATTTAGTTAATTAAGACAAATGGTGAAAAAACGAAACGGTATGTTGGTAAGAAATAATGAATCAGATGATTTTTTTTTTTTAATTAAGGAGTTCTTACCGGTCATGGTCAAGTTTATTTGTTTGCTTTCCTTAGATTAGTGTCTTGTGACGGTACCTACTCAACTACACGTCAAACCGTCGAACCAAAGAAAAAAAGAAACCTACATGTCAAACCGCGGGTCGAAAACACTGTTGGAAACTGTAACTAGTTTTTGAAACTCAAACAAAGTAGGTTCAAAGGGTCAATGACCGGTAAGAATTAGGGGACTTGAGCCCAGTCACGTTTACATTTAAGTTACTTTCAGAATCTACATAGGTGTTTTGTTATTTTCATAATTAGATATAGATTGGAGAAAAATATAGACCTACATCAAATATTAGAAATAGGTTGCCCTCGTTTTAAAAAAAAAAAAATCAATAAGATTTTGTCACGAATCATATTCTTATTGATTGTATTATAAAATTAAATTTATAATTTAGTAATTAATATTTGTAAAAGAAAATTTAAGTATTAAAATGAAAAAAAAGTATAATTTGAGGGTAATTTTGCATTTAAACCTAAATATAAAAACAAATTTAGACAATGAAATTGATTTTGATTTTCTTTTTCGGTCCTTTTCCAAAATCTCAGCAGCACAAATAATATAAAAAAACGAGAGTACGCTGATAAGAACAGATTGCCCCCACATAATCACACCGCCCATTATTATTAAACTAAATTTAATTCGGGTGGATCCACAATATTAAACTAATTAATCACCATGAACCCACACTCACTTTCGACAAGCACACGAAATGGTCCCAGGTATTGTATTGGTTAAGGAATTAACAGCATGTGAGAGTAGCTTGTTTGATGCACAACCTCTTTCAAAGTATGCCCAGTTATGATTAAATTATGGGAGTGGTCTACTTTACTTTGGTCCTTTCAAAAACATGATCTTCGAGGACAAGAACGAAACAATGTTCCTTATTATAATGAGGCTGTGTTTTTTGTGGCATAGGGAAGAGGAAGATGGAGCAAAGGTAGTGAGGGTGGAGAACCTTAATAACCCGTACAAAGGTCAAGAAAATTTCGATAAGAGATTCAAGTTGACACTGAATAAACTATATGCCTGGAGTTTGGTGGACTATGATAGAGTTGTCATGCTTGACGCTGACAATCTTTTCCTACAGAAAACCGATGAATTGTTCCAATGTGGGCAGTTTTGTGCTGTCTTTATCAACCCCTGCATCTTTCATACTGGCCTCTTTGTGTTGCAGGTAATAATTTCTAGCTCTTCTTCCTCTATGTATGATTCATTTCAACTATGGTTCCTAAAAGAAATTTATGTGCAGCCATCGCAAGAGGTATTTAAAGACATGGTCCATCAACTGGAAACTGGAAAAGAAAACCCCGATGGTGCTGACCAGGGATTCATTGGTGCTTACTTCCCTGACTTGCTCGACCAGCCCATGTTTCACCCACCATTAAATGGGTCCAACCTAGATGGGCAATACAGACTTCCTCTGGGATACCAAATGGATGCTTCTTATTACTGTGAGTGAAAATAGTGAGGATATATTATAGCCTTTATAATGATTCCATGCTTTTGATTTGAGCTGCAAATCTAACCCCCAAAACAATGTTTTGATTCTTCTGCTGGTCCTCAGATCTTAGACTTCGTTGGAGAGTACCTTGTGGACCCAACAGTGTGATCACTTTCCCTGGTGCACTATGGTTGAAGCCATGGTATTGGTGGTCTTGGCCTGTCCTGCCTTTGGGCATTCAATGGCACGAAAATCGTCGTCAAACTCTGGGGTATGCAGCAGAGATGCCGATTATAATAGTCCAATCGATTATTTTCCTTGGAATATTAGCGATGACACATCTAGCACGCCCCAGCATCTCCAAACTATGCTACCGAAACTCAGACAAAACCACATCTTTGATCCAAACTGGCCTAAAATTTATAGCAATCTGGTCTATTCTTGCAGCCTATATAGTTCCCTTCGCTATTATTCCTCGCACAATTCACCCATTAGTAGGCTGGACACTGTATTTCCTTGGTTCCACTGCTCTTTCGTCTATAGCAATCAACTCGTTCTTGCTGCCTGCCATCCAAGTCTTCGTTCCTTTGGTTGGGATTTTTGGGTCTCTTCTGGTCATGGCATATCCTTGGTACCCTAATGGAGTTGTAAGAGCTTTAGCTGTTTTCGGCTATGCGTTTTGTTATGCCCCTATTGCTTGGGGTTCGGTGGGTAAGGTCATGGCACGTCTTCAAGTCTCACTTGAAAGGGAACAGTTTTTACCAAAATTGGCTGAATCTTCACCACCTTCCGGCTTCAACAAGTTGTATTGAGACTCAAGACTTGATATAATGCAAAGGAGACATTTAATTAGATTGTTTTTGTTAATACAATGTTTTGTCATCTAATTAATTTATTTGATAATCACTATACAATTTCATGTATAAATTTCACTATTTTTCCTCATTTTCAAATGACAATTTCATATTTGATGCACTCAATTTGATTATATCATTAAAAAAAAATCTAAAACTAAATTCATTTATATTTTGTTCAAAAAATTTTCTTATATTTCTTTACAATGATATGCAATGTTTAAATTAATTGATAATGAATCGAATAATTATTTAAAAAATTTTAACTTTTTAAGTGGCATTGTTGAGATTTTATCATATATTTTATTTATTTATTCTTAATTACAGTTTAAAGACATATGACAAAATCTCAACTCTACTCTTGAAATTAAAAAAAAATAATTCAGTATTATATCAAATAATTATTCATAAAATTTCCTTTCAAAATATTATTTATAAAATTATGTACCACCAACGTATAAGATAAGAATTTTTAATTGAAATGGGTTTGGAGACTTAGAAAAACATGTGAGTAGACGTGTTGTCTTCGATTGGGCTTTGTCCAACCAAATCCCACATCGTCAAACGAATAATCTAGTTAACCCACCAAAAGCCCATACAGAATACTCAGGGGCCGTTTCCATCAATCATCATCGAAAACGAGCGGCAAATGTACGGCGGTGATTTGAGAGAAAACCTGTCGGGACATGGAATGTTATTGCAATCATAATAACCCTGAACAGAACGTTGAAAAGGGCAAACTTAGACCAGCAACTGTTTAAACGGGGAACCAACCCTACAATCAAGCCAATCACGTCATAATCAATGACTTTTGGTGTTGGTAATATTATTTATTTCGTATAAATGATGAAATGAAGAAATTATAGAAAAAACATATATGTCCCAGAGTCTGAGCTTTTTTGTCTTTAGCCCTAATAGGGCAAAGACTTTGGTACTCCCAACGTTCGAAAAACATAAGTGGACCCCATTTAGTGGACAATTTTTATATAAAATAAATTTTTAAGTATTTGAGCCATGCCTAGACCATCATTCTTCATGCACGCCAACGCCACCGGACGCTTCACCAAAAGGTGACCGTTTCCTGTTAATTTGTGTTTTGTTTTTGGATTAGTGAGAAGATTAAGTCTAATACTTCATTAATACATGGTTTATTTTTGGACTGAACCAAAACTATGAATCCGTAAAGTTCATAAACATATGTATATTATACTATCATGATTGCATGTAGCTCCAATTATGATATTTTTATATATTTAAATTTAATTTTTAATTAATTTATTTTAGTTTTATATAATTTTATTTTGTTTTGTTTTTACAATATTATTAATTAAGTTAAAATTTTAATATTACTAATTATTTCAATTAAAATGTTGATTACAACATACCTTCAAATGTTTTAAAAAGTAGGTTACGGTGATGAGTTGTATGTTACGATGATGAGTTTGAGGTTTTTTTTTTTAAATCACATAGTATTTTAATTGATATGTATATTAACGGTTTGGATCAATTATCTGTGTTAAGTATGGTGATAAGATACATTGCACTCCTAAAGAAAGAATACAAGTCTAAACTGTAGAAACAATATTGTTGGAAAGGACATCCACAAATCTTGAACATTAACCATAAAATGAACATAAAGAATAAAAAAACTAGTTAGATAAATTAAAAACATTATAAAAATAAGATAAAATTATCTCAAATTAAAGTATTAAAGTATACGAACTAAATTTGAATTAATTTTATGTAATAATTAAGTATTATTATAAGGTACACTACCAAGAAAGAAAATTTCTACAAGTAAAGTTAAAATATGGCATTTTTTTCTTTTTTTTAAGAATTTTAAATATATCTGACGGTTCACAGATCAAATTTTTTAAAATTTAGGACACATAATTTGAAGAAAATAATGGGTGTAATTTGATGTATGTATCAAAAGGAATTTGGAAAGTTATCTAATAATTAAATTTGTGTATAATTACATATATATAGCATGTTTTATCAACCATTATAATTAGTGGATTCTACTGAATTAAGTCTAATTGGGTACACTTTCCAATTCTTAGGTGGAGAGTGATAATTAGAGTAATTATGCAAGTGATAACAAATACTTACATGCAATTCTAATTACTTGTGACACTCCAAACATGCTCGTACATGTTTTCTATTTTAATTTTAAAGTATAATTTTATATTATTTTACTATTTTCATTTGAATGATTTAAAAATTTTATTGATGAGAGATAATTTCTTATACATTCTGGCCTACTAAATAATTAATTAAATTGTATAATATTTATTATTAATTATTTATATTTGATAAATGACCAACTGATAGTAACAAGGACTATATGTTTAATGTTAGAGAATAACACAACAGATATAAAATGTTAAAGTAATTAAATAAAATTATGTATCATGTTTATTTTTATTAGCAGTTATACTGTTAACACTTTTTTGAATAAACCTATTATATACAATAACTTGATCTTAGGCTTTGTTAGATTTTTTTTATTAATAATTTTCATAATAATTAATATATTTTAGAATTTAAAATTGTATAATTAAGCATAACATATAAAATTACAACATGGAAATGTCTAAAAAGTTAAGAGTTTCACATAACAAGAAGAGTGTAATATCTCATAGAGTAGTCTATGGTATCTAAACAACACTTGTTTTATCTGCCTAACAAAACTCAATTAAGTAGTAAGAATCCAAGTCGAAGTTGGAAATGACAGAAGATGCGAAACATATACTAAGATATAAAGCAAAGCCAAATGATACGTCCCCAACATCGAGACTTGCGTATAATACAGCCAAGAGCTACCTTAAAAGCTACCCTACTAGCCTTTACCTCCAAATATAACCCCCTCGTTGCGAGCCAACCAAAAGAAATGACCGTTGCAAACACCCCCTAAATTTATTCTCTACTGTAAACATAAACTTTAATCATGGATAAATAATTAAGATTATTCAACTCAATTAATCCAGATTGTAATGTATATATATATATATACGTGTCTATATAAGCACTTGAGCTCAAAATCATCAACCCCATAAAAATCCCACATTCAAACATTCTTTACATTCGTATCACTCTGTATCTCTCACTGTCTCTCGTTTCATCATTTCTATTCTCTGACTACCTAATTCTATTTTAATGGAGTCTTGTAGTTTTTTGTTATTCTACTTCTGTTTTGTCTTCGTTTTAGCTTCTTTTTTCTGTCCTGCGCCGTCATTATCCGTAGCAACAGGGCCGGTCGTCAATCAAACTGCTTGTACTACTAATTCCACAAGGCACCGCCATAAGTGGATCGGACCCATCGGTCACCGGCTTATTACCGTCGACATTAACGGGTTGGGTCATTTCCGGTCAGTACAAGATGCCGTTGATGCAGTCCCGGAAAATAATAGAAAGAATGTTCTAATTCGAATCAGCGCTGGATATTTCATGTAATACTTTAATTTCATATCCTTCTTTAAGAGCCATTAAAGCATCAATATATGCTTAAAACTGAAGGGAAAAAAAAATACATTCTTTGAAAACGCTAAACCTACACGTTAAAAATGACTGTTTCTTTTGGTGGCGTTGCAGAGAGAAAGTGATGGTGCCAGCGGCAAAGCCATACATTACGATGCAGGGAGCAGGGAGGGAGGTGACGTTCATCGAATGGCATGATCGAGCAAGTGATCTTGGATCCAACGGCCAACAGTTGCGTACTTATCAAACTGCTTCGGTCACTGTGTATGCTAATTATTTCTCTGCTAGAAATATCAGCTTCAAGGTAATAACTATAAAAAAGCACCGAACAGCTAACGAATAACATACTACTTCATAAATTCTTCACGTTAATAATTAAGATCGAATGGAGAAAGAAAGTGAAAGCAGCAGAGAACTCTCAATCAATGCTCCTGAAAACATTATAAATATATGCCCTAGATTTCCTTTAATACTGTGCTGCATGTGACTTTATTTTGGCGGTATAATATATATATAGTTCAAATGACGAGTACATTGAAATGCTAATTCAACACCAAATATTTTGAAATATTTGATTAACCTTGAAAATAATATAGTTATTGAATTTACATTGTATAGAACACAGCACCGGCACCGATGCCAGGAATGCAAGGATGGCAAGCAGTGGCGTTGCGGATATCGGGCGACAAGGCGTATTTCTCAGGCTGTGGATTCTACGGTGCACAAGACACTCTTTGTGACGATGCTGGTCGTCATTACTTCAAGGAATGTTACATCGAGGGATCAATTGATTTCATCTTTGGAAATGGCCGGTCCATGTACAAAGTAAGAACTATATTTATTATTTACATCTGGATATTATATTATAATAAAAGAAGGATATTAAAGGGTTGTTCTCGTGACTCTCTTGAATGAAGAAATAACATATAAATAAATATATAATACACAAATTGATAAAGAAAAATGAAAAGGACGTTGCATTGTGCTATAGCAAGTCTCAAAAGCTTTAAAAAAGGGAGAGAGCTTTTTTTCTTATCAACAGACCCTTTTGTCTGTCAGAAACTAGTGGTACCCAACTAACCTAAAAGATAACTCTGAAATACTTAAGTAAACAATCATAAAAGGAGCCAAAAAATTTGGGTCTAAAAGTTTAATGAACATTCAACATTGTTATATTCAGCTTTTCGATGGCATTAACTTCTTTCATAAGCATACGTCTCTTCTTACTTGAGCCACCTTCTTCAAATGAAAGAGCAACCACCACCAGCATAATCTTTGTATGGGGCCTCCCTTAAGGTATTTTAGTACGGTAGATTTCATTATGTTCACTCACGGGTTGGTTGCTGCTTGTTGTTGTCAGGACTGTGAGCTGCATTCCATAGCCACGAGATTCGGATCCATTGCAGCCCACGACCGAAACTCACCCGACGAGAAGACGGGCTTTGCTTTCGTGAATTGCAAGGTGACGGGTACTGGTCCACTTTATGTGGGTCGAGCCATGGGTCAATACTCCAGGATTGTTTACGCTTACACTTACTTTGATGACCTGGTTGCTCATGGTGGGTGGGACGACTGGGACCATGTCAGCAACAAAAATAAGTATGTTCCCTTCACATTGTTCTTTTATTAACTTTTACCCTAATCTTTTTCCACATGTTAATCTTAAGAAAGTCAAATATGAAGAAATTGTCGCCCTGTTTAATCATAATACAATGCTCCATCATAATCTTTTTTATAACTGAAAATATCGATGACGTGATTGTGACAATCATCGACATTTTCGGAATCAATAAAGCTCATGCTTTGGTTCTATCCAAAGAAATGAATTATACTACTCTTAAATCAGAAATGATTGAATTTTGATGTCATTGAAGAAGTCATCAACAATTTCCTTTTGCTTATTGGTTCACGCTGCAGGACTGCGTTTTTTGGGGTTTATAAGTGCTGGGGTCCCGGAGCTGCGGCGGTGCGTGGAGTATCATGGGCCAGGGAACTAAAGTTCGATGAGGCGCATCCCTTTCTAGCCAAAAGTTTTGTCAATGGTAGACACTGGATTGCACCGTGGGATGCTTAATTCCAACTCAAAAACAACATACAACCCATTCTATACACTATGTTCCATTTCCTTTCGCATAATTAATTCACTGATTCAATTCAATTTTTCTTCGCATATTGTAATTGACACAGTTCTTTCATTCATTTGTTTCTTCAAGATATAATACATCTTTTCTTACAAATTCTTACTGTATCCTTCTCTCTCATTCAACAATATAAGTGTTTCAAAGCAAAATTTAACACAATACTCTGTTCATGTACAAAACTAGAAAGTACCCTTTTACAAAAACCGATGTTTTTGAAGAATCGTCAAGCAAACTGCACACTGAACCTGGTCATTTAGTCATAAAGATCTTTCTCCATGATCATACATACAAAAGCATTTAATTTCTTGAAGGATCAAAATAACAAGGAAAGCTGTTTTATTACCTTGAAACGTTAAAAGAATATGTATTGAATATAAGGAAACATAGTCTGCATCAGGCTATTGCATCACATTATACAACAGCCTTGCTGTGAGTCGAGCATTTCTGGGGATCTGCAAGATTATAACGTGTTCATTAGCTAAGGGTACAAAGAAAATGCTCCTTTTTGTCATATACCAATGAAGAAGAAACAGTTCATCCAACATAAAGAAGGAATCTGCAATCTCTATATAAGATATCGATTACATTGCTTTGAAGAGTATTATACCAGTCGAGGTAATTTGGAACAGTGAAAATGAAGGACACACCACATTCAGAAGTTAATGATTCCCATAATCATTGAACCAAAACAATTGATTTATGATTTGATTACTGTATGTCGATACTCGATCCTTTTGAAACCACTTTCAGACCATTTTGTACTGCCAAATGGCCTTTCACCAAAAATTAACACAATGGAATAGGGAACGATAATTTCGAAACAACATGACAGGCAGGTTGGATGAAAACCAGAAGATTGCAAATAAATGATTGGTATAAGATTGCTTCAAAAGGAAAAGCCCTTACAGCTGGCTAAGATTGGTTAAATCAAACTCAGGAGCGAGCTCTTGCACGATATCATTTGGTGGTTGGCCACATTCTTGCATTTTTTGCATGAGGTCAAAAATCCTGGTGAAGTTATCAGGATCATTTTCATAAACTCCATTAAGCTCCTTCATCAGTTCATATTGGTTGGAGTAACGTTCATATTCTTCTTTGCTCAAACTGGATTTATGCTCTTCTAACCACTTTGGGTATCCTTCTCCAATTTCCTTCATGGGTTCATGAAGAATCTCCTTAGACAGAAGTTGTTGCATCATACTTTCCACAATGGATTCCATGTCCTGCTCAAAATTAAGGTACGAGTTTGATTAAATACATGCACTCGACCGTTTAAAGTACTATATGTCTATATGATGCATGTCCATCAATCCATGCAGGAGTAAATACAAAAATAACATACAATGCTATTACCTAGATGTCTCAATTGGATATATAACAAATTCGAATGTTTCACATGCATCTCAAATAAGACATTTTATAACCAATGAAAACCTATATCTATCATGAGCATATATAACATACCAGGCTTCTCAATCATACGAGTGACATGCGCTAAAAACAAGGACCAACTCCTTAAAGCCAAACTTTTACTTAGGGCTTTTCCCAATGAATCCTCCCTTGAAACAAAGGAACAATCACTTGTACACCCATGGTCCTAAAAATATCATTTAATATGCATCAACACATATTCTCCCTTTTCCTTCGGGGGAATGTTCTTGGTGGATGGCAGGTTGGTTCGGAGGGGGCTGGTGAGGTTTGTTCCAATGTTAAATGAATTTGAGGTACTTCACTTGGAGCAGATGTAGGGGCCATCATCCTACTCTTATATGATAAACCGTAGAGTGTACATTAATCAAATGCAAAACAAAGTCGGCAAGCACAATAAAAGTGGAAATAGGCAAGACAACCTTCTAATTTTGTCTTGCGAATCCAAAGTGTTCCCGACACAAACTCACAACTCAAAAACAGAATCCGGAGCCAGTAAATCTTACTCAACTGATCAGCTAAAATACTACAAGATTTTTTTTTCGAAAAAATTAAAATATAGTCTTCCCCTAACATGCCGAGGTAATAATCAAATCCAATTTAGGAATGAACAAATACCTGACATTCAACAACAGAAAACTTAACTACCACGGCAAACAAATGCAAGAGATAAAACAAAGCCTTAAAAGGAGCAGGAAAACATTCAAGCAAATATACCTGAGACCCAGAAAGCTCCTCAAACTGCTTCACCCAATCGTCGATCAATCCATCCTCTCCAAAATCATCTCCGCCAGGTTTCGACATTGATTCCAATCCTTTTATAGTCTCTCTGGTTTGTTCTCTCATCATATCAAGAGCCTCTGTGACATGGGATTCACTTGACACCTTTTGCTTTCCCTTTTTCTTGCTCTTCAAGTCAGGTAATCCCATTCCTAATCCTACAACCCCACTTGGTAAAGAACCAGATTCTTGCTTCTTTTCTTCACCATCTCCTCCTCCTTCCCTATTAACCAAATATAAAAGCTAAGTATTTGGAAGAAATTTAAAAAAAAAAAAACCCTAAACCTAGGCAAAACATCAGAATAACTTCCAAGATATATAATCAAACACCGAGCTTTTGAGGAAAAAAAAGAAGGAATTTTTAGCTCGGGAGCAAATTTTTGGACCTAAAACAAAAAGAAAGTACCTTTGAGGAGGAGAGGTAAGGTTGAGATTCTGGAAATCATCCAAAGCACCTGGAAGAAAAGGGTCAAATTCAAAAGAATTAAGAAACAGAGAATTAAAGGAAACAAAGAAAAAACAAAGAATTAAGACAAAAGAAAACATACTGTCAAGTAGTTGGTCTAAATCATCAGAGTGATCTGCCATTTTTGCTATCAGAAGCTTCTAATCTAATCCACTGTTTCTCTCTATCTATAGGTAACGTAAAAAGTAATTATTCTAGCTCTTAATTTTTTTCTTCTTCCTTTTATTAGAGAAACTGGATTGAGTTGGATTGGAATGGAGAGCAGTGCAGGAGATATGGGTTTTGTCCAAAGAGGGACAAAATCAAGATCAAGATCCAATATTTCAGATTGGTTGAACGGGTTGACTGTTTTTTGACAAATGATTGTCTTCACAGGCTGCGGCTGGAGTTGGGACTTTGGGCTTTACGTTCTTTCTTTTGTCTTCCAATGTTACTTCATTTAATCAATAAGAAAGAAAAAAAAGAACTATTCTTTATATATCTTATGAATATTAAATTAGATTTTGTGAGTTTAAAGTTTGGGTTTCATTATTAATCAAAAGATGTGTTGGACAATAGAATTTTTTCCATATAAAACAAATGGAATCCATTAAAAAGGAAGTCTAGAACTACAATAGATTTTACAGCTTTTTTTCCGTTAAACCAATGCATAGTTAGTTAGAAGAGATGGCAGTTAGAACTTGGAATGTCCCTTCACAAACCAGAAATCATCAAGATGGATGCCACAATGGGCTTATAAAGTTGGGATCAAACGATACGATGGATCGGCCATGGGCCCATTAATTTGGGATCAATCCTAGCTTTAGGTGAAGATTTCAACCAACTAAATGGCCTAAAGGCAACCCCCTCCCCCCAATTACTCAGGAAAACCCAAACTCAACCATATATGTAAATTGGTGAATGCACCACAGAGGCCCCTCCATTATAAGGACCTGATCAAATTAGTCACTCTACTATTAAATGTTAAAAAGAATCAAATAATACCAAACTAGAATAAAATTAACATTTACTGTTTAAAAAATATATTTTATTGTTTGCTTAACAGAGTTTATATTTTAAAGCTTCTATGGTTTATAAGTGAAATCTTTTGTTTGGAATTAAATTGTAATTGAAAAAAAATAATTTTCAAGACATTTCTTATATTGTAACACCCCCAACTCATATCCCTCGCCGGAATCAAGTTACAGAGCATTACCGGAGTTTACAAATCAAACAGACAGAAATTTCAAACATTTCATATCATCAAAATAAGTCATCAAAGTATCATTTTAATCCAAATTATAAACATATCAAATCCAAATCAAATTGCCTTGTTCATGAGCACTTAAACATAGAATTAAATTCACATGCACATATCTAGATTTAGTTCAATTTATCATGCCATAATATGGCTTCAAAAACAAACACATATTTATATGTATAAAACCAACCAAAATTAAACTTATAACCTCATTTGCAGTCAAACCACAAAATACTATTATTTAGATACCCTAGGTATATGCCGACACGAAGGATAAACATCACCACATTTGAGTTCGGGATCGTTGTTAGATGCTGAATCAACGATCAAAAGTTAAGTACCTAACCTGTGCACGGAAAACAAAATCGTACGTTGTGTATAAACTCATTGGTATTTCTATAATCTGAATATTTAAATATAAGAAATTACAAATATACAATTGAAAATAAACACATATTAATATTTAATTGTTACAACAACCATATCATATTTCATTTGTTTCACAAATATCTCAATTCTCATACTTGCTATATAAATAGCTTTTTCACAATTTATTTCACATTTCATTATACAATTGCAATATCCATTCCATAGTCATTTCATGAGTATATAACTCATATATTCCATATCTTTGCAACATATTTCACATTCTATTTTCAATTCACTATTTCACTTCCATTTCTCATACCATACCATTTCAATATCAATTATAAAACTTTATTATTCATTTACCCCTATTAACACGACTCTGACTTAGACGGATACACGGATCCAACCAAAACACACCAATTTGGCACTCAATGCCTCATCGGATAATTCGAAGTAATAAATTGACATCTAGTGTCTCATCGGCTAAACCGAAGTAAATTGGCACCCAGTGCCTCATCGAATTAATCCGAAGTAGTAAATTGACACCCAGTGTCTCATCGACTCGAAGTCGAAGAAATCCCTGAACTCTTCCAATCCTATGGCATGCCATCTATATTCAACTCAACCCCATACAGTTAATAGAGTTTTATTTCACAATTCAAAAACAATTAATATCAAATACTAATTTTTCATATAATCATATAATTACACATACATTCCTTTCAATTCAAAAATCAATCCATTCAATATATATATATATCTACCAATTCAATTTATTCAATCAATTATCAAAATATCAATTACTCACCTCAATACTTGCCATATGTAGGGGTGAGGAAAACTCGATTCGACTCGAAAAAATCGAAAAAAATTTTGAATTTTGAGTTAAACGAATCGAGTTATTCGAGTCAACTCAAATTTTTTTTCGAATTTTGAGTTCGAATCGAGTTGAGTTTTCAAATTCGAATAACTCGAATAATTTTAATATCAAACTATAATATTTTACATTTTTAACCCAAACTCCCAAACCTTTTTACTTTTTCCTCAAAACTTTTACTCCTTCCCACTTTTCTCCCCAAACTTTTACTCCCCTCCCATTCCGACCCCCCATCTACCCAAAATTAATTTCCCACCAAAATTTTACTCTCCTATTTATTTTTCCTCAAAATTTTTGTAACGCCCCCTACCCGTATTCGTCGCTGAAATAGGGTACGAGGCATTACCAAAGTTTACCGAACAATAGTTTTTTTTTTTAACTCAATATATCCCCTTATAACCATGTAACCTTCCCTGCAAAACTTAAACCGAGACCAATCCAAATCAATCAATTCTATTCAACATATTTTTAAAATAGATTCATTCACATTCATAAGATAATCTCATCATATACCAAACCAAGGTTTGTTAGCCATACCAATGGCTAACTTTACATTCATTTTGCATCAACATTTACTTTATTAACTTATACATGCCATTGATTTCCAAAATAAAGTTTCTAGATATACCAAAATATTGAGGTTGATAGTGTGATGTATCCCCGACCGAATCCGACCTCCGAGCTCTTAATACTACAAAACAGGGAAAAAGAAAACAGGGTAAGCACATTGTGCTTAGTAAGCTCATGTAACAAGAATTATACTTACCTAATATTTTCAATGCAATACAATAAACATACATACATCCATTCAATGCATTGTTACCTTAACATGCACAAACTCAACATTCGAGTTAGTACAATAATTTTAATGTATCAATAATATATATACTGTTATTGATGAGCTCATCAATACCATTATTTCCACTCCATTATTATTTTTCCATATTTATCCCGTTGAATTTCTCGGAATTTCGATGGATTTTCAGGGGTACACTTTAGTGTACAAATCCGGGTCCGTCAATTCATATTCATGTGCGCACATTTCCATTTCAGAGAGCACACTCCCGCGAACCTCATCCTTACAGCGGGATTACCAGTCCAGGCTAAATCCCCTGCAACGACAATTACTCTAATGAGCTTGGATTTGAATTACCAGTCCAGGCTAAATTCAGACCCTAATTTGGATTACCCGTCCGGGCTAAATCCATTTTCCACATATTCTTCGGGAGGGCTATATCAAGATAGGATCACCCGTCCGGGCTAGATCCTTTTTACCGTCAATTCCTTTTCAGAGATCCATCGAATTTTCCTTTCATTCAACCGGGATTTCTTCCCATTTTTATCAAATATACCAATGTTTCGTCAATTTTCATATAATGAACATTCAATTCATATTCACATCCATAACATGCATTTCAAGTATTTAAGAATATAATTCAAGTTACACGAACTTACCTCGATACTTGTTTGTATATAAAAAATCTACTAATCCCAAACTTTTTCCTTTCCTCGATCTAGCTTCGTGTTTGAGTCTTCAGGGTCTAAATAAATAAATTTATTCATCAAATTAACATTTCATGTTCATATGTACCATTTTCTACAATTCCACTACTATTTATAGTTCATCCAAGGCTGTCTACTTGCGTCATAGTCACTAAATTATTTTTATCTTGAGCTACGGGACTACAAATTAAGATCCATAAATTTTTCCTGAAACTAGACTCACATATATTCTAACCATAAAATTTTCAGAATTTTTGGTTTAGCCATTTAGTACAGTTTATTCTTTAAAGTTACCCCTGTTCTGCTATATGACAGTTCCGACGTTTCTTCACTAAAAATTAATTATCTCCTCATACGGAACTCGGATGATGTTCCCGCTTGTTTCTCTTGAAAATAGACTCATTAAGGATTTTAAACATATAAATTTAAGTCCATAATTATTTTTATACAATTTTTGGTGATTTTCCAAAGTCAAAACAGGGGAACCCGAAGTCATTCTGACATTGTCTCACAAAATGCATTATATCTCAAGATTTACAATTCTATTGCTTACTCCATTTCTTCTATGTGAAACTAGACTCAATAAGCTTTAATTCCATATTTTTTTCACCCTCTAATTCGATTTCTACAATTTATGGTGATTTTTCAAAGTTGGACTACTGCTGCTGTCCAAAACTGTTTTAGTGCAAGAGGTTTATTACCATTTTTCCCCCAAGCTTTTAATAAGTGATAGTTTCGTCCCTACTCAATTAACCTCTCAATTGAGCTGATTTTTCTCAATTAATACTTTATTCTATCATTTTAAACTACCTTATAACCTTTGGGAATAAGAATTTCAGAACCAAACTTCAATTTCACACTCTTTTACAAATAGGTCCTAATTATCCACTTTCTTTACATTTTTTTCCATAAAATCATCATATAATAAGATTAAAGCTTAAATTCCATGCTAAATATTCATATACTTACAGCACTCAACCATGGTGACTTTCAATTTCATCCATAAAATCAAAAACTAATGAATTTAATAGTAGGACCTAGTTGTAAAAGTCTTAAAAACACAAAAATTACAAGAAAAAGGCAAGGATTAACTCACTTGGTGCAAAAATTATGAACAACCAGCTTAAAGAACCCCTCCTATGGCGTTTTTGCTGATGAGAATGAAGAGAAATCTCAAGAAATCTAGATATTCCCATATTAGTCCTAGTTTTATTTAGTTAATAATGCAATATTCCAATTTTACCCTTAATTCATCCATTTTTCTGCTAATTTTATGCCCTTGCCGTCCAGCCCAAATAAATTTTGGGTCTATTTTCTT
Source organism: Gossypium stocksii (assembly GCA_020496765.1). NCBI lineage: Eukaryota > Viridiplantae > Streptophyta > Magnoliopsida > Malvales > Malvaceae > Gossypium > Gossypium stocksii. The sequence goes on along the minus strand of CM035627.1, from coordinate 108,889,110 downwards.
TTTAAATCCTTTCTAATTAAACTCTTAAGCTATTTAATCATCCTAACAACTTTTACTCCTTTTCTAATTTAGTCCTTTTCATTTAATTGACTGGCCAAACGTTAAAATTTTCTAACGAAATTTTAATACAATATTACTAACATTTCACAAATATTTATAAAAATATTTTTGACTCAGTTTTACGAGATCGAGATCTCGATAACTTGTCTTTACCTAATTTCTTCAATAATTTCTTTTTCTTAACTAACCACTAAATCGGTAAAATTTTTTTTTCGATATTTTCATACAAATTTTCCTATCATATCAATATTTATGCAAAAATATTAAAATAAAATTTTCTTTAAATCGGATTTGTGGTTACGAAACCACTATTCCGATAACCTTGAATTTAGGCCATTACAACTCTCCCCCCTTTAAGGATTTTCGTCCTCAAAAATCTTACCAGTAAAGAGGTTCGGGTATTGTTTCCTCATTGCCTCCTCCGGTTCCCATGTCGCTTCCTCAATCCCGTGCTTTTGCCATAATACTTTTACCAAATTTATCTTTTTATTTCTGAGCTCCTTTGTCTCTTGTGCCAAAATCTTAATTGGTTCTTCAATGTAACTCATATCTGGCTGAATCTCCACTTCTGTCAGAGAAATAACATGTGAAGGATCCGACCGATACCGTCGTAGCATAGACACATGAAAAACGTTATGGATTCTATCAAGTTCCGGTGGTAACGCCAATCGATAAGCGACCGGTCTAATTCTTTCTAGGATTTCATATGGCCCGATAAATCTTGGACTCAATTTACCCTTTCGACCGAATCGGAGAACTTTCTTCCAAGGAGACACTTTTAGGAATACCTTGTCACCAACCTGAAATTCAATCTCTTTTCGTTTAAGATCAGCATATGACTTTTGACGATCGGAAGCTGCTTTTAGACTATCCCGAATCACTTTTACTTTTTCTTCTGTTTCCCGAATCAAATCAACCCCATATATCTTCTTTTCACTAAGCTCTGCCCAATATAACGGTGTTCTACATTTTCTACCATACAAGGCTTCATACGGAGCCATTTTAATACTAGACTGATAACTGTTATTGTAAGCAAATTCAATCAAAGGTAGATACCTCTCCCAATTACCTTCAAACTCTAATATACAACATCGGAGCATATCTTCCAATACCTGAATTACACGTTCAGATTGACCATCTGTTTGAGGATGAAATGCAGTGCTGAAATATAATTGAGTACCTAAAGCTTCTTGCAATTTGTTCCAGAAACGAGATGTAAATCGGGGATCCCTATCTGATATAATAGAGACAGGCACTCCATGTAGCCTGACAATCTCAGATATATACAATTCAGCCAATTTATCTAAAGAATAATCCATACGTACTGGAATAAAGTGTGCTGACTTTGTCAATCAGTCAACGATCACCCAAATAGCATCTTTCTTTCTCAGAGACAACGGTAATCCAGATACAAAATCCATTGTAATTCTTTCCCATTTCCATTCTGGCATAGTGATTGGCTGAAGTAACCCCGAAGGCACCTGATGTTCAGCTTTAACTTGCTGACATACCAAACATCTTGATACAAACTCAGAGATATCACGTTTCATACCTGGCCACCAGTATAACTTTTTCAAATCATTATACATTTTATTACTCCTTGGATGTACAGACATAGTATTGCTGTGAGCCTCGTGTAGAATTTTCTGTATAAGCTCTGAATTCTGAAGTACACATACCCTGTCTCTGAATAACAAACAACCATCGATCCCAACCTGAAATTCAGAATCAGTACTCGACTCACATTGTGCCCGTTTAGCTTGCAACTTTTCATCATTTTTCTGGGCCTCATAGATCTGCTGTAGAAACACTGGTCTAGCTTTCATTTTAGCTATAATTGAACCATCTCTAGATAATGATAACTGGGTATTCATAGCTCGCAAAGCAAATAAAGATTTTCGGCTCAAAGCATCAGCTACAACATTAGCCTTACCCGGATGGTAATCAATAGTCAAATCATAATCCTTTATCAGTTCAAGCCATCTGCACTGTCTTAAATTCAAATCTTTCTGTGTCATCAAATATTTCAAGCTTTTATGATCAGTATAAACATAACATTTCTCACCGTACAAGTAATGCCGCCATATCTTCAACGCAAATATAATAGCAGCTAATTCAAGATCATGTACTGGGTAATTTCTTTCATGAGGTTTAAGTTGTCTTGAAGCATAGGCTATAACTTTACCTTCTTGCATCAAATCACAACTTAAACCATTTAATGAGGCATCACTGTAAATAACAAATTCCTTACCCGGTTCAGGCTACACTAGTATAAGTGCTTTCGTTAACAAATCTGTCAATCGGTCGAAACTCTGCTGGCATTCATCGGTCCACTCAAACTTTACATCTTTCTGCAGTAGACGAGTCATTGGAGAAGCTATCATAGAGAACCCATGTACAAATCTCCGATAATACCCAGCTAAGCCCAAGAAACTTCTAACTTCAGATACATTTTTCGGTGGATTCCAATTTACAATAGCTGAGATTTTATTCGGGTCTACCCTAATGCCTTCAGCAGATACAATATGTCCAAGAAAACCCACTTCTCGAAGCCAGAATTCACATTTACTGAATTTAGCATAAAGCTATTTTTCACGTAAAATTTGCAACACTATTCTCAAATGTTCTGCATGTTCATTTTCATCTCGGGAATAAACTAAAATATCATCAATGAATAGTACCACAAATCTGTCTAAATACGGTTTGAATATCCGATTCATCAGATCCATAAATACTGCAGGTGCATTAGTTAGCCCAAACGGCATAACTAAAAACTCATAATGCCCGTACCTGGTTCTGAAAGCTGTCTTTGGCACATCTGATTCCTTTACCCATAACTGATAATAACCCGATCGAAGATCAATCTTTGAAAACACTGTGGCACCTTTCAACTGATCAAATAAATCATCAATCCGGGGTAACGGGTACTTATTCTTTATGGTTACCTTATTAAGCTGTCGGTAATCGATACACAGTCTCAAAAATCCGTCTTTCTTTTTCACAAACAAAACCGGGGCACCCCAAGGTGAATGACTCGGTCGAACAAAACCCTTATCAACAAGTTCCTGTAACTGTATCTTTAACTCTTTTAATTCTGTAGGAGCCATCCGGTACGGAGCTATAGAAATTGGAGTAGTTCCTGGAACCAAATCTATAGAGAATTCCACTTCTCTTTCTGGTGGCAACCCTGGTAATTCCTCTGGAAATACATCAGAAAATTCACATACCACTGGCACTGCCTGAATCTTCGACTCGGATACCTTAATGTCTAATACATAAGCAAGAAAAGCATCATACCCCTTTTTGATATACCTTTGAGCAGTAATAACTAAAATGACATCAGATAACCCCTCTGTCTGATCAGATTTAACCCGAAGCAATTCACCGTTCTGACATTTTAACAAAATATATTTATGTCTACAATTTACTACCGCATCATGCTGGGTTAGCCAATCCATGCCCAATATCACATCGAATTCATCAAAAGGAAGTAACATCAAATCAGCCGAGAAACAATAACCTCTTACCATTAGTGGACAATCTTTACAAATTTTATCCACCAACACAGACTGGCCAGGGGGTTCGAGACTTTAACCACAAATTCAGTTGGTTCAACAGATAAATTTTTAACACATGCAAGCTTTATACATATATATGAATGCGTAGAACCAGGATCAATTAATGTAGTAATATTAGTGTCAAGTAAAAAAAATGTATCAGTAATAACATCGGGTGCTGAGGTATCTTCTTTGGCACGGATGGCATATGCCCTAGCAGGTGCTCGTGCCTCAGACCTGCCTACAGATTCTTTCGTGGCTCCTCGGCTACCACTGACATTTCCGGATGGCCGTGGTGGTCTGCCTCTCGAAACTGGATTACTCGACTTCGATATTTGTTCAGCTTCTTTTTCACCCCTTTCTGGACAATCTCTGAGAAAATGATCAAATGAACCACATCGATGACAAGCCCCACTTTTCAGCCGACATTCTCCAAAATGAGCTTTATTACAATACTGGCATCTCGGCTTAGGAGTACCGACACTGCCCACACTGGTCACTGATGGAGTAGATAGTCTTGGATTAGAACGTTGAGAGCCTCGTTCTCTACTTGAATATCCAGTGATTGAAGTGAAACGATATTGATACTTTTTCAATTTGTTTGAAGCAGAAAACTGTGATTTACTCACCGGTCTCTTACTAGCAATCCGAGCTTCCCTTTCGGCTTGTTTCTTCTCTTTACTCAGCTCTTCTGCTTTATAAGCTCGCTCTGTCAGTGTAGCAAACTCACGGATTTCAAGAATTCCAATCAACAATTTAATGTCTTCATTTAACCCCTCTTCAAATCGTTTACACATTTCGGCTTCTGATTGTACCTATTCTCGAACATATTTACTTAGCCGAACAAATTCTCTTTCATACTCAGATACCGATCTGTTACCCTGTTTCCGCTCAAGAAATTCTTTGCTTTTCTGATCAAGAAATCTCTGGCTGATATATTTCTTTTTAAATTCATTCTGAAAGAACTCCCAAGTAATATCTTCTTTCGGAACCACTAAAGCTTTAGTCTTCCACCAATGATAAGCCGTGTCTTTTAATAGTGAGATAGCACATTTCAGACATTCTTCTGGTGTACATGATAATTCTTCTAAAACCCGGGTAGTATTCTCTAACCAAAACTCAGCCCTTTCAGAATCATCATCAACTACAGCTCGAAATTCTTCAGCCCCATACTTTCTAATTTTATCAACAGGAGCTTTTCCTTTTCTGATAGATTCAATACCTGTACCTTGTGTAGTCTCGGGAACCGGTGGAGGAGGAGGAGGAGCTTGAGTTTGCTGCACTACAGGGTTAGTTCTTATATACTGAGTAAACCAATCATTCATCATTTGATAAAATACCATTTTAGCCTCTTCACTTTGGTCCCTTGTCTCGGACCTTCTACTACTAGCAGCTTCAACTTCTCTTTGTTCCCTTTCCGGGGCCGGGGCATGACTCCCGGCTTCCTCGGATTGAGCTCGGTCGGCAGACATTTACTATAAGAAAAACATATTTAAATGGTCAGGAGATATCACACTATCAACAATAATTTAAATGGCATGTATAGCTAATACCGTATTTGCTACGTCGGTCCGAGAACCAGCTAAACCGTAGCTCTGATACCAACAAATGTAACGCCCTCTACCCGTATTTGTCACTGAAATAGGGTACGAGGCATTACCGAAGTTTACAGAACAATAGTTTTTTTTTTTAAACTCAATATATCCCCTTATAACCATGTAACCTTCCCTGCAAAACTTAAACCGAGACCAATCCAAATCAATCAATTCTATTCAACATATTTTTAAAATATATTCATTCACATTCATAAGATAATCTCATCATATACCAAACCAAGGTTTGTTAGCCAGACCAATGGCTAACTTTATATTCATTTTGCATCAACATTTACTTTATTAACTTATACATGCCATTGATTTCCAAAATAAAGTTTCTAGATATACCAAAATATTGAGGTTGATAGTGTGATGTATCCCCGACCGAATCCGACCTCCGAGCTCTTAATACTACAAAACAGGGAAAAAGAAAACAGGGTAAGCACATTGTGCATAGTAAGCTCATGTAACAAGAATTATACTTACCTAATATTTTCAATGCAATACAATAAACATACATACATCCATTCAATGCATTGTTACCTTAACATGCACAAACTCAACATTCGAGTTAGTACAATAATTTTAATGTATCAATAATATATATACTGTGATTGATGAGCTCATCAATACCATGATTTCCTCTCCATTATTATTTTTCCATATTTATCCCGTTGAATTTGTAACACCCCCTACCCGTATTCGTCACCGAAATAGGGTACGAGGCATTACCGAAGTTTTCCGAACAATATTATTTTTTTTTTTAAAACTCAATATATCCCCTTCATAAATATGTAGCCTTCCCTGCAAAACTTAAATCGATACCAATCCAAATCAACCAATCCAATTCAGCATATCTTTATAATAGATTCATGCACATTCATAAGATAATCACATTAAACACCAAACTAAGGTTTGTTAGCCATACCAATGGCTAACTTTACATTCATTTCACATCAACATTTACTTTATTAACTTATACATGCCATTGATTTCCAAAATAAAGTTCTAGATATACCAAAATATTGAGGTTGATAGTTTGATGTATCTCCGACTGAATCCGACCTCCGAGCTCTTAATACTACAAAACAGGGAAAAAGAAAATAGGGTAAGCACATTGTGCTTAGTAAGCTCATGTAACAAGAATTTATACTTACCTAATATTTTCGATACAATACAATAAACATACATACATCCATTCAATGTATTGTTACCTTAACATGTACAAACTCAACATTCAAGTTAGTACAATAATTTCAATGTATCAATAATATATATTGAGATTGATGAGCTCATCAATACCGTGATTTCCATTCCATTATTATTTTCCCATATTTATCCCGTTGAATTTCTTGGAATTTTGATGGATTTTCAGGGGTACACTTTAGTGTACAAATCCGGGTCCGTCAATTCATATTCATGTGCGCATATTTTCATTTCAGAGAGCACACTCCCGCGAACCTCATCCTTACAGCGGGATTACCAGTCCAGGCTAAATCCCCTGTAATATAAACTCATAGAGTATTGTCGGGATTACCAGTCCAGGCTAAATCCCCTGCAACGACAATTACTCTAATGAGCTTGGATCTGAATTACCAGTCCAGGCTAAATTCAGACCCTAATTTGGATTACCCGTCCGGGCTAAATCCATTTTCCACATATTCTTCGGGAGGGCTATATCAAGATAGGATCACCCGTCCGGGCTAGATCAATTTTTACCGTCAATTCCTTTTCAGAGATCCATCGAATTTTCCTTTCATTCAACCGGGATTTCTTCCACTTTTCACCAAATATATCAATTTTCCATAAATTTTCATATAATGAACATTCAATTGATATTCACATCAATAACATACATTTCAAGCATTTAAGAATATAATTCAAGTTACACGAACTTACCTCGATACTTGTTCGTATACAAAAATCTACTATTCCCAAACTTTTTCCTTTCCTCGATCTAGCTTCGTGTTTGAGTCTTCAGGATCTAAATAAATAAATTTATTCATCAAATTAGCATTTCATGTTCATATGTACCATTTTCTACAATTCCACTACCATTTATAGTTCATCCAAGGCTGTCTACTTGCGTCATAGTCACTAAATTATTTTCATCTTGAGCTACGGGACTCCAAATTAAGATCCGTAAATTTTTCCTGAAACTAGACTCACATATATTCTAACCATAAAATTTTCAGAATTTTTGGTTTAGCCATTTAGTACAGTTTATTCTTTAAATTTACCCCTGTTCTGCTATATGACAGTTCCGACCTTTCTTCACTAAAAATTAATTATCTCCTCATACGGGACTCGGATGATGTTCCTGCTCGTTTCTCTTGAAAATAGATTCATTAAGGATTTTAAACATATAAATTTAACTCCATAATTATTTTTATACAATTTTTGGTGATTTTCCAAAGTCAAAACAGGGGAACCCGAAATCATTTTGACCTTGTCTCACAAAATGCATTATATCTCAAGATTTACAATTCTATTGTTTACTCTCTTTCTTCTATGAGAAACTAGACTCAATAAGCTTTAATTCCATATTTTGTTCACCCTCTAATTCGATTTCTACAATTTATGGTGATTTTTCAAATTTGGACTACTGCTGCTGTCCAAAACTGTTTTAGTGCAAGAGGTTTGTTACCATTTTTTTCCCCCAAGCTTTTAATAAGTGATAGTTTCGTCCCTACTCAATTAACCTCTCAATTGAGCTGATTTTTCTCAATTAATACTTTATTCCATCATTTTAAACTACCTTGTAACCTTTGGGAACAAGAATTTCAGAAGCAAACTTCAATTTCACACTCTTTTACAAATAGGTCCTAAATATTCACTTTCTTTACATTTTATTCCATAAAATCATCATATAATAAGATTAAAGCTTAAATTCCATGCTAAATATTCATATACTTACAGAACTCAACCATGGTGACTTTCAATTTCATCCATAAAATCAAAAACTAATGAATTTAATAGTAGGACCTAGTTGTAAAAGTCTTAAAAACACAAAAATTACAAGAAAAAGGCAAGGATTAACTCACTTGGTGCAAAAAGTAAGAAAAAACAGCTTAAAGAACCCCTACTATGGCGTTTTTCTGATGAGAATGAAGAGAAATCTCAAGAAATCTAGATATTTCCATATTAGTCCTAGTTTTATTTAGTTAATAATGCAATATTCCAATTTTGCCCTTAATTCATCCACTTTTCTGCTGATTTTATGCCCTTGCCGTCCAGCCCAAATAAATTTTGGGTCTATTTTCTTTTTAAATCCTTTCTAATTAAACACTTAAGCTATTTAATCATCTTAACAACTTTTACTCCTTTTCCAATTTAGTCCTTTTCATTTAATTGACTGCCCAAACGTTAAAATTTTCTAACGAAATTTTAATACAATATTACTAACATTCCAAAAATATTTATAAAAATATTTTTGACTCGGTTTTACGAGATCAAGCTCCCGATAACTTGTCTTTACCTAATTTCTTCAATAATTTCTTTTTATTAACTAACTACTAATTCGGTAAAATTTTTCTATCAATATTTTCATACGATTTTCCTATCACAACAATATTCATGTAAAAAAAAATATTAAAATAAATTTCTCTTTAAATCGGATTTGTGGTTACGAAACCACTGTTCCGATAACTTTGAATTTAGGCCATTACAACTCTCCCCCCCTTTAAGGATTTTCGTCCTCGAAAATCTTACTAGTAAAGAGGTTCGGGTATTGTTTCCTCATTGCCTCCTCCGGTTCCCATGTCGCTTCCTCAATCCCATGCTTTTGCCATAATACTTTTACCAAATTTATCTTTTTATTTCTGAGCTCCTTTGTCTCTCGTGCCAAAATCTTAATTGGTTCTTCACTGTAACTCATATCTGGCTGAATCTCCACTTCTGTCGGAGAAATAACATGTGAAGGATCCGACCGATACCGTCGTAGCATAGACACATGAAAAACGTTATGGATTCTATCAAGTTCTGGTGGTAATGCCAATCGATAAGCTACCGGTCCAATTCTTTCTAGGATTTCATATGGCCCGATAAATCTTGGACTCAATTTACTCTTTCGACCGAACCGGAGAATTTTCTTCCACGGAGACACTTTTAAGAATACCTTGTCACCAACCTGAAATTCAATCTCTTTTCGTTTAAGATCAGCATATGACTTTTGACGATCGGAAGCTGCTTTTAGACTATCCCGAATCACCTTTACTTTTTCTTCTATTTCCCGAATCAAATCAACTCCATGTATCTTCTTTTCACTAAGCTCTGCCCAATATAACGGTGTTCTACATTTTCTACCATACAAAGCTTCATACGGAGCCATTTTAATACTGGACTGATAACTGTTATTGTAAGCAAATTCAATCAAAGGTAGATACCTCTCCCAATTACCTTCAAATTCTAATATACAACATCGGAGCATATCTTCCAATACCTGAATTACACGTTCAGATTGGCCATCTGTTTGAGGATGAAATACAGTGCTGAAACATAATTGAGTACCTAAAGCTTCTTGCAATTTGTTCCAGAAACGAGATGTAAATCGGGGATCCCTATCTGATATAATAGAGACAGGCACTCCATGTAGCCTGACAATCTCAGATATATACAATTCAGCCAATTTATCTAAAGAATAATCCATACGTACTGGAATAAAGTGTGCTGACTTCGTCAACCGGTCAACGATCACCCAAATAGCATCTTTCTTTCTCGGAGACAATGGTAATCCAGATACAAAATCCATTGTAATCCTTTCCCATTTCCATTCTGGTATAGTGATTGGCTGAAGTAACCCCGAAGGTACCTGATGTTCAGCTTTAACTTGCTGACATACCAAACACCTTGATACAAACTCAGAGATATCGCGTTTCATACCTGGCCACCAGTACAACTTTTTCAAATCATTATACATTTTATTACTCCCTGGATGTACAGACATAGTACTGCTGTGAGCCTCGTGTAAAATTTTCTGTATGAGTTCTGAATTCTGAGGTACACATACCCTGTCTCTGAATAATAAACAACCATCGATCCCAACCTGAAATTCAGAATCAGTACTCGACTCACATTGTGCCCGTTTAGCTTGTAACTTTTCATCATTTTTCTGAGCCTCACAGATCTGCTGTAGAAACACTGGTCTAGCTTTCATTTCAGCTATAATTGAACCATCTCCAGATAATGATAACCGGGTATTCATAGCTCGCAAAGCAAATAAAGATTTCCGGCTCAAAGCATCAGCTACAACATTAGCTTTACCCGGATGGTAATCAATAGTCAAATCATAATCCTTTATCAGTTCGAGCCACCTGCGCTGTCTTAAATTCAAATCTTTCTGTGTCATCAAATATTTCAAGCTTTTATGATCAGTATAAACATAACATTTCTCACCGTACAAGTAATGCCGCCATATCTTCAACGCAAATACAATAGCAGCTAATTCAAGATCATGTACTGGGTAATTTCTTTCATGAGGTTTAAGTTGTCTTGAAGCATAGGCTATAACTTTACCTTCTTGCATCAAAACACAACCTAAACCATTTAATGAGGCATCACTGTAAATAACAAATTCCTTACCCGGTTCAGGCTGCACTAGTACAGGTGCTTTCGTTAACAGATCTTTCAATCGGTCGAAACTCCGCTGGCATTCATCGGTCCACTCAAACTTTACATCTTTCTGCAGTAGACGAGTCATTGGAGAAGCTATCATAGAGAACCCCTGTACAAATCTCCGATAATACCCAGCTAAGCCCAAGAAACTTCTAACTTCAGATACATTTTTCGGTGGATTCCAATTTACAATAGCTGAGATTTTATTCGGGTCTACCCTAATGCCTTCAGCAGATACAATATGTCCAAGAAAACCCACTTCTCGAAGCCAGAATTCACATTTACTGAATTTACCATAAAGCTGTTTTTCACGTAAAATTTGCAACACTATTCTCAAATGTTCTGCATGTTCATTTTCATCTCGAGAATAGACTAAAATATCATCAATGAATACTACCACAAATCTGTCTAAATACGGTTTGAATATCCGGTTCATCAGATCCATAAATACTGCAGGTGCATTAGTTAGCCCAAATGGCATAACCAAAAACTCATAATGCCCGTACCTGGTTCTGAAAGCTGTCTTTGGCACATCTGATTCCTTTACCCGTAACTGATAATAACCCGATCGAAGATCAATCTTTGAAAACACTGTAGCACCTTTCAGCTGGTCAAATAAATCATCAATCCGGGGTAACGGGTACTTATTCTTTATAGTTATTTTATTAATCTGTCGGTAGTCGATACACAATCTCAAAGATCCATCTTTCTTTTTCACAAACAAAACCGGGGCACCCCAAGGTGAATGACTCGGTCGAACAAAACCCTTATCAACAAGTTCCTGTAACTGTATCTTTAACTCTTTTAATTCTGTAGGAGCCATCCGGTACGGAGCTATGGAAATTGGAGTAGTTCCTAGAACCAAATCTATAGAGAATTCCACTTCTCTTTCTGGTGGCAACCCTGGTAATTCTTCTGGAAACACATCAGAAAATTCACATACCACTGGCACTGCCTGAATCTTCGACTCAGATACCTTAGTGTCTAATACATAAGCAAGAAAAGCATCATACCCCTTTTTGATATACCTTTGAGTAGTAATAACTGAAATGACATCAGATAACCCCTCTGTCTGACCCGATTTAACCCGAAGCAATTCACCGTTCTGACATTTTAACAAAATATATTTTTGTCTACAATTTACTACTGCATCATGCTGGGTTAGCCAATCCATGCCCAATATCACATCAAACTCATCAAAAGGAAGTAACATCAAATCGGCCGAGAAACAATAACCTCTTACCATTAGTGGACAATCTTTACAAATTTTATCCACCAATACAGACTGGCCTAGGGGGTTCGAGACTTTAACCGCAAATTCAGTTGGTTCAACAGATAAATTTTTAACACATGCAAGCTTTATACATATATATGAATGCGTAGAACCAGGATCAATTAATGCAGTAATATTAGTGTCAAGCAAAGAAAATGTACCAGTAATAACATCGGGTGCTGAGGCATCTTCTTTGGCACGGATGGCATATGTCCTAGCAGGTGCTCGTGTCTCAGACCTGCCTGCAAATTCTTTCGTAGCTCCTCGGCTACCACTGACATTACCAGCTGGTCGTGGTGGTCTGCCTCTCGAAACTGGATTACTCGGCTTCGATATCTGTTCAGCTTCTTTTTCACCCCTTTCTGGACAATCTCTGAGAAAATGATCAAATGAACCGCATCGATAACAAGCCCCACTTCTCAGTCGGCATTCTCCAAAATGAACTTTATTACAGTACTGACATCTCGGCTTAGGAGTACCGACACTGCCCGCACTGGTCACTGATGGAGTAGATGGTCTTGGATTAGAGCGTTGAGAGCCTCGTTCTCTACTTGAATGTCCAGTGACTGAAGTGAAACGATCTTGATACTTTTTCAATTTCTTTGAAGTAGAAAACTGTGATTTGCTCACCGGTCTCTTACTAGCAATTCGAGCTTCCCTTTCAGCTTGTTTCTTCTCTTTACTCAGCTCTTCTGCTTTATAAGCTCGCACTGTCAGTGTAGCAAACTCACGAATTTCAAGAATTCTGATCAACAATTTAATGTCTTCATTTAGCCCCTCTTCAAATCGTTTACACATTTCGGCTTCTGATTGTACCCATTCCCGAGCATATTTACTCAACCGAACAAATTCTCTTTCATACTCAGATACCGATCTATTGCCCTGTTTCAGCTCAAGAAATTCTTTTCTTTTCTGATCAAGAAATCTCTGGCTGATATATTTCTTTTTAAATTCATTCTGAAAGAACTCCCAAGTAATCTCTTCTTTTGGAACCACCGAAGCTTTAGTCTTCCACCAATGATAAGCCGTGTCTTTTAACAGTGAAATAGCACATTTCAGACATTCTTCTGGTGTGCATGATAATTCTTCTAAAACCCGGGTAGTATTCTCTAACCAAAACTCAGCCCTTTCAGAATCATCATCAACTGCAGCTTGGAATTCTTCAGCCCCATACTTTCTAATTTTATCAACAGGAGCTTTTCCTTTTCTGGTAGATTCAATACCTGTACCCTGTGTAGTCACGGGAACCGGTGGAGGAGGAGGAGGAGCTTGAGTTTGCTGCACTACAGGGTTAGTTCTTATATACTGAGTAAACCAATCATTCATCATTTGATAGAGGGCCATTTTAGCCTCTTCACTTTGGTCCCTTGTCTCGGACCTTCTCCTACTAGTAGCTTCGACTTCTCTTTGTTCCCTTTCCGGGGCCGGAGCATGACTCCCGGCTTCCTCGGATTGAGCTCGGTCGGCAGACATTTACTATAAGAAAAACACATTTAAATGGTCAGGAGATATCACACTGTCAACAATAATTTAAATGGCATGTATAGCTAATACCGTATTTGCTACGTCGGTCCGAGAACCGGCTAAACCGTAGCTCTGATACCAACAAATGTAACACCCCCTACCCGTATTCGTCACCGAAATAGGGTACGAGGCATTACCGAAGTTTTCCGAACAATAGTATTTTTTTTTTTAAAAACTCAATATATCCCCTTCATAAATATGTAGCCTTCCCTGCAAAACTTAAACCGAGACCAATCCAAATCAACCAATCCAATTCAGCATATCTTTATAATAGATTCATGCACATTCATAAGATAATCACATTAAACACCCAACTAAGGTTTGTTAGCCATACCAATGGCTAACTTTACATTCATTTCACATCAACATTTACTTTATTAACTTATACATGCCATTGATTTCCAAAATAAAGTTCTAGATATACCAAAATATTGAGGTTGATAGTGTGATGTATCTCCGACTGAATCCGACCTCCGAGCTCTTAATACTACAAAACAGGGAAAAAGAAAACAGGGTAAGCACATTGTGCTTAGTAAGCTCATGTAACAAGAATTTATACTTACCTAATATTTTCGATACAATACAATAAACATACATACATCCATTCAATGTATTGTTACCTTAACATGCACAAACTCAACATTCAAGTTAGTACAATAATTTCAATGTATCAATAATATATATTGAGATTGATGAGCTCATCAATACCGTGATTTCCATTCCATTATTATTTTCCCATATTTATCCCGTTGAATTTCTTGGAATTTCGATGGATTTTCAGGGGTACACTTTAGTGTACACATCCGGGTCCGTCAATTCATATTCATGTGTGCATATTTTCATTTCAGAGAGCACACTCCCGCGAACCTCATCCTTACAGCGGGATTACCAGTCCAGGCTAAATCCCCTGTAATATAAACTCATAGAGTATTGTCAGGATTACCAGTCCAGGCTAAATCCCCTGCAACGACAATTACTCTAATGAGCTTGGATCTGAATTACCAGTCCAGGCTAAATTCAGACCCTAATTTGGATTACCCGTCCGGGCTAAATCCATTTTCCACATATTCTTCGGGAGGGCTATATCAAGATAGGATCACCCGTCCGGGCTAGATCCATTTTTACCGTCAATTCCTTTTTAGAGATCCATCGAATTTTCCTTTCATTCAACCGGGATTTCTTCCACTTTTCACCAAATATATCAATTTTCCATAAATTTTCATATAATGAACATTCAATTGATATTCACATCAATAACATACATTTCAAGCATTTAAGAATATAATTCAAGTTACACGAACTTACCTCGATACTTGTTCGTATACAAAAATCTACTATTCCCAAACTTTTTCCTTTCCTCGATCTAGCTTCGTGTTTGAGTCTTCAGGATCTAAATAAATAAATTTATTCATCAAATTAGCATTTCATGTTCATATGTACCATTTTCTACAATTCCACTACCATTTATAGTTCATCCAAGGCTGTCTACTTGCGTCATAGTCACTAAATTATTTTCATCTTGAGCTACGGGACTCCAAATTAAGATCCGTAAATTTTCCCTGAAACTAGACTCACATATATTCTAACTATAAAATTTTCAGAATTTTTGGTTTAGCCATTTAGTACAGTTTATTCTTTAAAGTTACCCCTGTTCTGCTATATGACAGTTCCGACCTTTCTTCACTAAAAATTAATTATCTCCTCATACGGGACTCGGATGATGTTCCCGCTTGTTTCTCTTGAAAATAGATTCATTAAGTATTTTAAACATATAAATTTAACTCCATAATTATTTTTATACAATTTTTGGTGATTTTCCAAAGTCAAAACAGGGGAACCCGAAATCATTCTGACCTTGTCTCACAAAATGCATTATATCTCAAGATTTACAATTCTATTGTTTACTCTCTTTCTTCTATGAGAAACTAGACTCAATAAGCTTTAATTCCATATTTTGTTCACCCTCTAATTCGATTTCTACAATTTATGGTGATTTTTCAAAGTTGGACTACTGCTGCTGTCCAAAACTGTTTTAGTGCAAGAGGTTTCTTACCATTTTTTTCCCCCAAGCTTTTAATAAGTGATAGTTTCGTCCCTACTCAATTAACCTCTCAATTGAGCTGATTTTTTTCAATTAATACTTTATTCCATCATTTTAAACTACCTTGTAACCTTTGGGAACAAGAATTTCAGAAGCAAACTTCAATTTCACACTCTTTTACAAATAGGTCCTAAATATTCACTTTCTTTACATTTTATTCCATAAAATCATCATATAATAAGATTAAAGCTTAAATTCCATGCTAAATATTCATATACTTACAGAACTCAACCATGGTGACTTTCAATTTCATCCATAAAATCAAAAACTAATGAATTTAATAGTAGGACCTAGTTGTAAAAGTCTTAAAAACACAAAAATTACAAGAAAAAGGCAAGGATTAACTCACTTGGTGCAAAAAGTAAGAAAAACCAGCTTAAAGAACCCCTCCTATGGCGTTTTTCTGATGAGAATGAAGAGAAATCTCAAGAAATCTAGATATTTCCATATTAGTCCTAGTTTTATTTAGTTAATAATGCAATATTCCAATTTTGCCCTTAATTCATCCACTTTTCTGCTGATTTTATGCCCTTGCCGTCCAGCCCAAATAAATTTTGGGTCTATTTTCTTTTTAAATCCTTTCTAATTAAACACTTAAGCTATTTAATCATCTTAACAACTTTTACTCCTTTTCCAATTTAGTCCTTTTCATTTAATTGACTGCCCAAACGTTAAAATTTTCTAACGAAATTTTAATACAATATTACTAACATTCCACAAATATTTATAAAAATATTTTTGACTCGGTTTTACGAGATCAAGCTCCCGATAACTTGTCTTTACCTAATTTCTTCAATAATTTCTTTTTATTAACTAACTACTATTTCGATAAAATTTTTCTATCAATATTTTCATACGATTTTCCTATCACAACAATATTCATGTAAAAAAAAATTAAAATAAATTTCTCTTTAAATCGGATTTGTTGTTACGAAACCACTGTTCCGATAACTTTGAATTTAGGCCATTACAGAATTTCTCGGAATTTCAATGGATTTTCAGGGGTACACTTTAGTGTACAAATCCGGGTCCGTCAATTCATATTCATGTGCGCACATTTCCATTTCAGAGGGCACACTCCCGCGAACCTCATCCTTACAGCGGGATTACCAGTCCAGGCTAAATCCCCTGTAATATAAACTCATAGAGTATTGTCGGGATTACCAGTCCAGGCTAAATCCCCTGCAACGACAATTACTCTAATGAGCTTGGATCTGAATTACCAGTCCAGGCTAAATTCAGACCCTAATTTGGATTACCCGTCCGGGCTAAATCCATTTTCCACATATTCTTCGGGAGGGCTATATCAGGATAGGATCACCCGTCCGGGCTAGATCCTTTTTACCGTCAATTCCTTTTCAGAGATCCATCGAATTTTCCTTTCATTCAACCGAGATTTCTTCCCATTTTTATCAAATATACCAATGTTTCATCAATTTTCATATAATGAACATTCAATTCATATTCACATCCATAACATGCATTTCAAGTATTTAAGAATATAATTCAAGTTACACGAACTTACCTCGATACTTGTTTGTATATAAAAAATCTACTAATCCCAAACTTTTTCCTTTCCTCGATCTAGCTTCGTGTTTGAGTCTTCAGGGTTTAAATAAATAAATTTATTCATCAAATTAACATTTCATGTTCATATGTACCATTTTCTACAATTCCACTACTATTTATAGTTCATCCAAGGCTGTCTACTTGCGTCATAGTCACTAAATTATTTTTATCTTGAGCTACGGGACTAAAAATTAAGATCCATAAATTTTTCCTGAAACTAGACTCACATATATTCTAACCATAAAATTTTCAGAATTTTTGGTTTAGCCATTTAGTACAGTTTATTCTTTAAAGTTACCCCTGTTCTGCTATATGACAGTTCCGATGTTTCTTCACTAAAAATTAATTATCTCCTCATACGGAACTCGGATGATGTTCCCGCTTGTTTCTCTTGAAAATAGACTCATTAAGGATTTTAAACATATAATTTAAGTCCCTAATTATTTTTATACAATTTTTTGTGATTTTCCAAAATCAAAACAGGGGAACCCGAAATCATTCTGACATTGTCTCACAAAATGCATTATATCTCAAGATTTACAATTCTATTGCTTACTCCGTTTCTTCTATGTGAAACTAGACTCAATAAGATTTAATTCCATATTTTTTTCACCCTCTAATTCGATTTCTACAATTTATGGTGATTTTTCAAAGTTGGACTACTGCTGCTGTCCAAAACTGTTTTAGTGCAAGAGGTTTATTACCAATTTTCCCCCAAGCTTTTAATAAGTGATAGTTTCGTCCCTACTCAATTAACCTCTCAATTGAGCTGATTTTTCTTAATTAATACTTTATTCTATCATTTTAAACTACCTTATAACCTTTGGGAATAAGAATTTCAGAACCAAAATTCAATTTCACACTCTTTTACAAATAGGTCCTAATTATCCACTTTCTTTACATTTTATTCCATAAAATCATCATATAATAAGATTAAAGCTTAAATTCCATGCTAAATATTCATATACTTACAGCACTCAACCATGGTGACTTTCAATTTCATCCATAAAATCAAAAACTAATGAATTTAATAGTAGGACCTAGTTGTAAAAGTCTTAAAAACACAAAAATTACAAGAAAAAGGCAAGGATTAACTCACTTGGTGCAAAAATTATGAACAACCAGCTTAAAGAACCCCTCCTATGGCGTTTTTGCTGATGAGAATGAAGAGAAATCTCAAGAAATCTAGATATTCCCATATTAGTCCTAGTTTTATTTAGTTAATAATGCAATATTCTAATTTTACCCTTAATTCATCCATTTTTCTGCTAATTTTATGCCCTTGCCGTCCAGCCCAAATAAATTTTGGGTCTATTTGCTTTTTAAATCCTTTCTAATTAAACTCTTAAGCTATTTAATCATCCTAACAACTTTTACTTCTTTTCTAATTTAGTCCTTTTCATTTAATTGACTGGCCAAACGTTAAAATTTTCTAACGAAATTTTAATACAATATTACTAACATTTCACAAATATTTATAAAAATATTTTTGACTCAGTTTTACCAGATCGAGATCTCGATAACTTGTCTTTACCTAATTTCTTTAATAATTTCTTTTTCTTAACTAACCACTAAATCGGTAAAATTTTTTTTTCGATATTTTCATACAAATTTTCCTATCATATCAATATTTATGCAAAAATATTAAAATAAATTTTTCTTTAAATCGGATTTGTGGTTACGAAACCACTGTTCCGATAACCTTGAATTTAGGCCATTACATTTTTACTCCCAAAAACCCTCAAAGCTTTCTATTTTCCCCCAAAAATTTTACTCCCTCCCACATTCCCCTTAAAACTTTTACTCCCTTCCCATCCCACCCCCCATCTACCCCAAACTCATCCCCCAATTTTTTTTTTAATATTTTCCCTACAAAATTTTACTCCTCCTATTTACTTTCCCTCAAACTTTTACTCCCAAAACTTTTTATTTTCCCCCTAAACTTTTACTTCTCACTATTTACTCCCAAATAAAAAATCAAAATTATCCAAAAATAACCCATAAACATAAATAGTAATAATTTTATTTATATCTACTATTTATATTATAAAATTAAATTTCACATTTTATATTATTGAATTGTTTATTCATATTGAATATTTATATTAAATTTGAATTATTAATGATGCCATAAAATATTCGTGTTAAAATTTTGTATTGGTATCAATTTCACATTTTATCTTTAAAATAACTTTTATTAAAAAGTCATATTTTTACATTTAATATATTTTTAAATTCCAAAATACATAGTGACAAGAATCTGAAGATAATTGAAACAACTAAGCAAGCAAAAAAGTTAACCCGTATATAAAAGATTAATAAATAAATTATGAGGTGATGAAAGTTAATAAAAATTTTGATTATGGTGGAAAAATTTTATTACGATGGATGACAGTAGTTATAAGGACTCAAAATTATTTTTTAAAATTTAACTTGAACAATATATTCGATTCGAATTCCATTTCACTCGACTCGATTCGAGAAAATTTCAAATCAAATTAGGATGATAAAATACAATTCGTCAACTCGATTAACTCGAAATTTTTTCATTCGATTCGATCGAATGCTCACCGCTAACCATATGCATTACTCAAAATTTAGTCCCCATTACTCAAAATTTACAATTTATTTTACAATTCAATCCTTTTTCATTTCTAACTTAAAAATCTATCAATTTAATTCCTAATACTAAAATTATTCAACATTAACAACATTTAAAAACTCAATAATTTCTAAAATTTTGACATAGGTCAGGTAGTATTTAATACCGAGATTTCAAAAACATAAAATTAAAAAAAAAAAGACTAAATTGACTAACCAATTAAACTTTGAACAATTAAAACTCTAATTTTCTCCTTTCTTTATTTTTCTCCTGCTTTGTTTTTGCTTCTCTATTTCTTTTTCTTTTACTTCTTTATTTTATTATTATATAATATAAATATTATAATATATATACTTAAACATTAAGATATAATATTATAATATATATTTTAGCTTTAAAATTTTTAATAATAAACACATATGCCTACTCATTTATGAGCAATAGCATAATTACTTCTTTAGTCCTTTTACTTTTTCTGTAATCTATAATTCAATTTTCATCCTATATGTAATTTAGTTTTTATACCTAATTACTTTTAATTTATGCAAATTCACCTAACTAAAACCTAATTAACTACACAACTAGCTTCGTAAATATTTATTAAGATATTTACGAGTCTAATTTACGAGAACGGAGTCCCGAAAATGTACTTTTTTTTAATTTGGTCCTTTTTAATTAATTAACTACCGAAACGTTAAAATTTCTTAACGAAACTTTAATACCACCTTAATGATACTCCGTAAATATTATAAAAATATTTACAGCTCAGTTTATAAAAATAAGGTCCTGGTACTTTATTTTCTAAAACCACTTGAACTTAACAAATAACTTATATAACATAAATTATCAAATCAAAAACCTTTTTAAAAATCACATTTGACTCGTAAATATTAAATAATAATATTTACGGACTTACTTGTCGGATTTGGTGGCACCAAAACCATTGTTTTTGACACCACTGAAAAACAGGTTGTTACATATACAATGAATGTTATCTCTCTTATAATTTGGACTTGATTCTTCGTATAATACATGAAATAAATTGATCCATTTAATAATAGAAGTACTAATTTGATCTAGTCCATATAATATAAGAAACTCCCAAATACTTTAACCTATATAAATTCCATAACGATTTAAATTTAAATGAAGAAAATATTAAAAATCAAAGCCATCAAATTTAAAAAAAAAATGCATATAATAATAATTATCTAAAATTCATAAAAACAATTTTTTTCAATTTATTTACTCATCTAAAACAACTTTTTTAAGTTTGTAGATGTAGTATAATCTTAAAATGTTACCTTATCATAATTTTTAGGATTCAAGTTTAAGAGTTAAAATGGATCTATTTGTTAAATTTAAGTATTAAAATGAAAAAAATATATAAATAACAAAATATATTAAGTGCAAAATTTACATCACTGGTGCCTTCTTATTTTTGCCTCAAATTTATCCAATTGTCAGCTATTGGAATGGACCAAATCGATTCAATTTCATAACCATGATCCAAGATCAAACGCACATAGTTTAATAAGCTTTTTCTTTATATATAAGAGTTCGAATTAAATAAATTTAGGGTTTATTTTGTTTTTGTTTTTCAAAGCCTGCATGCCTAATGCCCAAAGGTCTGCACTTGGAAATGAATCAATAGTTCTAGATTATTTTTTAAAAAAAACGTACTGACATCTATTTTAAAAAAATTCTAACATATTTTAATTTGCATACAAATATAATTGGATTGTTTTAGTTATTCTAAATAGTAATGGATTAATAGAAGTATTATTTTTTATTATTATGTTTTAGTATATGAGTTAGTAATAAATTAATTTTAATTGATAATTTTTAGTCACTTATTTAACTTGTTTTGAAAAAAGAGAAGAAAATTTTTCCCTTTTCTTTTTAAGATGTATTATTTTTTTATAAAAAAATATTTTTTTATTTTTAATTTTAAGTTTAAATTTGTCCTAATTATTTTTTATTTCATATCTAACTATTATACTGTTAGTAATGCAAAATGGCATTTCCCACATTGATTGACGAATAGCTTATAAGAGAGTTTAAATATAATCTCTTATCCTTGTTAAGTAATTAGGATTAAGGGCTTAACACATGTGTGCTACTATTGTTACTAGACACATATTGTATGTGTTTTATTTTTGGATTTTTTTACTTTTTTTCTTTAAATATATATATTTTTCTTTTTAACAGTTTTCAATTTCTACACTGTTACAATTCTGAATGGTTGTTTTTGCCCATTGGCTTATGGTCGTTTCTGGCCGTTGGATTGGCCTTGCAAATTACCATTTTACTCTTTTAGAATGTCCTATAAATTACACGGATGTTTTCCTCATTTCATACAACAATAACCTATCTTTTATCCTAGCGCATTTGTTTTTTTTAGTATATTTTTCGATGAATTTTTCAGTTATTTTTTTTATTTCTTTGAGAAGAGCAACACTAATTTTGTTCCATCTTTTTTATTCGTGTGTACGAATTTTGAAGTACTATGTTAACTTTGAAAGCAACATCTACTATATGATTACAACGATTAAGATGAATTTACTTCTGAAACATTGGTTCTTTCACGATACAATTATTATTTCATTTATTTACACACGATTTATTTATCCAGTCAGTACTAACAATTTTATTTTGCAATAGTATATTTCTACATATAATACATATTTAATATATTAATATTAAATATTTTAAAATTTTATACATCAGATACTTGATCGCTGAGATTATACTCGCATTAGCTGGTTATATCAATTGACAGCCGGAGGTATAACAAGCAAAAATCAATAATTATACCGCTTGTCATCAACCATTGAAAATACCCATTTAGAAACATGTTTAATTTCAGCTCTCAAATCTCAATGAGCAAACTGGGGAGAAAAAAAAAAATACAAAGTTAGCATTTAAGATCGTTTGCAATAATGATGTCTTTATTTATGACCTAACCAGTAACCATTAGTATAGACTGTAACTTCCGATCCTATATCTAGACCTTAGTTAATCAATATAATAAAGTAAAACGTGATATTTAATAAGTTTAATTTTTAAATTTTCAATCATTGTCAAGATGCTTTTTTTTAGTCAGTTTATTTACATTTTGTTTGGTTATGGTGAAAACGTGCATGGAAAATATATAATAACATCTCTTTAACAAAAGAAGTAATATGAGTGATTAAAAAAAATACCTTATATATTAAGATATGTTAAAAAGTAACACACCTACTAAATGTATGTTTAGGTGGATGTGTGCTGGGGTTTTCCAGCATCTTCAAAGCCTCATATATTACCCCATCACATGTGAGAGGCACTAATGTTGCTGGCAATGATTATAGGTCAGCCAAATCTCTGTTTGTAACCAAAAATAGGGGCACCATATCATGGCATTTTTGGCCTCAAACATGGCTTATATTGCCATTAAATGTTGCAGGAAATTAAAAGAAAATTACTGCCTGCAACAATGCGGGAAGAATAGAGATTTGGCAAATATACATGTAAATGGCGATGCTTTGAATAGTCTGAAAAAAATATTTAAAAAGAAAAAGTCCATATCAATGGAATGATAATCCAAAGCATATAGTAAATGGAACATCTTATCCTTATGCATGTAAGGGCTGTCCACATCTATAGTTGGTTGGCTACGGACAGTTTATTTATTTACTCATATATTTTGATGTGTTGTATAATCGTATAATAAATTATCAGATGTACCTAAAAGTAATTTAGATGAACCATAAATTATTAATAATTTGCCTTCATGTTTGGACCTTTGATGTATTCGTTTCAAGAACCCACCAAAAGATGAAACTACTTAATAACTTTGCACATCAGCTACCGTTTGACATTGTGATTTTTCACATGGAATACGAAAAGTGCCCCTTGCATTACTCTGAATATAAATTTTTACTGTTGTATGCACATTACATAAAGATACCCAATTAAGTCGCAACTCTTTTCCCTATTTTCATATTATAATAAAAGTAATAATAAAAATAAAATCATATTCCCATGTTAAAATTTCTAACAATTTTCTTCACTGATTTTGACTTCAAAATCCCAAAACCAACGTATAGTTTTTTTTTTAACTTCTGGAAAGTGGTGAAAATCAGCAAAATTACATGTTTGTTAACCAAGTTGACACAACTTGCAGTCCACATGGTTTTTTTTTAGCATAAATTAAGTAGGGATCCGTTCGAAGCAAGAAAATTTCACATGCAAGCATCAAAGAAAGGAACCTGAAAACCGTTCGATTTTTATTGACCAAAACGTCCTTGTAATTTTTGGTAATAAATCTTGAGTCTTTAGGGAACCAATATAAAAAGAAAGGGAAAACAAAACAATAAATCAAAAATGCATGAGAGATTATTTTATGGACCCTTCCCACAACATCATTTATGATTTTTTTTAATTATTTAATAATATTTTAACAATTTTTTCATGTGATTAACACATAATTTTGATAATTTTAACCTTGAACCTCAAACCCCAAATCTTAAGCCTCAAACTTGAACCCAAAACCTAAACCCCAAGCTCCAAACTTGAACCTCAAATCCCAAACTTTGAACTTGAACCATAAACCTCAAATATTAAATCATAAACCTCGAACCTCAAATTTCAGATCTCGAACTCGAACCCAAACCTTGAATCCTAAACTTTAAATTTAGAGTTCGAGGTTCAAAATTCAAGGTTTAATGTTTGAGATTTAGGATTCATGGTTTAGAATTTAAGGTTCATAAATAAAAAAAATTACTAAAATTATGTGTCAATAACATAAAAAAATTATTAAAATATCATTAAATAATTATTAATTCACTATGAATTGTTTGTGGAAATGCATTAATAAATTTGACTGATTCTTCTATAATAATAGTAATGACATCTTTTTGCCCGATTATTTCGTTCATTTCAAGGCAGATAAAACATTTTGAATCACCTTTTCATGCAAGAAATCAATGGATTTTGGAATGTACAACCCAATTTGCAGTGAGGTTATTTGAGTCAATTCATCTTAAATTTGTAGTTAATGCTCCTATCATATGATATCCTTCTTCAAAATGGAACAGAGAACAAAACCAATAAATAGTTTTACATGAAAAATGTGGATGATAAGAAACAGGACATGTTAGCAGAATTGAACACCTTGGGTACTTGCAGAGGCCTGTGTGTTTGGTCCACTAGCTAACCCAACCAAATCCCACAAAAAGAATGCTTTATTGCTTTTTCTTTTCCCCCCTTTCTGACATGAAGTACTTTGGAAGTGAAACCTGGTTCAGTCATTGCTATCTGATTCCATTACAATGGCTGCTAATACCATGACAAAAACTCCATATTAAGCTTGTAATAATTTCCAGTAACTGTGTGAGTGTTTTGATTGCGGATAATTCAAGAAATGGAGTGTGGGTCAGAAACAATGAAGAATTGAAAGAATACCAAACATTCATGATTCATCTATGAATGAAGAAATATTAAGAAACTACGGTAAAAGAAAAAAAAAAAGAAAAAGCAATGCATAAAAACATTGAATATAGAGCATCAGATCCACGTGAATAGCCCCTTCATTCAGTTTAAGCATCTGAAACCACACTAAACTCATCATCTTCCAATGGAGCTGGCAAGTTTAGATCTATCAAATTGTTGTCAAATTTGCCTGAATTTGGAGTAGCAGCAAGCAAATGGGATCTCTTGTGACCACCGAGTGCTTGTCCTGAACCGAACACTCTGTAACACAATGGACACTCAAATATCTTGCTGTTATTACCAGCAGCAGTGGTTGCGACTTTGCTTTTTTTTTTAGTTTCAGAGCAAACCCTTTTATGTTCATCCAATGTGTAAAAAGATCGAAATGTTTTCTTACATAGCTCACATCGATGCTTCCCATGAATCTTTTTCTTGCTAGACTCACGAACCTTGTTGTTCCCTTCTGAGTTTTGTTCCACATTTTTGCTTTTCCAAACATCTCTTGACAGCATCATAAGACACACAGCAATATGTTCTTCAGGTGAAGTATCGGAAACTGAACTCACCGGTTCTGGCTCAGTCGGTGACTCGACCAAACTGGGTTTCCTCAACAACTTTTGTTTCTTGATTCCATCTGTTGTTTTTATATTAGTACACGCTTTTGGGCATCTCTTAGATCGTCGCCGAGTTGGGTTTCTCGACTCGGTCTCACTTTCTCTGTCTAGAACAACGGACCCAGAATCTATTACTGCAAATGAGAAATCGGGATCTGCGTACCTGAAACTCTTCACGGGATTCTCTCTTAACCTGTAAACAAGACATTTATCTTCAAGCACTTTGGTTTTCTCTTCTTGCTCTTCACCTGATGAAGACGATGATGAGGAAGCTGAGTCGGTACGGCCAGCGAGTTGATGATGCTGAGCCGTTTTTCGAGGCAGTGGATGAGTGGTTAAGTGACCTTTCATGTGACCTCCTAAAGCTCTGCCATTAGAGAATGTTCGAGCACAGAGCTTGCATTTCTGCTTCTCCATTATCAGAGAACTGAAACAAACCGAAGATCAAAGTTTTTACCTTCTCTCTAGAAAGCATTAAGAAAACAATAAAAGGGAAAGATTGGGAATTTAAAAGAAGTAGGTGACAAGCATTCCTCCACCAAAAGACACACAATCCAACCCAAAAATTATGATTTTTTCTTTTAGTTATCATAAAATATTTAAAATAAACTAAGAAAAACAGTTGTACCATGATAACAACTAAATTACGTAGGTGATAGAAAAAAAATTATAGACTAAATTATATTAGTAGATAGATTGTATTGTATTTTTTTTTTGTTACTATTAAAGAGTAATTTGATTATTCTAATAAAAATTTTATTCATTTTTACTATTAAAAATTTGTGTTACTGACAAAATAATCAGAGAGTTACATATAGTGTGCCATGTATATATCATTCTAACATATAATGACCAATTTTAATAGTGAAACGGATGAGGTTTTTAACAAAAGAACCAATTTTATCTTTGATCTAATGTATATGAACTAATTTGTCATTTTTTTAGTATAAAGACAAAATGCAATACAACTTTTAATATACCATGATACTTTTATAATATATATATATATAAAGTATATTTAAGGAAGATTTAGTGCCATGGGCCAAAGTGTAAAGCCCGTGACCATCGCACTAGATGTATCCAATAGAGGTCTATCGATTAGATGGGACCATATAGCTCCAGAGAATTGGTCCAATTCAAAAAGTTATTGGAGAAGTTTGTCAGATTGAAGCATGGGTGGCCTAATAATGTAGATTTGGAATGATAGGCTACTTTGGTAATTATGGGAACTAATTTTAGAAGATTGAGGGGAATCATATCTTATAAGATTTGATTTGATTTGATTATGTAATCTTGTAAATCCCTAAATTTAAGGGATAGGCTAATCGTATCCGTTGGTGTAACTTGATCTAAATCGTTGATTTTGAGAGAGCTCAACTATAAATAGAGAGCTTTCTCCTCACTTATAAATGATATATTGTATCTTAAATTCTTTGAGAGTATTTACTCAAACATCTCTCATGCATTGTTTTTTTGTAGTTATTTTATTTTGTGTCTTCTTTTGGCTATAGTTATTTCTGTTATAAAAATTAGTGTCTTAAAGGATTTCTTTATGAATCCTTAATTGTTTGGTGGTTAGGTTGATTTAAGTGTGTTTGCATTGAAAGGATCGTCTAATGTTGCACGGATTGCGAGACTAAAGTTCTACTCCAGTGACATTAGTCATTAATTAAGCCATGGGCTAAAGGGTAAAATTTTATGTATATATATTTATTAATTAGATTATTATTTCATGTGATATAAGAGTTAGTTGTATATATTAATTATAATAGATTAAAAATATTTTTAAAATTAAAAAAATTGTACATTTTCATAAATAATTTAAAATAACGTAGTTTAGATATTGTATAAATATTATATATATATTGTTAGTTTAAATATTGTATAAATATTATATATATTGTTGAACCCGTCAATTGGTTGAATTAATGACATATTTTTGATAAATTTTTATAATGTTCTTTTTATTATTATTATTTCAAGTGCTTTAATATTTTTTCGTTGTTCATTGTACAATGTCTTCCAATCTTTAGTGGACTATAATTTTAATGTCAAAAAGTTAAAGAATAAATGATGTTAAAATAAATTATTAAAAAAATATAAAGTAAAATAAGAAAAGTTTTAAAACAGGAAAATGATGTTAAAAAATCTTAAAGTAATAGTGATTTGATTTATAATTCTTTATTATGTTTCATCGTATCTACATGAATCTATTTATATGCTTCCTTACATTCATAAAATGGAAGGAAGGAATGTCGACTTTAAATTCTGATTTTATTTTATATAAATTATTATTTATTGCCATATGACATTAGTTTATTTAAAAATGAATCTTTGATCCAAAGAAAGGATGTAGCAAATAAGGTTCAATGTGAATTG
This sequence comes from Gossypium stocksii, assembly GCA_020496765.1. Taxonomy (NCBI): domain Eukaryota; kingdom Viridiplantae; phylum Streptophyta; class Magnoliopsida; order Malvales; family Malvaceae; genus Gossypium; species Gossypium stocksii. The sequence continues at coordinate 108,860,748 of CM035627.1, read as the reverse complement.
AATTGTTGACAAATGAGTAAATATATTCATTATTTATTATTACGGTAATTAATTGATTTAGTTATAAAATATGTAAGTACTAAATTACAAATTAAAATAAATTATTAGAAATCAATAATGTAAATACGAATAAGTATATGACTAAGATGTTTAATAATTTGTAATTAATATAATAATACATAATTAATACTGATAAGGAATTCATATTTAAATTTAAATTTAAAAAACGAGATCCACTCTAAATATAATTAAAAAATATATTTTCAAACCTAAAAAACTAATCTTGAATATTCAATGTTTTCCATATATGCTTGAGTTCCTTCTTTTATATATGATATATGATTTTGAGTTTAATTTAGATATATATATTATATAATATTATTTATTATTTTCTTAAAAAATACTTTTAAATAAATTTCTTGAATAAATTGATATGGAATTAATTATTATAGATAATGATGATTGCGTTGGTATATTTTTGCAAATATAAATACAACGTACCATCATGTGGATGTTGATGTTCATGGCATGCAAACTTTGCCCTCAAAATATTGCAGCCAATTATATAACTCGCCAATTCTAATTTACTTTATAAATGTTTTTGATGAGTAAAAGGACATGAATTCACGATTTTAGAGATTAAAAAAACGTAAACTTACCCATTTTAAGAAATTAAAAAAAAACAAAGTCATGATAAAATTTAAATCTCGTTGTTCAATAACTCTTAAAAAGAATTAAAATATATTTTAAAAATTATTTAATCTAACGAATTTTTTTAAAGAAACTCCCAAGTATATATATTAATAATAAGTGTATTTATAAATAATACTATAAAGGGAGAAATTTTGGGCCAATCATAATTCATTATATGTCATAATTGTTTATCTCTAATTAAATTAAATAAATTAAAAAAATAAATCAATAAATTAAATTATTTTAGAACTTTTTTATTAAAAAAATCATATTCTTTAAGGATTATTTTATCCTTAATTAATTAAATTAATATGAGATAATAAATAAAATAGGCTAATTCTTCTATAACACTCAAAAGAGTTTAATTATTTTTTATTTCATAAACAACTTTAAAAATTATTATATATCTTTTTTTAAATATTTAATTATATTCTTATAGAATACTTATTAATACTTTAATTCTATTCGTAAAATTTAAAGACTCTACTAACAATATATCGAATAATTTTCCTAAATTAAACATAACATAAATAAAAAATAAATCAAAAACCCCCATGTAATTAAATGAAAATTTAAATAGTATTTTAGTTTACCGTCTAAAATTTTCGGAGGATTTAAGTTCAAAGGTATATAATAATTTTGTAAAAATGTTAATATTTGTCGTATGCAATACTTAATTTGGGATGTACTCCGAATTGTATTTCAAAAATTTTAATTTCAGAGAGTTGTTTGTTCGATTTTAATGAGTTGAGAAGACATTAAGATTAAGTGCAAGGATAATAAACCTGATAGCTTAGGCTTAGAATATTCTCTTCTCATTGGATTCTGTTTATTTGCTTATTCTATTATTTATAAATAATTTTTTCTCTTTTTATGTAAAACTTATTCGTTACATATATTATTATAATTAAATATAAAACTTAAAATTAAAAAAAATATGTAATAATAACAAAAAAGAATGTAATAAAATATTTATTTAATAAATAAATTTAATCTCTAAATCATAGTATTTATTGCAATAGATAAATGTAAATAAAAAAATTGAAGGAAGAGTGAGGGGGCAACGTCAAATCCCCAACATATAAATCTCTGCAGATTTGATTAATGATCCTTAACCTTGAGGTTATTGTTGAAGGTTAACCATTTTGCTTTTGGCCGCTTGACAAGTCAAGCAAAATTATTGGCTTTGTTGCAGCGCTAGCTACTCCATTAATCCATTATAAAGCCACGTGCCAAGTCCAAACCACCCACTTCCTTTTTAAATATTAATAAAAAATCGAATTACTAAAAAGTACCCAAAACTTCGGCTTTTAAAATAAAACAATATTTTTGCCTTAAAATTAGTTAATTCCTAACATCAGTTCAGCATTAAAACGCGAATCACGCTCATTCACCATTTTAGAGGAAAATCGAGAACAGTATTTTTTTGAAAATAAAATAAAATTTGGTTAAAAAAGCTTAACTATTCATGGATTTGGACTTGTTAGCGGTCCAATAACTGTAGGACTACGAGAGCCCAAGAATATTATTAGTTCCATTTTTTAAATAATAATAAATAACAACTTCTAATATGATTTTTTATTATAACGAGATGTTGTGAAATATTTTAAAAACTAATGGCTGCGATTAAAAGAAAAAAACGAAGAGATTGTAGTCATATGATCAAATAGCGTTAAAAATTAGAAAATTGTACCGGTGATCTAGAATCTATTGCATCAGTTATTGAATACGTTTTAAAAATCAATTTCTCTCCTTTAATGTTGACTAAAAAGTAAACTCACATTTTCTAATGTAAATCATACATGACATGATCAACTTCTTTTTTTTTTTCATTTTTATTTCAATTGTTGGTTTAAAATGATCTTACGAGATCTCTACTATAATGTGATCTTTAAATAGATGCCCTAAATAAAGTGTTCTCAAATATCAATTTATTATTATTGTTATGTATTTAATATATAATATGATTTCGACTAACAAATGTTGATATATTAATTTTAGTGACAATTTAGATTTGAACGTTGAAGACAATATTATTAAAAGGAATAACTATAAACCTCAAACATAAATAATAAACCAAGAATGAGAAATAAAGAAAATGATTTAGTAAAATGATTTGATTTTGGATTGAGTTTGGTGTCAATGAATTTATTGACACAAACTCATTTAGTAAATTATTTTTGAAAAATAAAACTACCTTTCTTAATAATTCAATTATTCTATTTTTATTCTTTAAAAATGGTTAGTGAGATGAAAAAAAAACATTAGTATAATTATTTATTTGAAAATATTTCTAATTACTTTTACCTGGTATAATATTTAGTGTTATTATAAAAATTTTTATAATATCAATAAGTAAAACATATTATATTTAAAAAAAATAACACAGGTATAAATAAAACTTCTAATGGCATACATCCATTCAACAATAAAATGACAAAAAAAAAACTTATTGAATAGAGATTTTCATTAAAAAAACTTAATAAAATATATTTTAAATAAAAAAAACCACTACTAAGTTATATTTTTTAACGATACTAATAAATAGCTATTATTAAAAATAATTATTTATATTAAAAAATTGTTTTTTAATTAAATTATAATTATTTAAAGTAAACTGGATGAATTCTATTTTTTTTATCTAAAAAAAAAAACTCAACTCTTAATATCATGGACTAATGTAATTTTAATTTGCCGTCAAACAACAATAAAGATCCTCAAAGTGGAGTTGTCAGCCACAATATCACATTTTAAACATACCACAAAGGTCAAATTAGATTTTTTATCTACTTTTTTCTTTTTCATTTTTTCCTAATAATATTAATAATAGTACTCAAAATAAAATTACAAAATGACCTATTTTAGTTGTTTGTGATAACTTCTTATTTGAAGATGAGATTCATTTTTCTTTTCTCAATAAACACGTTACTATCATCAAGCAAAGGTGTTCCCCATTAATGCCCAAAATGTAGGATTTAATTCTTTCTTTCCAGATGTTCCAACAAGTTATTGTCAAGGCATGTAGGTGCCTGCAATGATGGATAAAAAGAAAGGGTGTTTGAATTGAATCATAAGTGCTTTACTACAATGCCATTGACCACACTGATAAGGATGATCAAATAAGCCTAAAACCCCAGTACCACAATCTTTTCCACTCATTTGCCCAACTCCTCTCATTTCTCTTTTCCCCAACCTAACACTTCTTATCATCTCTATTATTGAGTCTGCAAAAATAACAGTTGAAATATAGGAACATTTACATTCGTATCGATCACATTTCGTATGGTATTCGTATCCGCTATATTGGGTCTGCTTCGGTTCGGAACGAGAAGTTTTCCCCGGAGTTTCGTTTTTGTTGGTTTTTAGATTGGAAGTGGATAGTAATTTAGCTTAGCAGAGGCTTCTCTGGATCGAACTCGCTTCCAAAGCCATCCCCGACTGAGTAAATTTCTTTTCCTTTAGCCCATAAGACGAAGTAGAGACCGATGAACATGAGGAACATTCCGGCAAGGCTGCATTTACAAAAAGGATTCATATTATGTTTGAAAATTTTGGATTTGGAACTTTGATGAAGCAAATCGGTGAATCTCTGTATATATATGGTTTACCTTCCAAACGAAATGGTCTGGCCTAAAGTAATAAAGGAGAGAACTACTGTAATGACTGTTCCAATGGGGCAAAACATTGAGACAAGCACTGGTCCCCTTTTCTTCATTGCCCATCCATTGAAGCTTACACATGCTCCGCTCACAGCACCTCCCTGCATGTCCGAATTAGAACAAAATCAATGCAAAAAGAAAAGCTGCATTAAAAGGGGACGAAAATTTATAAAAGCTTGAAAATGTAAAGCAAGAATTGATGTGCTTATAGCATTTTATGAATTGTTTCGAATCTTTCTATATGCATTCAAATTTCATCTACCATGTAAGTAGTTATGACATTACACCAAGAAAAGGCAGTTGTATACCAGTAGAGAATAGCCAACTAGGTCCAAAACACTGACAAGGGGCCAACCCCATTCGGCATCATAATTTTTTAACAACTGCATTGTTGAAGTTATAATCAGTCCAATAAACGATGTTATTGCACATAAGGACATCGGAGCCGGAAAATCACCCAAAGTTGCCGCCTGCAGAACATGAAATCTTAGCAAAAAAAACTCATATTTAGCCTTCCTATATTTGTTTTCCATTTCAAGAATACCTGCAATACAACACTGCTTGACAGAACTAGGACTGCTGCCATGAGGTACATGCAACCGATGATCTTATTTTTGTCGAAAATATCATTATCAACTGCCGGGTGATCCATCATTGCATCTCCTGACGAGTCAGTACTCTGCATTATACTCATTGTAACGGCTCCTGTGACACACACGAACGTGCCTACAATCTTTATTTTACTGTATAGATAAGTAAGAACAACTTTTTCTACCCTGCATCAACATTGCCAAATTTCATCATCGGGTTTTTCGTTACTGATTCGATTACCAAAAAACAAAAAAAAGAGAGAACTGAATTTAGTACCTGAAAACCCAAGCAATTATAAAGATAAGCCCAGGAGCAAGGTTTGGCATGGCTGTTGCCACTGCTGGTGAAGTTAGATTAATCCCTTTGAGGTAGAGGAATTGGAAAAAGGTCACCCTGCAACAAAGATGATTTAACATAATTGAAAATGGATTGTCGACATCATTACTTAAGGCATTTTTTTTATCTTGTTTCTTCATCATATACATACATACATACGGCCTTACCCTCCAAAGGAGATAAAAACAAGCTGAATTATCAATTTCAGTGTTAGACGGTTGGGCCATAGGCTCCTGCAAAAATGAATGAATGTGAATTGACACCAGTTTTCATTCATGGCTAAAGCAAAAGAAAGAAAGATTACCTTTCAAAATAAAAAGCAAAAGGAGAGAGAATAATGAAGGTGGCAAGGGTGAAGCAAATAACAATGGTGAAAGGGCTAAGGCCAAGGGACATGAGATAACCAAGTAAAACCGAGTTCCCTGCATTAACAAATTGCACTCCTATCAATCCTCCTATTATTACCACATCTTCAATCACATCTCTTTTCAGGTACACCACCATCTTACTTTTTCCCCTACTTTCTTTCCCTTCCGAACATAGAACAAAGAGAAGAAAAAAACAACAACAATGTTTTATGTAAACAACTTTTTCTCTCTTTTTTCCCCTTCCTGAAAAAGCAGATGATCGAACCCTTTCTTTATTCTGCCCCTTTTTTTAAAAAAATGTTTGTTTCCAATTCTACATCAAATCACTTTGTTTCTTTCTTTTTGGTTTTGGGGCATGTAATTGTAACCGAAGGAAAGCATTTTGTGTTTATTCTTTTTTTCTTGGTTATCTCTGTCTCCCTGTTTCTCATTTGGGACTTGACTAACATTAAGAGGCTTTCTCCTAGTTATTCGCTAGAGGATGGTTATACAAAGGCTCTACCATTGTTTTTAATGGCTCCTCTCATTCTCTTTTTATAGCTTCCCACTAAAATTTAGCTCCCTAGAGTTTGTATTTATTTATTTTCTCTCTCAAACTCTTTGTTTGGATTTTTGGAGCACTGTAAATTGTAATGCAAATAATTCCCACATTTTTTTTACTAAACATTTGTCGTATTCAACCACCATCTCTGAACTAAACCCTCTCAAACACACATTTGGACTTGGATCCTGGCAAAACAGGGCATGCAGAGGCTTTTGGTCAAATCAGAAAATGAGAAGAAAAAAAGAAAATCTGTTTTGACCTTTCAAAAAATTAACTGACGTTTCTCATAATGTGTATGAATCAAAATTTTCTGTTAGAAAGAAAAAATGACATTTTTTTTTTCAAATAAAAGTCTATAGGTCCTTGACGCTTCAATTATTTGAACACTCCTCCGTCATAGCCATTGTCTCTTCATAAGTCACCTTGGACACTGCTAGGCCAAACTCTATTGCAACAGGCAACGCACTCAGATCAGAGAGTGAGTTGTTAGCAGAAACCATTCTACAGTGTGGAAATAAAGCAGAGAATAGCATTTCATGCTGATTGACAACCAAGCGCAACAGCCCAATCTCAACAAGAGATAAGTTTATGATTGGCAAACAAGCGCAACAGCCACATTGCTCACGCACCATTAATTCCATCTGGGAGAAGAAGCAATATGTTACCATCGTGTTCAAGATCAGACATAAATGAATCACTCTAAGTACATTAAGTCGAAGTCGGAATATTTTATTCCACAAACACAAATGACCATATCCTAACCTTTATTGCACAGAAAAATTAGAATGCATTCACTAGGTCTATGTGTCTAGCAGACTTGATGATGAGCTAACTATCCACCCCGATGATTAACCAGATTGTATAAAGAAGATGATGGGAAAAAAATGAAGAAACTATGAGCAGAAAATCAGAAAGCTGGGTGGAAGAGGAGTAGGATAGCAGATTTTTAACATGTAAAACTTGACGTTATATCTTTTCCTATGCAACATAAGCAAGACTAATTACCAGGAAAATAGGTAAAAAACAATCCACAATATGCAGAAATGCAAGGAATGAGATGGAGTGTTCCAATCCCACAACTACAAAGGCAGGTCGTGTATGACATTTGATAGAGGCTCTTCTCCAAAATTAAGAAGAGTATAAATAAGGGAACTAGTTTCGATAATAAAAGAGAAATATGAAAATAAGGCTATATCCTGAATAATTAAATAATTTCAAGATCACTAAAGAAGCACTCACGGTTCATTGTAAATTCCCACTTGATTTCTTTCAAGCATAGTGACTTACGTGCCTGCAGGAACCAAATGTTGAATCAGGCCTTTTAATTCAGGAAAGCTTGCACATTGCATATTTTTCCTACCATCTTTGGGGTCTCCACCAAATGTGGAATCAGACATGTTTTTAAGGTAACATGGCTCATCTATCTAATGCAAGGTGGGGTTTGTCAAACACTCTTGCCTCTCCACCAAATAGGTTAATTCAATTAACAGCTATAAAAAATGGAGAATGCAAATTTTGCATCTTTTCAATGACCCCATTGCAGGCAAATTTTGCATCTTTTCAATGACCCCATTGCAGCAGAACAAATAATATCTCTGGTTTTCCTGTATGTGCATGATCCAGATCTACAATCTACTGCAAATGCTCAGGTTGTAAGAGAGAGAGACAAACAGAGGCATTTCGCTAGTTGCTTCTTACATGGAAGAAATTATTTAAAAAAAAATTCACATTCATTTTTGAACTGGTGTTGGCTATTTGCTCAATTGATCAATATGATCCTGCTCTTAGCCTTAAAGCTTTCTACCACAATTATAACACACAAATAGCATTTACAAGGCGAAAAATCATTCAGAACTCTCCTGTTAGTAACATCTTAATATGCGAAACAATTGATCAAGGAAAACAAACTTTATACATTTCAACAAAATTCAAAACCAAATCATATTAGAGTCTGAGTCGAGAAGGACAGAAAAAAAAAAAGCTACTCACAATAGAAAATAGATAAAATAGTACTAGTGGCCGGTATAGGTGTAACAGAGTGTACCCTAAGAAAGTACCCGGCGACTCCTCGATGTTGTGCTCAGGCATTATGGTTAAAAAGATAAATGTAGGTATGGTCAAGAGTTTTGTCTTTCCATCATTTCCTGCTTCAAAAAGTTAGTACACCTTTTAAAGAAGAAAAATCAAACTATAATAATATATACATATATAACACCACTAAATATAACCAAAAAAAATTATTCACAAATATATTACATCCTTTTACAGATCAAAGAATCATTTCAAATCTTTTTCTTTTGGTGTGAACAATTTTTAATTCATACATAAACAATACTATAAAAGAAAAATTCTAAAAGAGCTCAAAAAAGAAGGCTCTTATGTAATCATCAAAAGAAGGAAAAAGACTACCGATGAAAATCTCCAACTATAAAATTGCTTTGTTGTTAGAACTTTCAAGACTCCAACAAAGAATCATATTTAAAGTTAGGGTTTATCCATACAATGCTTGAATACTTTCTGCATTGTCGAGTTTAAGATTCACTTTTTTATTTTGTGGCTTCAAGTTTAGATACATTACGATTTCATTGATCGAATTATGGGTCAACTTGAGTATATGGCCAATCTCATATGTCACCATTGGTTCAAAGTAGACCTATCTAGACCTGAAGGCCTGTCCAAAAAATGAGAGATTTTGTAATAGCTCGATTTTGAACTTAATCGGAAGAGTGGTTTTGGAATCACGAATCCGAGTTAAAAAAATATTTAAATATTATTTTTCGTGTTTTTTATGTGTGAATTTGCATGTATGAATGTTTCGTACAAAAATTTGATTATTTGTATGCTTAATTTAATAAAAGGGTTTAATTGCATAAAATGAAAACTTGATGGTTTAATGCATAAGGACTAAAGTGAGAGTGGATTTTTAATATGAGGTGTTTATGTTGTAAATTGCCCTTGATTAAATGTCTTGGACAGTCATAACCTTAATGGATATAGATTTGGTAGTAATTAATAAAGGTTAATAAGGTAATTCATGAAATAACATATAACATATCATTACATAAAAGAAAAAAATAAATAAAATAAGGTTCATATTACATTGTAATTGCCGAAATAAAAGAAGAAAGAAAAGAATAAGAAGCTACGCATTCGACACTTGTAGATTCAATTTGAAGGTATGTTTTATTTCAGTTTTTGATAATTTCTACGTTTTTGAAATCGTTGCTTTGTATACTGTTAGACCCATGTTCGAATTTTTGTTATTAATGTGTATTTCGAATCTTGCGACGATTAAGAGCTTGATGAAATTGATGATTGAGGTAGATAAATGAAAGTTCTGATGAAATTATAAGTTTTAAATTGGAAATTTTGATGAAATTGAATTATTAGGACTAATTTGTTAAAATAATAAATAGAGGGACTAAATTGATAAATAAATGAGATGTGAAGAATAATAAATGAGATGTGAAGAATTGCATGTGAACTAGGAGCATTCTGCCTAGGCTTGGTATAAGCAAATTTTTCTTATTTTGTGTAATTTGAAATTTGGATTAATTTGCTAAATGTGTAAAATTGTGGGGGTAAATCGGCAATTTGCCTAATTGAGTATTCTTGGATTAATTTGAATAAAATTGAGTTTGAATGAGTATTATTTGAAATTTGAAGCTCAAGAACAGCGGAAATCGGATCCGGATCGGGGAAAGACAAAAATAATTGAATAGTCGGTAAAAGCCGTTCGTTAATATTCGAGGTAAGTCCTTGAGCAACCAAATATCATTTACTTCAAATGTAAAAATATTTTGCTATGATACTTTGAATTTTATTTGTTCATTAGCATGGTAACCGAATGTTTTGGTGTTATATGGATGTGCTTGGGTAGATTTTGAATGTTTTGGGAACTTTCGAAAGTTAGTATGGATTATATGGAACATTTGCTTAATTTGTTAAATAAATGGTTATGTATTGACATATCATTGTGGTTTTCGAGCTTATGCCTACAAGCTGTGTGCTGGTGATATGATCGGGCTTTGTGCCTAGCAGGCCTAGTGCCGGTGATTAAATATCAGACTTCGTGTCTAGCAGGCTTAGTGCCGGTGATTAAATATCAGGCCTCGTGTCTAGCAGGCTTAGTGCCGGTGAACAAATAACAGACTTCGTGTCTAGCAGGCCTTGTGCCGGTGTATAATTCGGGCTTAGGCCTAGCAGGCTTATTGCCAGTGATTTAATTTTAATCCTATGTTTATAAGATTTCAAGTTGACGTGGGAAGATTGATCAAGGGAATTTGAGCTAAATGATTTTATATATGTTCAGCCTCACAGATAGGTTTATGTGAAAGGTTATTTAGCTTGTGAATATTATACTATGAATGTATGTACGAATGTGAAATGAAGTTTTAAGTTGAGTAATGAATATTACAAATGTGATATACGTATGTATTGAGGTTGATTAATAATCAAAGTGTGCATAGTTGAAATGTATCATTGGCATATGTATATTGATTTAATATAACCAGTTTATGTTTCATGGAATTTCGAATTGAGACAATGCTCTACTAAGGTTGAATTTTTAATTTATAAGTTGATTGTCTATATGGGCTTATGATAATTTATGTTGGAGGTGGATTATAAGATGTAAATAGGTTAGTTATGTGTTTCGGCTTAGTAATACCTGAGCATAATATAGTTACATATTTTTTTTGTGATATTTAAAACATGCTGTTAATTATTGTATGTTTTGCTCAAGACTTACTAAGTTATGAAAACTTACTTTGAATGTCTTATTTCTCTGTTATATAGACTCTTGAAGCAAGCTACAAGCTAGGGAATCCGTAGAAGTCTCATCACACTATCTTTTGTTTCGGTATTAGTTACTTAAACTTGACTTATGGCATGTATAGTTTGGACAAGTCTGTAAATATTACTTTTGGAATGGTATGTATATAATATGCCATGCGAATATGGCTTATTATTTTGATGTGGGAATTATAATGTTTAAGACATGTTTGATTAGTAATGGTAGTTATGTATGCTTGTTTAATATATTTGTTAATAACCTTGCATGATTAGGTGATGGTTAACATCTATGAGTTACGTGTATTTATATTCGGCAATAGATAGGTAAAATATACATATATATGTCTATAATATGTTTTGCTTGTGGTTTTGTGGTTTGGTAATTTAAGGTCAAGTCATTAGGTTCAATACTTAAGTTTAAAATGTGTCATATATGTACTTAATGTAATGGCCTAAATTCAAGGTTATCGGAACAGTGGTTTTCGTAACCACAAATCAGATTTAAAGAAAAATTTATTTTAATATTTTTGCATAAATATTGATATGATAGGAAAATTTGTATGAAAATATCGAAAAAAAAATTTACCGATTTAGTGGTTAGTTAAGAAAAAGAAATTATTGAAGAAATTAGGTAAAAATAAGTTATCGAGATCTCAATCTCGTAAAACCGAGTCAAAAATATTTTTATAAATATTTGTGAAATGTTAGTAATATTGTATTAAAATTTCGCTAGAAAATTTTAACGTTTGGGCAGTCAATTAAATGAAAAGGACTAAATTAGAAAAGGAGTAAAAGTTGTTAGGATGATTAAATAGCTTAAGTGTTTAATTAGAAAGGATTTAAAAAGGAAATAGACCCAAAATTTATTTGGGCTGGACGGCAAGGGCATAAAATTAGCAGAAAAATGGATGAATTAAGGGTAAAATTGGAATATTGCATTATTAACTAAATAAAACTAGGACTAATATGGAAATATCTAGATTTCTTGAGATTTCTCTTCATTCTCATCAGAAAAAACACCATAGGAGGGGTTCTTTAAGCTGGTTGTTCATAATTTTTTCACCAAGTGAGTTAATACTTGCCTTTTTCTTGTAATTTTTGTGTTTTTAAGACTTTTACAACTAGGTCCTACTATTAAATTCATTAGTTTTTGATTTTATGGATGAAATTGAAAGTCACCATGGTTGAGTGCTGTAATTATATGAATATTTAGCATGGAATTTAAGCTTTAATCTTATTATATGATGATTTTATGGAATAAAATGTAAAGAAAGTGGATATTTAGGACCTATTTGTAAAAGAGTGTGAAATTGAAGTTTGATTCTGAAATTCTTATTCCCAAAGGTTATAAGGTAGTTTAAAATGATAGAATAAAGTATTAATTGAGAAAAAATCAGCTCAATTGAGAGGTTAATTGAGTAGGGACGAAACTATCACTTATTAAAAGCTTGGGGGAAAAATGGTAATAAACCTCTTGCACTAAAACAGTTTTGGACAGCAGCAGTAGTCCAACTTTGAAAAATCACCATAAATTGTAGAAATCGAATTAGAGGGTGAAAAAAATATGGAATTAAAGATTATTGAGTCTAGTTTCACATAGAAGAAACGGAGTAAGCAATAGAATTGTAAATCTTGAGATATAATGCATTTTGTGAGACAAGGTCAGAATGATTTCAGGTTCCCCTATTTTGATTTTGGAAAATCACCAAAAATTGTATAAAAATAATTAGGGACTTAAATTTATATTTTTAAAATCCTTAATGAGGCTATTTTTGAGAGAAACAAGCGGGAACATCATCTGAGTTCCGTATGAGGAGATAATTAATTTTTAGTGAAGAAAGGTCGGAACTGTCATATAGCAGAACAGGGGTAAATTTAAAGAATAAACTGTACTAAATGGCTAAACCAAAAATTCTGAAAATTTTATGGTTAGAATATATGTGAGTCTAGTTTCAGGGAAAATTTACGGATCTTAACTTGGAGTCCCGTAACTTAAGATAAAAATAATTTAGTGACTATGACGCAAGTAGACAGCCTTGGATGAACTATAAATAGTAGTGGAATTGTAGAAAATGGTACATATGAACATGAAATGTTAATTGATGAATAAATTTATTTATTTAGATCCTGAAGACTCAAACATGAAGCTAGATCGAGGAAAGGAAAAAGTTTGGGATTAGTAGATTTTTATATACAAACAAGTATCGAGGTAAGTTCGTGTAACTTGAATTATATTCTTAAATGCTTGAAATGTATGTTATTGATGTGAATATGAATTGAATGTTCATTATCTGAAAATTGATGAAACATTGATATATATGATAAAAATGGGAAGAAATCCCGGTTGAATGGAAGGAAAATTCGATGGATCTCTAAAAAGGAATTGACGGTAAAAGGGGATCTAGCCCGGACGGGTGATCCTATCCTGATATAGCCCTCCCGAAGAATATGTGGAAAATGGATTTAGCCCGGACGGGTAATCCAAATTAGAGTCTGAATTTAGCCTGGACTGGTAATTCAGATCCAAGCTCATTAGAGTAATTGTCGTTGCAGGGGATTTAGCCTGGACTGGTAATCCCGACAATACTCTATGAGTTTATATTACAGGGGATTTAGCCTGGACTGGTAATCCCGCTGTAAGGATGAGGTTCGCGGGAGTGTGCTCTCTGAAATGAAAATGTGCGCACATGAATATGAATTGACGGACCCGGATTTGTACACTAAAGTGTACCCCTGAAAATCCATCGAAATTCTGAGAAATTCAACGGGATAAATATGGGAAAATAATAATGGAATGGAAATCACGGTATTGATGAGCTCATCAATCACAGTATGTATATTATTGATACATTAAAATTATTGTACTAACTCAAATGTTGAGTTTGTGCATGTTAAGGTAACAATGCATTGAATGGATTTATGTATGTTTATTGTATTGCATTGAAAATATTAGGTAAGTATAATTCTTGTTACATGAGCTTACTAAGCACAATGTGCTTACCCTGTTTTCTTTTTCCCTGTTTTGTAGTATTAAGAGCTCGGAGGTCGGATTCGGTCGAGGATACATCACACTATCAACCTCAATATTTTGGTATATCTAGAAACTTTATTTTGGAAATCAATGGCATGTATAAGTTAATAAAGTAAATGTTGATGCGAAATGAATGTAAAGTTAGCCATTGGTATGGCTAACAAACCTTGGTTTGGTATATGATGAGATTATCTTATGAATGTGAATGAATCTATTTTAAAAATATGTTGAATAGAATTGATTGATTTAGATTGGTCTCGGTTTAAGTTTTGCAGGGAAGGTTACATGGTTATAAGGGGATATATTGAGTTTAAAAAAAAAAAAACTATTGTTCGGTAAACTTCGGTAATGCCTCGTACCCTATTTCAGCGATGAATACGGGTAGGGGGTGTTACACTTAAAGAATTTGGTAAATGATAGATAGGTAATTCAAATATTTCATTGATTAAATGATATTATAATGTGTTGTTGAAATGATGTAGTTGTATAAGAGATTTAGTGATGAAATTGGAAAGATTATTGAATTTGTTTAATATGCTGATGATTGAAGAGTTGCTTTGTTAAGTATATGAAATTTTGGTAGGAACTGATTCGGCAATTGTGTTTTAAACTGGGTAGTTATAATTTTAGTATAATGAGCATAATTTGGTATTAGTAAATGTTATGTTTGACCATTTTGTGAAATTGTTAATGCCGTATATATATATGTTTGATAAGTCATGTGATATTACTAGATTTGGTAAAATGTGAAAAAGTGCATAATTATAAAATAGCATTTTTGGAATGTGGTTTTCGAAATAGACTTAGATGGATGGATGTCTTGTGATATGATTGGTATATATATAGATATACTGATTTATACTTGATATTAATTTGAGTATTCGAATGTCATGATTCTTTGGTTCTATTGTTTAAGTATTAATTTGGGAAGTGTATGAGTTATAATATCAAAGCATGTTTGATAGGATTAAATTTTAACTAGGTGAATGGTATAGATGTGATCATATTATTTGAAACATGAATTTTTTGTGATGCCCTGTGACCCTATATTGGCGACGGATACGGGTTAGGGGTGTTACAGATTTGAACAAAATACAATGCTCGAAAAATTGACTTAGGTAAAAATATGAGGAATATTTTTGAGCTCGCTCGGTCCAACCTGAATATTATGCTATAAAACAATGCTATATAAATTATATATTTATATTAAATCATTAACTCAATAACAATTAAACCCATTACTCAAAACTTAAAAAAAAAAAATTTACCCAACTAAATATCCTAACCTAATAAAAATTTAAAATTTATATTTAATACAATAAAATATTTATTATATTTATTTTTATTTTTTAATATAATAAAATATTTATTATATTTATGGTAATTTTTTAAATATAAATATTTTTAATGTGTTAGAAATTTTTATTTTAGCGTTTTTTAGTACATTTAGTGTACTTTTTAAAAAAATAATTTTAAATAAAAAGCAATCTAATAAATCTAATATTGATAGGTCAAGTCAGGTCCAGGTTTACTTTATTAAATTAGGTCAGGTTTTGGTAAAAAAATAATTTTATTTTTCGAGTCGGGCCCAAGCCTAAAAAAAATTGATCTAAATACGTTGCATAGGCTTGCCTAAGAGCACCTTTAATTCCAAGTCAACTGCCACATTTGATTTCACTTTCTCAAAATCAATGGCCCACATTTCATCTTCATACAAGTGAACCCCTTCAAATAGTTGATCATTGTCGTGATCAACCTTGAAAACCCTGACTCTAATATTCGCCATTGGGTAATCGTCTACCTCCGTGGAGTTCATCGGAATAATTGAAGCCCACATTGAAAATGAGCAACACTGTTTTGATTTCTGGTAAGCTTATATAATCGATCATGTCCGTAGGCGAAAAGCGTACGTTAAAGTCATTGGCGATCCACAATCCCATCTCGGCCTTCCATAAAATTAGATAAAATGTTTCTTCGCATGGATTGTTAGACTGATGACGAAAACACTGCACCTCAAGGATATGATTGTCGATGTCGTTTTGGAATCGAGCTTTCTGATTACAGATAACCCGAGCTTTTATTGGTACAAAATCACGACGGATTCGAACTGGGTATCGAAAATGTCAGTGAAGTTGTTTTAGTTGTTGGGAATTGATAAGTAGTCGAAATGTTGAAAATATTTCTTGAGTTCCGACATTGCCCTGATGTGGCTACACTTCTCGGCATCTTTAAAGCGAGCAAAATTATGCCACGTAACATTGTGATCATCGGTAGTTATGATAAGTACTTATCTTGGTGTAATTCTAGCGGGAAATCGTAAACGTGGGAAAACAACATAAGTAAAGAAGAAACAAGGAGAGAAAGGAACATTAACCAAAGAAACATAGTTGTTTTCGTGTTCCATCCATTGCACAAGGTTAGGCAGTTTTCCCTTGAAAACATGAAAATTCAAGAGTCGGAGATGCTAAGCATCAACACAAATCGATCAAATTAAATTTCAAATTTTCTTATTATTCATTTATTTTTTATAAAAAAAATAAACGATATGAAATATTAATCGAAAATTTGAATACAATTTTGTTTTTGTCAATTCACTTGTGGCTTAATCAAACTTTATCTCTTTTTTCATTGAAAAAGCATATATCTAAAAAGTAGAAATTGTAAGGAAGCAATTGAATTAGGTTAGGGTTTTTATGATTTAAAGATATATTAAGAATGTGTTGGGGAAGAACTTTTGGGGGTAGCTTTAATTACCAAATTTGATATTTTACCGTCTAACAACGAAAACGAGAAAATTGGAAGTTTTCTATGTTTTAATAAAAGAATAAATATAACCATCAATTCAAGTCTCCTCTACTGTTGGCAACCCAACCATAGCTATTCCCTTTCAATAATTCTGAACGTTGTAATCACCCAATTGCATCACTGTCCCCACCTTCCTACATTATCATTCCAATTTCAGAAAACAACCTTATTATTAATATTTTACAAACTGGTCGTAGTTTGCAAATAATGAAAGAATTCAAATGTAGATGTTAAAATTCAAATAAATGAACAAAATTTTCAAGTTAGATGATTGGTTAATTAGATTTTTAATTTTTAATTAGACAAATGAAAGGACTAAATTTCTAGAACTAAAAATTAAGAACTAAATTTTAATAAATTAAAGAGTACAGGGATTTGAAAGCAAGATTAGACAAAATAAAAAGACCTCTTGCATTTCCCTTTCGAACCCGTTTCTTTGGAAGAAAAGCTGTTTTGGTTGATTCCATCCATGGTAGAACCAAAATAAACATAAAAAATATCTCCAATTATTTGTTCCTCTTTTGGCCTTTGTCAAAATATCGGATATAAATAATTAAAATGATTTAAAAATAAACATTAAGTCAAAATAATATATCTTAAGTTACATACCACCATGCCTTAACTATATCAATTTTAGATATATTAAAATAAATTATTTTAACCTTTCATTTAATTTTTTCGTAATTTTTAATTTTTAAACTTATATTTTCTGTCAAATCATCCTTACATAAATAAAAAAAATTAATAAAACGTGGTATATACATAGATTATCACGTAAATAACACAAGGGTATTTAAATAATTTTTCAACAAAGTTTAAAAACATTAACTTTTTTTCATTATTTTTAATTTTAAAAAAATAAAAAGTTAAGAATTAAAAAATAAATAAAAAGTTAAAATAAATTTTTTTGTAAAATTAAAAAACTAAAAAAATCATTATACGTATGAATTTTAGGTCAACGTTTGGGACACCTACAATCTACCGCCTAACGAATGCCTTAGGGAATTTTATCTATGTTGAAGGGTTGATTTCCATTATTTTTTTAATAACAGGATAGAAATTATCCATGAATCGAACTTAAAACGATATAATAATTTATTTTATTTTGCAATTTTATAAAAATATATTTTAATTATTCATTTAATTTTTTATCTCTTTTAAATTTTTAATTTGTATTATTTTTCAAATTATTCTAAAAGAGAGAAAAATTAATATCTATTAATTTTGCTAACATGATATCCATATAAAAGTCTATATGTATGACACTTTAGCAATTAATTATTTTTATACATTTTAAATATTTTTTTTAAAATTTTAAATTTTAAATAAAATTTATACCATTTTGAATATTTATATTTTAAAAAATAAATAATTACTAATATGACAATTTACTTATATACCACATCAGTAAAATTAGAAAATGTTGAATTTCTCATCCATTTTGAGTGATTTATTTAATAAAAAAATCTAAAATACGAAAAATTAAATAAAGAATTAAAATAATTTTTTTATAAAATTGAATAATCAGATAAATAATCATATTATTTAAAATTAATATTAATTAGAATTTTAAACATAAATCATTTAGTACTCTTTTTATGATTCAATCAACTGCTAATTCATTTATACTTTAAAAAAATCAGGGGTACTTTTAATTTTTTAATTAACTTATTTTCGTTTTCTAACTGATTTTCAATTAATGGAGTTATTTTTTAAAAGAAAAGCATTAAGAAAATATGTGGAGATGGAAGATAAACTACTCCAGAAGCGGGCGCTGATGATGTCATGATGAATGGGAATTTGAGAATTTATAAAAGCTAAAATTGGATGATGAATCAAAGTTATCCATTTGGCAAGGTGTCCCCACTTCGTAGTTTCTTTGAGGAGGTTACAATATTCAACCAAATCATGATTAATTTTAATTCATTAATTATTCAAAGAAGACTTAAGTTTTTTTTGGGTTTTTGCGGAGAGCAATGTTAAGTGGCTGAAGCATTTTCAATTTTTCACCCTCCATGTCACCCCATAGTATTGCTTTTTCACTGTCAACTTCACCATTTTTTTTACTATATTTTCAAGTAAGATTCTTGAAATGTCTTTCTTGAAAGTCTCTATTTTAACGTATTTACCCCCCAAAAATTGACCCCTTTTTAAAAAAAAAAAACCAAAAACAATCAGATATTTCCTATCGCCACATCATGACCTTACCCTTTTCTCTCCAATAATAATTATTAAAGTAAAAAAAAATCAATATACGTATATAGTAGTATATAGGTTAAATTTTATTGTCAATCCATATATTATATGTAAGTTGTATATTTAATCTTTATACTTTAATTTAATTATTTTTAATTTTGTACCTTTTCGAATTTCGAAGTTTCAATTATAATCAACTAGTTAAATTCTATAATCTCTAGAATTTGATATGAAAAACAAATTATCACATATATAATATTATGTTAGATTGTTATTTTCACATATTAATCACAAAAAACCTATTAATAGATTTGATTGTTGTCATTTTCCGTTAAGACTAAAAATTTGAAATTCGAAAGATATAGACATTAAAGATAATTTAATTAGAGAACATAAATTAAATCTACAACTTTTACACACAATACAAGATTAATAGTAAAGTTTAACCAAATAAATTTAATTGTTACATTTGGATCAAGACTTAAAGTTCAAATTTTAAAAAGTTTAAAAACTAAAATTAATCAATTTAAAAATACAGTGATTTATTTTGATTAATTATAACAATAGATTAAATCTATAACTATAAAGTAAATAAAAAAAACATAATATATATGACATCATTTTCTTGGCAGTTCAAGAGCCTACATATGCAAGAAGCCCGATAGAAAACTATTTTTTTACCATGCCTACAGAAAATTTAAGGATTTTTTGTATAGACAATTATTTTTAATGTGGTATATTTAATTTTTTTATCTTACATTATAATATCTTATTTTATCGTTATTATTATTTTTATATTAACTACGTATAAATATATCATCCATTCAAAATAAACCTTAATTTACCCAAAAAGGGTGAAGAACGAAGATCAAAACAATGAGATAGCCTAATATCCTACAGCCTCTATCTTAACCTTGCTTATAAAAGCCACACAGCTTGCCCGGTACAACTTCAACCAAATGGTCCAAGTCATAATTTAAATTCTTATTTTCCTCTTTTTTTTTTCTTTAAATATTATTTTAAGTACTATAATCGAATCAAATTATGGTTTGGATTTTTTAAAGCCGTTTTAAATAACCGGATTAAATTATGTTTCTTTTATTAATTATATTTACATGTGTTTTTCTAGAAGTAAAATTTGTAAGGGTAAAATATTAATAAAGCAAATTACAACATCATTTAACACATATTGGTGGATAATATCTTGATAATCAAACCAAATTGAAAGATCAACATTCTCATCCATGAACAATGGGACCAATCTATGCACAACACCATTGACCCTATCAATGAGCAAAATAAAAAGAAACACAATAAAACCTAGTACAAAGTTTATGGGTCTCTTCAACAAAAGGTAAAAGGAAATTTTCAAAATACTACAGTTGAGATAATTAACAATAGTTAAGTCATCTACAATGTGGTGAAGATCAAGCTACTTATCCATTTGGAGGACCCCAATAATAGTGGGGGCTTGTTTGAACGAGTATCAAATGCACCCTCAAACTGTCACGCGCAGCTCGAATAGTTTTAAACATCAATATTCACATGTATTTATTTTGTGCTGAAAATGTTATTTTTGATAAAAATTAACATAAAAATTTTAATCACTTTAATTATTTAGATTAATTAATAATATTATAAAAATAAAAAAATTAAATAATACCAAATTAAATTACAACAATGAAAGCCCAAATGTAACATGGACTAAATTACTCATTTCTTCAAGAGAGGCTAAATTGTCTAATTTAAATACTAACAGGGACCTAAGGTTATTTATACCATTAAAAAGTAAAGGTGTTAATAAAAAAAAGAAATAATTTGTTTGCTAACTCCCAACTTTCCGCGGGCTTTCATCTTTGTACATGAGTCAAACTGTCAAAACCTTCTTTTTTCTTGGGTAAAAGAAGAAACCTAAAGTTCAAATATTTGTCGGGGCTTAAGCGTTCAAAATGTCCAACCAAAGTAAACTTGAAGATTCCTCGCTGGACTATGTAAGTGGAGAAAAAACTTGTTTTGTTTTTCTAATATATGAAAAAACTTAATATATATTTTTAATTTCCTCGTTATTTAATCCTTCCAAAATAAAATAAAATAATCAGTTACCCACCAAATAATCCTATTTCCATACTTATTCTTAATATATAAATATTATACATAAATATATTTTTGTTTTTCTTTTCGGATTCCATCCTAACCTTTCAAGTCCAAATAATGGTCAGGAGTTTTGTCTTTCTTATCATCTCCTGCTTCAAAAAGTTAGTACACCTTTTTAAGAAGAAAAATCAAACTATAATATATATATATAACACCACCAAATATAACAAAAAAATTATTCACAAATATATTACATCCTTATACAAATCAAAGATTGTTTCAGTTTTATTTTTGGGGGTGTGAGCAATTTTTTCTTCACACATAAATAAAAGAGCTCAAAAAAGAAGGCTCTTATGTAATCATGAAAAGAGAAAAAAAAACTACCACTACTATTGAAAATGTCCAACTACAAGATCTTTGATTGAGGTTAATTGCTTTGTTGTAAGAATTTTCATATGCCAACAAAGAACTGTATTTGAAGTTAGGGTTTGATCCGTACAATGCTTGAATACCTTCTACATCATCGAGTTTAAGATTCACTTTTCTACTACGTGGCTTTAAGCTCGGATACATCACGGCTTCCTTGATCGAACTATGGGCCAACCCGAGTATATGGCCAATCTCATGTGTAGCCACTGATTCCAAGTCAATAGCCGTCTTTGATTTTACTTTCTCGAAATCAATGGCCCACGTTTCATCTTTGTCCAAGTGGAACCTCCCGTTCTCTGGTGAAAAAGCATGAGCTAACACTCCTAAAACCCCATCAAACGGTTGACCGTCACCGTGGTCGCCCTTGAAAAACCCAATTTTGATATTAGCTGACGGGTAATCGTCTATCTCCGTGAAGTTTACCGGAATCACCGAAGCCCACCTCGAGAATGAGCGCTTAAACACTGTTTTGATTTCCGGTAAGCTTATGTAATCAATCATGTCTGTAGGCGAAAAAGCGTATGTTAAAGTCATGGACGACCCATGGTCCCACCTCGGCCTTCCGTAAAAATAGGCAAAATGTTTCGTCGCATGGATTGTCGATTCGGTGTCGGAAACACCGCACCTTGGGGACATGATTGTCGATATTGTTTCGGAATCGAGCTTTCCGGTTACCGGTAACCCAAACTTTTGTTGGTACAAAATCACGGCTGATTCAAATTGAGCATCGAAAACGTCAGTGAAGTTATCATTTTGATTGTTGGGAATCGATAAGTAGCCGAACCGCTCGAAATATTTCTTGAGTTCCGACATGCCGCTGATGTGGCAACCTTTCTCAGCGTCTTTAAAGCGAGAAAAATTATACCAGGTAGCGTTTTGATCATCGATAGTTATGAAAGTTACTTGTCCTGGTGTGATTCTAGCGGGAAAACAAAAACGTGGGAAAAAACAAAGGAAAAGAAGAAGGAAGGAGAGAAAGGAACAATAACCAAACAACGGTAGCATAGTTGTTTCTGTTGTTAGTTATTTTTGGGATTAGAGCTGAAATTTGAAGCAACCATAGGCAGAGATAAGAGTAAGGAACAAGAAAAAGGAGTGAGAAAGCTAAATAGATTCTGCCGTGCCCCCTTCCTGGAGATACTGACTTTTGAAGGCAGAAAATGGTAGATTAACCACTGCTTCGGTTTCTAATTAATTTTTTTTAATTAATATTTTTCGGTATCTGATATGAATACACGTTTTTTTGGGTGGTATTGAAGAGGGGGATATGCTTAAAATTCTTAAATTAGTTTGATTGAAATTTTTATTCTTGTTGTTTGTTGACCAAATGGCTGATTTCAGCATTAGTTCTTTTTCAGATCACTTTCCAATAAGGTTTTCTATTGTTCCAAGTTCTAACTTTTATTACAAGACAATTCTTGATGACTCAAGTTCTTCGATTGCGTGTTTTCGTGTTCCATCGATTACACAAGGTTAGGCAGTTTTGCCTTAAAAACATGAAAATTCAGGAGTTGGAGATGCTAAGCATCAACATAGAAATTTCTGAAGCAGGATAGGAATTTCAGCCCATCACTCATCAAACTGGAGTGATTACACAAATCGGTTAAATTAAATTTACAAGTTTTCTTATTATTCATTTATTTTTTTTATGAAATATACTATATGGATATTAATCGAAAACTTGAATACAATTTTGTTTGTCATTTTTTCATTGAAAAAGCATATATCTAAAAAGTAGAAATTGTAAGGAAGCAATTGAATTAGGTTAGGGTTTTTATGATTTAAAGATATATTAAGAATGTGTTGGGGAAGAACTTTTGGGGGTAGCTTTAATTACCAAATTTGATATTTTACCGTCTAATAACGAAAACGAGAAAATTGAAAGTTTTCTATGTTTTAATAAAAGAATAAATATAACCATCAATTCAAGTCTCCTCTACTGTTGGCAACCCAACCATAGCTATTCCCTTTCAACAATTCTGTTGTAATCACCCAATTGCATCACTATCCCCACCTTCCTACATTATCATTTCAATTTCAGAAAACAATCTTATTTTAATATTTTACAAACTGGTCGTAGTTTGCAAATAATGAAAGAATTCAAATGTAGATGTTAAAATGAACAAAATTTTCAAGTTGGATGATTGGTTAATTATTATAGTTTTATATAAAACGACATTTAAGGCCAAAGTCTTCCATCGTTTCGCTTTCAGAAATGCAATGAAGTTTATCATGATAAATGCGTGCACTAATTCATTATAAAATACTATTTTTTTAATGTTTAATTATGTCTCCAATCTTTGTACTTAATGAGCTTTTAATTTTAGTACATTGCTTTTATTTTTGGAAATTTATTCCCTTGTCTTATTTGAAAATTAAAGTCCAAATGATAATATTTTTACCAAACTTTTATTAAATTTGAATATGTGATATTTTAATATTGAAATTTTTATTTAAAAATTAAAGTTTACCTGATAAAATATTCATATTTAATAAAAATTGTTAATAATGTTATCAATTAAATTTTAATTTTTAATTGGCAAATGGAAGAAGTAAATTTTAATAATTTGAAAGCAAGATTAGAAAAAAAAAAAAAAAAGACCTCTTGCATTTCCCTTTCCACCTGTTTCTTTGGAAGAAAAGCTGTTTTGGTTGATTTCATGGTAGAACCAAGGTAATCATAAAAAATATCTCCAATTATCATAAACAATATCTCCAATTAATTGTTCCTCTTTTGGCCTCTGTAAAAAAATCAGATGATATATATATAATTATTGTTATTACAAAAATTAATATGATTTAAAATTGAATACATATTTATTTTTTCGATTTAAAATTTAAGAGATTATAAATTAAAAATAAACATTAAATCAAAATATACATACATCTTAAGTTACATACAACCTTGACTTCACCTGATTAATTGTTTTTTTTTTTTTATTAGAACTATATAAAATTTAGGTCAATGTTTGGAACACCTGCAATCTACCACCTAACAAATGCCTAAGGGAATTTTATCTATGTTGAAGGGTTGGTTTCCATTATTTTTTTAATAACAGGATAGAAATTATTCATGAATTGAATTTAAAATGGTGTAATAATTTATTTGGTTTTCTAATTTTATTAAAAATAATTTTAATTATTTATTTTTTTGGTCTTTGAACTTGTATTGTTTGTTAAACTACAAAAAAGAATAGAACAATTAAGATACAAACAATCCAAGAGGTAAAAATTTAAATGAATGATTAAAATAATTTTTTATAAAATTGAAGGACTAAATAAGTAATTATATCATTTAAAATTAATAATAATTGAAAATTTAAATATAAACTTCAATCAACTGCTAATTCATTTATACTTTTAAAAAAAATTGAGGGGCACTTTTAAAATTTTTAATTAACTTATTTTCGTTTTCTAATTGATGTTCAATTAATGGGGTTGTTTTATAAAAGACAAGCATTAATAAAATATTTAGGGATGGAAGATAAACTAATGAATGGGAATTTTAGAATTTATAAAAGGATGATGAATCAAAGTTATCCATTTGGGAAGATGTCCCTACTTAGCAGTTTCTTTGAGGAGGTTACAATATTCAACCAAATCATAATTAATTTAATTCATTAATTATTGAAACATAAGACTTTTAAGTTTTATTGGGTTTTTGAGGAGAGCCATTTTAAGTGGCTGAAGCATTTTCATTTTTCATTTTTCACCCCTCCATGTCACCCCATAGTATTGCTTTTTATGCCATGATTTCAAGTAAGATTCTTGAAATGTCATTCTTTAAAATTATTCACAAACATATTACATCCTAATACAAATGAAAGAATTGTTCCAATTCTTTTTCTTTCTTTTGGTGTGAACAACTTTTTCTTCACACATAAATAATACTATAAAGAATTTTTTAAAGGAGCTCAAAAAAGAAGGCTCTTATGTTACCATCAAAAGCAGGAAAATAACTACCATTACTGAAGAAAATGTCCAACTACATGATCTAGGATTGAGGCTAATTGCTTTGTTGTAAGAATTTTTAGACTCCAACAAAGAACTGAATTTGAAGTTAGGATTTGATCCGTACAATGCTTGAACACCTTCTACATCGTCAAGTTTAAGATTCACTTTTTTACTACGTGGCTTTAAGCTTGGATACATCACGGCTTCTTTGACCGAACTGTGGGCCAAACCGAGTATATGGCCAATCTCATGTGTCACCACTGATTCTAAGTCGACAGCCGCCTTTGATTTCACTTTCTCGAAATCAACAGCCCACGTTTCATCTTTGTCCAAGTGGAACCTTCCATTCTCTGGTGAAAAAGCATGAGCTAACACTCCTAAAACCCCGTCGAATGGTTGACCGTCGCCATGATTGCCTCTGAAAAACCCGATTCTAATATTCGCTGATGAGTAATTGTCTATCTCTGTGAAGTTTACTGGAATCACCGAAGCCCACTTCGAGAACGAGCGCTTAAACACTGTTTTGATTTTTGGTAAGCTTATGTAATCGATCATATCTGTAGATGAAAAAGCGTACATTAAAGTCATCGAAGACCCACGATCCCACCTCGGCCTTCCATAAAAATAGGCAAAATGTTTTGTTGCATGGATTGTCGGACTGATGTCGGAAACGCCGCACCTCGGGGACATGATTGTCAATATCGTTTCGGAATCGAGCTTTCCAGTTATCGATAATTCAAACTTTTGTTGGTACGAAACGACAGCGGATTCAAATTGAGCATCAAAAACGTCGGTGAAGTTGTGGTTTTGATTGTTAGGAATAGATAAGTAGCCAAATTGTTGAAAATATTTCTTGAGTTCTGAGATGCAGCTGACGTGGCTACCCTTCTCGGCATCTTTAAAGCGGGTAAAATTATGCCACGTAGCGTTGTGATCATCGGTAGTTATGACAGTTGCTTGTCCCGCTGTGATTTTGGTGGGAAAACAAAGACGAGGGAGAAAACAGAAGAAAAAAAGAAAGAAGAAGAGGAAGGAGCAATTACCAAACAACGGAAACATAATTGTTTCTGTTGTTAGTTATTTTGGGGACTAGAGCTGAAATTTGAAGCAATCATAGGCAGAGATAAAATTGAGGAACAAGAAAAAGGAGTGAGAAAGCTAAATAGATTCTGCCTTGCCCCTTCCTGGAGATACTTTGAAGGCAGAAAATGGTTTACCTTTTTTAGAGAACCAAGACAGCGGGAAACAACAATATTAGTTGATAGATGGTTTCAATTTCATGATTACCAAAGAGGCCAGTAGATTTTGGCACGCAGATCTATTTCTTAAGTGGGATATTATCGCTAATAAAAAAAAGTGGGATATTATCAAAGAAGGCCATACACATTTTTTTTTTGAAAATGTCATTTTAATCCATGTTTACCTTTAATCATTTTAGAATAGTGAATTAAAATAATAAAAAAACCCCACTTTTTATTACATAACTCATAGAGAAGTCTCCTTTGTTTGTATTTTGTCGTCTTCGTTTATTGTCATCTTTTCAAATTTATTCACTTCAGACACAGAATCTATGAATTTGAACCAATTATCGAAAATTTCCTACATTTTTAATTTAAATTCAGATAAATTTCTTGTCCACATAATAGCTCTTTGCTAAATCAATAATTAAATAAGGTTTCCCTTTTTTCCCACTTAGTAAAATTCAAATTAAATTCTTTATATCTTTAATTGTTCTTCAAATCTGCATTTCAGTAAACATTAATTAAAACTATATTATATTTTAGACAAAATCTTCAGTTTTCTTATTCTTTCTTTACTTCTACTTCGTTTATTTTTCTTCTTCTTATTATTATTATTAATTTTTTTGGTCAAAATTTATTGTCCTATTAGTTCACAGTAACTTACGAGTTACCAATCTGCCGCGTTTGGAGAAAGAATTTTGAGAGCGTCGATCGAAAGAAAGGAAGCAAAACCCTACTTATTCTTCGAATTTAAACCTCCGCATTGGCATTATTTACAGACATACCCTCTCATTCTCCTTTACTCTTTGATGATTGTGGTCGTTGGGGAGAGCGGGAAGAGGGATTTGCGGTGGAAATAAGTGATGAAGTTGAGGGCGGAGTCGTTGTTGCCGTTGTAGTAGTGTTCGTTATGGGCGGAGCGAAGGCGTGGATGTTTAGCGTGGTATCGATAAACCTGAACGGCTCCGTTCTAAGCAACAAGCATGTGTGTTGGAGGTGGAGATCCTCTGCGGCGCAGCAGAGTAAGCCAATCTCATGGTCGCTCGTCTTTGGCTTGATGCTTTTCTCCTTAGGCATTGTTTCGCTCTTCACCGGACATGTGGTCTCTGATCTCGACTGGTATTCCCGGCGACTTGTGAAACAAGAACTCTATTTCAAATTGGTACAGTGAAAAATAAAGAATAATTTCGCTTTCATTTATGTGTTTATTTATTACAATTGTTATTTATATTTTATGCTAATTTGATGCAAATGCTGCAGGATGGAAGTAATAAAGGACCAATTGATATATGGAAATCGGAAAATGGAAAAAGTTTCTATGGATGCAGCAAAAGAAGTCGTAAATTTCCTCGTACGTTAATTTTCATTTTATTTTTGGAAACTTTGGTTTCTCTAAATAAAAGCTGGACTGGATGAAGATTTAAGAAGCAAATTTCAATCATAACAGGAATGGTTACTTTCCTTAAATGTGTTTTATCTGAAATTATGTGCTTGTTTTTCAACATATTAACTGATACTAAGATTGTTGCTTTGGATGTTTATCTTAATTACTTGTTATGCAAAGTTCTTGGTTTGTGTTTTGGAAATTCAAAATTATGTGCATCTCTCTAAGTTTGTGATTGAGAGACAGTAGCTTTAAGTTTTTTTGATGGCAGTCAGTAAATTGTTTGCTTCTGAGGTAAGAAAGAGCTAAGCAATCAATTAGTTGTATGTTGTATCAAGGACATATCTAATTTCAACATTTTCGACTATTAATAGAAACACGAGGATGATAGTTTTGCATTTTGCAAGTCTAGGCACCTAAACAACAATGCAGTCTACCTTGACTGCTTCTTTTGCTTAAATAGATTATGAGCTTTGATTTTGCCTATGTTTATGATGTGTTAGCTGATAATGTTGGTGTTAACTTTGAAGAATAAAACTAATTCTTGATGATTTCTCCCCGGAGGGGAATCAGATGGAATTAATTTTTGTTGGGCAACTTTGTGATACTTCTTTTCTTTGTAGCATAATTTTCTAGTAGAATGGTTCTAAAACCTGATGTCTAGTATCATCTGTTTTTACCTCTTAGAAAGAATCTATTTGACACTGTTTTCATTTAAATTTTACCAAACCAGTCTCTTAAGTTCACTGATTCATCATTTACATTGATATTTGATATCTAGATGCTGTACGTGAGCGATCATCAAATGGTTATTTGCTTATTGCTGCAAGTGGTGGACTGAATCAACAAAGAACAGGAGTAAGTGGAAATTTTTACACATTATGCTTTATTTTTGGGTAAATATCCTAATGGAAGATATTTTTAACTCCTTCAATGGCATATCTAACTTATTTATGTGTCTACTTAGTATTGTTACTCCTGCATTATGTATTATTCAAACCAATATGATTTGAGTTGATTTGAATAAATTGAGTTTTGGTGTGCCTCTGAGATTTAGGCATCATACTGAATTTATTATCCTCACTGACCTTTTATAGTACTATTTGTTTAGAATTCATAATTCGATTATGCCGCACAGATATCTGATGCTGTAGTTGTCGCACGGGTTCTAAATGCAACCTTAGTGGTACCTGAGTTAGATCATAATTCGTATTGGAAGGATAATAGGTAAGTTGAATCAGCCTATTAGAAGTTCAAATTAATATCCTATTTCTTTGTTTGATTGTTAAGGTTTTTTCCCGACATGCAGTGACTTTGTCAACATTTTTGATGTCAACTGGTTCATTTCTTACCTAGTAAAAGATGTTACCATTGTAAAAAAAGTTCCTGATAAATTCATGCGATCAATGGAGAAAAATCCTTACAGTATGCGTGTCCCAAGGAAATCCCCTCCAGAATATTATCTAGACCAAGTTCTGCCAATACTTAAACGAAGACGTGTAAGATCTCTTTCAAATACTCTTTTCACTAATGCTATTTAGGTTGATTGTAGATATAATTTCCAGAATTGAACTTTCTGATCTTTCTTTATTCCCTCCCCCACCCCCTTTCTCTCTCTCCTGGTTGTGCTGTTCAAAGGCAGAGTTTTAACAATTTCCTTCACTTTTATGTTCTTTATATCTTGGTAATTGAATCATATGTTGCTAGAATACTTGTATTATGCATTTTCTAGGATATTATGGTTTTTCTGTGAAAGTGCAGCAATTAACTCTCTGAAAATTTTGTAGGTCCTTCAACTAACAAAGTTTGATTACAGACTGGCCAACAACATTGACGAAGAGCTACAAAAATTACGTTGCCGGGCTAATTTTCATGCTTTAAGATTTACAAAACCTATTCAAGAACTTGGACAGAAACTTGTATTGAGAATGCGTGAGATGGCAATACGTTTTATAGCAGTCCATTTGAGGTTTGTTCCTTATTCCAGATGGTTAGATGTGCATGTCAAGGGTTTTTAAAGCAGTAATATATTAGATCTGCATCCTGAAATAAGGTTTGTCAGTAATCCTTGGGGATGCATTTGCAATATAAAATGGCATACTTAGGAATTGGTATGACTAGACTTATTTTAAGTCCCTTCACTTTCAGGTGGTGATCTGATTTGAAATTCTTTAAGCCAGATAAGCTAGTGACATTTGTAGAATGCCTTTCCCTTAACTGCCCAATCCTTGGAATTTTGGAAAGGCATCTTGACTTCAGTTCGTTTATATGTATACATTTTGCTGTTATGTTTGACATCATATCCAATGACTACTTTCTGCATCAGCACTGCTGCATCTGAGTGCATGTGTATTCAATAACAGCACATTGGCTCATTTCCAAAGAGAAACATCCTTAAGTATTATTTAAAATTCTAATACCTCTTTTCCTGATATTACTCAAACCTTATTTCATTACAGATTTGAACCTGATATGCTAGCATTTTCTGGTTGTTACTTTGGTGGAGGGGACAAGGAGAGATATGAACTTGCAGAAATACGAAAACGATGGGAAACTTTACCTGTGAGATTCCATTTTTTATGGCTTCTCACCAGTTTTCTCTTTACTATACACCATAATAATTGTTTTCAGCAGTACCAACCTTTTCTTTTACTGCATCCGGCATTTATCTAGTAAAATTGCACTCATCTTCACATTTGTGCAGGATTTAGATGCTGATGGAGAGAGGAGTCGAGGAAAATGTCCACTCACTCCTCATGAAGTAGGATTGATGCTGCGGGCACTTGGTTTTGCAAATGACACATACATTTATGTTGCATCTGGAGAAATTTATGGTGGAGAAGAGACTCTGCGACCACTAAGAGATCTATTTCCAAACTTCTACACAAAAGAAAGGCTTGCCAATGAAGAGCTGAAACCTTTTCTTCCATTCTCTTCTCGCCTTGCTGCCATAGACTACATTGTTTGTGATGAAAGTGATGTTTTTGTCACCAATAATAATGGAAATATGGCAAGAATTCTAGCAGGTCGAAGGTGAGAAATCTTGTTATTTCGTGCATCATGCTTTTTTTCTTTCTTCTGGTAAGAGTCCCAAGTGTTGTGTATAAGTGCTAACTTTTATGTTTACCTAGTAGTTTATCTGTTGAAGTAATTTAAAGATGTGAAATTTCGACCAGGTTCTAAAGACATCAACTATAAGCAAAATAATGCTCTTAACATGGTCCTGCATTGATTTGCATACCTGTAATACAATGTGGGGCTTGAAATGTTAGATTTACCCCTTTGATGGGCCCATGCTGAGAATATATATTGCATCAACTTTTATTAACATCAGTTGAATATTTCGTACGAAGCTGCTTACTCTAAGCTCCATAGGCGTGTATCTGTTTATTTCTCTGCAGTTTCCATTGTCCATTGTTTATTGCGTATTTAGCATGGGATTGATTCTCTTTGAATTTTCTTTAATTCTTCATGATTGCTTGTTTGGGTTCAAAGGAGGTACATGGGGCACAAAAGGACTATAAGACCAAATGCCAAGAGATTAAGCTCTTTGTTTATGGAAAGGGATAAGATGGATTGGGACACCTTTGCCCGAAAGGTGAAGGCAGTTCAAAGAGGATACATGGGAGAGCCAGATGAGATGAGACCAGGACGTGGTGAATTTCATGAATATCCATATTCATGTATTTGCAAAAAGAACGGAGATCCTGAGTCAGAACAAGTAAGAGGGAATCAAGGATTGAAGAACAGAAGCAAGGAAGAAGAGCCAGTTTTAGGAGCCAAGGGGGATGAACAAGTGTTTCTAATCTGATTGCATCTCTGCCATCTTTTGTTAAGCAGGCACAAAATCTGACAGAACATGCCAGTTGATTTGAGCCAAAATCCGGTCAGGGAAGGTTTCTCTTGTTTCTTCTCTTTTTTACCGAGTAGAGATGAGAAAAAGGACTTGAATCTTTGTACAGGTAAAGGTAATTTTAAGAAATTGCGACTATTCATAATATATTTGCTAGGTAGATAGGTGTGTGCGACTAGAGATTCTTTGGTTTGGACTATATTTAGTTCTTTTTCTTTTTATAATTAGAGAGTACTCGGATTATATTTATTTCTTTTTCTTCTTATAATTAGACGGTATTCAATTCAAGCGTTCAATACTCAAGTTCATTTCCAATAGATTTGTGACAGCAGTGCTAAGATATATATTTCGTACAAATGATTTGGAAGAAACCATTCCCCGTGTTTGAATGTCTGCAACACTTACGCATGAGGACAAATACGACTTTCTTGAGTCATAAATAAATCTTACACATGTAAACTACCATGATAAATTTATAATAAAAAAGGTTTGAAGCCTGATCTTTATTTGAATCCTTTTGGGTTAACAGAGGACTAGAAGAAACCCCAACTAATCTAGGTCCACGAAGAGAGCAAAGAAGGTTGAATAAGCAATGAGCAGTTAGATGCAATAAAATACATGGGTTGATATCACTTGCGATGCTGCACTTCAAATATCAAACCCGACTACTTAAAGACGTTCCATATACAAAAGAGCATGGCCTAGACAGATCAGATTATAATAATTCTAAATAAAACTAGAGAACACTAAACATATATATATGTATATATTTACCGCTACATCAAAAATACAAAGAAGCAAATTTTCGTTCCTAGCTTTCTCCTCTATCATCTGATAATTTACACATAGCTACACTGGTGTATGTTGGTCATCCGATATTTCGCTGAATTTCTTTTAAGACTGGATTCCCCTAGTTGCAGGAGGGCACCTCTCAACCTGTCATTTTCCAGACAGTTACAATTGCATGAATCATTGTACGTTTAATAACAAAGAAGCCTAAAAGGACAGCAATGTTGATCTGAGAATAGAGCGATATGAAATTTAAGTTTCACCTCTCATACTTCTGCTTTGACTTTTGTGACTTTTGTCAAGTGAAACAGACGGAATCTTCGAGATGGCCAACGAGCTTTGTAGCCCTTCCAAAAGCTGTGGACAACAAACAAGATCCATAACCAGATCAGTACAAATTGTAAATACAGGAAAATAAATGTGGTTAGTGATTATAACAGACTTTCTTTCTTCCTGATAACATATATATCATCAATACCACTGAACTCAGACAAGTGAGCAGAAGACGGACAAAGAATTCTTAGGGTTAAATGACATCATACAGGGAAGCAACATATCCTAGTTTAATATGTAGCTGGCACCAAGCACAACTATTCTTCTTAAAGAAGCAAAAACAGCAAAAGTAGAACTCTATAAATTCCCATTTTCATTCAACAAAACATTCTATTGATACCCAGTAACAATTTTATATTTTAGACACGTATCTGTCTAACCAAATCTGTTAATGTCACATCTCAATGTTGATTTCCTAGATTATGATAGAAAAATAGAAATATGGAAAAGATGCTGCTTTAAATCCCTACGCCCCAATGCCAGTAGATAGGATAAGAATTCAACAAATTTGCAAAACACACTGTCAAACTCATTTCCCTACAGGGGAAATGTTGTTCCTATATTCCAAGCAAACCTCTACTTCTCAACTTGTTCCCTAAAGAGTCTGAAACCCGGAATCTAATCTTACACATAAATCGTCAACCGTTCGCAAGCAAGGAATTTTTCAAAGCACAACTCAAAGCTCACAGGGGTACATGATGTACAAGAAAAGAAATTTTCAATTCATTTTCCACAAAAAAGAAAAGAGCAGTATACTTAGCATATGAAATAGATTTAGATCTAGAAATTTTGATTCTGCGGTATAATGACAACTTATGAAATGAATGATCATATCTATTAACTTACTCTTGATGTTGGCTGAATCCTGCGATTAGATCTACGAGGTTCAACACCTTCAGAACTTGTTTTTGTTGTATCATCATTGAAAACTTTTTCCTCAATTTTTGCCAACTTCCCACCAGATGGTGCGAATTTCCCTTTATTAATCCTTTCAGATTTAGCATTTGAAGCAGAAGTTTTCTTGAGGGGTGCATCTGATGAGACAGCCACAGAAGAAAATAAGACTGGGCCCTCTGCTGCTCCATCAGAAGATGAAAATGATCTGAACTCCATCAAGTTTGGCTTTCCTGATACATTCTCAGCATGGCTTACAGAACCCTCCAATTTTGACACATCTGAGGCCACAACACTATCAGGTTCAGAAACCATAGTGTTTGATAAGTAGTTCTTCTGAGGAATACTTCTACTAGAAACACTAGGCAATTTTCCGGACTTGAGAATCTTGGGCTTGGATACAGCCATTCGTTTTGGTTCAATTTTATTTTTCGTTCCACGGGGTTCAGATCCTTGAGGCATTAAATATTTTGTAAACTTGGCTGAATCACTAGTTTCATGTGTCTTGCTACTATGATCTGCAACATAATGTTTACTTACTTCCATAAACTTTTGCTTCTTTCCAGGCTTAGGAACACCAAAAACCACTCCTGATCCTTTCTTCTTTAAACCAGTACGTATCATTCTCAGTGAGTCAGGTTTACTCTCATCTCTGGTACTTTTACCAATATTAAATATTTCTTTGTTTGCAGATACATCCAGCAATTTCGTGTCATCAGGTTTTCCAGATTCCTTAACGTCAACATTTTTTGAAAGCTTATCTTTCCCTTTGGCCTCAACCGAAGGACTGCCTAACCTTTGTCGTTTTTCCTGTGGGGTATCACCCTGAAAAATAGATCAATGGCTTAGCACCAAGAAGCAATCAAACTATAATGAGAGAAGCATCAATCACAAGTATAAGCTAGCATATCACACCTCACGGGAAGACTCATTATTATCAACAGAGCTGGACCATTCAACCCAACTACCTTTCTTCCACATCAGAGAAGGACGAAGAAGCCATGCTTTGACACCAGATGTTTCTCCTTGAGCTGCAATAAAAACAATAAAATGAAGTTTTATTATTCTCAGAGCAGAGGCTGTATAGACTTTACTACTGAGCAGATTACAATCCAGATCGTTAATAACTGTTCTACTTGGTCATGCATACCAGGAAAATGGACAGTAAATGAAGTTTCATCTTTCTTGCTCTTCTCAATGACAACTCCCTCCCACCAGCTGAAAGCCAAATAAATGAACATAATAATTTCAAACATCAGTTCATTCCTTGATAATTAAAATTGAAACAACTTGATAGAATTGAAACTCTCCTTCCCTCTAGCACAAGGAAATACATGATATTGATGGGAAACAAATAGCATTTGATTCACAAAGGTAGTCCAAAGCGATCCAGAAAAACAGGGCATAAAAATGCATTCTCGCATAAATCAGTTTGTTCAAACATCAAAAGGTGAATAACTTGTCAGATTACAAAATGATAAATTGTAGGGTTGCACAAAAAGGTCTTAATGGATATCCTAAAGGTTGGCTAGGAAATATAGACAAATTATCCAACATTTTACTTCCTCATATATAATTCATAATTTCCCCATAATCTTCAACAGTACCATTTCTGTCCAATGGACTGCAAGAAATAGGTAAAAGAAGATATAAAAAACAATGCACGCATACCTATTTTGCATCCATGCATCAACCCTATCTCCAACAGACCAATTATAATCCCCCATGGCTGCCCTGCGTCTCTTCCTTGTTCCTTCAAATGACATAGCTGTACTAGGACGAGCACAGCGTATCCTAGGTGCCCTATCACCTTCAACTTCCACCCATTCCTTTAGCCTATCACCATCTGTAAGACAAGCAGTCAAAAAAGGTTTGTTAAGATAACTATTATTGATGTTTGCGCATATTGCAAGACATCTAAACTGCTTTTCCATAAGATACTTGAAAGTTTCTACGCAGGAAAGTCCATAAGAAATATACCCTCACTCTGGTGCATTTAATCATGTTCTCAATCCCCCCCCCCCCCCCCAAAAAAAAAAACAGAGGCACACATCAGACAGGCAAATTTGTGATTCAGCCTAGAGATCCCCAAAGAGAGTAAAATTGCACACACATCAACAAGGAATTACATAAAAATTAAGGACAAGAATTCCAACAGATCTGCTTTCATAATTATCATAACTCAGTTGATTCAGCTAAAACATAAGTTATAGTTGTTGTGGTAGCTCACCCTCTTGTCGAAGTTCATTGTAACACACATAAGCTTTGCCATCGTTCAAGTTCAGTATATCTGCCAGGAACCATGCTACTCTTGACCCACCTCCATCTCTCAATACCTGGGCATGAGATAGTAATTTTAAACAAATCAAATACAATATAAGATCAATAATATGTGTATATATAACTTCAACATTTCCATCTGGTAACTAGGACAAATGAAAGCAAATTTTTTCAAACTCAGTACTACATTGTCAAATTTCCATCAAATTTTAGTGTATTTCAACTAAAGATCAAAATCTCAAGTAATATTTCAATAAGAGTCACAGACCTCAACATGCGAGCCTTCCCTTATATTATTATCTTTTGAAGTTTCCCCTGCTTTTTCATGGTCAGTCTGAGCGATCATCAAAGGTGATTCAAAACCAATCTCAGATTCAGAAGCAACTCCTTTAGTTTTGGCAACATCTGAAGCTTTGCGCCTCTTTCGTCCTTTTTTATCTTTTTCACTTGTTGCAACAGGAGCCAAACCGCCATCTGTCAATCTAGAATGATCTTCCATAGACCCTCTGGTCATCTCTCTATGAGTAGGTGACTTTCTGTGGTTATCCTGCTTTTCCCTCTTGTCCACAGGAACCTCTTTTAGATGCCCAACAGATGAACCAGGAGCTTCCATGCTACCACCTATGTTTATCTGCTCTCTAACAGCACCATCTGGCTCAGGGGATGCTTGGGGTACTTTCCAATATGCCTCTGGACCGGCTTCTACCAATTCAGCCAATGAGAAAGGTTCACCCATTGCAACAATCTTTCCAGCCTGTGACACAGCTTCAGCTGCCAGCTCAGCAGCTTTAACAATGGCATCCATGTTTTCAGCTTGCTTTGCGGCAGCTGAAGCTGCTTCTACCCTCCTTCTAGCAACTTCCCTGGCAACAACAATGACAGAATTCGAACTAGCAGCAGTATCCTCACCCCTTAAGATGGATGCAGGAGTAGCCCCGCTCAACCTCTTCCCACTATCAGATATTGCATTATTGGGAGTGGAATTTCTGTAGCCACTTGAAACCAATGCTTCATCAGCCATCAGTTTTGCTTGTAAGGCAGCATTTGAGGCAACATTGGCAGCCGCAGCCGCAGCCTTTGCAACAGCAGCAGCAGCTGCTATTGCAACAGCTGCGGAAGTCAATTTAGTTTCAACATCTGGTGCCAACCCTGAATTTTTGTGCTTGTCCAACTGCCTCCATATTTCTTCACTGTGACTAACAGCAGCAGCAGCAAGAGCAGCAGCAGCCTCTGCATGCTTCTGAGCATTTTTGTGTTTACTAAGAGTCTCTTCAGAGAGACTAGCCCTCTGATCTGATTCTTGGTCACCCTTTTTGAGATGATTACCAGAGACAGATGTAATGAATTTATCAGTGGACTTGGATATATTGGTAGCAGGAATGGTAATTGCAGCAGGTCTAGAGGCCTGACTAACCACAACAGTAGCCAATGGGGACTCTGATTGAAAATGAGGTATACTCTGCCCAGGCTCCTCAGAAACTGTAGACTTTTTCCGTTTTCTAGGCTTTGGATCAGCAGAATGCTGACCAGGTGTTAATGTTGCCTTTTTTGTGTCAAGCAGTGGAGTCCCTGCAAAAATATTGGCAGGACTTCCACTCTGGACCACAGGAACTGCAGAAACCTGTTTCATGCTAGAAGAATGAGGCACAGATGCTATTGCAGGATTTGAATTAACTGCTTCTGTGATCGGGTGAACAGGAAAACAAGCATTGCCATCAAATGCAGAAGTCTGTGGAGTCCAGGGGCCACGAAAAGGGGATTGGGACATCCAAGAAGAGTTGTGTCCGATTAAATTCCTTGTAGCTGGAGGATGTAATGGAGAAATTGCTAGCTGATAATCCATAACTGCACCTCTTGGAAAGCCAGTGGGTTGAAGGGCGTCACCAGAAGGTGTACGAATACTCCATAGTGGTGATGAAAGGGGTATCATTGAGTTTACAATTGATGTCGTTGGAGTACCCTTGCTGGTAGAACGACTAGCAGGTGAGGATGTAACCTTACTCTGAAGTGTATTTTGTTTGATCGATTGATCAGAAGTTTTAGCACCTGAGCATCTCAACCAAGGCACAAAATTAATAGATAACAGAATCAGAAGAAACTATTTCAACAACTTAGACCAGCAAAGATACCTATATGAGACTGCAACGGAGTTTCAGGGCTAACAAGAAGCAATTTTTTACCATGTACCCTCTCAGTACCTGCTCGCCAAGCATTCTCCCAAATGGTTCTTCCACCATCTGCAGACAGCCCAAAATAGTGAACATATCCGTATAAAAAGTCCCAAAGATAACATATTTAGAGATAAGAAACCTAACCAGATCCTCCAAATGCCGATATCATATATGCCTCATCAGGTACTGTTCCTTGTCTGCAGCAACATTGTTCAAAACATTTAGATAGATGTGCTCAAATGATCAAACGTACTAAATGAAAATGCAATACCAGAAACAACTGGAGTTGACAAGAATACCAAAGCACATGTACAAAAATCTTAAATACATGCCAAGACAAAATGAAAGTTACAAGTCTTACATCAAAGCTCCATATACAAAAATCTGAGCGCGCAACTGAACTTGCTGCAAATCTGTAAAAGGCTGTTGAAAAACTGCAGATGAAGAAGCTGATGTGTTCAAGTCTGGCAGACTAGATACTGAAGTAGAAAGAACACCAAATGGTTTCATATTACCGCCTTCCATATGTCCATAGTGCTGCATCTCATTGGATTGCACAAGTTGACCAGTTCCAGCTGAACTGAGTGACACATTACTTGTTCTATCACTTCTTTCTGATTCCCTTGCAGGGGTTATCTCTTTTGCAGCATTTCCCTTTTTAGCAGCTTCCTTACTTGCACTCTTACCACCTGTTCGTCTTGTTTTACGCTCAGAAGTCCCTTTGGAGCCACCACGCACATTCTCCCTTTTAGGTGCCTGAAGATTTGCACACCTTTTCTCTCGAGCAGCCTTGGCCCCCACTTTGCTTAAGCCAGAGGTTGATGGAGTTCCTTCAATGGCCTTCTTGTATGAGACAAAGAGTGAGAGAGCAAGTCATGAGGGATAGAGCATAATTGGAATGAAAAACAAAAATTAGAATCATACTTCTTAAAAGAAGACAAGAAGCAGGACAATATTAGAGCACAAAATGGACTTTTTAACATAACCATATGCATCACTTTGGAAAATGAAACTTTACCGGGGATATTTTATCGTGTTGCATGGTCGAAAAAGGTTGCCAATTCTTTCCAGATTCTTGCTCAGACACACCTAACAATGGAGGTACCTCAAAGGTGAAACTTTTGTCTCCTGGAGTTGCATCATTTCCTTCTATATCCTGAGAAATTGACTTCTCTTTGTTCGCTTCCTCATTAGTGACACCAGATGCTACAGTATGCTGATCTTTGGATCTTTTCACACCATTTTCAGTTTTACCTTGTGACTGCTCGGAAGTTCTAATGACAATTGGAGAGCCACAGGAAGGATTGTCAAGATCAGCACTGCTACTTCCACTTTCCATCATGTGAAACTTAGTTTGAGATTCAGATGAAGGCGCAGAAGCAA
Source organism: Gossypium stocksii (assembly GCA_020496765.1). Classification (NCBI taxonomy): domain Eukaryota; kingdom Viridiplantae; phylum Streptophyta; class Magnoliopsida; order Malvales; family Malvaceae; genus Gossypium; species Gossypium stocksii. Next base: position 108,820,926 of record CM035627.1, on the reverse strand, counting down.
AGGAAGTATTAAAAGCCTTTGCAGGATCAACTGCAAAATCAAAATAACCCATGAGAATGATAACACGAAAATTGTGGCAGGAAAACAGAAAAAATTGATGAAATGGTCTCAAATGAAAACAGTTGCATGAAAGAGGCTAGGCATGCAATTTGTTCATGGACTTTACATCTCTAAAAACAATAAAAATATGAGTTACCATTTAACATGACAAAATACAGAAGTTAAAAACAAAGAAAGATCCATCTCAAGAACCCAAAGGAGAGGTGGGAGGGATAGCAAAGAAAGAAGAAAACAAACTTTTTACCAACACAAAAAATGAACAATCTAAGGGAAAGGGACTGGGAGGTTTCCATTGAAGTTGAAGGCACTGAATTTATCACCATGAAAGGCATAAAATATTAAATTTTAATCACTTCAAGAAAAACCTGATAAAGAAACTCACCATCAACCTGATGCACAGCAACACGACCACTGATCTCTGCAGAAACCAATTTGGAATCATTATCTTTATGGTGATTTTGGTCAGTATAATGGGAGGTTTCCATTGAAGTTGAAGGCACTGAATTCATCAAGGTCTTGTTCAGCTGAGTTGAAGCATCACCTGACAGCGCCATAATAACAAGATAAGGAAAACAGTGAAACGGGCATTTAAATGAATGCACTGGCTATGGAAGACTACCAAATAGAAGTACCAAACGCACCCTAAAGGATTGATGTATAAGAAATAACTAATAAGAATTTTATTATATTCAAATTTAAGTTGAGATAATAACTAGCTAAACATAAACCAAGATATACTATGAATTTTAGGTCACCTGCAGAATCTGTAGAAACCTTAGAGATAACTAGAGCTTTGTCACCATCAGTCTTCCTCACTGTTGAATCAGAGACAATAGATGATGAGTGCATATCCTTTCCAACCTCCAATGTGACTCCGCAAAGTGTTTGGTCTCCATTTTCGCCTTCAAGTGTAGTGGTATTCTTCATTAACAATGACTGATCAACCATCTTGCATGAGAACTGTTCACCAGTCTCACAAGAAGCACCTTTTTCGGTTGTCATTCCAGAAGTCTTTACGACTGAGAAACTTGCTTCTGAAGATGGCACCTGAACCTCTTTCTTATCCAAAACAGTATTGGCTGGCATACCCTCATCAGAAGGCAAAAGAACACAATCCACTGTACCAAGGAACACTAAGTTAGCATATGATACAGGATGCGTGAATGAAGGCATAAAGGAGGAAAGAAAAAGCTCAATTATTACACTTAATGCTTCAGTATATACATACCCAACATACTGCTGACAGGAACATCAGGTAGCAGGTTTGAAGCTAACTCATTTACCCTGCCACCTGCACCGAATGATGAGGAATCAACTCCCTTTGTTACAAGTGGGGATCTATCATCAAAGCAATCTGCACTACTACAATCAGAAGGCAAATTGGTGTTCTGCTTTGAAGCAACTGAAACACTTCTATCACATTTATGATCATCAATATGTTCAGTGACGATGTACTTTTCACATACTTTCGTGGGTCCAGCAACCAAAGTATCATGAGAATCTTCACCTTCATCCTTAGAACCTTTACCATCTTCTGCTAACAACAAAGATTTCTCAGACTTGCTGCTCGAGATTTTTTTATCTGGGTGGTAATCACTTTCTAACAAATCCTTCTTCTCAATAGCATCAGATGCTAGTTTCATAGTTGAATTCACCTTTGACTCTAGACTCATACAAATTATAGTACCAGTATCGCTAACCTCATTTTCATGCTCCTTGAGGGTAATATCACTAACAATGGGCATTGATGATGTGTCATGTAGCTTTCCTTCTGACAAGACAATGTCTTCAGACTTGCTGGTCTGCAGAAGAATTTCTACATCCGCACGCTTGCTGCATTCTTCCACCATATGGAGGTCAGAATTCCCTTCCAATATTCTACCAGAAGGCTCACTCATGTTAGCGGTGCTGTTTCCACTAGCATGTTCTTCTTCCCTAGATTGCATGTCCGAGGCTGAATGTTTCTGCACGTGCGAGGTAACATCAACCAAGTTCTTACCACCGATGTGAAGTTCTGGACTTAAACCAACATTTTCCCTCTCTAAACTGTCCACATTTTTATCAATGATATCATTTTTCAAATGTGTGGAATCTTCATCATCTATCAAAACACTAGTCATACATGTGCTTTGCACAGAAGGGATTACGGTATTAACTTCTGACCCAGAAGCAAATTTATCTTCCTGTCCACTGTCATCCAAAGACTGATCAACCGAAGCTTCCACTAGATTTTCATTAACAACAATATGTTTACCATCTTTAGACTCATCTCTCTCAGTTGCAGGTATGTCAGTATTTTTGCTATTTGGATCTTCTAATGCCCCATGAACAGATGGATCACCTTCATGGGTTTGAGAAGCATCTTCAACCAACTGATTATCTACACATTTTCCTGGAATCTCACCTGTATGCAGGGCAGGTTGTATGTCATCCCCAACTTTAGAAAGGCTACTATCTCTGTGTTTCAAACTAGGGTCCATCAGCTTTATCATGCAACCCAGCTCATCACAGGCATCTGAATCCTTACTAATAGTTTGACCAAGAGAAGTTTCGTCCTGCCCTACAGATTTTAATAGCATTTCAACTGATTCTGAGGATGCCGCCTCAGACCAGACATTGGTGCGCCTAGAAATCAAACAGGGTTCTGCTGCACTAGAACTAAATGCAATCCCTGTACTTCCCCGTGAAAATTCTTCAATCCACTGATTATCTTCACTACTTTCAATGCCGAGAAAAACTTCAGTTTCAACTAAACTATCAAATCTTAGATGCCCACGAAGATTGTCATCAAAATCAAATCTTGGGAGATCATATGACCGTAAAACAGGAGGAAATTTATTGTTTCCTTCACCAGCTAAATGAAGATTCTGGCTTTGGAAATCATTGTCATCATAATCCATGAGTGTATCCCTACAACAGAAAAGGTTTAGAAGAAAACAAACTGATGAATCAGATAAAGAGATCAGATCTCTGAGTTTAAAGAGTATCCTGCCCAGTATGAATTGCATGGAAAACTTAAACTTTACAGCATTTCTCCAAACAGAACAATCCACATTACCCATCTAAATACCTCCAGCAGAGTTGATTGCTAATTTACAGTACAAAGAAGAGTAAAGCAGGGAAAAGAAGTTAAACTGTTCATATTGCATGGGCCAACCTCATCAAAGAAGACAACTAGAGTAAATATGCCACTCGAAATCCAAAATGCATAAATGGTGGTTATGAGTTCTTTTCACCAATTTACACTTCCTGTACATACTTGTCATGTATCCAACATAAGGAAATAAACACTACATTATCAAGTTAACAAATTTAGTTAAACTGAAACATAGCAAGTGAAAGCCATCTGTGGAGTTTTCAAATCTACTGCAGTGTACAAGTTAATAATCCTTAATAAGAAAAATAAACATGTATTTTTCATCCTGAACTATCAGTAGGTTGACTTAGATATCAATACAAGTATACCAAGAACTAATTTCAAACAATGTTCTAGTTCAAACCATTAACTAGTCAACTACAATTTGAAGTAAACAAAACCTCCAGCGCAATCACATTAACTATTAGCAAATTATTACTAAAAGAATAGAAACTAGCAAAATAATTGACTGAGCTACGGTCAAACTCAAAACTTAATAAAAGAACTCGGCTCCAATATATTTACGCACAAAACCACAAAAAATTTAATTATAACCTTTGAATAACACTATACCTCACCACTTCAAGAAGATAGATAACTGTTTTCCAAGCTCTTTAATTACACTAGAAAAAAGAAAACCCTAAAATAGAATTTGCTTACAAAAAAACCAAGTAGGAATGTGAACAGTTACCAGAGCAAGTAAGTCTAGAGACGCTACCTCCCTCCATTCGGTGGCAAAATCCCTGGCCGCTTGATCTCAACTCCTCCCTAATCGTACGGTCATCTACTGCACCACAAAACTCCAATTCAAAACAATACCACTTTAACCACATCATATCAACAAAAAGGGCAGCAAAAAACAAGGAATCAAACTAAGACAAACAGAAAACAAAACTAGAAGATAAAAGAAAATGAACAAGAGAAAATTTTGGTAGAATAAAAACCTAAACTAATGGAAGAGTAAATGAATAGAAGAATTAACTAGTAACCGCGCCTCACCGGTTGAATTCTCCAGCCGGTTGAGTTAGGGTTCCGATGAATCGAAGCAAAACAAAATAGTCACTGAAAGAGAACAAGAGAAAGAGAGGAGAGATTTTTCCGCTATGAGAAAAATGATAGAGAAACGATTAAGAAACTAGTGATGCTTTTGAAAAATGAAAAAAAAAAATGGGGTTCAGTGAACTCTAAAAATGGCGAACATCAAATGGCAGTCAATGTTACGAATATGACACATGGTTTATTATCATTCGTCCGATAAAGTTATAATAATAATGTTAATTATACCGTTGTGATTCGTTTCTTTTGCCACAGCTGAGTTCGTTGCCGTTCGATTTACGCGACGAGAATGAAAATAGACGGTGACGATGGAAAGTGTGACTTGTAAAATATGACTGGATGTTAACTTTTCCTTCCTTCGTCTGGGTAAAGGTTTGGAAAATCCAAAGTAACATCTAAATGTGAACACGCCCGGGAACTTGTAATAATTTTGTATATATTCTTTTTTCTTAAGATAATTTTGTGTACGTTTAACTTTTAGGGCGGAGAAAAAAAAATTAGAGAAACCGAAAACAAGCTCATGATATCGTTTGGTTAATATAGAGAAATTGTTTAATTTCGAAGTTTAAACGGTTTTCTGAATTCAAGTTATAAATTTGCTATTATTGTGATTGAATTTTGTTTTATATAATTTATAATTAATTTTAATTTTTTAATAATTTAAGAATAAATATTTTATATAAATATTAAATGTAAAATATTTATTTTTCAAAAATATCATATAAGACTTTTTTTTAATATTGAGCTTTAATTAATTAAGAAAATAGAACAAATACAAAAAAAAAAAGTAAAATTAATCTGAAGTAAACAGGTTTACTTCATACATTCTTCCATATTGATCGATTTTGATATCATTTGATTTAGTTACATCAATTCATTAATAAATGTACATAAAAGAATTAAATTACAAAATAAATAATCTATACTATTATTTAAGTTCCCAAATCAATTGTATTAATAAAACATTTAATTTACTACTCAACAAAAGTTTTGTTTTGATATGTTTATATATTTTAATTTTATTTTGCACACTTTATTATCTAATTTTTTAAATTTTATATGTATATATTTCATGTGTTATTATTAATTAATTTCAAATCATAAGTTTCATTGTTTATTATGTATTACTTTTAAACACACATTTATGTTATATATTTGTGTTTTTCATGCGCATAAATATGTGATAAGATTTTAAGTATAATATTAACAATTTATTTTTTTCATTTAAATAAAAATACTTTACTTATTCATCCACTCTTCTATTTGTATTCTCATTTTCCCTCTCTCTCTCTCTCTTTTCTTTTAAAAAATTACTCTCATTTTCAGTTTTCCACCTTTGTCTCGCTCTTTTTTATTAGTTTTACTCTTTTTTTCTATTATAAATGTTTTATTTTATTTTTATTATTTTTATGATTAATAATTGAAGCACATTTAATATTATTAATCTAATGTTCTTACCTATTAATTTTTTTATTCAAAATCTAAATTATTTTTATCTAAATTTCGTACATATTACTTATATGTTATTATTAGTTTTAAATCTTACATTTTATCAATGATTATATTTATTTATAAACGCACTCATACGTTCTAATGTGTAATTTCCACACCTATACGGGTGTAATAAAATTTATAGTAATAATTATTTTTCACTCACAATGTAATAGTCCATTTTCGGTAAAAATCGAAACAGTGGTTTCAAGACCACAAATCCGATTCCAAAAAGAAAATTTATTTTATTATTATTTTATGGTCTATGGTATGATAGAAATGTTATGTGAAAATTTCGTAAAGAAATTTTATTGATTGCATGTTTAATCGATGAAATGACCGAATTGCAAAAAATATAAAAGTTGAATTCTAGAAGCTATATTGATTAAATAGCTCTAGAATTCAAAATTAGAGGTCCTTATTTGGTAAATAGACCATTAAAGAAAAGTTAGTAGATATTTTTGATGAATCATCCATGGAAAATTAAAAAAAGAAAAGGATGAAATTAAAAAGTGGAAAAATTAATGGATGATAATAAATTAAACAGAAATATCATCATTTTATATCATCTTCATCCGCAAAAACTCCATGGAAACCCTAGGAAAGAGAAAGCAAGCTTTCATGGCTCAATTGGGTATGTAACACCCCCTACCCGTATCCGTCGCCAGAATAGGGTACGAGGCATTACCAGACTTAATTAAACCATACGGAGTCAAGTACTATTCATAATCCGAGATTTATTATTACGTCCATTAGATGAGCTATCGAAGTCCAAAACAAGTATTAAGATCATTCCGGAATTAAATCGAGACCATAGGGACTTTTTCGCAAAATTTTAAATTTTTTCTCAATCACAGAGCTTACATGCCTGTGTGGGTTAGGGACACGCCTGTGTGGTTCAGGCCGTGTAGCCAACACGCCCATGTGCTTTACCATGCTTTAGGCCATGTGGCTCCACACGCCCGTGTCCTGTGCCCATATGGAATTCTGATGCATTTTGACTTGCAACCAAAGAACAAATTGATTTCACACGGCCAAGCCACACACCCATGTGCTCAGTCCGTGTGGATTGATTTCTATTTCGAATTTAGGTGCAATTTTCACACGACCGTGCCACACGACCATGTTTGAAACCGTGTCCATCACACGGCCAAGACACACGGTCGTGTCTTAGCTTGTGTGCTATTCTGACTTCACATTTTAAAGATGCAAGGGACACACGCCCAGTTCACACGCCCATGTGCTAGGCCGTGTGTCACACACAGCCAAGACACATGCCCGTGTGTCTATCTGTGTGGACAAAATAAGGCCATTTTCCAAGCCTTATTTCTCACCCATTTGGTCTTTTACCGACACCAACACTTAAACTCGTTAAAGAATCAAGTCAAGATATGTAACCAAGTCCAAATCAAGTTTTATGCTTGATATATCTTCTATATTTGTGTATGCAAGTTTACTTATTTCATCCACTATATATATAAGCTTAATAGATTAATTTAGTTATTTTATTTTAACTCTCCTATATGATTACCACTATTTTACTATTCACACTCTCATACCATTAACATGTTAAGACCATATAGATGTATGTCTCAAATATATCAAACACAAGCCATATTAATGGCTAGTTACATCCATAACATGTTATGTATCAGCATTGGCTAAATATCATATACATGCTATTATAAACCTAGTGATTTATCGCATATATATATCGAATAGACCAGTGGATAGTGTGATTGATCTCCACCAATGCTTCCCATCCAACAAGCTTCCGAACAACTATAAAACAAAGGAAAATAAAACAGCGTAAGCATGTTATGCTTAGTAAGTTCGTATAACATGGTAATTAACTTACCACTTCACTATGTTTAATATAAACTTGCAAAGCATAATCACTCAAATTGATCACGAGCCCTAGCACATGTTCTCAACACATTGTTAATCATATAGTTTATATAAATATCAAGAAACATATATGGCTCAACTCTCATTAGATTTCTCTTTATACTTATACTTTTTCACATCATGTATTTATATAATATATAACAATCATACCTTTATATTTCATACACATTTTCATAACAATTTGTCTTGGTTTCAAACTAATTCATATTTGTGCTTTACTCATCAAAACATTTGAAATATCATCTTTATACAAATAGTACACAACTATGGTCTTACACATAGTCACATATCACATATCGAAGCCATAGCCCAGCTATGGTTTTACACGGATCACATATCACACTGATGTCATATCCTAGATATGGTCATACACAAAAGCACATATCACACCGATGCCATATCCCAGATATAATCTTACACGGAAGCACATAATCATGTCACACCGATGCCATAGCCAAGCTATGGTCTTATACGAGAGCACATATCACATTTTCACATGTTGCCATGGTCAAACCATGGTCTTTTCCATCAATTCATCACATATCGTTGAACGAAAATACTCATTCCTACGTTTTACTCAATTTGACCTTTTAGTTCCTTTTTTCGTACTTTTACAATATTCACACTTTAAATACAAACATATGAAATGATTCATCATTTCTTTCATTTACTAACAAATAATCATTAAATTCAGCTATATGAACTTACAATTTGATTTTTATATCATAACGATAATCATAATTTCATAATAAGTATTTGAAACAAAATATTATATCATTTCTAATTCACAATTAAATCAGGCGTGTGATCAATTTATACACAATTCATTCACACAACTCACACATTCAACATATATTTTGAGTATAAAAATATACTTAATTTAGTTACACGAACTTACCTTAGCTGATTTGTAAAGATTACGGCAATTCAGGGACTAATCGGACATTTTCTCTTTTCCCCGTTTGTCTTTGGGCTCTTAATCTGTAATTATAAAATCACTCATCCATTAGAATTTATTTCAATTCTACTCTACTTCACAATTTATGCACTTTAATTTTAAAATTACACTTTTACCCTAAACTTTACAATTTTTACAATTTAGTCCCTATTCAATTAACCCCTCAATTGAACTAATTTTTCTTAATTAATACTTTATTACATCATTTTAAACTACTATATAACCTTTGGTAACCAGAATTTTAACATCAAACCCTAATTCCAACATTTTTCACAATTAGGTCCTAAAAATCAATTTCTAATAAAATCACTTGATAAATCCATCATATAATAAAATTAAAACTTCAAATCCATGCTAAATCATCATAAAATTATAGCACTTATTCATTTAAACTTTCAAAATCATCCATGGAATCAAAAACTAATGGATTAAACAAGTGGAGCTAATTGTAAAAGGCACAAAAACATAAAATTTGAAAAGAATAAGCAAGAATTGCACTCACATGGTGTAAAATATGAAAAAACAGCTTCTTTCAGACCTCTAATGGCATTATTGGCTGATATTTTGGAAGAAATGTCTATATTTCTCAATTACATCCTATTTTACTATTAAATTTTTACCTTATTTCCAATTTTACCCTTTTTTCACACTTGATTTTTATGTTTTCCTGCACACCCATTCCGTCCAACCCATTTAATTTGGGTCTAATTACCTTTTAACTCCTACTTCTCTAGACACTTAAGCTATTTAATCACTTTTCTCAAATTTTGCACCTTTCACAATTTAGTCCTTTTTAATAAATTAACTATCGAAACGTTAAAATTTTCTAACAAAACTTTAATACTAACTTATTAACACTTCATAAATATTTATGAAAAATATTTATGACTTGGATTATAATATTGAGGTCTCGATACCTCGTTTTTAACTCAATTTGCCTAATTGTTTTTTTTTCAATCACATATTTCACTAATTCAAATATTTCTATATCCACACTTATTTCATAACTATTAATTTAATAAATTTTCCTACCTTTTTCGTTAGATTTTGTGATCTCGAATCACTATTCTGACACCACTGAAAATTGGGCTGTTACAAAGTAATCAAGTCTTGTTTTTAGTAATTTTTATATTTTTGAGATCGGGGTAACTTAATCTATTTATTTTGGGGATCAATTTGAAAAGATATCAAAGTATAGAATTTTTACCATTGATGAATATGCTGAAATTATGAAACTTATGGTAGAAAATGAAAGGTTGTTGATAGATAAACAACTTTTATAAAGTGAATTTTGACGAAAACTTGATTTAGGGACTAATTGTAAAGTTGTGAAAATTAAAGAAAAATTCTGAATTTTATGAAATACATGGGCTGTAAATGTTACATGTAAAAATCGGCTAGGCTTGTAACAAGGATTTAATTGCATGAATTTCATTTTTCGAGCCTAGGGACAAAATTGTCATTAATTAAAAGTTTAGGGGCAAAATGGTAAATTTACCTAGAATGTAAATTGGACTGAATTTTGAATTGCATAAATGTATAAATATATGATAAAAATGTTATTTTTATGCCTGAGTTAAACGTAAACATTTTGAATTGCATAAATGTATAAATATATGAGATTGATCACATACCAAACAATAACCTAATAAAATGTTTATATTATTTAGAAAAGGAGAAAGTCCTGGTTGAGTAAAAAAGGAATTCGATGGATCAAGGGAAATGGGATAGTGCATGTGTTGTAAAGGAATTTAGCTCGGACGAGTAATCCTGATATAAGCCCTCCCGATGTATATGTTATATAATGGATTTAGCCCTGACGGGTAATCCTAATTGAGCCCAAGTCTAGATTTAACCTAGACTGGTAATCCAGATCAAGCTCTGTAGAGTATTTGTCACTGAAAGAATTTAGCCTGGACTGGTAATCCTGACAAAACTCTTTGAGTATAGGTCACAATGGATTTAGCCTGGACTGGTAATCCTACTGTGTAAGATGAGGCTCGAGAGTGTGCTCTCTGATAAATGTGAATATGAATTGACGGATTATGAATTTGTACACTTTAAGTGTACTATAGGGTATCAATTGAAATTCTGGTAAATTCAACGGGTACATATTTGAAAATGGATAATGAATCTTGGAATAATTTATTATTGAAAAAGTACATGTGATATGTGGCTCGAGAGAGTGTGCTTTTTTATTATGTACCCTAATGGGTACCCCTGAATGTGAATTGACGGTTTTATTGATTTGTACATTTTGTGTGTACTACCTGAGTATTTATCTTTATTTTCAATCATTCAATGGATAAAATCCTGACATGAAAAGGAATGGGTTTTTACATGTACCAGTTTGAAGTACATGCAAATGATATTTTATGAAATATGGAAGTGTGAATTTATGATATGTGAACATGGAGATTGATTGATGAATATATTCATCTATGAGAATAGAATTGTACACCTCGAGTGTACTACCTCTGTATCTACGGATATTCCAAACAAACTCAATGAGAAAAAGTCCAGACATGAGAAGATATGAATAATGGAATGGATTATTACAAGTATTTGTGGGAAGTACATGAAAATGATGATATATGATGTATGGAAATGTGAAATGATGTTACATAAACATAGAATTTGACTGATGAATATGTTCATTTGTGATTATAGAATTGTACACCTTGAGTGTAGTATCTATGTGACATTGACGAATCAAATGATTAAATGAGCAAAGTTCCAACATGAAAAAATCTGAACTCAATATGAATTGTTATGAAAATGTACCTGAAAAATACATGAATATGATTTTGTATACGACTTATAAGTATACATGGTGTGGAAAGCATATGACTATGGAAATCTTGTTATTGTTGAGCCCATTTATGTTTATTGGTGTTATTGTGGAATATATTACTAACAAGGGCAATAAGGATATGTGTAGGGCTTTAGATCAAATTGATTTAACATGCCTTACATGTTTACCTTGAAATAGAATAAATGGTAAGTTAAGTACCATGCTATACGTGTAACACCCCTTAACCCTAAACCGTCGCCGGAACAGGGTTATAAGGCATTACCAGACAATTCAGACAATTTACAGATAATTCTTAATAAATAAGTAACAAGAAAATTATTCTTTAACAATAAATTATAGTATATTCATAATGCATATAAATTATATTTTAGTTTACTAATTGAATTTCATTCATACATTTTTTTTTTATAAAAATTTCGGCAGCATTTCTGCTTGTTTTCACATAAACCTCCTGCAAGTTTAAACTCAAAATAAACCAATCCAAAACCAATGGCACAATAAAAAAAACAATTTAAACTTAATTACACCTAAATTATAATCAATTAATTAACATAGTAATTTAATATCTAAACATTCATAATATTAATCAAAACTAAAATAATTTCATTTGTTTTTCATTTTAATTTAAGACTAATTATATAATATAATTTTTACCATTTTATCAAGCTAATAACAAAATATGGTATATCATTCTTACAACCAACATTGCAAGCATACCTAAATAACCTATACAATCCTAGTACATGCCACTTTCAATTAAGAAAAGAAGACATCACCAATATCTTTTTGCTGAAGTCGGGATCGTTCAGATGCTGAACCAAGACACTTGATTCCTTTTAACCTGCGCACGGAAACAACCGTACGCTGAGTATTCCATACTCAGTGGTATTACCATAATTCAAATTATAATGGCAATAATAAAAAAAATAATAATAATAAAAATATAACACTAAGCATCAAATAGCAATTCATTTTTAAATTTTCATTAAATAGCAATAATAATACAACATTTAGCTATTCATCAATTCTAGTCACAATTCACATTTATCAAATTTTAATCACCACATTCATTTTAAAATTCATGCATTTCATTTCCAATATAAATTTTCAGTCCACAATTTCAATCTCTTTCATATTCACTAGTACAGTCGATCAAATTAATTCGATCTTCTCATTTCAATTATTCACCCTATTAACATTTCGGACTTTAACGGATACACGGATTTCAACCCAAACACACCATTAAGGCACATTGTGCCTAAAACGGTACATAGTACCTGATCAATATACGACACATAAAGTGCCTGAAACGACACACGAGGTGCCTGAAATACGACACATAAAGTGCCTGATGTACGACACATAAAGTGCCTAATCGGTAAAGCCGGCAAATCCCGTACATTTTCAGATCCTATGGCATGCCAATTATATCCGACTCCGTCCGACTAGTTAATAGGGTATTTCAGTTCTCAATTTACTTTCATTTTCAATCCCGAACACTTTTTAATTACAATTTCACCTTCAAATAAATTTATAATTCAATTATACATACACATTCACCATTCAATTCAATTCTCATCCAACTCAAATATCAATACTTACCTTATATCTCACTTATTAAATATGAAATTTATATAAAACATTTAATAAAAAGTAATTTGAATTATAGTAATACAAACCGTGAATTTTTCGTTTTAATCCTCGATAGCTTTCTCCTTTCCTTTATGCGCCGCTGTTCCGGGTTCTTTGTTAACTACGAAAATAATAATTTTATAATCATCAATATAACATAATTCAATTTAATTCATGAGCCTAAACATGCAAATTTAACCATTTTTAAGGTATATATATTTTCACCATTAAGCTGTCTATTTGAGTCATTGTTACTAAATTATTTATATCTTGAGCTACGAAACTCCGAATTAATATCCGTAAATTTTCCTTGAAACTAGACTCACATATCTTCTCACCATAAAATTTTCAGAATTTTTGGTCCAGCCAATTAGTACAGTTTATTCATTAAAAACTCCCCTGTTATTCCATTTGACAGTTCTGACCTCTCTCTACTAAAAATCAATTATCTCATTGTACAGAACTTGAATAAGGTTCTTGTTTATTTCTTTTGAAACTAGATTCATTAAGGAGTTCACACATATAAATTACAATCCATAATAATTTTTGTACAATTTTTAATGATTTTCCAAATTCAAAACAGAGTATCTCGAATTCATCCTAAACCAGTTTCACAAAATTTCAAATATCTCTTGATTCATAAATTCATTGCCTACATCGTTTCTACTATAAGAAACTAGACTCAATAAGCTTTAATTTCATATCTTATTCATCCTATAATTCAATTCCTACAATTTTTGGTGATTTTTCAAAGTTAGGCTTCTGTTGCTGTTCAAAACTGTTTCTTATAACTTATTTTACCATTTAATCCTAATTAAGTTTACTTACTTTCTTAACTTAATTCATACCCTTTTTCTACTCAATTCCTTGCTAAACTCACATTTAACTATCAAATTTTTATCATATTTTCATAATTTCGAATTTATTTCAATTTAATCCTTAAAACTCAAAACTTATACCTAAGTTTTCAATTCAATCCTTTATTCAACTCCAAATAAAAATTTCTATCAAATAAACCCCAATTCCATCATTTTATTCAACATGAACTTTGTTTAAAAACCTAAGAACTTCCAAACTAACAACTTAATTTCATCAAAAACTTGTTTTAAGACTTCTGAAACATCAAAATTATGAAAAAAAAAGGACTTGATTGAGCTTACCAATTAAACTCCAAGCTTCAAATTCCCTATTTCCCCTTTTCTTTCTTTTTCTTTCTTTCTTTCCTTTCTTTCTTTGTTTCGTGAGCTTCCCTATTCTTTTCTATATTTCTTTTTCTTTTATTTCTTTTATTTAGTTTATTAGTTAATTAATATAAATATCTAATTAAATCTAATTATTTTTACACATTTGTACACATACATATACACACACATGTTACCAATTATTATCATACACTTGTCTCCATTTATTTATTAAATAAATTATAATATTTAAATAATTAAATAATTAGATATTTACTTAATTAAAATCAAATAATTAAATAATTAAAATTACTTAAATTCTAAGTAAATACACACATAAAATACAATTGGACCAATAGTACACATACACATGTATTTATTTCTCTTTTATACACATGTCACTTACTTTGGGTTAATTACCAACTTAATCCCTTAATAATTTTTCTATTTTATAATTAAACTTTTGCACTTTATTCAATTTAGTCTTATCTACTAATTGTTTCTAATTTAAACTAGTTTCACCTAATTAAAACCTATTTAGACACACAACTAGAGTCATGATTTTTTTCCTAATAATTATTTAAGGATTTAATTTTCTAAGACGGAGGCCCGACAATACACTTTTCTGGTGCCCACGGATTTTGGGTCGTTACAATACGAACTTACTAAGCATTATATGCTTATTCTGTTTTATTTTCCCCTGTTTATTAGTGATTCGGAAGCTCGTTAGATTGGAAGTTTGACGAAGGTCACTCACATTATCCACTGGTCTGTTTTGGTATATATGGTAAATTAATCAAGCATATACTGAAATGGATGAATGTAACCTAGCCATTGGAATGGCTAGTAATGACTTAATTTTTGGTATGTTATAAAGCAAATTAGAGTTTATATGTATGCTTGACAATGATTGAACTGTTGAGATTAAACATACAGGTTTAAAGAGGTAAGACTTGTACTAAGTGTGCATGTGAAAATATGACTTATTGAATGATGAAATTGGTTGAAAATCATGTTTGAATTGGTTGGTTGCTATTGGAAATGTTTGGTGCAGGTGTTGGATAAAAATGGGTGAGAAATAGGGCTTGGAAAATAGTCTTATTTTGTCCATACGGGTAGACACACGGGCATATGTCAAGACCGTGTGTCCCCTACATTATGAAATTTGAGAAATAGAATGCCCTGCATTAAGCCCACGAGCTCAACACGGGCGTGTGCCTCAACTGTGTGAGGTACACGGCCTGGAAGCACGGGCATGTGATACGATTGTGTGAAACCTACACCTATTTTTTGAAAATTCGAATTAACCACACGACCTAGCACACAGGGTGTGACTTGACCATGTGACATCAATTTGTTCATGAGTTGCAAGTCAGAGAGTTACACGAGTTAAGGAAACGGGCTTGAGAACCCACACGACCTGACTATACGGGCGTGTCTCATACCACGCAGGTGTGTCCCATACCACGCGGGTGTGTGACTCTTATATGTGAGAAAAATTTTAAAATTTTGTGAAATATTTCCCGAGATCCTGGTTTGGTCCCAAATTGATTCTAATGCATGTTTTGGGCCTCGAGGGTCCATTTTAAGGGACAATATGATTAATCTCGAAAGTAAATAGTAATTGACTCGATTTATCTGAAACGGTTTTGTAAACTCTGTAATGCCTCGTGACCCTATTCCAGCGACAGATACGGGTTAGGGGTGTTACACACAAGACTAGTATAAATAGTAGTATTAAGTGCTCGTTTATTTAAAGGAAGCATAAATTCTTAATTTTAATATGTTTTTTTATAAATTAATTATAATTTATTTATTAAAATGAAATATTTGAAAACTTTTTTTATTTTTTTGGGTTAAATTGTCTTGAAATCATCTGGAATGTATGTTGAGTGTAAAATTTGATTAAAAAATCAAAGTTGAATGATAAAATATAATTAAAATCAAATTTTAGTTGTAAATTTGAATTACATATAATGATAAAAATCAATCATAATAAAATATAATAATAAATTTTAATATTTACACGTAATAAAGTGGCAAATTTATTTATTAAGCCCATTTTTTTTATAAGTGAAAAAAGAACAGGGATATTAAATTTGTTACCAGATTTAAAGATGGTTGGCTAATATATTCAACAAAAATAGTTGGCTAATTAAACCTAACTTTAGTTGTGTAATGATATAATGACTAATTAAGCCCATTAACATTTATCTTGTTAATTATTTTGGTACTTTTTTATTACTTTGGCTTTTAAACTTTAATGACTATCACATAATTCATAAAAAAAATTAAAATTTAAAAGATATATAAAATATTAAAATATTATCCTCATCAATAGTGAAATATGTGAAGGATGTTACATCAATAACATTAAATTTTAACAAAATAATTAATTTTTCATCTAAAAAAATAATTTAACTAAAAATTTAAATACCATGACTAAAATGATCCAAAAAAATAAAGTGAAATTTACAAAAATAAATATTATGGATTAAATTTATTATTATACCTAATAAAATTTTTTAATCCAATAGCATTAAGTGGTAATCACTTTTTCCAACAAACTCAAACTAAAACAAATATTATCAATAAATGTATTGCGCTAGTAATTACTAACTAAAAATTTTTATAAAGGAGTAACTAGCTTGGCCAAAATTGATAAATTGTATGTTGGTATATACAAAAGTTGTAATTTTTTTATAAGTTAAAATTAATATAATGTTTAAACTTTATTTTGATTTTAAAAATATAATTTAATTTTAACTCGTAACATATAAAGAGCTGACATTAGGACTTAACATATAAAGAGCTGACATTAGGACTTAAAGATTAACGGTAAATATATTATGGAGACTTCTGTTTTAGAAGTCAATTTACATTTTACGTATTTTGTTCAAAAAATGAACAAATCAATTATTGTACGATAGATCAAATGACAAACTGGTCATTTCTGTTAAAATTTTCATATATTTATATGTTTAAAACTAGTATGTCTGACGGAATAACAAGACAATTACATGTAGCTTACTATATACACATGTTGACATATTGGGGTCAATTTTTATTAGTAGAAATGGATGAAACTTTTAATAGTAAAATCGATTTGATCTTTGATTTAATGTACATGGACTACTTTATTTATTTTTTTAATAAAAGAAGTAAAATACAATCTAACTTACATTACAATGACTTTCATGATACTTTTACCAAAAGTTATTACACACTGTTACATGCAACATTTGCATTCGTCAACTGAAGCATGGGTGAAGTGGCAAACAACTAATGTTTAAATTTTCCACAGTCATGGTCCCAGATTCAAAATCTCTACAACCCCTACTGTTTAAAAAAAGCACAAAGTAGATTACATTCAAACTAATAACACCAATCACAGCGAAATTCAAGGCTTATTACAGCCTCAAAACAATTAGGAATTGTAATGTACTCATTAAGTTAAATGCAGTACTTTTGCAAAGGTATTAATCTCACAAGAATATATGGTAAGTGATATAAGATTAGGATGTACAATGAATTTGACATTGAATTACACATAAAGATGAGCGATACCTCTTACGTTTCATCGTCTATAAAATATGTCGAGAACCATCGTAGTTAAATTCGTGTAGAGTCGAACTCAGTCACACCCACCATGGCTTCTCCGTTAGATCCTTTGAGAAAATATACCTGAACCTTGAACTGTAAGGCAACCAGTCAATGCAATGTGATGGTTTCTTCTTGGATTTGCCGTCCATACATTTCTGTATTGAATTGTGGAGCTTTTTGTCGACATTTTCAAGAACCCAGTTCAAGAGATCGTCTGAGTTGATGGAGGCTTCTTTAGCAAATCTTTCAAGAACTCTGGGTAGGAATACTTTCTTTGACTTCTTAACAACTACATTTGCATGAAGGAAGTCTCTTTTTGCAGCTTCTAACTCTTCTTTAACATTTGATGCTGTGTAAACTTTTAGCTACAAAGTGTAAGATGAGCCAAAAACAGGTTAAATTGAAAAAAAAAAAAAAAAAAAAGGCTTTCAAAATCAAATAATAGGACTTCAAAATATGCTATTTATGTGATTAAGTATCAAGATTGTATCTTTTCAATCAAAACAAGCACTAAACTGGATAACTAACTTTTATTGAGATGAAAATAACTAGATAAGTTTTTAATTTTGACATTTTAACTGGAACGGATCAATTATATGTAAACCCTACTAAATTATATTGTATGACAATTATACTGCAAAACACTGTAAAAGACAAGTAGAAATTACCACAGGATCAGAAAAAGCTCCAGTACAGAGCGCAAAGCAAGCAAGTGGTTGGGAATATGGAAGACCAAAATTTGAACTGATAATTTGCCTTTCTTCACCAGATTTTTTCCTTAATGCTGTGGAGAGGATTGTCTCTAGCCACTGATATTTAAACAATATCAGATAAAATATATGAATATCAGGAAATTGGCAAGTTATTGTAGCTGATTTCCACTGTAAGACAAGTTTCTAGTATTCCAAGGTTGAAAAGGTTACACTGATAAGTGATAAACACCTTAAACCTATTGCATCATATTATAGCCAACAATGAGATGCTAAAAGATTATTGAAATATCCATTATATACTGGAGGGAAAAGATGTGAAACATATTGAATTAATCAATAATCAGATAACATTATGTACTGGATATTGCAAGATTATGAATTATCAACCTATTTCTATATATTTACTTTTTTATGTCAAAAGTTATACCCGCCCGATCCGAGGTGTACGGAAGCAAAATATTGACTGCTCTATGGCATTTGCAGTGATGATATGGCCACCAATGTTGTATGAAGCCTGCACTATACAGAAAAACCAATTTTATCACCTAATAACTGACTAAATCATAACAAAGATGCAACCACTCTTAGAGGTTCCCACACTTTCTTAAGATGTCATTAAATGCTTAAATTTGTTTTTGGCTTGGATTTAAGTAAAGGACTACCTTGTGAAACAAGGCTAACCGTCTTAAAGAACCATGGGGAATTCCATATGCTAAATATGCCTGCACAATGAAAATTTGAGAGTTAAAGATGGTCAAAAAAAGAAGAAGGAAGCAACGAACGAGCTGGTAAATGAATTTGCGCTTACATGCATAACAAGGGCATTGTACACATTGATCCAAAATGCAATTTGGGCATTAAATTCCATCTGATTCACTGTCACTTTTTCTAGTTGTTCTACTAGAGCTCTGAAGTTGACAAATTAATGCACAAATTGTGTCAGTTTCAAAGGATGTGATGAAATATGAGCGGAAACATGCTGTTGGTTTAAACAAAAACGAAAAACAAACATTAAACTTGAATTTGACTTGTATCACAAGAAAAGAGAAAAAAAAAGAAGTTGCTCCTAAATTGCTTGTGCAATGGGTACCTTAATTTCCTCAAAACACAGTATTTCCCTGTCTATGTTTATTTCTCTATTTTCTTTTTGCATATTTATATATATATATGTATCTATAATAAACCAACCTGTAGTTACTGATGGCATAAGATGCTCTAGAAAATTGGTTCGTATCAGTTGATATCCAAGATATTTCAATATCAGACGTGCAAGAGAAATCCTGGTCCTCTCCGGCGCCACGTCTAGGAAGTACAACATTAGTTGATGACCTTGACAATAAAGGTGACTGGTTTTTGTTGGAAGTTGGAGACGTTACACCACGAAGCCCGCAATATACAGCTGCCATACATCTGACCATCTCCTCCGACAACTTGCTTGGACACTGGTATAGATGATCTTTCAGGGTTCGCAGCACTGAGGATTTTTCCATACCTTGAACTTTTTCAGGAGCCTGAAAAATGCGAGGGTAAGAAAGTCTGGACATCAAACATGCATGGCCATGGCATTATAAAACAGATTAGGCATATGGTTCACACAGTAAAATACAAAATGCATGATCGATTTCAATATAACACCATCTTTGAATTTAATATTTTCACTGGTACAATATATATAAAAAACAGATTAAGGAATCCAACTTCTTGTTGTTGCAGAATAGTATGGGATAGCCCTTGCTCAAGATGCCCATCCATCTATGACGTCAAGGCTCTTGATATGTCAGGAACATGCAACTCTTAACTTTCACAACTAATGTCAGAATGAGCTTTTAAATGAACAAAACAAGAATTAACAACACAGTTGTAAAAAAGAAAATTAGAGTACGCATGTTTCTTGCCTTAACAGAGTGTGAAGATGTCTTGTCAAATAGAATGTCGTTTTTTCCACAGAACTGTGAAGCATCAATACTTCTAGAGATTCTTTTCCCAGAATCATTTGTGGAAACTAGAGCTTGCCAAGGTTTCAGAGGGAACTTTTTTGAAGAACAAAATGCACTTGAAATAACACTGGGGTGTTTCCTTGATGCATGCTTCATATGGGCAGGAGATGCCTTGCCTGAACTCTGCTCAGAAGGTTGCCGACTAACACACTGGTCAAAAACACTCCTATAGAGAGAAAGTACATGTTGCTCACGGTTTGCAACCTCTTCTTCAAGTAACTCGATCTCCGCAATCAATTCCTTTGTCTGAAATTAGCCAATATTCGCTGAGGATTGGTTTTCATAAACAGCTAGAAAGTCACATTCCCAGAAATCATATTACCTGTGTAGCAAAATGCCTATGCCCCGGTGATAGAGTGCTTGAAGCCCGCCCCATTGCTCTTTCAAGCATAAGTCGCATAGATTTTTCTTGTTGCAAGCGTAATTGCAGTAGTTCTATCTGAAAAGGGGCAAAACCATGGTTATGCTAATGTCGAAACTTATGCAGCAAAGAGAGAAATTATACAGCTATTCAGCATAAAAGACCATTGATCCATTTTTTAGGTGCACGTGGCAAGTCTCTCATGGAATGCATATGGGTTCATTACCCATTTATGGCCCAACTGAAATAGAACTATAAGGGTTCACCTTCATCATACATGAAGTATCTATATGCCTTTCAGACATTCAGTCAAACATTTATAATCAAAGAAAACTGTATAAGTTGAAGGCTTACATCTTTCTCCAAAGAGGCTCGTTGGTTCACTGAAATATTCTTGTTGCCATAAGCAGAGCAATCATGAAGAGGACTTCGAGTCCTACAGGCCCTTGTTGATAATGGAGATGCCTGCAACTTTTTCACATTTGAAAAACAGTAAAAGGGTAAATAAATAAAAAAAGAAGTATGCATAATTCTCGTACTCGTTCAACACTGCAAAACAAGGCTATATATATATATATAACTTCAGTCCTCTAATATAGCATGAGATGGCCATAGTTTGGAATTGTTCAGAAAATGTATCCTCACATGTACTTCATTTTGCTCTTTCTTCACTGGACGCGAAACTCTGCCTCTTAAAACATCGAGATTTCTGTCCGACGCACTGAAACAAAAGCAAGGAATAGTTATTGGAACTGTCAGAATGAGATTTAACTGATTCTGAGAATTACAATAATTTTATGGAAAGATTATATGTTCAAATTGCACTTGTAAAGTTAATCAAACCAACTCTATAACTTATGGCTACTTACAAGAATTACAAACTTGTGAAAGCACTCATTAAGGGCTTCATTATTCATCACTTCACAATCAGAATGAAGCTCGCAGCTAAAACAAAAGCCTAGAAGCAGAATGGTGAAAAGCTAAAAACATGATGTGTAATTCCTGATTTGGTAGTTGATAATAGAACATTCCACTGAAAATTTACTAAGATGATTAGATCAAAATTTGAGGTTCATTTGTTCCCTAGTGAGTCTTAGCAATCAAGTATTCATACCATATCCAGGTAAAACAACAACAGCAAATCATTCTCCTGAATCTTGCTTCACTAATATTGCAGCCAATTGAACCAAGAGAGGTTATTTATCCATAGACCTATTGCACCATATTCAAACTTACAAGATCCCAAATTTTTCACTTGCGTATCAAGTAAAGGCAATACAAGATAAGGGGGGATGAAAAAGAAGCAAACACGAGTTAAGTACAAAGAAAAATAAACCCTTAGAACTACAGAAAAATTGACATGGTTAGTACAATTCCCAACAGTGTACAACTAACTTTATGATTAATTATTGCACAACAAGTTGACAAAAACAACAAAAGAAACTTGTAAGATGTGAAGGTCACCTCTTAGAACGCCTATGTTGAGCCTGAACTTGTGGATTTGATGACCAAGAAGATTCTTCAGTCTCCTTTCCTCCCCCTGCTGTTGTAGCTCCTTCTTCCTGATCTAATCGAAAACCATCCATTTCTTGTACGTCAGCAACTCTACACACTATTCCAGACATTCACATTCTTTCACTCTATACCATAAAATAATGATTTACTATTTTATATATATTTTTTGTTGAGAAACAATCGAAGTTAGAACGTGACAAGGAAAAAAACCGCCCGACAAAGATTATATGATGAATGTTGTAATAGAAGTGGCAAAACTCGAGAGATATAGTTCATCAAAATGGGGTTATGTAAATGGTAGTAAATGAAATTAAAAAAAAAAAAGCTTGAATGTTCACATAAGAATGTGAAAGTAAACAAGGCAAAAGTTTCCCTCCCCCGATGGGACCTGGTAGTTGCCTGCTTTAGATGATAAACTTCAGAGTTGTTGAGTGCATTCAATGTGAGGAGTTATTTCACCTGGTCTCCTCTGTCTAATATTTACCTCGATAAAAAGTGAATATTAAGAAAATACATAATACATATATATATAGACAGGAAAGTAAGGTTAAAAACAACAAAACCAGTCAATGGAAATTAATGTGATTCTGACAAATTCTACAATTTGGTCAGTTCATGTTCATTGCCTCTAAATAATCTTAACGCAGGTTTATGCTGAGAGTAGACATGAAATTGAAACAAATGTTATAGGATTATCGAATTTGTGCTCGAAACACGTTATGATGTTTAAGTTAGCAAATGGATTAGATTGAGAATATGAGTTAACTAAAGAAGAATAACAGAAGATGATAAAATTTTATCACAGCTTCGTAAAAAAAGCATACGAATTAAAAGAGAAAAAAATGGTATTGCTATTATTGGAGGGATATAGGCACTTAAGCGAAGTGCATGCTAAAATGACAATAAATTTTGAAGTATAATTGATTTGTTATAGTTTGAATAAGCTACTTGTTCTTAGTTTTCTTTTGGTATTTTACAAATCAAGGGAGAAAAGGAAGTCAATATTTTTGTTCTAGGCAAGATGAAATTAAAAGTTTTGGAGGCAACTGTTAGAGTAGTAACAAATAGTCAGTAACGAAGTTGTTATACAGCTAATAGGTAGTAGAGTTGTTAAGCTAAGCAGTTAACAATAACTGATCACTGTTAGTCTATAAATTTCAGCTTGTTAATGTATCAAGACAGACTACAATTCAAAGTTCAGAAAATATTTTTCAATTGAAATCAAAGCTTAACTGAGTTTCTTAGAGCAACCATTAAAAATGGTGTCTTAGAGTGGTTTAAATTGAATTATTAATTATTAAGAGAGGTAAAAATAAAATATTTTTATTTAGTTAAAAGTAAAAAGATTAAATTGAATTATTAATTTTTGAAGTGTTCAAAAAAATATATTACTATTTATTCAAGGGATCAACCTTTTCAACTACATTACTTTTAACCTTAAATTAAAATTGAAATATATCATAATCAATTATTATACTTGTTATACCCTTGTCGTATCATTTTTTGCCGAACCTTTAATCTTATAATTGAATGAAGAAAGTTCAACCTCGTAGCTTTCCCAACCTCGTAAAAAGACTTGCCTCGCCAGGACACCGCATTACACAAAGTGGGTCCACATGATTTCTCATAGATATATGGAAAAGAGTTCCTAGTAGTACTTGCCAATCCATTACCTTCTTAACTTGACAAGCACTCAGTCCAATTTCCTCAAGTCAACTCCAATAATGCTTTTAAGCTGATACCTATCGTTACTCCACCCTATGCACTTATGAGATAAATAGTTTGATAGTTGAAATACACGCCAAACCAAACTCCCACCATAAAATTACTCCTTTTCAGCACGAAGACAAAGAGTGATTCATCGAGTAGGAGACACAAGACAAGATATATAGCCTACACTATGCTAAAGTATCATCTCAACTTAGAGAAGTCACCATATTAAGCGTCTTTTCACATCACTCATGGTGTGAACCACCACTACAATCGCCATCAATACATTTATAACTTAATCATTATAACAATACTCATGATGCGTTGAATAATTAGTTAAATTGGAATGGATAAATCATAATATATACTTGAACAACACACTAACGTGAATCTATTGATACAACGAAGTGACATGAAGGTGGGCAGCGATTCACCCAATAAAGGTGGAGAACCCTAAGGTGGGGATGATAGAGTTGGGCAAAGAGGAAGGAGGAGCTAGGAGGAAGGAAACATAAGAGTCTGGTCACCATGAAGATGGTTCGAATGAGAGAATCAAAGAAGAGATGTATATAAATGTATTGATCTCATACCACGTGGTATGTCCCAATAAAATTGAATTGTCTCTCTAATTAAAGCGACAAAGTAATGTAATATTACTAAATTAGAGGATGTGTAAATGACAAGTGTAGGTGTATTATTTAAATGGTTAGATTGTCAAAGATAATTAACTTGTATAGTCCTAACAATGAGGTGGAATAATTCTCCTAATGGAAAATGTTAGTATCTTTCTAATATGGATATCTTTGAAAAGATATATGTAACAACATTTAAATGAAAAAAAAAATTAAACATGAAAATTTAAAATTTATATAAAAAAATTAAATTAAATTGTCATCGGATCAAATGTGATATTTTAGAAATCGAAGAAAATGCCTTAGTTAAAAATTGAATATGCAGTGGATACATGGAAATATGCAAATTTTATTTCTGATATACATCATTTGAAGTCAATTCATTGTGCAAATTGCCTATTCATACTACACGTGGATGTACCTAATTTGTAGTGTATGATGAATTCGAATTAAAGCATAAATATCTAGTTGGAAAGTCACATCTGATTTTTTTCCTTTTTGGAATTTGTGTAAAAATCTCTAGATTTCAATTCAACACTAAAATTTGAAGTTATAATACAAAAATTTCAATTCAGGTCCACTATTACCATTTTTTTAACACAAGTTCATGACAAATTAAGATGACGTAATTCAACCCTTCACACTATAGACACATGTTTAATCTCGGGCCACATTTATCAAGTCAATCGAAATTATGCTTGAATAACACATTATTTTTATTTTAATGTAATTATAAATTTATGCAAATATTAATATAAAAATTTTAACTAATAATATAAAATTCGAATCTAACCCGAACAAAATAACCACCAGAGTTATATTTTTGGGAATGAGATGCCATATTCCCCGTAGTCAAAGACTAAATGCAATAAAGATTTGGTCCCAACGAATGTGGCTAGGATTTAATTTATAGCGACAAGGATGAAGGTGGATTTGGTGATCGGTTTTGTCTCATTTGATTTTTTTTCTTTGTTTATTTAATAAAATAGGAATGAAATGTAACAAATATTGAATGGAATATGAACGATAAATAAAAATATTATATTGTTTGGTTGTACAAAAAACTGTAACAGTATAAAATCACATTAGTATTTTTGAATTAAATTATATTTAGATATCTATACTATTTACTAAGTGTTTTATTGAGTTAGTGTCATCTTCAATCGCGTCACTAACTTAATTAAGAAAATTTCGAAAATATTTTTCTATAATTAAAATAAATTATATTATTTGAGGGTAATTTATTCTTTTTATTTAAAAAAATCAATAAAAAATACATATGGTGATACTTGAATTTGAACCAATTGTATTAGTAAAACTTTTAATTTATCACTCAACTAAAACTTTATTTTAATACATTTATACATTTCAATTTTTATTATACACATTTTATAACATTCATCAACTAAAGTTTTTACATTCATCAATGCACATTTTACTGGAGTTCATCTAACTTGGGTTGATCACTAGAGTTGGGGTAGTCGTTGAAGGTTCCATTTTCAGAACCTACCAAGCTACCCGAAACTGACTAACCTCTCTGATCACCTTCATCGTTGCTAGCCAAATATGCATCCAAAGGTTTGAAGGAGCCCATTGGAATGTCCTAACCCCGTGGCGCAGCGGAAAAATGACTTAAACGATCACAACCCATGAATCTATGTATAAAGAACGAACTTAGGTTAAGAAAGGTTAAAAATGTAACTTAAAATGATATGGAAGAGAGCAACACCGATACAGATGTGAAACTGCTGCCGAGATGCAAAGCTTTAACCACAACAAAATGTCCTAACTTTTACGTGATCCACCGGGATGAAAGACGTTTAGAATAGTCTCCAATAATTTTAGATAACAAAAATTGAACTCTTTTGTTGCTAGTCAAAGATAGTACTTCGGATAACCTAAAATTTGGATTCAAGCTTCCTTTTATTCAAAATCTTATATTGAATAAAATATTTCCATGGAGGAACCATAAAACATTAATCCAATTCATATATTATTTTATTAAAATAGTAAAATGTATCTTTGATTGAGAAATATTAAATCATTTTATTTAATAATTTCGTTAAAAGTGTTCCCATTTAAA
This sequence comes from Gossypium stocksii, assembly GCA_020496765.1. Lineage (NCBI taxonomy): Eukaryota > Viridiplantae > Streptophyta > Magnoliopsida > Malvales > Malvaceae > Gossypium > Gossypium stocksii. The sequence goes on along the minus strand of CM035627.1, from coordinate 108,794,075 downwards.
ATTTATATTAATCCAATTCATATATTATTTTAACTATATTTTCTATGTGTGTACATCAAGTATGTACATATAAACTTTATCAAATCAAATTAATCATAAGAATATTTCTATAATTAATTTAATCCATGTGACAATTAAATATAATATCAAATATTTTTGGATTCTGATCGCTTCAATTACAGGATGTAACTTTGTAGGCTCTTGCAACAATGAAAGTAATATTAGAACATTTCTAATGTTGCAATCAGTGAGTGACATCTAGAAATGTATCATTGCTACCCAAGTTACAATAAGTCATGATTCGACATAACCTTTTCGTGATAATGTTATCATATTATCTATCCCTTTGTCCTTGATATCTAGATTGGATACAAGATATGAAACAGTCGCACTTGTATAGTTTAATATCTTATTTCTTGATACCTTGAGTAGATTAAGATAAACAAATAAATGTGATATATCATATCAACTCATTTGAGTATGATCATGCATTTTCGGTCTAACTCTATTAAAAGTATAGGTGTCTATGGGCCGAGCTGGGTCCAAACAAAATTTTATGCCCATTTGCTAAGCTTTGGCCTGGCTCGACCCGAAAAATGGACCTAAAATTTTGTCCAAGACTGGCCTGAATAAAAATGCTAAAACTTGGGTCGAGCCCGGTCATATTAAATTTTTATATGATTTTTTAAATATATATATATATATAATACATCAAAAATACTAAAAATATTAAAATAAATGTTTCTCTACAAATTGAAAATATTTTTTAAAAAATATGTATACTTAAATAACACTAAAATAAGTGCAACTTAACAAGCAAATGCCTCTAAAATAGTAACAAAATTAACAATAAAATAATAGTTATACAATAACTAAATAATAACAACAAAATAGTCACAACATAATTGTGAAATGGTAGCAAAATAATGAAAAAAAAAAGAATATAGTAACAAAATAATAAAAAAGTAAAAAAATAGTAGTTTTTTTCTTTGCATATTCGGGCTAGGCTTGGGCAAAAAAAGGCTTACCCGAGGCCCGACCCGTTTTTTAAATGGGCATTTTTTTTGCCCCAGCCCATTTTTCAGGCCTATATTTTTACCCAAACCCTCTCACTTTTTGGGCAGGTCAGGTGGCCCGACCCATGGACAGGTCTAATTAAAAGGCCTAAGATATTACTCTCATTATGTAGGAGAGACAAAATTTATCTTGACCACTCACATTCCACCTACATAGATTGTGACATATCTAACATAAGTTTTTATAGTACAACCATTTATGAATGACATTTGATTGTGTCAAAGCATATGACTTACGATGTTGGAATAATGGTGATCTTAAGTCTAAAGATTATACATACATTTATCACTATGAGAAATGTCATGACTATTACAAAATAATCTAAGAAACATTCTCATGGTGGCCCAATCTAGTATATCGTTCACTGTGGCCCAATCTAGTATATCGTTTTCTAACATATACTTACGTGTTGACTTGATATCACATATTCATAACAGCACTTGCGATCAATCAAGCACATGTTTGTAACAATCCATTTTCAATGAAGTCGGAACAGTGGCTTCAGGACCACAAATCTAAATTCGTAAGCAAATTATTTTAGTATTATTTTATGGTTTAAATTATGATAGGAATATCATATAAAAATTTTGATAGAAAATTTTATCGATTTTATGTTTAATTGAGAGGAATGGACCAAATTACATAAAATGTAAAAGTTGAATTCTAGTAGCTAGAAGGATTAAATAGCTATGGAATTCAAAACTTGATGTCCTCATATGACAATTAGACCATTAAATAGAGTTAGTAGATATTTTTGGTGAATCATCCATGGCAAATTAGAAAAAGAAAAGGACTAAATTGGAATATTGAAAAATTAATGGATGATAAATAAATTAAATAGTAATAACATATTAATATTATAATATTCTTCCTCAAAAAAATACATGGAAACCCTAGGAAAGAGAAAGCAAGCTTTCCTGGCTTAATTGGGTAAGTAATCTTGTCCCGTTTTTAGTAATTTTTATATTTCCGAGATTGGACTAGCTTAATCTATCTATTTTGGGGATTAATTTGTAAAGTTATCAAAGTATAAAATTTTTTCCATGGATGAATATACTGAAATTTTGGAATTTATGGTAGAAAATGAAAGGTTGTTGATAGATAAATAACTTTTGAAAATGGAATTTTGATGAACTTGTGATTTATGGACTAAATTGTAAAGTTATAAAATTCATGGAAAAATTTTGATTTTTGTGAAATTTATGGACTATTATTGTTTTATATGAAAATTGACTAGGCTTGAAATAAGGGATAAAAATTTTGTGAGCATACTGTTACATGATTCGATCAGTTGTGTTCCAGCATTTATTGTGGACACAAACGTAGCTCTTCGTGAGCGTCCTGATATAGGCTCTTATGAACATCCTGATATAGGCTCTTATGCCTATCCGGAGCTCACTGATATTAACTTTTCGGAGTTATTTGTTAAGCTCAATGAGCTTCCTGTTCTAAACTCTTATGAGTTTTCTGTTTAGCTCGGATAAGCTTTTTGATACATGGCTCACATGAGTTGTAACACCCCCAACCCGTGTTCGTTATCGGAATAGGGTTACGAGGTATTACCGAAGTTTACAGAATATTTTCCATTAAATCAGGTCAAGTACTATTCTTTTCCTGAAATTTTGTTGTAACGTCCCTTTGGTGGGTCCTCGAGGCCCAAAACGTCCATTAAAATCGATTCGGGACCAAATCGGATTCATAGGAAATTTTTCGTAAAATCTCAAAATTTTTCTTAAAATTAAAGTCACATGCCCGTGTAGAGGGTCACACACTCGTGTGGCATGGCCGTGTGGCTCACATGCCCGTGTCTCCAGGGTGTGTAACTCTTTGACTTGCAACCCATATACAAAATGAAGTCACACAGCCTAGGCACACGCCCGTGTTGTTAGGCCGTGTGGTTAAATTAAATTTCAAATTTTAGGTCCAGGATTCAGACGGCCGTATCACACGCCCGTGTTTTAGGGCTGTGTACCTCACACGGGCAAGCACACGCCCGTGTTTGAGCCCGTGTACTTAATTCAGGGCATTTTGTTTTGCAAATTTTAGATACAGGGGACACACGGCCTGGCTACAAGCCCCATGTAGTAGCCTGTGTTTTACACACAGCCTAGACACACACCCATGTGTCTACCCGTATGGACAAAAATAAGGCTATATCCAAGCCTCGTTTCTCACCTGTTTTCATCCAATACCTACACCAAACCATTTCAATACCAACCAACCAATTCAAGCATAGATTTAATACAATTTTAAACATGAAACATGTCATATTCATGCATAGCCATAGTTAACCTAATAACAATTTCAAAACCAAGTTACCATTAGCCATACTAATGGCTAATTGTTGCATCCATTCACTCCCATGCCAACTTTGATACAAGTAGCCTATACATGCCGTTTCTACCAATTCAAAACATATTCTTTTATACCAAAAAGTGAAGGTTGATAGTGTGATACAGCTCTGACTTATCTCCGAGCTTCCGAGCACTACAAAACAAGGGAAAAGAGACAGGGTAAGCACATAGTACTTAATAAGCTCATGTAACAAGAAATTAAACTTATCATATACATCCATTAATTCAATCAAACACACATGTAACCATACATTTAAATATCAACCTATCATGCACAAACTCAAAACTTAGGTTAGTCAAGTAATTTCATGTAAAATTTAAGTATTGATGAGCTCATCAATCGACATATCTAAATACTTGCCAATTCCCATGTCACATATTTCAGTCATGTTCCATTTCCTATTTCTATCCCGTTGAATTTCTCGGGATTTCGATGGATATCCAGTAGTACAGTTATAGTGTAAAATCTCATTAACTATCAATTCGTATATATCCTTTTTAGAGAGCACACTCCCGCGAATCTCATTCTTATAGCGGGATTACCAGTCCAGGCTAAATCCCCTGTAACATATGCTCAAAGAGTTTTGTCAAGATTACCAGTCCAGGCTAAATCCTTTCAATGACAAAACCATATATCACTTAATTTGGATTACCCTTCCGGGCTAAATACATTTCACCACATATTCATCGGGAGGGCTTATAATAGGATTACCCTCCAGGCTAAATCCTTTTTACCATTCATGTCGTAACCATTTCAGTGATCCATCGAAACCCTTTTATTCAATCAAGACTTATTTCCCCTTTTTATCAAATATCATTATTCATTCAATAAATTTCCACAAATTAAACATTCAATTGTCGTTCAAATCATAGAACATGTAATTCAAGCATTTCAAGTATTAATTTCAAGTTACACAAACTTACCTTGATGATTGTTCGTGTTTTGTAACCTACTAATCCGAGACTTTTTCTTTGCCTCGATCTAGCCTCGTATTTGATTCGTCTAGATCTATATAAATGAATTTAATCATCAATTTCATCCAATTCATACTCCAATACATTCAATTTATGCTCCAGGTAAAATTACCATTTTGCCCCTAAACTTTTCATTAATTCTAATTTTGTCTCTAGGCTCGGAAAATGAAATTCATGCAATTTAATTCTCTATCCAAGCCTAGCCGGATTTCCTATGTACCATTTACAGCACTTATTTTTCACAAAAATCAGAATTTTTCCATGAATTTTACAAGTTTACAATTTAGTCCCCTTTTCATAATTTCATGAAAAATCACTTTGTAAAAGTTGTTTATCTACTAACCCTACCATAAATTTTCAATTTACAGCATATTCATCCATGACATAAATTCCATACTTTGATAAGTTTTCAAATTAATACCAAAAATAAAGAGAACAAGTTGTCCCGAGCTCAAAAATATAAAAATTACTAAAAACGGGACATGGAAACTTACCTAATTAAGCTTGATTAGTTCTCTCCTTCTCTCCTAGGGTTTCCATGCATAAAATTGGGGAAGATGATGACAATTAGATGATATTTCCTCATATCATCTTTTTATTATTTTAGTTTCCAATTTAGTCATTGCCCTTTTTCAATTTTTCCATGGATGAATCACCATTGATATTTTTCAGCCTATAATTGATGGTCTAATTAGGGGTGAGCAAAATTTGATTCGATTCGAAAAAATTGAAAAAAAATTAAATTTCGAATTGTTCAAATCGAGTTAATCGAATCAATTCGATTTTTTTTTTCAAATTTCGAGTTCGAGTCGAGTTGAATTTCCAAATTCAAATAACTCAAATAATTCGAATAAACCGAATATAAGCTATATTTTTTTATTTTTTAAAATTTTAGGCTTTTACTTAATTATTTTAATCCAATTTCCCCCGAGCCCAAACTAGATATTTTATCCCATTTCCCTCAAGCCCGTCAGCCTAAATACTTATTTTCCCAAATCCCATTCGCAATTCCTCCCCCCAAATCAAACCCCCAAGCCCAGCAGGTAAAAATTCCATCGTCTAACTCAACTCCAAACCCCAAATTAATTTTCTTCTTCTCTATTATCTCATCTCTAACTTCTCTCCATTTCTAAAGTTCAAACCCTAAAATCTATTTTTTCTCAAAAAACCCTAAAATAAACCCTTTTCACTTCTTCTTCTTCTTAATTATTAGTTCATTCAAACCTTCAAATCAAAATGTTTACCTCCAAATCGAGTTGTTGTTCCTTCTGAGTTCTAACCGAGGCACTCTGTTCTTCCATTTTAAGCTTGAATATTTTGCATCTTTAAGGTTTGTCTTGAAACATTTTTGAATTATTGAATGATTTTCGCTCTATTTGCATCTGTTTTACTCTATTGAATGATTTTCATTCCATTTTCCTTCTCCCCTTACTTGTTTGGTTGTTTGCTGTTGTAAAAACTAGAATCGTACTAAATACTAAAAGTGTTTGCTGTTTGGCTGTTTGGCTGTTTGCTGTTGTGCTTTATTTTTTTCATGTTATTTATTTATATAAATTTCAACACTTTGGTATATTTCTTTTCATTTTTATCGTGTCTTTGGCACTGCTTAACGCTTGCTGTTGTGCTTTATTTTTTTCATGGTATTTATTTATATAAAGTTCAACATTTTGGTATATTTCTTTTCATTTTTATCGTGTCTTAGTCTTACTCTTTGGCACTGCTTGCTGTTGTGCTTTATTTTTTTTCATGTAGCTGAAAATAAAACATATGAAATTTAGTAATTTACTGATCATAAAAAATAAGAAAAAAATTTCCCTCATTTTCTATCGTTTTCTCGAGCTTTCTTTTGTTTTCATTTCTTAACTTGGGCTTGAAATTACTGTGTTTTGAAAGGTAAAGATCCACTATTTGTTTCTTCATCGTCGATCTAAACAGAGCCAGACTTGAAGTTTTCTTTCTAAAAAATGTGTTTAATTGAATCCCCTTGTAGTTTTCGTTTCTCGTTTTTCCTTTAAATTTTCTAAGAAAAGTGTAATCTTCAAAATCCAGCAGGGACCCAAAAAATAGTTTGAGTTAAAAAAATGGTTGTCAACTTACAAACAAGATTCTTCATTTTCTCTCTTCAGTTTTTCCCTTTTTCCTCTTAAATTTTGCTATCTAAACTCTAAACGTCAAAAATTAGGAATTTTCTTGTCAAAATTCACATTACCTAAAACCAAAAAAGGGAAAAAAACAATACCACCAAACTTCCTGTGCTTTTTCTTGTCGTGTCTCTATCTTTCTAGTCCAAAAAACCATGATCTTGGACCCTGTTGCAAAACAATCCAATGTAGTTTCTGTTGAACATTTAATTGTATAAAATGGACACATTTTAAATTTAAGATTACTACACTAATTTGTCTCTTATCTTTTGAAATTTTGTTAATTTAAGAAAGATTTATATTGTATATATTACTAGTATAGGGGGATGCATTTTTAAACTTTATGTTTTCATTTTTTTTACTTTCTTTTTATGTATTCAAATTTCAAAGACATGAATAAGTTAATGTCAATAGATACTTATTAAAATTATCTATTCTAGTAAAATTTCATATTCCAATATTATTACTCAATGACGATCCAATATTTGTTTAATTTCGTATTGAATGGTTAAATGATGATATGAAACAGTTTTGTATTGAATGTGCTAAAATTGGACACATTTCATTAGGCATTCATATTTGTATAATGTTAAATGATGATATGAAACAGTTTTGTCACTTACCTTATTTATATTAATGTCAAAGTTGATAGCAAAACTGACAAATATTAACTAAAATTTCCATCTTATTCTTTTTTTTTTTGTTTAATTTATGCAATAAATGTTTACTTGTAGATGAGTGATCCAAAGCGAGATGGTTCAACTCAAAGTTCACAAAATTCTTCCCCAAGTAGAGATGATCAAACAACAACCAAAGAAAATGTTCGAAAAAAGATTACTCCAAGGGCAGCTTGTTGGAACCATTTCACCAAATTTGTGACTAAAGAGGGGGAGAAGAGAGCAACGTGCAATACATATGATGTTACTTACACCATGGAATCAACTTCGAGTTCTACAACGAATTTGAATAACCATTTGAAAACATACCTAAAAAGACCTCGAGGTAATACTTCTAATCTGAAGCAATCAAAATTAGCATTTGTAAAGGTTAGCCAAGAAACAACAGATTTATCAACTTGGGTGTTTGATAAAGATGCTGTTAGAAAAGTATTAGTTCGTATGATAATTGTGGATGAACTACCTTTTAAAATTGTAGAGGGAGAGGGTTTCAAATACTTTTTTTCTATAGCATGCCCACGATTTAGTCTTCCATCTCGTTGGACAATTAGAAGGGATTGCCTTGATTTATTTAACTCAATGAAGAGTGTGATGAAGAATTGTTTCGAAAAAGATATAAGTAGAGTTTGTTTGACTACAGACACTTGGACTTTATTGCAGAGGATATCTTACATGGTTTTAACAGCACATTGGGTGGATGATGAGTGGAGGTTGCAAAAAAGGATTATAAATTTTTGCCCAACATCCGCTCATAGAGGTGAAAGCATAGGTCAAGCCATTGAAAAATGTCTTCGAGATTGGGGGATTGAGAGGGTCTTCACTATTACGGTTGATAATGTATCTGCCAATAGTGTTTCCATTGAATATTTGAGAAAGAAATTGAATCATCGAAATGCTTGTGTTGCAAATGGAAAATTTATTCATATGAGATGTGTTGCGCACATTCTTAATCTCATTGTGCAATACGGTATTAAGGATGCTTCTGTGTCTGTGGATCGAGTTAGAGGTGCTGTGAGGTATATAAGAGCATCACCATCGAGGTTGACAAAATTCAACCAACGGGTAAAAGAATAAATGATTGATAGTAAGGCTCAATTGTGTTTAGAACTCAACATATATGATGTTAAAGGTGGTCGAAAAATATGAGCGTGCATTTGAATCATATGTACGTGATGACCATAATTTTTTTCTTGACCTTACTGTTGGAGATGGAGTTCCTACATTTGATGATTGGGAAATTGTTCGAAGAGTTATAAAAATATTAGAGCCTTTTTATCATCTTACATTGAAGGTGTTCGGATCTTTGCATGTTACCTCTCATTCACTTTTTAAAGTATTGACAGATGCGCATTGTCTTTTTGATGGGTGGCAAGATTGTGGAGATCTAGACATAATTTCTATGGCTTCCAAAATGAGAGATAAATATAATAATTATTGGGGTGAAGGAAACAAGATCAACATGCTAGTTTACTTGGTGGTCATCTTTGATCCGCGATATAAAATGAGTTTTTTGGACTTTGGGGTCAACTTGCTTTTTCCTAATGTTGCTAATGACATTATGAAAATGATTGATAAAGAGTTGCATTGCTTGTTTAATAAGTATTCTTCTAATGCCGGGAGAATTAAATTGTTTGAAGGTAGATCTAGTTCTTTAACAAATCTTTGCAGTTCAATGGAAATAGATCAGTCAGAAATGAAAACGGGCTTGGCCAAACAAAAATACCTTAAGAAGAAGAAACAAGTTGGATTAGAAAGCAAATCTGAGTTGGATAGATATTTGGGTGAAGATGAAGAAGTAAACAATTCAAGTTCATTTGATTTACTATTATGGTGGAAAATGAACAGTCCTAGATTCCTTATTCTTGCACAAATAGCTCGAGATATTCTTGCTACTCCTATCTCAATAGTTGCCTCAGAAAGTGCATTTAGCACGGGTGGATGTGCTCTCGATAGTTTTAGAAGTTCTCTAACTCCTCTCATGGTCAAGGCTTTGGTTTGCACACAAGATTGGCTTTGGAAATCTAATGATGCCATCAATCTTGAAGATTATGTTGATGAACTTCAAACCGTGGAAGATGGTAATATATAAATTTTAATTTATAAAATAAGCTTTTGTATTATTTATATTAGTAAGTATTCCCATAATTTAGCTAACACTTTTGTTTTTAAATTTGCTAGATTTATCCAAAATACCCGAAGATCAAGAAGGTAATATACTTAGCATTAGTTTATAAAGTTAAATGTTCATTTAATTTATTTTTGCAAACATTTTTTATTATTTAACTAACTCATTCAATACTTTTACTAGATGTTTCAAGATTATCAACGGTGATTGAAGCACAAGAAGAAACTTAAATTATTCTATAATGGTTTTTGAACTGATGTGTTATTGTTATTAGTTTGGTTTGGTTTGTTATTGTTGTTGGTTAATTGAGCTTTTGATGTGTTCTTTTTTTTTTTTGGACTGGTGTAGGTTTCTATTGTATTTCGGACTTTTGCTTATGTTTTTTTTTATTATAATGTTGTTGTATTGTTTTTGTTGTTTATTTGGACTCATGAAGCAACTTAAACTATTCTATAATTGTTTTTGAACTGATGTGTTATTGTTATTAGTCTGGTTTGGTTTGTTATTGTTGTTGGTTAATTGAACTTTTGTTGTGTTCTTTTTTTTTTGTTTGGACTGGTGTAGGTTTCTATTGTATTTTGGACTTTTGCTTATGTTTTTTTTTAATTATAATGTTGTTGTTTACTTCGACTCATGCTATATACTTGGACTTTTACTTATGTTTTTTTATTATAATCTTGTTGTATTGTTTTTGTTATTTATTTGGGTTGATATTGTGTTGCTTTTATTTATTCACTTATTTACTTTAATTTTTTGTTGTATGATCATGTTTAAAAACTTTAAAGAAAATTATTTTTTTGAAAAATTACATCAAAATAAATAAAACTAAATTCATTTTTTTAAAATTTAACTCGAACAAATATATTCGATTCGATTTGATTCGAATTCTATCTCACTCGACTCGATTCGAGAAAATTTCAAATAAAGTTTGAATGATAAAATAAGATTCGAAAACTCGATTAACTCGAAAATTTTTTATTCGATTCGATTAGATTCGATCGAATGCTCACCCTAGGTCGAATTACCATTTAAGGGCCTCAAATTTTCAATTTCATGGCTATTTAATTCTTTTAGCTTCTAGCACTCAACTTTTACATTTCATACAATTAGGTCCTTTTTCTAATAAATCACTAAATCGGTAAAATTTTCCTATCGATATTTTCATACGACTTTTCTACCATATTATAATTCATGCAAAAATATTAAAGTAATTTTTTTTCTTTTTAACTCAGATTTATGGTTACGAAACCATTGTTCCGATATCACTGAAAATGAGTCGTTAAATGAGCATCCTGTTATATGGCTCGAGAAAGTACTTCCTGATTATGTGCCCTAATTAGGTACTCCTGGATACGAATTGACGGATTTATAGTTTTGTACACTTTGAGTGTACTACTTGTTGGATGAGTGCATGTAATTAGGCAAATGGTCAAAATGGTTTGGATGCTTGTTTTGTATGCTTATTATAAAGGAATAAAAATGGTAAGTTAAATTCCCGTTATATGAACTTACTAAATGTTAAATGCTTACTCTGTTTTATTTTCTTCTGTTTTATAGTGATCGGAGGCTCGAGAAGGTTGGACTTTGGTTGGAGTTACATCACACTATTCCTTGAACTTCTCGGTATATGAAACAAGTTAATTTGGTCGAAGTTGGTATGTAAATGGTTGTTTGTAATCTAGACATTGGAATGGCTAGAATGATATGTTTTGGTACATATTTATTAGGCCATAATGTGTTTGAGGTGTTTTGAAATGGTTAAATGGTAGATGATATATAAACCAAATGGTGAATGGTATTGAGTTAGTATAATTTATAAAATTTGCAACTAAAACATAAAATAAAGTTAAAGTAAGTTAAACATTTAAACATATATGTTAATAAGTTATACATAATACTTGTATTTGGTTTGGTTTATATGTACCAAATTGATTTGGAAATGGTTGGTGATTGTGTTTAAGAGATTATGTAGGTGAAAGATGAAGTTGGGTGAGGAATAAGGCTTGGAAATAACCTTATTCTGTCTACACGGGTAGAGACACGAGCGTGTGTCTCATACACGGCCTAGCATATGGGCGTGTATTCTGGCCGTGTGTCCCCTGTATCTTAAAATTTAGAAACATAATGCTCAAAATTAACCACACGGCCTGGCACACGGGCTTGTGACTTGGCCGTGTGATCCCTGCACTTAATTAAGTTGCAAGTCAAAGAGTTACACGGGTTAGGGACACGGGCGTGTACCTTACCTCATATGCCACACGGCCTGAGACATGGGCATGTTCACACGGCCTGACCACACGGGCGTGTGACCCCTATACTTAGGAAAAATTTTGGGATTTCACAAAAAAAAATTTAAGTTTTTGATTTAGTCCCGACTTGTTTTTAAAGTATGTTTTGGGCCTTGAAGGCTCATATAAGAACTATATGATTAAATTATGATAAATTTCTGGTATGAATGTGAAGTGGCATAAATTGTTTGGTTTTAATCTGTAAATCCCGGTAATGTTCCTAAACCCTATTCTGGCGACGGATACGAGTTAGGAGTGTTACAATGGTAGTCTCAATGCATTATTGTTGTCCAGACCTACAATAATACTTGACTAGACATTCAAGAATGATCATATCATTCTTAGGACTTTATCTTTATACAATTTATTTAACACAGAAATAAAGACTGGAAATAGTAATAGTGATGCATTAATCAATAAACTAGGTAAAAGTATGTTATTATACAATTATCATATGATTAATCTTTTGGCATACTCCAATATAGCCTCCCTCTCATCGTCAGCATACCAACTTTCAACCATTGATCTTGCTTAGTTTGAGGTGCCTGACCGTTCGAATCACCAATCGAGGATCCTGAGCGATTGTATTCAAGTTTTTAGTCTAAAGTTTTCTATTGTTTTCGTGGTGGCTGACTCTATGGTTGTAGAACAGCTGACCATTATCCCCATACCGCCCTTAGTTTTGTATCAATGTCGGACTTTAGCCAATTTTTTGGTAGGAAGAAGATAAGTTGTTAGAATAATAATTTTTCGTTAGCCCAAGGTTTGAGTCATGATTTAGTGTCATGTAGTGATTGTTGTGATGCTCGTATCCCATGGTGACTAATTTTCTTTAAGTCTTTAGTGACTTATGGTCCATCTAGTTTTCAAGGGATCTCAATTTTGTCTGGAGTTTTATTGCATCTGTTGTTTCAAATTAGAGATGTTTCAATTGTCACAGGGAGAAAAGAATTGTATATGATTTATCGCATCATGAATTTTTTTTTTTGATGGCTAAAATGTCATTCAGTTGAGAAGGTCATTATAACGAGCTGTGATCTCCCTTTTGTTTCAAATTTAAGCGGGGAAGCCTAAATAAGGGACGGAGGCTTGTTTTCATCATTATAAAATTTAGGCTGCCTTGCTTTTTAAGGCTATGTATGCTTTGAGACTAAGGTCCTCGACTAATTTCTTTGTTCTATGTAATTAGGTTTGTAGCTTTTTTGGCCTTTGTCTATATGAGACGTTTGTCCTTGTTAGCTTGTATTTTATTTATTTATTTATCTATATTATATTTAAAAGGGTGACTGAGTTTATGTCACCTATCAACAAAATCTTAACTTAGTTGAGTAGTAATCATGGAGATACTTTTGACATTTTAGTTTGGGATAAATATCAAAACTATAAATGAACTTTGATTTAATTTGCAATGCCATATATGAACTTTGATTTTTTGCGATTTTATATATGAAATTTTGATTAAATTCAATTTCACAAATCACTATCATCATTATTGAATTAGCATCATTTTATGTTTAATAAATTATATACACAAACAATTATATTGATCTGATATGAAAATAAATGTATGCATTCATTTATTTAAATGTGTACAATTGAATTAAAATCAAAATTTCATGTATACATATGAACCACAATTCAAATTTTATGTGTATAATTGCACCAAATCAAAGTTCATGTATCAAATTGCACATTAGACTAAAGTTCACGTATAAATTAGATATTTATCCTCTTAAAATTATGTAAAATTTAAAAAATGTGCACTTGGTAGAATTACAATCGAAAACACAAAAATTTTAATACAGTCAACCCTTTTGCTAATAGCCCCATAATAGCATGCTCTTATAGAGTATAATTGTTTTAAGCTTATTATACATATCGTGAATTTCTATCAAATAAATAAAGTAAGAATTATGTTCAAAAAAGAAATAAAGTAGAAATTGAATTAACAAAATTAAAAAAAAAGTATAATAGATGCATGTATTATTGCTTTTATGCATATTTTATTTTATATTTTTTCACATGATTAATTAGAAAGTTCATAAATATAACAAGTTTAATTAATCAATATGAGTTATCGAATTAAATTAATTAAATTATAATGAATTACTAAATTCAAGTAATAAATTTATAAGTTTATATTCTAAGTTCATAGTAGAATATTTAATTAAGGAACTTAATAGTTTCTTAAATTGATATATTTAATTCCACTTATTGAAGATTATTTTCTGTTAATAAAATATTATTAATATATTTATTCACGTAAAATTTAATCATTTTATTGAAATAATATTTCAATTAAAATCATTTTCATTTAATAAATGATAAATAATAAGCTTGTCTATATGAAATAACTATAATTTTACTTAAAATTTTAGACTATGTTATTATAGAGAATAAATTTAATGAAAATCTTACTTCATAATTATGAAGGTTGTTATTATAAGTAAAAATTTGTTATAAAAAATTAAAATAAAACATAAAAAATTATTTTTTAAAACAAACTTGACTATTATAACCGAAGTTGTTTAGGGGTGACTGTTTATAGGGAGAGCTAACTTATATCTTAATTTTACAATTTTAATTAAAATCTCATTTATTAATTTTACAATTTTAATTAAAATCTCATTTATTTTTAACAGTAGTTTGATATAAATATACTTGTGTTACATAATTATTTTGAGGTGGTGTGAAAATTAAATGAATATTTGAAAACAACAAACAACAACATTTAAGCGGATATAAAAAATTGTAACACATTATGCCAGTTTCGGATCTTTTGACCTTAAGCAAAAGAAACTTACCAATAATCCCAAATCCCACAGCTGAGAATTGCGAACCCAACAGATCCAGAATTCCCAGATTAACCCTAAATCCTCCCCCTCTGTTAGCTAGTTCCTTTCTTCGGCCGGTGGCCCAAATCCTCTGCGTTTCGAATCAGAGTTATACTCAAAGGACAAGCCAAGCCCCCAAAACAATGCCAGTAAGTCTCCTTATACGGTTTGATCCAGATCTCGAACTTCGCAATTATGAAGAATTTTCTTTTTCAATTGCAACTATCAAATTGATTGTTAACGTTGGTTTATGATTGTGTGCCGTGCAGTTCAAAACAATGATAGAGGTTGAACCACCGAGTCCGTTAAGATATATCATCGGAGCAGCGGTCATGATGATCGGAGTTGTATTGCCCGTCGGATACATGATGTTCCGTAACAAACGCGTCCCTTCCTCTTCTTCTTATTCCAAACAGACGTAGGTGTGCCTTTACTTAAGTGCTCAATATACATTTCCTTTAAAGAGAGAATATAATCTTTTTCCCTTCTTATTTTGAATCACGTTTTGTTATATTAGATCTAGAGTTAGTTGAGATTTATTTCTTAATCTCAATGTTAATTTGGAGATTTAACAAATTTAATCAACTGCATTTGTACAAATTTCGACTTCGTTTGGATCGAAGAATTCTTTTTACATGACAAACTAGCATTTATGTTTGATGTTGGCATTTCAGGAACAAAGTTTTAATATAGAGATTTTGGTGGAAGGGAAACTTGTCTTTCCGCGAAATTGGTGATTTAAATTTGAAGAAAGATGAGGGAAGCATTGAAAGAAGGCCTTGAATGGCCTGCAGATACAAAAAATGTAAATGAATTATAAAACCCTCGGTTCTATTTTGTGATAGTTGTTTGGGTATTAATTGAATTTTATAAAAGATGAAATCTGTTGGTTTGTTCAATTTATGGGCTTTGATTAGTTTAACTATTCAGCACCATAATATATCAATTCTATGATATTGGTTGTTTTACTACTAATCTGGGTTTATTTTCTTTCTCTTCCATATATATGCCTTTGATTCTAACACCTATCATGTAGCAGCCTTTCCTATCCGGAACGGCTATAGTTTCTTCCTTCCATGTGGTGTGTGATGGAAATGGCATTTTGATAGTTTCTGTTGTGTGTTTCGTGGACTGGAAAATGGCTTGCAACATATTTGTGCTTTGATTGTAGTGGTGTGTGGATATGCTTAGGTTTCATATACCACCATTAGCATGGTTTGCCAGTTGGATTAGTTAACCAAACAATAATGTTCTTTGGCACCACCCATTAGCTAAGACCTGGTGTTCAAGCTATCTAAAAGATTGTTTGTTCCGATTCATTTTCTTGATGTTAAAACTTGTTTCTGATAAGATGCTATCGTACGAGATTGTTTGAAAGATTAGATTGACCATGATTTGGGAGGATACATTTCATGTAAATAATAGTGGTAAAGAACATGATACTTTACTCCACTAGTTTATGCTTGTCTATCAGTAGGACATGCTAGCACCTTTGCAATGGTTCATTTGAACTGAGTTTTTTAGGTTTATAGTTCCAAAACAGTGGGACAATAGATTCTTGAAATAGTAGCACAAGAACATGTTCCCTTAATTCACTATCGATAGAACATGGTTGCCCTGTTGTGGTAGTGCATATGAATGAGTGTTGTAGATTTACATATCTGAACAATGGAACGGTGGGTTGTAGCAACAGTAGCAAAAGCAATCCACTAGCTTACGTATTGGACAATTGGTAGGACATGATAGCCTTTGCTGTGGTTCATTTGACCCTTATCTTGTAGATTTACGGGTCTGAAAAATGGAATGATAGGATTATAGCATTGAAATTAGAGCTGCATGCCATGGTTGCACCACATTGCTTAAATAAGCATTTAAGATGGCATTGAAGTAATCTTCAAGCATGCCCTGCATCACCCGGTGAGGAGGATGGTCTAAAACAAGAGGCTCAAGCTAACTCAGTTAAAGAAGCAAGTAAATCACACACCTATTTGCCTCTCTATGCGCTCTGAGTATTCTGATAATTCCATTTCTTAAGGCCAGTTTTGTATTTGTTTCTAAGAAGCACTTTTGAGACAAAAAACTTTTTTGGGACAAAAGCATTTCTAAACACTTTTTTCAAGTCAAAAGTTGGTCATAAAGTATGTTTTTTTAGAAGCTGAATTCAGCTTCTCTTCAAAAGGTTTTTGTGTTTTCAATAGTATTTTTGAGAAGCATGACTAAATTAGGCCTAAATAGCAAATAGTTTTCACTCCATAATCACCTTAGAGGAAGCATGGATAATCTTATTGATAGCTAACGAGGCCGAATTTACGATCACATTCCTATAGCCCTTTTACTAAGCTAGTTCCAGTCTTTGCCAAAACACCAGTGTACTTTTACAACAGTACGCTGAAGCATGAGCCCCATCAACCGCAATCTTTGACAATCACGATTATGACCTTCTGCTGTATGCTCTCCTCTGTTGGCTGTTGCTGCATTGTACTTTCAGTTGCACGTACAGGAAACCCTCTCTCTATGCTCCATATCAGACCATGGACAACAACAGTGTCGGTGACGTTAGGCCTTCAAATTTACATCTAATGCTGAACTTCCAAATGTACCATTAAACAAAGCTGAAACATTAACACTAAAACCATTGTCCACGAAAAGATTTTTTCCTTCTAGATATTAAAAGCTCAACCATTCATTAACACAGTAACCTCCCATATAAATTCTTGATTCTTGACTATTACATTTCGAACGAATATTATTGTCAAAAATAGATTGTTTTTAATAATATTGACATAGTAACTTGCATAATAATTTATGTATAATTCATATTACATATATTGACATGACATTATTTTTTATATAATAGATTAATATAAAAATATTTTAAAAATAAAATAAAATTAAAAAAATAAAAAATTCATGAAATTTAATAAAAATAGTATTTTTGTTAAAATAATAATAATTCTACTCTTTTTAAAAAGTGGTTAAATTTGACTATTTTTAAAAATTTTAAAAATAAATTTAACTTAAAGAAAATAAGTATAAAATTTAAAAAAAAAAAAAACTAAATGTTAAAAAGGTAAATTTTACATTATGCCAAAAATAAAGCATCGTCTAGTTCTTAAAACCTTGTGAATTTCTCATTGAGTGATCCCGTCAACCATCAGCAATTTTCGACTTTAAATTGTCACATTAACATTTTTGCTGATAATCTGGAACGTTATCATTCAACGGAGGTTAGAGGCTTCGGAAATAATTAATTTTGAGGGTATAATTAATTGTTAATTTTGAGGGGGAGGATTGGAAATAAAGGATATGGATATGGAAATAAAAGGAAGCAAAAATATGTAAGGAATTCTTTTTATAAGGAGTAGGGGATGGTCCCAGGGATAGAATCGGACGGACCTGATATAAGACTTGAATCCAAGCCTTTGCCACTCCACCAGCGAAGAAGAGTCCAAACTTGAGGTCAAGTCTTCCAAGCATGGCAGTCAATGAAACTGTGAAGTATGGAATCATAGGGGTAGGGATGATGGGAAGAGAACATCTTATTAATCTTCACCATCTTAGAACCCAAGGAGTGGTGGTTGTTTGCATAGCTGATCCTTACCTCCCCTCTCAGCAACTTGCCTTGGGACTGGCTCAATCCTTTGATTGGCCACTTAAGGTATATGAGTCTGTTGAACTGCAAATCATTTCTAAATTTCCTTTCAGCTGACTTTGATATAAAAGATTGTTGTGACTTGAGTTGTTTTTATACATGAAGGTCTTCTCGGGGCACCAGGAACTACTGGACAGTGGCTTATGTGATGTAGTTGTTGTGTCAAGCCCTAATATGACTCATTATCAGATTCTGATGGATATTTTGAACCATCCTAAACCTCATCATGTGCTAGTTGAGAAACCATTGTGTACTACGATCGCCGACTGCAGAAAGGTTACTCACTACAGCTTCTATTGAGCTTTAAGTTTCATGTTCAGCTTCTATCTGTTCGTAGCGTATTAAGGTTTTCCAAATTGATGTTGGGGTTGTTTCTATAAACAACCAGTAGCGGAAGAAATATGCTTCAATTTGCTTTAATACATATCTTCTGAATTTGATTGTTTGTAGCGGTTTCGGTGCATTTTGATTTTCTCATGAAATGTTCTTCCTCGGTTAACTGATGTGGTCAATATAGTTTATCATTAAATTAGGTTGTAAATGCTGCTAGAAAGAGGCCTGATATGCTGGTACAAGTTGGATTGGAATATAGATACATGCCACCAGTCGCGAAATTGATAGAGATAGTGAAGGGTGGAACTCTTGGACGGGTCAAGATGGTGGCAATTCGGGAACATCGGTTCCCTTTCCTGGTTAAGGTAAAGTTGGCTACTCAACCTTTGCAATCATTTTCGCCATATAGTTCATTGACTTTGTGCTTGTAATAGGTTAACAACTGGAACCGGTTCAATTCTAACACGGGAGGGACCCTGGTAGAGAAGTGCTGCCACTTCTTTGATTTGATGAGGCTGTTTGCAGGTGCAAACCCTGTTCGTATGATGGCTTCTGGTGCCATGGATGTTAATCACAAAGATGAAATATATGACGGAAAGGTCATAGAATGATTAAATTCTTTTGCTTGATATAGATTTGAGTATCATGCTTACGTTTCCTGAATGTCAATTTTTTCTTTTATTTATGTCTAGGTACCGGACGTTATTGACAATGCATATGTTGTTGTCGAATTTGACAATGGTGCTCGAGGGATGCTTGACCTCTGTATGTTTGCGGAAGGGAGTAAAAATGAGCAAGAAATTTCTGTTGTCGGTCACACTGGCAAGGTCTTTTCTATCCCTCTTATGCTTGTACTTGTGGTGTTTGTCATTGTTCCTAATAGTTATTGACTTCGTTAGTAGCTTCTAAATGCATTATCATAATGATCGCCAGAGATGCATTATCGTAATTGTTCCTCTGATTCAAACTATGATACTGCAATAGGGCGAAGCCTTTGTTCCTGAAAGCATTGTGCGTTTCGGCTCTAGGATGGAGGGTAGAGACGGGGTCCAGACTCTAAAAGCTGAGAATCAACTAATAAAGTTGGTCACTCTCTTTTTCTCAGTTCCAGCACCAACATCTTGTTTATGGTTAGCCTTTCGATTTGATCCAAAACTGCCTTATTTTTCTAGGTATGAAGGATTGCATCACGGTTCTAGCTATTTGGAGCACCTTAACTTCTTGTCTGCAATTAGAGTAAAAGGTGCAAAGACTCCGGCTGTTGATTTAAATGATGGGTTGATCTCAGTTGCCATGGGAGTTGCGGCACAACTTTCCATCGAGAAGGGCCGGTTTGTTTACATTGAAGAAGTCTTGGGTGAACATAATTGTTAAGCTTTCATTGTCACCATGATCAGAAAAGCCAAATTCACCATAATTATTGTTATTTACTTTCTCCTTTTTTGTATCTTATTTACAAACAAAAGGACATGCTATAATGATTAAACAATCCAAATGACACTGTGCATGTATAAATAATAAATTTGTAAAATTAAATAATTTTTAATTTCCTTTTTTCTTTTTCTGGAGAAAATGAGTGTATTGTTCTTTTCTTTTTCTTTTTTTTAATTTATTATTTGCTACCCTTAGCCTTGGGGGTGCGCATGATAACAAGCTTTACGCACCACGTTCAATTAAGTAAGGGCCGTGATGCAGTATAAATATTCGCAGGCTTTAACACCTATTTTAAAATTTGGCGTTAACATTTTGGTGCTTAATCGATATGGAAGACGATGGAGGAGAGAGGTCGAGTTTCGTGATCGGTCTCATTGAAAACAGAACTAAAGAGGTAACTCCGTTTGGTTCTTCAGAAATGCATGATAAACTGAAAAAAAATATTTGAGATTCTACTAGCAGTAGTTTTCCTTTTATTTTTTGTTTGAATACTCGCTCCGGCAGCTTTTAAATTTTTTTCATTGAAGTCACCTGATTTTACTCGCATGGTGTAATGTAGTTTCCACTTCGAATTTCAAAATTTTAAAATAAAATCAACTTAAATCTTCTCTTTATTTCCGTTTCCCTTCAGTTTCTAGTCAATGGAACCTGCCAGTCAACGCTCAAACTGCATTTTCTTCGCTTGAAATATGATACAAACTGTGTTCCATTTACCTTTTTTCTCTTTGTTATTTCAAATATACATGCCCGACTAAAAGATTCATATCACAATGGACGGCTGGGCTTTATAAATTTATTATGACATAGTACTACTTAATTAGAGATTAATTAGTTTTTAAATGTCTTAATGAATGGAAACATAACATTATAATAAGCAGAATTCAAATGAAATTCCACTAGCAGAAATCGGCACTGAGTCCAATTCAAGAATAGCCTGATTAGATAAAATAATACTCTGCAAGATTATATGATTATCTAGCAGTGCAGTCATACTGCTTGACCATCTGCAATCTTTATACAGGTTGGAATGGCTGCCTTCGACTTAAGATCAGCTGCACTGCATCTTTCTCAATACATTGAAACCAGTATCTCATATCAAAATACAAAAACATTGCTGCATTTCTATGATCCCATGGTGATCATTGTTCCTCCTAACAAACTAGCTCCTGAAGGTATGGTGGGAGTATCAGAACTGGTGGATCGGTTTTACGCTTCAGTCAAGAAGGTGACATAACTTGACAGTTAGAAAGTCCTGATGTTGCTGTGAGCAAATTTATATGTGTATGAAATTTATCTGTTAATTTGATGACTTAGCTAAAAACCATGTATGGTTTTTGCAGGTTGTAATGGCTCGTGGTTGCTTTGATGACACCAAGGTCATACATCTCACTCTTCAGTAACATTTTATATTACAGGGCTGACAGTTGTATGTCTTTTGTGGGAATTTCACCGTGATTAAATATTCAGGGTGCAATGCTGATTAAGAATCTAGCAGCCAGAGAGCCTTCAGCCCTTGGTCTGGATACATACTACAAACAATATTATCTTTGCTTGGCTTCTGCTTCTGCTGCAATCAAGTGGTACTTTCAGAGCTTAAACTACTTGTTTGAAACTTTAGTCGAGCTCAGGTTGGTATGGTAGAATGTTTTAGGTGTCATTTATTGATCATGGGTGATGCCTATGTCAGTATTATAAGTAGTCTGAGGGGAAAAAGCTTGAGATTCAAGACTGGTAACTTTTCAAGCTTAAAGAAACACTGGCATAGTCATAATAGCTGCAACCTCTCTATCTTTTTTCCTAACAATTGAAGAAGTGTTAACATTAATTAGACTATACCCTATGGAGTTTAAGGTCTAGATCTAGCAATTTCAAACATGATGAAAACACAACAAAAACACATGTTCTATAAATGCGACATGACATGTTTAAATGTGATTAACACAACGTATTTAATACATATCATATTTGCATTTAGAATTTTGATACATTTTATAATTTGTGATGTGTTTATATTTACATTACTAATGTGGGAATAAACATGAGATATGATACACATACATGGATTCGCAAGTCTATTAAGGTCTTGTGTTGAAACTGAATGAGATGGGCATCTTGCTATGAATAGTTTCAAGAACTTGTTGGGGCCAGAACAAATTGGTTATTTTTGTATGTCATTGCTCTTCATCAGGAAAAATTCAAACCTGGCAAAGCTTTTAGATTTTCTTGAAAATGTTATTATTCTGTATCATCAAGGGCTAAATAAAACTAAGTTAAAGGGAAAACTTTCCTGCACTTAAAACTTCGATTGAAAGCTAAAAACCAAATATGATCCATTCTTCATCTGCTAGTTCCTGTAAACTACCTTAGGTGTCCCATTCTTCATTGAGCTATATGCTTTGCTTTCATCTTTGGGCTCTCCTTTCAATTTGATCATTTGGAGTCTTCCTTTCTTCAAGTTTCTGATTTCATGGTGCTTCTCATAAAATTTTTATCTACCTTTTTTTATCAACTTTATATGACTGAAACATAACCTCAATCTTGTGCCATTACTTAGGATTGAAGCAGAGAAAGGTGTCATTATCACAAGCCATTCATTAGTGGTATGTGCTTCATAACATACCAGTGCAATGGTTGGGTAAAAAATGAGGGATTGTTCTATCACTAAAGTTAATCTATCTCTTAAATATATGTGTGACACCTTGAGGCAAAGTAAGAGTTGTTATAATTAGTTCATCATCCTTCTGCTTTGTGAAGAGTTACTACCCTTTTTCTCTTGAATATTCTCTGCCCCAGGTCACATTTAATGGATCATTTGACCACATGAACATTGATACTACGAGGTATTGCTACTTTCTGCTTCTCTTGCACCTATCAGTTGGATCTGGTAACAATATTTTGCCACTAAAAGGTTTATGTTTGACTGTGGATGGCAGTGTCCATAACTTGGAAATTGTTGAACCACTTCATTCTGCACTTTGGGGTACAAGCAACAAGAAAAGAAGTTTGTTCCACATGCTCAAGACAACAAAAACTATTGGAGGGTATGTTGAGAATCAGATATGATGACATGTCATCGCGTGAACTGCTTCTTAACTTTTCTCTCAACCCATCACCCATTAGTTTTAGTTCTTTCATTTACTTTTAAGCTACCTTGTTTCACAGCTTAAAAGGCTTCCTTGAGGGGTATTTAAAATTTTTAATTGATCATGGAAAACCATTTTGGATAGCACCTAATGTTTTTATTTTTGTATGCAAATATGAAACTTCTTCTCCAGGACTAGACTTCTTCGCGCCAATCTTTTGCAGCCTCTAAAAGATATTGAAACTATCAATACTCGTCTGGATTGTTTGGTTAGTCTTGCTTTTACTTTCCATCAGATTTCCGCTGTGGAGCTATTTAACTTTTGACCTACTCAATGAGACTCTGCTAACTTCCATAGACTTCTCTAACTTCTCCTGGAGATCTTGTGGATTTTAAAACGAGCATGCTATATAGACTAGCAATTCTTTTTGCAGCATTATGTTTTCAACTGAAATCATTTTAAAGTAGTAGCACTTATCAGGTGATGCTAAAAATAATTCTGTTGTTTGGTTACATTTTTCTGCTAAAAGTATATATTAGCTATATGTTTTCAAGTCACCAGAACCTTACACCTTAACCACTTGGTTGTGGTAAATGAATCCTTTTTTAACCGTTCAGTCTGCTTGGTGATGGTTCCATTATGTTTTAGGGATTAGTGTGAAGTGAGCTTAAACAAAGAGCTGTATGCTCTTGTTCATTTTTACTTGCTATCCATATTGTTTTAGAGTGACATTATGATGCTCCAAACTCAAAGACCTTGTAATGCTTACTTTCTTAGGCCTTGTCTGACAGGTTGATTTCCTCCCTCGGTTGATTGAGTTAATTTCCAATCATAGATACTTTTCTGGTTAGGATCTTTTGAAATATTTGAAATTAGGATATTCATTTCAATTTGTAGGATAAGAGATTCCTTCTTAGTCACCTTATGAGCTTTAGTCTGAATCCAAAGTCTAAGTTCATTAAGGCACACTGCAACAACCTACAGGTATCTGTTTTGGAACAATACAAAAGATAATCTCTTTTGCTCTTGAATTTCCAGGATGAGTTAATGAGCAACGAACAGCTATTTTTTGGGCTCTCTCAGGTCTTGCGTAAGTTCCCAAAGGAGACTGGTAAGTGGAAGTTTTAGGAGAAGGCATAGCCCTAAAAAGAAAAAAAAAAATTCAAGAATATAGATTAATCAATCTATTAGAAATTTGTAGATTTATGATTGCAAACTGACCTGTTCATTCTCATCTTTCAGATAGGGTACTTTGTCATTTCTGCTTCAAGCCAAAGAAAATAACAAATGAAGTCTTAGGTGCGGACGATGCTAAGAAGAGCCAAATGTTGATATCAAGTATTATCCTTCTCAAAACTGCATTAGATGCCTTGCCATTATTGTCCAAGGTAAAGTTTCTTTTCTCCCTTTCACCAGTGGGCTCCTATTGGACTTCTGGAACTTATTTTGATATACTGGTGGCAATGTTAAAAATTTTAGGTGCTTAAGGATGCACAATGTTTTATTCTTGCAAACGTTTACAAGTCCGTATGTGAAAATGAGAAATATGCTGACATTAGAAAGAGGTATGTGGTACCTTGTCCTAAACTGACAACTTGGAAATATATATATATTTTTTTCTTTACTACGCTCTCCCTGAGAGTATTGCTCATTCATCTGCTTTTCAATTTGTGCCCAAGATGCTAACAAGATTCTAATTAGCCAAAAGAAGAATGGAAAGAATATTTCAAGTTATTGAAAAGGAAACTCAGGACTAGTGGCAAGTGGCAAACATGTTGATTGTGGATTCCTCCAAAAACTTAAGAACTTAACATTGGAATTTTAATGATTTATTGACATTCTATTCATAAATTACAGATTTTCCCTTCAGTTTGTTGATTAATATTTTGCTGTGCATTTTTCTCATTGATATCTGGTAAATCTTATATTCAACAGTTAATAAGAACTATATAAGCATAAAACAGAACAACTAATTTCTGGAAGAAACTTTCTTCTGTTAGAATTGGAGAGGTGATTGATGAAGATGTGCTTCACGCACGTGTTCCTTTTATTGCTCGCACACAGCAGTGTTTTGCTGTCAAGGCTGGAATTGATGGACTATTAGATATTGCTCGGAGATCTTTTTGTGATACTAGCGAAGGTTCTGCCCTCTTCTTCTCCATATCTAACTTTCTGTCCTTTTATTTCCATCATTCTTGAATTGGCTATTTTTACTATTTCATTTTGAATTGACAGCTATACATAACCTAGCAAACAAGTATCGGGAAGAATACAAGCTGCCAAATCTGAAACTTCCATTTAACAATAGACGGGGTTTTTACTTTAGCATTCCCCGTAAAGATATTCAAGGAAAGCTTCCTAGCAAGTTCATTCAGGTTGAAATTAGCAATTCTCTTTGTTAGTTCATCTATGATGTAAATGATGATTTCCTTGGATCATCTCAGACTTTGGTATGCTTGTGATTGAAAAATCAGGTTGTGAAACATGGGAATAATGTACATTGCTCCACTTTGGAACTTGCATCTGTAAGTATTGTTTAAGGATGCCATTGTTGCGGTTTGATCTTGGTTCGTGGTATGATATAGAATCTGCTCACTTATCCAGAAAAAAACCAAAGATTGTGGTGTTAGTTTGCATGTATTCATTAGAAACATTTCTTGGGTTGATTGATTAGTATATTATCAGAATGACAATTCATTTTGTATTCTATGTAGCCAAATTTTGTTTGTCAATATCAGCATGCTACTATATTTTTAACAGTTCTACTTTTATCAGCTTCTCTAGGTCTTAAAAAATGCTTTGATCAATCAATCTAAATTGTGTAATTGCAGTTGAATGTCAGAAATAAATCTGCAGCCGGAGAGTGCTATGTTAGAACCGAAGTTTGCTTGGAAGGTTTGTGCTGACTGCTTAGTTCCTATATCACCGTTTAATGAAACGGAGTGTTTCATACTACAGCTGGCCATAACCGTTTTTAACCGAAATTCAAACCCAGCCGGACCTCTCTTCCTCGTGTTTAACAGCAGAGGAGAGGGGATGGAAGGGCCATCGAATCTGTTATTGAATGAAACATTTTCTTTCTTCTTCTCTTTTCTCTGTTGTCTACCAAATTCCTCTGTTCTTCAACTTTTCTGGAATTCGTTCTTAACATTCTGCCAATTGATGCATTTGGCTCTAGAAATCTTGTCCGAAGTAAGTGCCATTGCAATTAATTGCATTGAGTATATAGATTTCATTTAACTTAGCGATATAGCTTCTGAAAGTACTGGATGATGAGTAATCAAAATATTTAAAGATGCATACTATATTTTCAAATTTTGATTAACAAATGGAGCCTTTCTCTATGTTATTTAAATGTTTTAATTGTTTCATTCATTCTTATGTTAACTTTATGTGATTTGTAGCCCTAGTTGATGCCATAAGGGAGGACATCCCAATGTTCACACTTCTTGCTGAAGTCCTGTGCCTCTTAGATATGATTGTGAATTCGTTTGCTCATACAATATCAACCAAGCCTGTTGACCGATATACTCGGCCAGAATTTACTGGTATTTTTATTTTCCAATTTGTAACATTTATCATGTTCCAGGTTTGATTAGGGTAAATTTAATTGTGATTAGTTGCTAGCAGATAATGGCCCTCTAGCAATTGACGCTGGAAGACACCCCATCCTAGAAAGCATACACAGCGATTTCGTGGTATGTCGTGGATTCTTCTTAAAGTTCTTTGGTACCATTAAGATTTTTAATGTTTTTGGTTGCAGCCCAACAGCATCTTTATTTCTGAAGCATCAAATATGGTCATTGTAATGGGACCAAACATGTAAGGAGCTCTTTCATGGCAACTACCTTGTTAAGAGTTTTAAGTCATTGTGGCTACCCTTTTTTGTTTTCATTGTAGCCCTTTCTATCTACATAGATATTATGTATATATAAGAAAAAACATTTACTTGCTTTTTAACTTCAAGGGATGACTGGGACTGCTGAATTTTTTGCCTTATAATTGTTTTCTTATCGTCGAGTTTGGACCGACTCTCAAGATTCTGGTTGCAGTTTGCTTTAGCCTTAGGTGGCCGCCTCAGGTCTTATGTCATTACTTTACCTAAACATGATTGTTATGCTACCATAATATAGTAAAATAGATAATTCTTTGCATTAGTTCAAAGTTTTAAACTATCTATTTTCTTCAACCAGGAGCGGCAAGAGCACTTATCTTCAACAAGTGTGTCTCATAATTATTATAGCTCAGATTGGCTGCTATGTTCCAGCCCACTTCGCAACAATTAGAGTAGTTGATCGTATATTTACAAGGATGGGCACAATGGATAACCTTGAATCAAACTCTAGTACGGTACAATATCTGAACTTCACTATCGCAAATATTTAAGCAATATTTTCGTGCCATCTTGCTTTTATTTCTGATGAAAAGCAAAGATAATGTTCATAATAAGTGTTTAATGGAAGCTGCACCGTGTTTTCAGTTTAACTTGGAAACTCACTTAACTTGAGGACCAACGGTTATTAGGTTCATTTCATTTTTAGTCCTTACTATGTCATATCTAAACATGCCGAACTTGTTTTCATCTTCTTCTTTTTTTGTCTGTACAAAGGCGTTGCTCCTTATAGTATGTAAAAAAATTATAAATGTGATCGCCATACGATTCTTTGCATTTTCTGGCATATAATTTACTTTCAGGGTTAAAGTTTTTAAGTTTAACATTTGGACAAATGGGATTTAAAAAAATTGGACATTATATGGGAAATGTTATTAAAGCACGATGTAAAAATTTAACATAAACACAATATGGATATATAAATGTGTCACGGAATTTATAAAACATAAACAATATTAATGCCTCAAAAATTATATAAATATAGAGAAAATACATTTACTTGATAAGAATACATTAATTGTTAGGTTGAAATATAATATGCTCGTCTCTCCTAAATCCTAATTACATTTTGATGAATTGTCTTTAGGTTTTCAAACTATCATCCAGGCTTGAAAACTAGTGTTTCAATGCAAATGCCGGAAACTTCTGGTTAGGAGTGGAGGCAAAATAAAATCGTTTTAAAATGCATTAAGTCTAGGCATCTTCCTCGAGATGCTATAGAACGGTGTATGGATAGTCTAATTTAGATTCTTCTAGAAATGAACCACAAGGATAAAAAGTACCATCTCATTCGTTGTTTGATTGTTACAGTTTATGACAGAGATGAAAGAGACTGCATTCATCATGCAGAATGTCTCCCAAAGGTAAAAATCTTTTAAGCTCGCTAACAAATTGGTACATGAAATGTAACAAAGATTACATTGGCTCACGTGATACAGGAGCTTGATTGTTATGGATGAACTTGGGAGGGCTACTTCTTCTTCTGATGGTTTGGCAATAGCATGGAGCTGCTGTGAACATTTGCTATCCCTCAACGCGTAACCGTTTTTTCTTAATCGATTTCCTTAGTTTTTGTGTAGCAATGATCAAACTTGCACAAATCGAAATCCTTTTTTGTACATTTTTTGTTATCTTTAGGTATACCGTATTTGCTACTCATATGGAGAATTTGTCGAAACTAGCTACCATATATCCAAATGTGAAAATTCTTCACTTCTACGTTGACACTAGAAACAGCCGCCTAGACTTTAAGGTGAGATTTCTATCTTCTTTTTTGCCCTAACAAAGAGTTTTGCAACTTTTGCTGATAGGAAACACCGATTTTACACAGTTCCGACTCAATGATGGCCCTAAGCACGTAGCACACTATGGTCTTCTACTAGCAGAAGTTGCAGGGTTACCAAGTTCAGTGATTGAAACAGCTCGAAGCATAACATCAAGGATTACGGAGAAGGTAATTTCCATCAACTAGAAACAAAGATGATCTGGAAATCTTATTTACTTTGCGCAACGCTTTGAGGGCAAAGTTAACCACTTTATCACCAACGATTGCCTACTGACAGTTCATACTACAGCAGGCAATGCCCCTTCGTCCTAATAATATCTTATGCACCTGATCTCTTGATGGTTATGGTTTCTTCTTTTGTTGATGGTTATGGTTATGGTTATGGTTATGTACCTGATCTCTAATTCAACATTCTAATAATGCCTAATGTCCAGGAAGCAAACGAGATGGAAGTGAACTGCCTGAATCATAATCAAATAATGATGGCCTACCGTGCTGCTCAACGACTAATATGCTTAAAGTATTCAAATCAAAAGGAAGATGCTATCCGACAGGCATTGCACCTTCTCAAGGAGAGCTACATTGATGGTAAACTCTAAAGCTGACATCTTAGTCTAAACAGTAAAGGGAATAAAATGTTACCAATGAATTTGGATGTAAAGGAGTCGATGACAAATTCTACTCAATATAAAATCAAAAAGGTATTAAACAGAACAAGAACCCAAGATAGGCAAATGATGTGCAAGTAGTTATTCTGAAAAGCACATAGCAATAACTTCAGAAATTCATAGCATCCAAAACAAAAATAAATTGCATGTAAATTCAAAGAGTCGGTTTTTTAAAACTTCCAAAATTTTCAAACTCAAAACGATGACTTCTAAAATCAACAAGGAAAAAAAGTCTAAGGAACACAGCAACTCAGCGGTAGCGGCGAAGGGAGAGAGTGTTGTTTCTCTTCCAGGTTGCCCTGCGAGAAGGACGGTTCTTGTGGTGCAAATGACCCTTTCCATGGAGACCCCTGTTTTTCTTACCAGCAGATGTAAGTCCTCGAAGTTCCCTGTGCTTGTGAACCGGATTGCAGATCCAGTTAATTCTTGGGTCATTGCGGATAGCATTGTGTGCAACATCCACCAGGATAACCTCAAAGTACTTGTAAGTAGAATCCTAATCAATAAAATAAGGCAGAAATGAGAGCCAAGCCATTTCAAATTCAGGTGGCAAACTGAAACTTTTAGTAAGCCCTACAATGTACCTCATTGATCCAGTACGAGTTAACAACTCTGAGACCTCCCAACTTTCGGCCAGCACGCTCCTCAGCAACAGACCGTTTGCTGCGCTGGAACTTCAATTGGGTGACACCCTGGTTTGTGGGCTTACCATACACGATACCCTTGGGAACAGGCCTCTTGCGACCACCCCTCCTAACACGGACACGGTAAACCACATAACCCTGGATAGGAGTGCGCAAATTTGTCAGATGCAATCAATTGGGGAAAAAGGGTACCTACATGTATACAATCACATAGATTTAATTTGAAAAAAAAAAAGAAAAAAGAAGAGAAAATCATGGATAGATATAGTTACTATTATGTCCCAAAAATTCACATTATATATCATTTCAAAGAACAAAAACACCTAGGAACATCAAATGACATTTACAAACGATTAATTGTTTAATTTAATCTAAGTGATCTGAAAAAGAAGCATCCCTTGATAATGCAGTGGACACTAGACACTTGGTTTGACCTCAGCAAAAATCAAGTGTTAAAGCTAGCATTCTTACTATGTTCTTAGAATTTAAAAAAAAAAGGCTAACACCTTAACTGAAACAAGCATTCACAAAATGTTGAAATGGACATTACTTGTTTGGCCTTATAACCCAAGCGGCGTGCCTTGTCAGGGCGAGTAGGATGGTTGACCCTAACAATTGATGGATGCTGGCGGTATTCCCAGCACCTCACCCTCTGTAAAAACCTCATCACATCCGACTGCTTCTTCCTCCATAGCTCCGACACGTACTTATAAGCCCCTACATTTAACCATTCCCATAAATAAGGATCCTTCAATAATTCAAAGAAACAGTTATGCAAAACAGACTTAAGAAATATATAAATTAAATACATTGCTTCGCAATTTCTATAAACATGAACACTTTGTTCCATAGCATCACAGTGCGACATCAAATACCAGTATAATACCATAAACCAATACAAATTGAAAAGATTCAACTTATTTCAAAACCACAAAAAAAAAAGATAATAGAATCAATCGCTTAATGGAAATTTGTAAGGACTTAAAATGAAACCAATGAGAAAAATATTGAAAGATCTGTGGCTAAAATCAGTAGAGAAAGATGGAATGTGAGTCTCAAGGAGTACCCATTGGCGAGTTGAGCAGAGAGTGGCTAGGGTTTCGCTTTTACAGAAACAGAGCTGAAGGAGGCTAGGGCAAAGAGTCAAATAAATAACCTATTACAAAGAACGAGCCTGATTGGACACCTTTAACTGGGCCGTTCATTATAATTATTACGATTCAAGCCTGAAAGATAAACATGGGAGCCTTCCAAATAAATTATGGACTACTTTAGAACAGCCAATTTGGCCCAATCAAATGTTTGTGTTCTTTATTTTGGTGAGTGTTTTTTCTTTTTTTTTTCTTTTTACAATCTCTATAAAACCTACGCCCTCCAATTTTTTAAAGTACACAATATTAATTATTACATAGGTAAGCATATTTCATTCCTATTTTTTCAGTTATTGCAACAATAATAATGTGAATTAATTTAAATTCATGTTTTTACTTAATAGAAGAGTTTTCTTCAATTAGTTTCTTCTATAAATAATTTTAAACAATTAAAAACAAGAAAAAAATAACTTTATAGAGATGAAATATTGATTAATTCAATCATTTTAGGGTTAGACGGATACATGCTATTTTTTTATTTAACTATTAAAAAAGAAAGGATTAAGTAATTGTATATATGATATTTTAATTTAATTTAATTTTTATAAATTATTCATGTACTTTTTTAAATTATATGTACAATATTTTAATTTAATTCAACTTTCACAAATAGTACAATTTTACATTACAATTTTATATAGAATTGAATTAAAATTAAAATTTTATATACATGATTACACTAAACTTAAAACTACATATATAAATTGCAGAATCAAAGTACTCCCGAATTAATTTATATTTATACCTTTCATAAACAAAAATGTCCAGGTTGAGAATTTCCATTTACAAATACATGTATATATAATAATAATAATAAAGCATTCGATAAGGAAAAAAAAAGTATAATACTAAATTGGAAAATTTTTTTAATTATTAAAGACACTAGTAAAGTACAAAGCCAAAAAAAATGTATCATTTTCTCCACAAATCCCTCCATTAGGACTTAAAAAGAGTATCATAACGGTGCAAAGGTATGAGATTGCTCTTGAGCGTGCATACGCTTCTTGAGCAACAAGCAGTAGTACTACAACCTCTTCTATATTCTATCTATGTTTACTATAGCTGCTACGCTCCCGTTCCCTTGATCCTCTTGAGTGCCTCCATTCTTCTTCCCACTCGGCTGATGGCGGCGGTGATGACTCGTACCTCGATGGTTTCCTTTTGAAATGTCTATCATCGTCACTTGACTCATAGTCTACAGCATTGCTACTGCTGCTTTTTCTCCCACCACCACTACTTGTAGCAGAAACTGGCCTGGCAGAGGAAGATGTCTTGTAATCATATCCATTGGAGGATGGCTTGTGATGGCCGGAAGATGCAGGTGCATCAGAAGATATCTTCCTTTTCTTCTTGCTAATTTCTTCTTCAGGAAAGCTAATGCGAGAAAACACACTTGCCTTTGGCTTCTTATCAGTTCCTGCAGTAGCAGTCGAGGAAGTGGCCTTAGTTGCAGGTTCGAGGGCATGCTTGGAAGACTCAGAGCGATCATGATGATGATGATAGCAATCACGTTCACGATCACAACCATGGTCACGATCATCATAGTCATGATCACGTTCAAGGTCATGATGCTGGTCAGTTTTCCTCTTTGCAGGGCGGGGAGGTGCTTCATGGTCCTGTAATGAACGTTCTGGGGAGGTCCTCTCTGATCGATGCCATAGATGTTCGCTGCGACAGTCACCACCTGATATTTGTGGAATAGGCTTCTGCAACAAACAAACGTAATAGAAATGGTCACCATCAGCAGACCATCTTATTCTTCTGATGTCACTTGGCAGAAATACAGCACTTAAACTCTGACTCTGACCAACTCCATGTGCTCATCATTTTCCAATGTAAAGAGTAAACAGCCATGAAATTATTTGAATAAAAATTCAAAAAACGAGAAATGTAGAAATTTCAACACTTTGCAGTGTAGGTCCGAGTTAAAACAGCCTGCCAGAAAGTTTCAAGTTTTATATTCTTCCTTTGAATTCTCAATATCAATTAAGTGGAACCATGTGTTCATAGCCAAAATTAAAAGCATGAAGATTAGAAGGGCCAATTGAAACAACCATTGAATCGCATTTACTTAATGACAAACAAAATTGGTATCTACAACTTGGCGCACCCTAGCCAATCGGTTGCTAAAAATCTTGTAGCATAACTCCTGGCATCACAAACAAGAAGAATAAAACAAAGCTAGGAAAATAAAGAACACATACAGATTTTGACTTCAATGACGAAACATCAGCACTGTTGCTTACTTCCCTAACAAATTCCCGGTCTCTAGTAGAGACCTCCCTGCAATTATTT
This sequence comes from Gossypium stocksii, assembly GCA_020496765.1. Lineage (NCBI taxonomy): Eukaryota > Viridiplantae > Streptophyta > Magnoliopsida > Malvales > Malvaceae > Gossypium > Gossypium stocksii. The sequence continues at coordinate 108,760,666 of CM035627.1, read as the reverse complement.
TGGAAATAGTAAGTAAACCATTTCATCATGTGAAATCCATCTCTGTGAACAGAAAGATATCATTTAACACCTATAGGAAGTCCTTTTCAGGGGATATCAGGACTCACATGAATGACTAGGAATTATTCCAAGACCAATGGAAAGTAGTCCAATTGAAGAACAATTAGTGCACCTAGAAAGTTCAGAATGAGAAAAGTATGTTCAGTACCTTTCACTTCGTCTATCATTTTCACGCTTCCTCCTCAAAGCAGCTTGCCGAGCCTCAAATTCCTCTCTGCTCATGATAGGTGGGGCAACATTCATACCCATTCCGAACTCCGCAAGATCCCTACAAACCATTAAATTCAATAATTCAATCAACAATGTATAGATGGCATCAAGTTGCATAACAAATCATAAGATATACGAGGCAATAGCTCTTTCAGAACTGACAAAAATGCCATGTTCAAACTCAAGCAACACCAAACACAACTGCTATAAAATGGCATAGGCTATTTAACAAATGTCACACATACCTCTGAGGTGGGACAGGAGGAAACACATAATTTTGAGCACCAAAAGCATCTGGAGGCATAACACCTCCAAATGGCATATCAAATGGACTTAGTCCATAGCCCCCCATATAGGGCATTGCTCCACCATAGGGACCCATAAATCCATCCATCCCAGGCTGCATACCAGTCCAGTAAGGGTTATAGGCCGAGGGACCCATAGACATCATATAGTTCTCAGCTGCAAGATCCTGCGGGGCTTTCCATTGCAAATCTGTAATGGAAACGAATAACATTCAGGTTAGAAATAATCCTAATGATTTTAGGAAACTAACATGTAGTTTGGACCATCACAAAATACAAAATAAAGGCTGCAGACCTACCATTTCCTGGCAAACGAACTTTCTTCTTTTTCTTTTTCTTTCCTGGAGAAGCAAAGGATCAAAATTAAACCACCAATCCATTTATTTTCCTCATTTCCACTAAAAAATAATACATTTACTCTCTCTATAATACACACAAATAAGATAAAATCAACTCAAGAGTGCTAGATGAAACAGGAAAGATGACAAAAATTTAGTGCCTTTTAAGAATCAATGTTCTTAATAGATGCATTCGGAAACTTCTTTAGAAAATGACACAAGAAATATATCCCAGCCACAAGCTTTGAAGAAAAGGAATGGTACTGAGGCTAAAATGGAATGAGATAACCCATACCAAGCATTTCCACCCAGGTTTGACCCTAAATCTCACTTCCGTGAGGAGATCAGTACCAATGTTATTAGGTGTTGTCTTTTAACTTGGCCAAACCAACATAACAAATAAATTACGAAACAAATCATAATTACCTGCCTCTCCAGAAGCCAACTTCTGTTGCACTTCTTCCTCCACAAGTGGGGCACTCCCATGTGATGCAGGCTCCTTCACACTCATTGACTCCAATGTGGCCTCGGATGCATCAGCTAGTTTAGCAGTCTTTACTTTCTCCAAGACCTGCTGTGGGGGAATAGCTACTTTAATCTCAGTAGCTTTATCCTTCACATCAGAACTTTCTTCCTTTACAGATACTGGCTTCTGCTCTTCCTTAGATGCAGCAGATGTAGTAGGAGATGGAATTTTTGGTTGTGGACACCGCGCAGATTCCATATCTAAATTTGAGAGACAGGACAAATCATTAAAAAGAACATACGCCATAGAGTCATTTGAATGTGAATTCATTTGAGTAGATCAAAATGAACCTTGAACTTGAAAAGTGCTTCCAGCATTGTCAGCACTGCTGTTACCAGACTCCAGTATACGATTGATTGTATCTCTTAAGGTCTTATTTGGCAGAAGATCATCAGCGAGTATGTTGGTCGCCCCACATACGCACATTGACTTTGAGATAATGTGGTCCCTTATACCTGAGTTACATTTTGTTAAAGTGAACTTCAACACGCATACAAAACCATGACAGGGAAAAGAACCAAAGATGCATGGAAAATGAAGCAACAAAACTCACATTTATCACAAAAACTCTTAAAACAACATTTGCTAGTTAGAACAGCATCTTTCATTACTTCTTTGCACAATGGGCAATGGAGTTCAGGTGGAAGGTCACCAACAGAACGAGTGGAAGGTAAGCCCTCAATTTCTTTCTCAAAAGCAGCCCTGTTGGAAATCAAAAATTAGTTTTCAAGCGTGACAAATAAAATTGCCGACAAGCAGAAGACAAAACCACACTACTAAAACAAAACAGTTACTCGTTGGGCTTCAAAACTGCAACTGCTCCACTTGGCAATGCGTATGAGCCATCTGGAGTTGCCATTAGCATTGACTTTGGAATGCCAGTTGGAGGTTTCACCCTTTTAATATCATAGTTTGGATCACCATTTGTAGGGCAGTGCTGAATAAAATGCCCTGCATCACAAATTCCATGGTAACCACAGGTTCACTAAAAAGTGATAATAATAAAAAAAAAGAGAAAGAAAGAATGTAAATTCAACATACCAGGCACCTTGCAACGGTGACAAACATAGCCCTGAGGAGGTGTTTTGCGCTCCAATCCTAATCGACCTCAATGAGAAACAAATAAATCTCAGCTCAGAACACTATTCAGAAGAATGGTTACAGCAATGAAATGTCCCACAAAATCTCAAAAATTACTGATCTAAATGAGAATGAACGGCTCTCTTCCAAGCAGAAACAAGTTTATACAAAAAATTGTTATATGTTATTGCACCAAAAAAGTGGAAGTTCCAACTTCAGTTAACCTACATAGATCACTAACATGCAAAGGCACAAGGCACATTTATACCACAATAATAAGCAACAGAAAAAGATTAAGCTTAAATAACCAACACATTTAACATTAAATGAACATCCTATACAGAAACTCATGACCCTACCCACCAAGACACCCCCCCCCCCAAAACCACCACCATGATAAAGAATGCAATGAAGCTAAAAAGGGCATAAGAGAATCACCAAAACCTCGCCCGCCCATCCTTCCACCCATACCCCTACCAAAGCCTCTACCAGGTCCAAAGCCATCTGCACCTTGGCTGCAAATCAAGATAATTAAGATTGAAAATTGCACCAATACAAGAAATAAAATAAAATAAAAAGAAAGAAAGAAAACTGCACTCATCTCACCGTTGCCAATCCAAGGCAGGTGTATCTATTAGAGCCTTAATCTTGCTGTCCTCGTCAGCTTTATTGGTAGGGGGAGCATCAAGAAGTGGATTGCTTGACTGCACAGGCAGCGTTTCAGGGATTGAATACAAATCGTTCCCAAATTCATCCCATTCAGAGTCTTCAGGCTACAAATAAAAATACAAGCCTCGCATTAGGTTTCTACATTTTTCTCTTTTCTGATGAACTCAACATTTGTCAAAGGCAAAAAAAGGTTAGCACAAAGACAAGCCAATTTTCATCAAGGAAAATATGTCAAAGTGAAGCTTACATATTTGGGTACAGATGAATCAGCATCCGGTAAGTTACTCTTTTCTGGTTGAGCATTCTCAATCTGATTTCCCACCTTAGGCCTGTGAAGAATAAAAAAGCGCAAACCTAGAATCAGGTGTTCTCTCACAATAGTAGCCACTAAAAGTCGGAACTAATCTGAACACACAAAGCATCAACTTCATGCAGGTAACTGAACTTTTCATACTTGCTTTCTTAACAAGGTCACTAAAATTAAAATATTTGAGTGGTTATGTATCTAAAGGATTGAGATAGTACTCTTGAGCAGCAACAATAGGCATGCGAGGCTTTCCAGGAACCCGGCGAATTAATACAGAAGTGTTTTTTGGGATTAACATTGCTTCATCAAGATATTCTGAAATTGAAAAGAGAAAACAAGTCTATAAAATACTACAAACAAACTATTTCATGAACGAATACAATTACTAAAGTACAATCTTAATATCCAGTCAAGAAACAAAGAGTGAGCCAAGATAGACCCCCAGGAGAATTCCAATAGAATGGAAGATTTGGCCATACTCCTAACTGATATTTTTATGCTAGATTTAATGAAAAACAAGAAATCCAAAGCATTGACAAAGACCAACCTTCATTAGTTTGTGCATTAGTGACAACGAGGTCGAAGTCCGTACCCCTGCCCAAGTGCTTTGATTCAAATATTTTTTCTTTCAAAGTACCAACACTTATAAACGGGCCATCCATGGAAATTGAATCAAAATCTCTTGCACTTTTAAATTTGTAATAAACAGCCATTTTTTACGTTTCTTTCCTCTTAAAAAAATTGTAGTAATGATTAAAAAACACAGAAAAGAAAATATGAACTTATTTATTGGCCTTCAAAACAATATTAGGCCTGATATTCACTTGAGAAAAGAACAAATATAAACAGTACAAAGCTTTTTTTTTCCTTATTCTAAGAGAAACCGAACCAAACTCCTCGCTCCTTCTTAGATGCAAAATCCCACGCTCTGTCTTCAAGATATCAACTCTGACAGTAACTCCACGAAGTGTTCCAATAAATCGAATCTTTCAGCAAAACCAGAATTTAGGGCAAATCGTAGTGAATAATGAAAACGCCCCTTTGCTCTTAGATCATCAAATTCACACGAACTCTTCGATTACCGATTATTGTACTAAAGAATCGCTCTGAATCAATCAATCCGCCCAGTTCAGATCTTGTAAAAACGCAACCAAAAATAAATCTTCAGGAAATAATCCAACGATGGATGGATCTTCAAACATAAACTCCGGAACTTCGAAGCTTGAGATTCTGATGCGCCGAATTAGTGAAGAAAAAGAAAATTAGAAGCTTGCAGAAACCCGATTAGAGATTGGAGAGATTTAAAGGATTAGCGATAATCGTGAATAGCGATTGGGTAAAGGGTTTCAGAAAAGGGGAAATAGGAATTTGGGAAGAGGTTATCGAAAAGATATAACCGAATCTGGCCCTTCAACAAAAATAAAATAAAAATTATCTATACTGGACCGCCATATGGCCAACACGTGCGGTACAAGTGATGCCCGTGCTGATCAAAAACAATTTTCCACGAAAGTAGTTAAAATTATCGTGTGTTGAAATAATGATATTGCATGTTGTGTTATTATTACATTAACTTAGTTAATAAAAATTTATCACTAATTAAATTCAAATAAATTAATGTTACAATGTTCTTAATGTCATTTTGACTATTTTTCACTTTCATCATCGGCTTTCAAAAAATTAATTAAATTAATCTTTTTCAATAAAAAATTTGATAAAGTGTTAAAATTTTAACTAGGTAATTTTTTTTAATATTTATCAACATTTTCGAAATTTTTAATAAGCTTATGGATTGCCACTAACGCATTTAAATTAGTGCCATTAAAATTTTAATTATCTTCACTTTTTCTTCCAATAAATAATAATAGTTTCACTAAATTTTAAAAAGTTGAGATTAAAATGTGCTTTTAAAATTGTCATTATACCTAAACTATTTATGTAATTGTAATAAATTATTATTTCATCTCTATTTAATTTAAATTAACATGAATAAATAATAAATAAAATAGTTTAATTTTTATAAAACACTTAAATGATTAGTTTATATTTGACAATAAATTTTTTTATATGAATAGTTGGCACTATAAAAGAATTTATATCATCTTATTTATTCGTAATTTTAAAATTTTAATTATTAATTTTTACGACTGTACATATGTTGATATAAATTTTCACGAGTGTACAATATGTTGATATAAATTTTTATTTTCATCAAATTGTTGAAACTTTTAATGACTTCCTTGATAAACTCCTTGAGTTGATTTAAAGAAACATTTCAAAGTCGGTCAACAATTTTGGTTTGACCATTTTTCTGTATTGAATTTTGTTGGTAGGAGTTTGGTTGCGCCAACTTATATATTTAATTGAATCTCATGAAGAGATTTGTTGCAACAGGAAGAGTCATTTGTTTCTCTAGAAGAGTAGTCATATATTTATATTATTGTCGAGAGTCTTCACAAGAGACATCACAAATTTGGTGAATTTGATGTCTGCAGAAAAGAAATGAAATGCAAAGATTATTACACTATGCATGCTAAAAATTTGCACATAAATTGAATTAAATATTTGACTTGAAAATTTTGAACACAAACATTAGATAATTTGAAGACAAATTTTGTTTACTAAACTTTCAAAGATATTATGATTTCTAGATATTTATTAAATAAAAAAATTATTTAATTCGTTTTTTTGGTAGAATCTGAAGATTGTTTAATTTTGATATTGGATGGATATAGTTTGTTTTAAATATCGTGATAACTTGCTCTTATGAGATTCAGAGAGATATTTGCTTGAGAACTTAATTCAATTTGAATTCAAGATTCTTTGAAACTTGATTTTGAAAATAGTTTTAGAAGTAGTCTAGATTTAAGTATTTTTGAGACTTTATTTTAGATGATTATGTTTATTTCAAAAATTGTTGAGACTTAACTTTAAGAGAATGTTTTATTTTTTTGTGTTGATGCAATTGAATCGTGAATCAAAAAATATTTTTTTTCAAAAGTGGTCAAAGCAATTTTCATTCTTCAGGATTTTTTCATGTTGTGTAATTTTTTAAGATTTTTTAAAGAGCTCCTAGTATTTAATATATTCTCTTCAAGGCTCAATTTTTAAAAATTTAAACTTTTAATACTGATAAAGATCTCATGATGAAGTTTAATGATAAAATTAAAACTCTAAAAATTTTGAGATTTTAAGTTCGAGTCTCACCTTATATAAAGGTGTAAATCTTTATTTGAATAAAAACTAATTAATTAATCCTATATAATTTTCACGAACTCAAACATGAGCATTTAAATCTCAAACCTAACTACGTACATGCTTAAGATGATGAAACTTTATTTGCAAATCATAAAAATATTTAGGTTAAAATATGTTTTTTTGGTACTTTTCATAGTTTTGGAATTTAATTCATATACTTTTATTTTAAGAGATTTAGTCCCTCTACTTTTTAGATTTCAAAATTTAAGTTTAATTCTTAACACTGTTAATTTTTTATTAAATTTATTAGTATGACATTTTAAAATAAAAAAAATACTTACTTAATAATCATGTAGCCAAAATAATAATGTTGTAATGAATTTATATTTAACAAAATAATTTTAATAGTATTAATAATTGGACTTGAATTTTTAAATTTAAAAGGTAGATGAGCTAAATCTTAAAAGAAATAATACAAAGACTAAATTCTAAAATTACGAAAAATACATATACTTATGACATATTTTAACGAAATATTTAATAATACTCATTTGTGAAGTCTAAATAGGGTTAATTGGATTGAAAAGTGTATGAAACATTCCACAATAAATCAAAATAAAATTTTAATTATTATGTTAAATGTAGTTAATATTAAAGTCAATATTATGTATATAATAATTTATCATTCAACACCTCAAATAAATAATATAAAATTCAATAAATTTAAAAACATAATTAAAATCTAAATCTCTTTGATATTTGTTGGTAGATACAATCAAAACAAAATTCAAAACTTGTCTGGTTTACTACTAGAATGAAGCATTCCAGCTTATACATACAGTATCGAAGTGGAATTGACCATTTGGTACAGTTCCAACGTCCAATAGTAATAGAGATTTGGAATGAACAAAAGAAACTGCTGAAAAATAAAACTAAAACGAACATTCGCCAATATAGAGGCCCATCTGATAATCTCTTTGTAGAGTTATCCCAGTTATGCCAGTGATGGCCGAAGGTGAATTCTTCTAGATTTTGAAATGTCATCCACCCATGGTTTATGTAAAAATTTCACTAAAATTAGAATACAAGGACAAAGTCCAAAATTAACTCATAATACAGTTCAAATTAACTTTAGCCCGTATACATTATTAATATAAAAAAGAGAGATAAAATTAGCATTTTCACTCAAAAACAAAAGAGTTTACATTTCTTTCCAACAAGCAAACACTGTGATCTACGTAATCTAAGTTTAATAAAGAACAAAAAGGGTGGGGGGGTGATAAGTTGGTCAATAAAAATTAAAGAAGACAACTTCACACATCGGTCAATATCAAAGAAGATACAATCACCACATAAGCTAGAAAAAAGAAAATGGCTATCTGAACGAAAAACTTGGGATTTTCTCTCATGTTCGGAGATGTAACCGCCCTGCAAAACCAAAAGCACAATTTATTCATCCTGTTAAAACCTTGGGGATGGTCAAAATGGAGTACAAAAAGATATGGAAAGTGTAATTATGATACAGCAAGTGGCTTTTGTCGATGGTGCAACCAGATTTTACCTTGCAATTCGCTGTGAAAAACGATGAAATGGCAAACTCTGGATGAAAACAATTCCTGGTCCTGTTAGAATGGCTGTAACCAAATTGTCACCCTGCAGAAAGACCAAAAAAAGTTACAAGGCCATATGCGAACATCCCAGTCACAGGCATTGAACAAAGTCCTAAGAAGAAGTAGAGTAATCAACCAAGTGCCATTCAGTAGAGAATCAGAAGATCTGACTTTTATTGACAACAGTGGCAGCTACCAGATGACAACAATACCGTTAACAATAACAAAATTGTTGGCTGAAATAAAATAAAAAATGCTTATACAGGCACACAATTGTAAAAAGAACAACATACATGCACCAGTACCCCCACTCAACCACTTCCGTATCAAAAAAAGAACTAACTGAAACCATCTTACCCCAAAGACTGCTCTTCTTATCGGACCATTGTATTTGATTTGAACATCGATGGAAGAAGTAAGGGCCGCAATGCAGGACATATCAACTGCCAATACCTCCCCCACCTCAAGATTTTTCTGCACAACTAGCAAAAGAAAGAAGCCCACAGAATCCCAATGGTCAGCTTACCTAGGTGTATAAATCTATAAAGTCAAAATCTTGCTGTAACTAGTAAGAGGAATATGTTATCAATGATTGGCTAAACAATAGAAAAAGACTTCTTTGTCCTTTTCTTTTTCTTTTAACTTTCCAAGAAAGGAAGGCGAAAACAAAAAGATCATAAGAAAATAGAACATGCTTTTTCATGACCTCTAATGTGCTATCTTTTGAACTCAAGAAACTCAAAAGACAACTAAAGGATGCACGAAAGAAAAGCTACATACCAGATCCACCAGCAAGGATAAATGCAAGCCCCTGGCCAGTTAACTTCTGTCTCAGAAATCCCTGTTATGCCAATAGCACATCCATCAAATACACAGATAAAAACAGCTTAAAAAATCTGTGAACTAAACCAAAGGAACCAGATCTGAAATATACTGAAAAAGATATTTGAGGGGTAATTATTCTGTCCACTGCCAGTGGAATACAAATATTCCACAAGCAGGTTCAGGACATTAGCATGTGCCCCTAAAATAAATTTAAAAGTTTTTAAAAATAATATAAAGGACACATGTCAATGTCCTAACTCTGCTTCTGGAATTTTTTTATTCCACTGGTGGTGGACAGTATAATAACTCGATCTTCAAGTACAGCTTGCATAAGCATCCAAGAGATGAAGAAAATGAGAAGAAAATTAATTTATTGTTATGTCACCTCTACACCAGTAACAACATTCCGTGGCCGCTGATCAACTGTATTGTTGACCTTCACATCATTGATAGAGCAAAGAAATGCATCTGGCTACAAAACAAATTTACAATATGGCATTAAGACACCAACTAGTGCAATAAAAAACAAGCTAATTTTGCAACAAAAATGAATTCCCTTGAACAAGTCAGCTACCTGACATAAAAGCACCCCACCAAACATTGCTAAATCAATCTGTCAAAATAAACATGAAACAGTAGCAACATGTAGCTCACAGTTAGCATTAACAAAACAAACCATTTTGGGATCATGAAGTACTCAGACATGACATGCACTATAAATAAGTAAATAATTATTGAGTTTGAAATACAAACCGGAAGAACCCTTGCAAGAGAAGGTGCAGCAATGCCAACAAATCCATCATTTGGACCATTATTGCGAAGAGCAATACTAGTTATGCTCTTGCCAAAGAGCCACTGCCACATGCCTACCTCATTTTCAGGGACATAAGTATTTTCCATCTCAATGGACCCAGACATGAAGCACATGGAACCTGCATTTTGTTATAGTCCACATCAACTTTGCATGAATTGAAGTTTACATGATAACAAACAATATCGAACAAATGCAGCAAGCCAATCATCTTACTGATCAAGCAGTACTCCATACTGATCTTCAGCAGAGGATCTAATGTGATCGTAATTATAGGCAAAACCAAGAGGATACAACTAGATAGTTCAACTGATAGTAAAGTAACTTCTCCATTATATTCAACTTTGACACTTCTAGCCACTACTTGTACTACAATATGTTCTTGGCAATAGAAACTGTAGCATTTCAAATTGTTGAATATAGAGCTAAACTCCTAGCCTAGCAACCAGGAATTTACTTAACACAATATCTAGAAAGCCTCATCATTCATGAATTTACCATGAGACATTAGTGTATAATCACCAAAATACTTAAACTTCGATGACGGCCAGCATCATGAAAGCATGAAGACCACATACCTATATTAAAACAGAAGACTATAGTAGCATTAACCCAACCAAGGGATACAACAAAAGAAAAATAACATACCGGGTTTTGCAATAACCTTTTCTTGTGGCTTCAACATTATCTGGTAAATGAAAGAACCATTACCAAGATTAAAAAAAAAGAGTTTTACAATGTAGGCACGAGATCATAGGCTAAAATTAAAAGAAAAGTTCTTGATAAAACCTTGGAAGTACCTGAACTATTTGAGCTTCACCCCCCAATATTTGAAATGGGGTCACAGCATCTTGTGGACTCTACATGATTTTGTATCAACAAGAGATTATTGCGGATATAAATATACATGCTCAGACATCCAAACTACACAACATTAACATTCTAGTTTCATTCGGAAACTGTTTCCCCAATTCGGCAAACAAGCTAGCTAACACTTTGGTTACTGTAGTCTATACAAATTTGTATATAACTTGGTTATAAACGGATCAATTTCAAAGGAAATTGAAATAAAGTCAGCTCTAATTAAAGAAACCCCAAAATTTACAAAGCTTCAACAATGCGAGTAAATCATAACAGATAAACTGCAAAAGTAAAGCCTAAATTCCATTAAAATTTCACGCCAGCTTGTGAATCTTTTTACCTTAGTTTTCTCATGAAACAAGCAAAACAAATAGCAAAAGGCTGAGAGCAAAAAGAAACATTGCTTAAGACATTACCTGATACACGTAGGGTTGAAAAGGAGTGGAAAAAAAAGGGGCAGCCATGGACGAGATCTCAAATTTGAAATTGAATTCTTCGATTTCGAGATTTAATCCGAATTCTCTACACTTTAATCACTCATGAGAGGAAAGTAAATTTAAAAAAAAAATTGAAGAAATTTTGTTTTGTATGCGTTTGTTCTTTATCGAAGCAGGCGATTTGAGATGAAATACGTGGAGATTTAAGTTACGAAATTAGCCTCGATGATTTCTGTTGTTGCCGGATGAACTCGGCGGATAGAGGATGTTGCTTAGTGGCTTTTTAGTCATTTAAATTTTGATCCGGTCATTATTGCATCTTTTGATGACATGGCGTCATGTTATTGGCAATGTTTCAAATCTCGACGTGTTCCAGAATTGTTAAAGTCAATTTTATGATTTTATTTGGTAAATTTTAATGTAGATCCCTGTACTATACATTTTTTACTAATTTAATTCTTCTGTTATAATTAAATCTTAGTTTTTTTACTTTTCGAATTATGTATTTTATTGATTCTTTTTCGTTAATTCTATAAGTATTTTAATGTGATTTTTTGAAATATCTAATGATGTAAAATATTTTTTTGTAGTTGACAAATATTACACTTTCTTCTTCTTCTTTTATTTTTAAAGTATGAAGGAAAAAAAAAACTATCCAATTATGTAAGAAGTACCAATATATATTACATAAAACATTTAGACAAAATTTAAAAAAATAGCTTTGGGGTTGAAAATACATGTTTGAAAAAATAAATTGAAAATAATAAATGATTAATTAAATAATAATAATAATACAAAGACATTTTAAGATAGAGGAGAAAAATCTTCACAAAAAGAAAAAGAATGGGAAAAGTGCAGCAAGAGAAGCTTCTTATAGGCCATAGGCATGGATTTGGGGTCCGTAGTTGTCTTTCCTAATTTATAGTTCATGTTCGAAGTTTGTGACTATCTCTCTCAACAATGTTATTTTTAAGGTTTAAACCTATGTTTTCTCCTTAAAAATATAATGTGTTTTACTATTGCATCTAACGCTTGTTTGTCGGATTAGAATATTTATGAATCTTCAATTTTTTTATTAGATTTTAACAATATTTTAATTACTATTTGTAGTATCTATAGTAATCCTCTAATAATTTTTATTTTATGGATTCAAAATTTTTCATACAAATTTATTTTATTTTTGCATATAATAGATTTGGTTTTTCAAATTCATAATTTACATTATAAATTTTCACTTAAAGTATTATTTGAAATTATTTAGTCGGAATATTCACATTCAAATATTCCATTGATAATTTAATTAATTAGATTCGAATAAAATTACTTAAATTTAATATAAATAGTAAGAAAAATTCAAATTCTAAAATAAATTTACAAATTCAATTGGATTATATTCAAATAACTACTTTAGACATGGTTTCCCGGAATGCCATCTACACCAATAGTTAAAAAGAATCCCCACCTAATCTCAATTGATACCTGTCGTTTTTTCTTTTTCCTCTTTTCTTTTTTTAAGGATAAAAGACAACACTATTTCGTTCACGCTTGGTCTTTCTTGCACCCTTTTATCAACTAGAGTCTATATAAGTTTCAATTCAGTTTAGGGAAAGCATTATTTTTAGGGGCTTGGTGTGATAAAATTTTTGAAAATATATGAAATGCTTCTATACAGGACATCAATTATTTTTCAGATAGGCATATGCCTTCCATGAGATTCTTTTTATTGACATGTGTTTTGCCTTTTTTTCATTGATAAACATGACAATGACTTTAAATATCAAGAGTTTCTTCACCAACCTCCAACTCTTCTTCAAATTTGTTTCATTTTCTTTTTAAATAAGAAAAGAGACAAGAACAAGTAAAAAGGAAAAGGAAGAAAAGCACTAAACTTATATTTGATGGCGCCATCTCCTTGTATTTTGTCCTGTTAAGAGTAGTTTCATTTATCTACAATTAAGAGTGAAATATATCAACTAACTAAGATTGAAGCTATTTCTCCCAAATTGGAGAAAAATTCAGGGTCTGTAGCTGAAAATAGTAAGACTCATAATTCAATGAATTCTTCACAAGCTAATTGGAAAAAGTTTCAAACAAATCTGACGATACTGTTTTTCTTAATAGATCGAAGCTTTTTCGTTCTTTAAAGTTTTGATCAAGGAAATTCTAAGTTATTTTTTCTTCCTTTACTTCATTGATTTTTGTTGCAATCTCATCCATTAATATCATTGTTTTTCGAAGACACATTCACCAAGATCATCCGTAGAAAGAAGGAAAATTGATTTTGACGCTTCAAATCCTACACCAATACTGTGTCAACTACCTGGCTAGCTAGCTCTGTCATATGAAGCTTTTTTGTGTTGCATATTAATGGCTTGTTTTCTTATTGTTGGAGATGAATGATAGAGTAATAATTGGAAAGGAAGATGGGTTTATCCCCCATATAGCTGAAAACAACATTATGTATAACTTGGCGAAGTATCGTGTGTTTTTAATAATCAAGGGCACTCTGTTTAATATCTCGATGCGAAATTAAAAACCAGTCCTACTTCTACTTAATGTTTTCTTAAGTTTATAAAATATAAATAGTAACTCCCCCAATATGTAACTTTGTACCAAAAAGAAGTATATAATAAGCCAACGAAATAGGAAATAATAGACAAAAAAAAAAAAAAAAGGAAGAAATGGAAGAGATCTGTATGGAGTTCAAAAGGAAAGAGAAAAAAAAGGGGTTTGCAAAATTTCTTTCTTTGCTTCACACGTTGCTGTTGCTTTAGGGGATCAAATCCAAAAAAACTGAGAACCATTTCCTCCCTATTCGTATGTTTGATTTATTTACACTATCAATGGAACAATCCACAAGCTTTCTTCAATACACTAAATACAACAAATATGAGCAACACCATCACCACCTTCTTGGAAGCCAATACCCTAAGATTTATCCTTAAACCGTGTTTTCTCATTAATCTCGTTGTTGTTGTTCCCATCATTAAAAGCCAAGAACCAATTAAGCAAACCAGAGTTTTCACGATCTCACCTGATCCGTTCAGGTTTACTGCATCACCTGGGATGTTCACATAGAACCACTTAGAACCCACATCATTATCTTCTGGGCGGTTTAGGCCAAGGCTTTCATTCAACCAACTGGATAACCAAATAAGCAACTTTGCAAGCCATGCAACCTCATCATCGGAGATGGGGCGTTTCATCCAGTCACCCTTGTATGTGACATTAGCTGATGTTTGGTTGCCAACTCTTCTGGGCTTGAAGAGCTCATCACGGGTGTGTTGAGCCTGTCTCAGTTCAGTTGAAATTGGTATTGGCTTCACTGTCGAGCCACCAAACAAGTAGCTCACTTTTTCTTTTAATGAATCTATGATCTGCAGGCTGTGTGCGTGTGCAATATCACCACCTTGCAACTCAGCTTCTGCACGCAATATAAACAACTACACCAACAAAATCATTGTCAACAGATGACAACATGTATTGCTATAGATTACATAAAGTGCAATCACAAATGTTAAAAGTTATAAAAACCTGAAGTAGTCGTTGTCCCCCATCTTCCCCATCACTAAAGAGTTTTAGATCTTTGTTCCAGTTTTCATGCAAGAAAGATCCATCAGCATCACTTTCACATAATCCATCCTCCCAATCCTGAAATCACCAATAAAAGAAATGGTGAAATGAAATGTGATGCTGAGACAGACAATTGCGCATATATGCTCAGTCTCAACAAATATGGGAGTGCCCAATGAACCCACCTTAGAAAATATTGCGAACTGATAAATGAATTTAAAAAAATGAAACTTCTAGATTTGGAGCCTTATTTGCTTAAACAGATAAGCAAAAGGAAAAGAGTATAGAGATTCAGTTCATAATCTACCTTCAACTGTTCACGAATTGAAGGAACAATTCTATACAAGCTATTGAGTGCTGATTTGCTTGATACAGCTTGTTTAGAATGAAAAACAACATCTACATTCTTTATAAGATCAACCAGCTCTTTAGAGGATGTCAACAAACTTATAACCTGCAAAATAAAATAAAGAATGAGAAAATTCTTAGCAGAAAAATAGAAGAGAGTATTCTACCTTAAATCATAAGAAAACCTAGGTACATATACCAATTACCACTACCAAGTGCACAGTGTTATCTGCCTTATTTCAGCATTCAGCTTAATACTTCTCTTGTTACTACACCTTAAGAACACAGTGTTGGGAGCCTATAGGATGATACTCAACCACGATTGAAAATGAGAGGGAATCTGTACCCTAAACCCATGAACAGGCTTGCCAGACAAACTTTTATTGTAAGGCCATCAAAAGAAATATCTTCCTCTAGAAGCCACTTGCCATAACTCTTCTAAAACACATACAATTTTGGGGCTTAGCTTATAGAACAATTCAAAATCTAGGTTTAATCTCCTAGGTCAGAACAACCGAAGCACCCCACCACAGCAACCCAATTTGAGTTGCCTACTAGAGAGCTCCATACACCAGCATTTCACAATGTGAAGGAAGGAGAAAAAGATGTCCTTTCAGAAACTCAGACCTTTAAATAACCTCATAACCATAGGGCAGACTAGTTAGGATTATCAGACTGCAACCAGAATTTTTGGCTTCAACCAACCTTATATATATATGGCTAGACCATCATATTTAAATCAGAAGTAATATACACAACATTTACTTAAACAAATGCCAGAATAGCTACAGTTAAGAAGCAAACCTTCAATACCATCTGGGCAATTACTTCTGGATCTGTATGAAGGAACTTGTGTGCAAACCCAATAAAATGCATAACCAGTGAACTGTAGTATAGAAAATTAGACAGCACAAAGGCTTGCCATACAGGCGAATATCCAGAATTTTGAGACTCTGTTTCTTGATTCCTCACATCTTTACTTGATCCATTGATAACCACATCAAGCTCTGCAAAATCATCCAAGCTGATTGTCCAAGGCTCCATATAACTAATCCACACAGAGAACACCTGAGATGTATTCTTCATTGAAGTTCCCACAGGAGAAAAAAGGAATGTTCTCAGTATAAACCTATACAATGGCCTTTGTATCCAAGAGTTCCAAGAACCAACCAAACACACACTACGCGACAAGGAAACCAAGTCCCTTGACCCCCCACTGTCAAAACCACCAGAAATTCTCCACCTTGGACTTTCATTACATTCAATATTGTCAAACCCATCTGTACTCATCACTGAGCTTAAATTCAAGTACTTCACAAACAACTTCACCACCTCACCCAGCCCGCTTGTTGGTGGGATCTCCCCCAACATTGACCTAAACGGAAACGACACACCAAAGGATTTGCATACATTAACAGGTAGTGGCGAAAAATCGTTATCAACCAACCAATAATGCACAAAAACGTTTACCAAAAACTCAGCACGAACTATAACAGAACCATCACACTTCAAAGAGTAATTCAAAATTGAACTACGATAGGGTTGGTGAGCACCCAAATCAAATATAGGCACAAATGCACGAAGATAAGCATATAAAAGCTGTATATAAAGATTACCCTCAAATTTTTGCTCCATTTCACGCTTACTTGACCCTGAAAACCCCCGAATTGAGCGTGTCCAATTCTCTAACCTAAACTTACTGCTTCTTTTTACAGAATTCGAGTCCAAGTTTTCGCTGTTCCCTTTACAAACGGGGTAATAAGCGAACCAAAACAGGTAGTATTCGAAAACATTCAATTGAATTTGACATAAAGAGCCCTGAACAGCATCTTCCTTGACTTTACCTTTAAAGAAAGGGCACAAATCGGGTATAACCCGGAAATATTTTTCATTAGACAACATGAAGCGGACCCACTCGGGGAGGCGTTCAACAGGGAAAACGTATTTGACAAGGGAATATCGATCAACAGCTGAAATTGAGTTCATCAAGGTTCCGTTCGGGGAAAGGAGGGAGAAGATTTTGGAGGATAAATCTGGGAGGCTAGTTTGAGAGGCAAGTTCGACCCAGCCATTGGACGGGGGTTTCTGAGACGGTGGCGGAGGAGGCAGCGACGAGGCGTCATCGAAGCCGAAGAGTTTGCAGATTAGGGTAGGGAAGGTGATGGAGAAGAAATGGCGGGATTGGTCAGGTGAATGCGATTGTAGGAAGAAATCGATGGAGGCGCAGGTGGCGGAGATTTGGGAGGGAGTGGTGGAGGCGAGGATTGCAGAGGCCAGGTCTTGGGATCGTGAAAGGGAATCGACGGCGTACGAGTGAGGGAGCATTATTAAATTTTACGGCAAAATTAAAAGAGAAAAAGAGATTAGGGTTTTTGCTTTGCTCGGAAAAGAGAGAAGCGGGGAAAAGAGAAAGAGAGAGGAAGGGTTTTGGCCTTAAGCTTTATGAGAGAGAGAGGGATGTTTTTTAAGTTTTCTAATTTAAATAAAAAGGAGAAGCAAATGTGGCGCGTTTTTAAGGGGAAGAGGATTTTTTATGGAGAAATGATGGATAAGGCCGAATTTCGGCATAACTTTCTTCGGTGGTACCTAGAGCTATTGCGTTGCCGATTTGAAATAATACGGCTATTTGTTGGGCTTTTCTTTCTTTTTTTAAATCTCTGCCAATCAAAGAAAAGAAATAAATGTAGGTAAGATTTCTTAGCTCTAATAAAGTTAAAGCTGACTGATGCCTCAGTTAGAAATTTATGTTGTTCCTTTCTTATAATAATTCAATTATCCAATGAATTCTTTTATTGAAATTGTATTTTAAGAATAATTTTAATTTGAATTTTACAATTATTAAATAAGAATATGAAACCATCTTGCACCTGCAAGATGATCCTTAAAAAAAATTATAAACCATCTAAATAATAACTATTTTAAATTTATGATCAGGGCGAAGTTAGATGAGGTATGCAATGGTCTTACCTCAAAAATTTATAAAAATTTAACTTTTAACTCTATAAGTACGACAAAATTTTAAGTTAATTTAATGGTGAAATTGTATTACATCTCATCTTAAAATTTAAAATTAAATTATACTCTCTCCAAAAATTAAAAAATAAAGTTTAATCTCTTAAAAAATATAAAATTTTACATTAATATAATGTTGTAATTTAATTTATAATTGGATTTTAACTCCTTTAAAAAAATATTTGAATTTTGAATCTAATTATTATAGCGATGATTGAGTTAATCAATAGCACCATTACCAACCAAAGAATCAAGCCATAACATGAAGGTATTAGCCATAGTATCAATTTGTCAATTTACGGATGCGTTTGATTGTAACAATGAAAGTTGTGTACTTTCTAACAAACCATCTCAACTAAGAATCAAACACTCAATTAATACAAATGAATGTAGAATAAGATCGTAAAGTTTATCTAAGTCGCAGATTTGATTTAGGGTTCTAAATATTTAAAAAGAAATTTGAATTTTAACAAAACTTGAAGCACTATCAAACCCAAGTCAAATAAAACAATTAAAACAAATAACTAAAATAAACAAAATAGAAAAATTAAATTTTAGAGCAATAAATAAGAAAATAAAGAAGATAAATGAAAAAAATAGGATGTGGCATATAAAAGCCTTAAAAACAAGATGAATCCACAACACCTTCAAACGACTATCAAAATTTTGAAATAATAAATAATAAAAGCTGGTAAATACAATATTTAGTTCATATATAATAAAAAATTAAGCTTAAAACCCGAACTCAATATGATTTAAACTCGAATTAAAAGCTTGAAACTCGTAATTTCCGTAATAATCTCCTCCAGAAATTCTGCTCGCGCAGTTTTCACTAAAACGGTCATAACTTAAGTTGCCGAACTCAAAATCGAGTGATTCAAAGTGTATTTCAAAATTAAGAGATGGATCTTCGAACACTATGAAGACATCTTTTCAGCTTGGTTAAATTGACTTTAATACATCTATTCCATGTATGTATCATTTCTCGTTTCCTCAAAAAGATTCATCATTACATACTGATTTTAATCGAATATTAGTTTGATTTACTTGAACTTTAATTTTCTTATCGGGTCTTATTGGACCTTAAGGTAGTATACGCTCATCACATCTATGGACCTGAAATAGAGTGTTAAGACTCATATTATCCACACTAACAAGGCAATTTGTATTTGCATAGATGAGGTTTTCACCGGAATAATGGCATCACTAGGAACCTCTGCTTCGTCCTCACAAATTTATTGGAACTAAAAGTCTCGTATTTCATCTTTCAGGCCAAAGACAAATTCATCGGAAGGATTCTTGAGGGAAGCAAACTCAAATGCACTGAGAGATTAAATGTATTTGACGTCATTACTTTTATAATGAAAAGTGGACGAAAAGGGAAGCATCAAAGTTTCTGGCCAGAATTAACCATGACCCTAACTCTAGTTTTCTATTTATCTATCTAGTTTTTTCTTCCTTTGCATCTGTCATCCAAAAAAAAACCCTCCAAATAGTTTCAATTATTTAAGTACCGACCAATCTTCCGGTTGGCAGTTTCTTTTCACTCTTTCAACTCTTTTGTTTATTTTTCCTTTAATCAAATTGTCTTCATAATATTTATCTATAAATGATATATTGGGCAATTGAAAAGTAACTTGCAACACATAAAGTTTGGCAACAACATAAGAAAATAGTGGTTGAACACTTTGTTTGGCACCCAATTACCAAAATTCAAACCCTATTGATATAAACTCCTTTAATTTATACTTCAATTTATACATTTGATATGATATTCAAATTTTATATTAGCATAAAAGTATAAATGGATATAACTTTTGTGTATATACGTATTATATACCACATGATACGATATTAATAGGAGTACTTTGAAAAGTCTTACAGGTTTCTTGAATTATATATTATAGCTAGATGATCGCACTTCAAAAAAATGTTTATAAATTAAATTGAAGTTTGCTTTTAAATCCCAAGAACACAAAATAAATAAATGAGCTTACTAAAAGTATATCCTTAAATTTATCACACCACGATTTTTAAGTAAATAACTAATGCCATAATCCAAGAGATTGGAGATACTAGAAGTCTAGAGAAGCGATACCTGACCTTTGAGGTGGTAGATATCTCATCACTTTATTCGTTAATGACCTTAATATACGGTTCAAAATGGCACGGTGCGTTGGTTATTTGTTAGAGTCTTGCAGTGCGAATATGTTGCTTCAATATTGGCCGAACATATTCGAGGTAACCATCTGGCACAACTGTTTCGTTCAAAGGATCCTTCCATGCTTCCTCATAGAGCCTTTGATAGACGTTTCCATTATAGCAACCGAGGACCGAGCCAAGGTAGTGGTCAGTGTAATTGAATGCATCTACAAGGGTAATGGCATTTGGACGGACCTGAGAAGAAAATGAGATGAGAACTGGCGGATTTGCAGCAGGCTTTTCATGCTGAGCATCCTATTAACTAAATTGCATTATTGAAACAAACCTGGGAGTACAATAATCTCAGCTGTTCATTTGCTAGTGCACCTTGCTTCGGGGTAATGCACCTGGTTGTGACGAAATCACCGAGATGTTTGTGTAAAAGATGCAAAGCATATACATTACAGAGAATCTCCAACTGTCTTTTCACTCCTTTCCCTGGTATATCTTGTTGCAGTTTCTCAATGTACCTGAAAAAACACAACCATCTTAGAGAACATTTTCAGAAAACAAATAGTAGCAGCCAACAGTAAGTGGGATCTCCTTCGACTTTGGTCAGTAATTCCTTTAAAAATGCCATGAAATTTAGAATTTGATGAGCGCGTATATTTCAGCTCCTTCCATCCAAAAAACCAATCAACAGTGAGAAATTTAGGCTCCCTTTGATTTCAAGAAACAAAGGCCATTTTTGTTTTCCTTTTCTTAGAAAACGAAAAACATCGAAGAAAACATGTTTGGTTGAAATCTTTAAAAATGATGCTTTATAAAAGTGAAAATAATGAAACCAAGGGTTTTTAATTTTAGATGATTTGGCTCTGGTACAAATTTTTATTTCTATTTACCAAAGGTGTTTTTCAAATTTTAAAACATAGAAAATTAAAATTGTGCCTTAGTATTAATTTTCGGCCCCCCACATTCTGAAAGGGAAAAAAGAGAGGAAAAGACTGGAGAGCTTACTTGGAAACAACAATTAATTGACAATGAGCAATTGCAGCCTCAAGCAAATCAGGTGAAAGTTCAGAAAAACCTGAAGACAAACAAAGAGAAAGTGAAAGCACGTCAACCATATGGACATCAACGATTTCAAAGGAGAGGCTGCTGCACAGCCTTAGACTGACAGCATTTAACTATTTGTTTACAATCATAACCAGATGATGTTCATTGAAAAATTCATCCAAAGTTTTAAATTATACGACTCACAGTATGCCAAAATTTTCTGATAAGAATTGAAAGTGTAACCATACAATAGCGAACCATGCAAGAGAGAACTTGGTTGAGTAACATGTCAATGAAAGATACTGATAAAAAAGAATGCTTTTTCTTTAATCAAGGTACAAAGGACGTACCGTCTTCTGGGTTTGAAAATTTGCTAAGGTTTTTTGCGCAGGCAATAGACATCCTAAAAGCCCTCGCTTCAAATGCCTCCAATATTACACTTGGCTTTAGCCAATCTTCAGCTGTGAGTCAATACAAGGAATGAAGTACTTTTATTTACCTAAGCAGATAGTTATTGTCAATAAGTACAAACTAATATAAGACTGGCACTATGTATACCCAGTACTTGGCAATAGTTTGTAAATAGAATGGAAAGAAGGCTCAAAACTGTTAAGAAAGCAACAATGAGTGGCCAATTTACTGATAGAGGTAAGACGAATCCTAATTAATGTTTGTAAAAACAAGTGTTTTCAATCTTCTGAGACATGAAATTATAAGTTGCAGACAAGTTCAAGAGAACAAAAACATATAAAAGATACCCCTTTCAACTTCACAGCGGCACTGCATGAGGTGTTCTGCTCGTCCCATGTAAGCTGTTGTTCCAACAGGCTTCTTCCCTGACCCCAGCTGGGAAACGGTTTTCATTAGAAATCTTGCAACCTACAGAAACATTCCAGTTACATTTTCATTAAATGGCATCCAGAATCATTATCGACACAAAATCAAAGAATTTTAGAATTCATTCCCTATTTTCGGTTGTGATATCCCTTTTGTGTTCTATACTACAGATTCATCCAAATCTTTATAAAATACCATGAAACACAAGAAGTACTAGCTAACATGAAACTGAAGTCAAAGATTCTAAAAACAGATTGCAAGATATACTATTCTATACTCGGATCAAGTCTCTGTTAGAATATTGGAATTCATCCCCTGCCATAAAAAATGAAGATGATGAAAGGTGTCAAAATAAAGATTGATTCTATTTCACATTTCACATACCTGTAAGAGCAGCACAACATTGTCTCCTTCATAGGTACAGGTAGGTATATAAACTGCAAATAACTCAGGGAGCCCGCTGTTAGAGAGATAACCATGACCACCACATAATTTCCGGCATTCTTCAATAGCATCCTGCAACCATATTTATTTTGTTCAAGCTAAAAGCATTTCCCCCCCCCCCCCCAAAAAAAAAAAGAACCCTTAGGTATAATTGAGTCATTGACTGTTATTCTGTAATGAATGCACAAATTTTTGAACATATAGACAGACTGTTTATGCCATCAAAATGGTGATACAAGCAATGTTAACTAGCCAACAATAAAAGTTATTAAAGCTACAGAAAAATAATCAATAAATTACAAGAGTGGTGAAGGTTGGTAAAAGTAACATACTGCAGTTACAGAAGTAGTCATAGATTTTAACCCTGCAGTACATGCATGAGCCTCGGGTAATGTGGAGAAATCATTGGCTTGCAATCTTCGAGTCACATCAGCATATAGCCATTTCAGCCACTCACCAACAAATCTGAAAGCATAGGCAGAAGCAAGCAAAGGAAAGAGTCTGCTTTGCTGAGTTTTATAGTCAATCACCTGAAACAAAATAAATGAAAAAAAAAAGGCATCAGTTTCAGCGTATGAAAAATTAATTCTAAAAATACAGCAGCAGCAAATCAGAGATTCTTCATCACATTTATTTGGAAGTTTCTACGGGAAAGAACAATCCATTACAAGTGATCATAGAAGGTAGCCGTGTATAACAGCAACCCATACTTGAAACAACATGCATATGTGTATAATATCCAATATATGGTACCTGGGTCTCTGGACCGCCATTCTGGGAACCAAATTGTCTACGAACAGCACTGTACCTTGTTGCAATACAAACTGCCCTAGCTAAGGCACAAGAAGCATCAGATACAATTGTTTGTCGGACATAGACCATAGTACCATAAACCAGCTGGCGAGGCACATCAGATTGCACAAATTTCCCTTCTCTTGTAACCTGTGAAACACTGACACATTTGGAGAGGAAAAGGAAAAGCAAACTTCAGAACTGTCAACTTGTTTGTCCATGAAAATTAAGCTATAAGAGTGGCACTTCAACTCAGTTATAATTGGCTTCTTTTGGGTGGTCTTCTTTTATTGAGGAAAGAAATTTTCTGAGCAGTCTAAAACTTCTATAGGGTTAAGAGAAGTAGCAGAAAATTTCGCATCTTTCTAACTTCACTGAGACAACTGCTCATTGCAGGAATTATCCAAGAAAAACTTCTTGAGAAGATGCTTCCCACTATGCAATTCTAAAATTATAAGTTTCCTCAAATTCTCTCCAGAGAATGGGCAACCAGAGAAACATCAAATGACAAATGATATATTAGCCTTCAGAAAAAAAGTAGAAGTCAAAAGAGACAAAGACGTATAGAGGCATGGTTAGAGAACAAACCGCATTAGCATTTGGTTCCTTGGAATGCGCACATGATCAAATCTCAGAAGACCATTGTCCATGCTGTTATATGCCCCACTTCCAAATTTCATTCCAATATCCCCTACAGTTATGCCTGGAAGAGGTGAATGATCATCCAAACTACGCAGCTGGACAATAAAACCTGAAAACATGAATTCCTGAATTAATATCTGGAATACCAGCTAAATAACATAATAAGTTTAGAACTTACCATGCACTCCATGGTCTTGTCCACCTGTTATAAGACGTGCATAGACCACAGCATGTGTGGATACTTTACCCAATCCACCAGGCCACCACTAGTAATGACAAAAAGCTGATTAGAGAGAGGAAGAGAGAGGAGTAAAGGGAGGCTTAGCCAAAAAGCATTGAGAAAACAGTTGAAGAACCTCTCCTGATATATTGCTCGAGTGATGTAACTAATCAATGTGAAAGAAAGAATTGATTAAAGGGTTGTTAAAAATATTACTCACTTTGCTTGAAGTCAATGTTGGACTATGAATGACAAATTCATCAGTCTGAGGATCAAATGTTGCAGTGGTCTCGAGCCCTTGGACATTGGAGCCATGACCAAGTTCAGTTTGTGCATAGCATCCAATTATTTGCATCTTATATGCCATTGGCAACCACTTCTCATGCTGTTCCTCAGTTCCTTGTCCTTTAATTGCAGGTATAAACATTCCCTATAAAGGGAATACACATTAGCAGGTTTTAAAAAAAAAATTCCAAGTCCTTTTTCTAAGTGTTTCAAATACAGATATGAGAATAATAGAGACCATAACTAAATAAGTTAATCAACATATTCGGTGCTTTTCAAACATTTATAAGACGCTTAGCATTCAAATGGCATATACAGTAGCTGTGACGCACAGAAACAGGAAAAGAAAAACAGAACTACCCAGTGAAGATCTGTGAAAGCAGGTTGATCCACATAAGACCTTAGCATATGGGCCTCTTCTTCTGTTACAAGAAGATTTTAATATAAATCAGATAACTG
This sequence comes from Gossypium stocksii, assembly GCA_020496765.1. NCBI lineage: Eukaryota > Viridiplantae > Streptophyta > Magnoliopsida > Malvales > Malvaceae > Gossypium > Gossypium stocksii. The sequence goes on along the minus strand of CM035627.1, from coordinate 108,735,619 downwards.
AGGGGAAATTCAATTTAGAGGAAGAGAAAACCAGCTGAAAACAAACCAGAGAGACGAAGCTCAATTATCCGCTTCCATGCATGAGCAGCTTTTCTCAAAGTATCTTTAAACAAGTCCTTCCTGCTTAGCAGAGTTCTGTTATCCTTTCGAAAGACCTTAAGAAGATAGCAACATGATTACTTAAATTATTAAAGAATAAAATTAAAATTCCAGAAAAGAGAACCGAATCTAATCCTTTAGTTTAGGTCACTGAAGGAGGGAAAATTTAGTAATCTAGAATTTCGCTCTAACAGCTTCGTGAGAAACAAACAGCAAACGCATTACTTCAAAGAAAGACTAAAAAACGCGCCGTATGAGTGTAAACTATAAAAGATTATTGTAAACGGTATCTTTTTAATCCAATTGACAACAAGAAGCCAAACTTTAGCTCCATTGTTTTCCTACATATTCTCGGGAATCAAACAGAAAGAAAAATAGCTCAGAAACGAATTAACAAACGGTAAAACGGTAATATGTTTCTGATATTATAAATTCCGTTAAAATTTAATAAGCATTTCAGTTCCATCCTCGAAACCAAACAGAGAGGAAACTGACATGTGAATCAAAAGAGGAAAAAAGCAACAAAAATTTAGCAATAAAAGAGAAGAAAAAATCATTAAAATAAAGAAACTAAAAATTTTAAATTTTACATGGTTTCAAGTTATAGAAAAAAAAAACCATAATTCTTAAAACATAAACGTTGCATTCATCATATAAAGCGAAAAAAAAAAAGAAAAAAAAAGAGGCGAGTCAAAAAAATAAATCACCGGATCGCTAGCGACGAGACGAGCCATTCGATCGGAGATTTCATAGTTTTGACGAGAACCAGCCCAAACGATCTTCATCTCTTCCAAATCGAACTCTGCCTTGCGCCTTTCTTCCGCGTGGTAATCCAATGCCTCCATTTTCTTTTTCTCGATCCAATTTGAAAATTCAAAAAAAAAAGCAAGAGAATTCGTATTCTGTAATTTCAGATTTGGTTATAAATAATGAGAAAAAAATACACAATGCGAAAAGAAAAAAAAGAAAACAATAAAGGGAAACGAAACTAAATAGGAATGACCTTATAGATAGGCCTCTGAGTTCGGTTGGGCGCTTCACTAAACAAAGAGCGGCGGGTTTTATTTTGGTTAATTTTAGTTAATATTGACGTTGCATTCTTTTCCTTCTCAAATATTACTTTGTTTTTGTTTTTGTGTTTGTTTGTTTTTACTTTAATGAAATATTAAGAAATTAAAAAGAAAAGACACGTGAAAACTGGAAATTGGATTTATGTCAAAGGAAAAAGGAAAGTGTAGATTCTTTTAGCACTTGATAATATCTAAAATAGAGAAATTGACTGGAATATACTTTCTTTTTTATTTCTCCTACGATTTTTTTTGTTGTTTATTTTATTTGTGCTTTTTTTAAGAGTATTTTGAGATCTTCGTTCTCGAACCCTTTCAAACATAAGCTCTCAGATTTAAATATTTAACCGTGCAAGAATTTTTTTATATTTTGCCATTGTTATCCTATCAGTGTTATTAACAATTTTAGAACTTTTTATGTTATGATAGTAAGTCGCGAAATTAAGGGACTAGCATGGGTTCGGAAATTTAAAATTAAAATTTTTTTATTAAAATTTTAAATTAATAAAGATAAAATTATATTTTAATTTTTTAAAAATATAAAATTTAATTTAATTCTTTAAAATTTATAAATATATAGTATATTAAAATGGTAAAATTATATATGTCGAAACCATTTTTAAGTTTGAAAAACGGGGATCGACTTTAAAAAATATGGAGTCGCCACCAACCCTTTTTCGAGGTGTGATTGAGTCACCTTAAAATTGATCGCTTCAATAAAACGTTTTGATTTATTAAAACAATGATTTTGGTCTACAAAATTTGAGAAAATATGTTCGGGAGTCGGTTACATACGAGGAAGGATTAGCACCCTCGTAACGCCCAAAATTGGTACCTATTGATTAAATAATGTCTTTGAGTCGAAAATTTGAAAAGATTTAAAATACGATCCTTCTATTTAAAAGAGAGCTTGAGTGAATGGAATTGAAAATTAATACCATCTTATCTCGAAGGAATAAAATGTCACACCCAGTAATTTAGGACGTAACACTTCAAATCTTCGAGGCTAAGGTTGCCCTTTGATTTTTTTAAAAAAACTCGTGTTCCAAAGCCAAAAGAAGGGTATTCAGCTATTTGGGCCTAAAAAAAAGTGGAACCCAGTAAGTTAGGGCTCCATTTCTCAAAATTCTCAAATATCGAACATTGCCTTTGTTTTAAAAATCCTTACTTCGGGATAGTGAAATGTCACATCCAGTGAGTTAGGGTGTAACATCTCGACTTCTCGAGGATAAGCTTTTATTTGGAACCCACGTATCTTATTTTCAAAAGGATACTCGATTACTTAGGATCGACGAGAAAAATCGAAGCTCAATAAGTTAGGGCACGATTCTCTCAAAGCTCACAAATATCAAGCATTGCCTTATTAAAAAAAATCATTTTTATGCATTTGAGTAAAGATGTAACGTTGTAAAAAGATATGTGTAGTCAAAATACAATAAGTATGCAGACATATATAATAGCAATAAGAACAAAATTATCACAGTGAAATAAATAACAAGAGCAACAATATGATAAATAAGTAGGAATTAATGAAAATTTAAATAAGAGAAAAAAAGAGAAAATTTGAAAGATAAGAAATAAAATGAGGGGGAAAAAATAAAAGAAATAATAATTAAAATAAAGATAATAAATATGAAAAATAATAATAATGACAAGAATAATTTACAAATGGGTTTATGAAATAAATATTATGTATGATGAGATAATATGCAAAATAGTTTAAAATTGAGTATATTTGTCTAAAATATGGATAAAGAACTAATAGATAATATAAATATATATATATATAAAGAAAAATATTTAAAATAAGTTACAACGAGATTTTTAAGAAAAATAAATTGCATAGGTGTAATTAGATTTTTAAAAATATATATATAAACAAATTAAAAAGAAACTGTTTATTTAAAATAATAATAAATAATAACACTAACCATTAATAGTAAAATATAAAATAATAATAATAACATTTAAAAAATAATACTAAAAAGAATTAATTTAATGGTAAAATGTCAAAAATAATCGAAGTGAGCCTAAATCGAATCAAAAACAGAAACTTTGGGGTGAAATCGAAATAAACAGGAGATATAAGGACCAATTTGTACGCGCGAGTAAAGTAGGAGGACCAGAAAGGCCAATTCCCCCCATCAATGTGAGGCGTTAGACGCAGGACCAAAACGTGATAAAATTAAAATTTTCGGGCCGAATTATAAATAAAAAAACCAAAAGGGACCCAATTGAAGACAGTCTCAAAAGCGGAAGGACTGAGGGCGCAAATAGACCCTCAGTCCAAAAACACGCGGATCCTAGGCCCTAGGTCGGGTCGGCCTCAAAATGACGTCGTTTTGGGGCCGTTTTTGAAGGCCATTAAATGGCGTCGTTTTATTGAGAGTATAAAAGCAAAAAATTTTGTCAAAAACTTCATTTTTCTCACATTTTCAAAAAACCATTCTTCACCCCCCTTTTGCTCTCTGCAGACCCAAAGCCCGGCCAAACTCCGGTACTGATAGCCACCGTTCGCCGTCGATCGCCGTCGCCGGCACCACCGTGCATGGTGGCGCTGAAGGTAAAAAAAGTTTATTTTTAAATTAAAAAAAAAAACAAGTATGTATATGTGTATTATAAATTCGCAAAAATAAAAAAAATAAAATTAAAAATAATAAAAACGATAAAAAAGAAATAACCTTCGACTTTAAAGGTTTCATTTTTTTTGCCTACTGCTTGCAGATGTTGGGTGTTTTTGGTTTTGTTTGGGTATTCAAATGATAGCTTTTGTATTCTCTTTTCAAAAAAATAAAAAGTCGATCCCCTTACTTTTGTTTTCGAAGGCTTTATATAGCCCTTTTTTTTACAACAGATTCCTATTTGTTTGCAGGTACGAACTTGATGGAGAGGGACTCTCCCCGGAGGAGTGCTGAATGTGGGCACTGATGTGGCATAGTGAAGCGTGGCGTATGGCGCGAAAGGTGTGCTGGTCGGAACGACGGCCGAAACCTTAGCATTAGGGTTTCTGTTTTGTTGTGTTTGGGGTTTGGGTAGTTGGGCTAGGTTTTGGGCTTGGGTCTTTAGGTTTAGTATTGGGTTTGAGGTTTGGTTGTTTTGTAATTAGGTTAGTTTTAGTGGGTCTTAGTTTTAGTTAATTTGGTCTGGTTTTGTATTTGGGCCCGGGCATAAATTGGGCTGTACAATATATTTTTTATCGTAAAAACTATAATTTAATTTCGGCCCACTAAAAAAAATTTTAATTTCACCTTTATAATAATGGTTATTTTTTTAATAATTAAAAATTTTAATTCATAAAATATTTAAACTTGAGAAATTAATATAGAAATGAAATTTTAGGAAATAAAAGCCTGAAATACTGAAACTTCAAAATTAAACTGTCGTCTTTATTTATAAAATTATTTTTTAATAAATTTTAACTTTGTTGTCAATAGAGGTGATCATGGGCCGGGCCGGGCCAGGTTTGGGTCGAGTCCAGAAAAAATTTTCGGCCCGTTTTCTAGGCCCCGGGCCCGGCCCGGCCCAAAATATGGGCCTGAAATTTTGTCCAGGCCCGGCCCTGAATACAAATTCTAGGCCCGAGCCCGACCCGGCCCAGCCCATATTAATTTTTTTTGCTTATTTCATGAAAAATTTTAAAAATATAATAAATTAAATAAATTTAAAAACATAAAAACAAATATTAAAACAAGAAACAAAATAAAATTGAGAAACAATTCTTAAAACAATACACAAACTAAAAAAAACAAAGTTAAAAATTACATATGCTTAAAAAAATAAAAAAATATATATTTATATAATTCAGGCCGGGACGGCCCGGGCCAAAAAAGGTTGGCCCAAGGCCCGGCCCATTTTCTAAACGGGCCTCGTATTTTTGCCTAAACCCATATTTCGGGCCTATATTTTTACCCAAACCCTCCCATTTTTTGGGTAGGTCTTCGGTCTGGGCCAGGCCGCTCAACCTATGATCACCTCTAGTTGTCAATGTATATTTTCAATTATTGAATTAAGAATATGAAAAATATTAAATTCTGTTTCAAAATATTCAAAATTGAAGTTTAGTGAAAATTCAAGTAAAAATAGTAATTTAGAGACAAAATTTAATGGGAAAAATTAAATAGACAAAATAAGTAAATTATCAAAATAGTCATTTTTATTTGTCTTAGGTTACATTTTAGTCATTTATGTTTGAAATGTTACGATTTAGTCACTTACATTATTATTTTGTTACGAAATAGTCACTCTACAGTTAAAATTTGTTACCTCACAAACAACAGTTTGACCTGACAGTTAAAATGGTTTTAAATGCCAACGTGAATGTCAAATTGGGATTAAAAAAAGTTATTTTTTATGAAAATAAAATACAAAAATTTGCCCTAAAACTCAATTTTCTGATTAAAAAGAAGCAACAGTTGGGTTTTTTATTATTATCATCAGAGAAGAGAAGAGCATAACAACAAAAAAGAAAAAGAAATTGACGCACCAACGTCTATGTATGCTTGCTATTGTGGTTGCCCACAACAAACAAATAAACAAATATGAAACATCTTTTTTGTTCGTCACATATACAGAAAAACATGAAAAGATAGACCATTTTTTTGCAAAAAAAAGACCATAATATCTGGACCCAAAAATCAGGTAATGAACAAAAAAACCATTACTTAGTGTAATCCATGCCTAGACCCTCTATTGAATCGATCTTTTGTTCTTTTATTTTGAACAAAAAATTTTGATTGATTGATAGAGCACTCAATTTGATTTCTATTGTTTTGATTCAACAAATATGATTATGAAGATAGATAGTTTTTTTGTCAAAATGGAAACCAAAACTAAAAGAAAAAGAAGACTAAGGGTGCGTTCGGCTACCCATTTCTGATGAGCTTTTTGGAGGAAAAGCACTTTTACATCAAAAGCAATAAAGAACAGAGGTAAAAAGTAGAGAATTTTCAGCTTTAGAAAAGTCCTTTTTCTTATATGAAAAAGGAGAAAAATTGGTGCTTTTGGAAGCCCATAAGTGCTTTTAAGGCTATATTACCTTTTTAGCCTTATTTGTTCTTTTTTTTTTTTCATTTTTTTTATATTAGAACCCATTTTCCTTTTTTTTTTCTTTTGTTTAAACTTTAATCTAAATATATGTAATATTTTAATTTGTTAGATTTATATTTTTTATGTTATGTTAATATTTAATATGAGCAATAAATTCAAAGTACATTTTAAAACAAAATAATGCAAATGTATTAAAAGCATTAATTAAAAATAAAAAAAAATTATTTTTAAAATAATAGAATTGTGTCAATATCTAATTACAAATATTTAATTATTATATTTAAATATAGTTTATATATTCTAATTAAATTTAATAAATAATTAATATTAATTACTTAGAAATATTTAAAATCAATATTATATTAAAATATTAACAATTAGTTATAATAAATTATTTTTTATATTATTGCTAAAATATCATAATATATATTAACTAATTTGAACATTATTTAAATACATATTTGTTACTTTATGATATCATGTCTAAAATGGACATTTTATTTCTCAAAAGTACTTTTTGACAGCAATACCAAACACTCAAATTTTCAAAAGCACTTCTCAAAAGTATTTTTTTACAGCACTTTTCAAAAGCACTTTTCAGAAGCATTGCCAAACAGACCCTAAGGCTCAAGGGTTCTTTTTTTTCAATTCAAGGATTAATCTGATACGTTGGTTTGGATTATTTCAGAAAACCAAATTAACATTTTCCTTTAATTAATTTAGAAAATTCAATTAATTAAATTTATTTAATTAAAAAATTAATTAATTTACTTAGCTGGACATTTACGTTGGCATTTAAAATCTATTTTAACTGTCACGTCAAATTGCCGTTTAGGAGGTAACAAATCTTAACGGTAGAATGACCATTTCGTAACAAAATGATAACGTAAATAATTAAATAGTAACATTTTAAATATAAATAATTATTTTAATAGTTGATCTTACTAAATTTAACATACCATTAGTTTTTTATTTAATCTCAAAAAGAATATGGCACAAGTATCAACGAAAATAAATAAATAAATTAAAATTTTGAATTTTAGTAATTATCTCTTGCTTATAGTATATTTATGAAATCATCCTACTTGCTTAGCTGGCTTATTAAATGACCGTACCTTGACTGTTGGACTCCGATGTCTTGTCTAATCAGAAAAATAGCTTATCGATTTCAGCATAAAATCACGAATTTTCTTGCTATGACACACTAGGTAGAGCTTTAGTTCAAAGGGTGAATCTGAGATCATATATGATATAAAAATATTTTTAAATTAATATTTATTATCTTATTAAAATAAAAATATTTTAATAATTTAATAATTGAATTAAAACTTGATTATGGATAAGGTAATTCAGTAAAAAAAATTATATATAATATTTAGTAAAATGATTATGTTTTTATATAAAAACTAAATATTTTAAATTACTACTTCCTTATGAAATTTTTAAAAAATAAAATCGTTACTAAATAATTTTTTTATAATAAATCACGTGGTTATATGTAAATTTACCTCGTTATATTTTTATTTCATTCAATAGTTAATCATTATTTGAAGAAAATTAAAATATATTGAATATTTAATAATAAAAGAATTTTATCATAATCAAAGTAATCGTACAAGGTTAAAAAACTGAATAATTTTAGATCAAGATTTTGGTTAATATATTAAAAAACTCTTAAACTGTTAAACCCTTCTATTGTTTTTTTGTAGTTAAATAAACTTTATTTATATTTTTTTATCCATAAAAGCCTTTAATTTTAATAATAAAGTAATTTTGTTAACTTCAAACTCTTAATTTCTTATCGATGCAATATAAATTCTATACACTTCTAATATCAACATAAAATCTACATAAGTAATCAAAATTTTCAAAAGAGTTATTGTGTTATGTATATAAGCACTTTCAAGAAATTTTAAAAAATTATTTTACTTTTATTGAATAAACTATTCTCATCAAATTCATATAAACATAAAATACAAATTAATTTAAAAATTCAAAATATTTTTAGTTTAATATTAAAATTAAGTGCTTTCATGAGTAAAATTTATAGGTTAGGGGTTTATTTAACTACAAAATAGCCTAAAGGCTTATTTAAATAATATATAATAGTTTAAGGGCATTTTAGTATATTAGCCATAACTTTTTGCTATTTAATTTTAATTTTCTTATTTTGTTGGTAATTAATAAGTTGCCTATAATACATTATAAATAATATTGGATTTTCTTTAGATGTTGAAAGAAAATGTGCATGCAATGCTAGTAAATAATCTTAATTTAATTAATATATAATTGTAATATAATTATGATTTATTATGAATACAAATCTAATTCAAAATTACTATGACTTTATCTATTTAAAATTTATAATTATAACATAAAAATAAAATATTTTTCTACTATTTAAAATTCCATAATAAATAATTTATAATATTAACTAATAATATTATAAAATAAAAAATAATTTCCTCGATTCAATTTTCTTTTTAATCACGAATACAAAAATCAGCAAGCTGTCAATTGTGGTAGGAGAGGAAACATATGGGACCAATCAATCGGTCCAACTTAATGTACGGGCAACGTTGACAATTTTCCTATAAATGTCGGTAGGTATCTTCAGTTCGAAATCAGTATTTGTAAGGTTCGCGATGTTACTAGCACTCTTTATTTTATTAAATTATCATATTTTAATTATTTTATTATTATTTCGTTTTTTTACTTTATTTTATAGTTATACTGATTTTTTTCTCTTGTTTTCTTCCCGTATAAATCCACTGTTATTATTTAAATAAAAATTAAAAAATTAATAGTTACAGTTATAAAAATTCTTTAAATTTATTTAAACTTTGACAAGACATTTTTTATTTAGTTGTTTAAAACATTTCTTATTAGAAAATATTATAAATATTATTTTGAAATTTGAAAATTTGTAAATTTAAAAAAAATAGTATCTCAAATTTTTGAAACTTTTAAATGCATAAAACTTTTGATAAATATTGTATTTAAAATATTTTTTTTGTTTTTGATTGTTAAATATAAAAAATTTTAAAAAATTAAAATCATTTTTTAAATTTTAAAATGCTTTAAAAATGTATACAAAATTTTTATTTTAAACATTTTTTAAACCAAATTATTTTTAATTTTAATTTTTATATTGTATTTAAAAATATTTTAATTTTTTTAGTGTTAAATATAATTAAATAGTTAATTTGATAATAAAATTTATAATTTCATGTACAGCTTATTTATAAATATAAATTTAATATATATCAATTACAGCATATTTATACGTACCAAATTTATTTATAGTAAAATTATTGAATTTATATTAAATTCATATATATATATATATATATATATTAAAATTTAGCAGTAAAATTACGGCTAATCCAAAAATATATTATATTTTATATATATTGAAATTACAATTGAGGTAAATTTTATTTATATATATTAAATTTATATTTATGGTTAAATTACGGCTAACCCAACCAAATATATATAATGTTTATGTTGGGGATCGACTCGTATAAGTAATGAACAAATAAAATAGAGAAAATCAAATACAAAAATATTTATGTAGAAAACTCTTTTAAAGATAAAAAAAATCACAGGTAAAGGAAACTTCACTTAATGAGAAAATAAACGAATAGAACAATATGAAGAAAATAACCTAAATGAGCAAAAACCAAAAACGCGAATACAAAACTCTCTCAAAAACTTACACTAAAACTAGTTATCAAATTTGACCTAAGAGATATTCTGTCAGCCCTCTAAACAATGTTACAAATACCGTTTAAATAGAGTAATATTAAAATGCTAATATGACTAAAATATTTCTAGATGTATATGTTACGGAAATGGATTTAGCCTAGACTGGTAATTCTAACAAAACTCTTGAGCATATGTTACAAGGGATTTAGCCTGGACTGGTAATTCCACTGTATGAAATGAGACTCGGGAGTGTGCTCTCTGATATGAATAAAAGTGAATTGACGGGATATGAAATTGTACGCTATAATTGTACTACTGAATATCCATCGAAATTTCGATAAATTCAACGGGATAAACAGGAAAATGGGAAATGGAACATGAAAGGTATAAAGGACGTGGAATTGACAAGTATATGGAAGTAATGGAATTGATGAACTCATCAATCATTCATTTATATGTTGAAATTACATGATGTTATATGACTAACTCAAAGAGTTGAGGTTGTGTATGATAGGATAAAATTCTATTGCTTGGATGCATATATGTTTGATTTAAATTGATGGAACGTGTGGTAAGTTATATTCCTATTACATGAACTTACTAAGCACAAAGTGCTTACTTTATTTATTTTTTCCTGTTTTATAGTGCTTGCTCGGAATGTTAAAGATAGGTCGGAGCTTGATCACACTATCAACTCAAACACTTTGGTATATGATAATGCTCTATTTTATGGTAATGTCATGTATAGGCTTAAAATACCAATGTATAAGTGGAAATGGATGGATGTAAACTTTGCCATTGGTATAGCTAATGTTAACTAAATTTTGGGTATGTTTAATAAGTAAATCATGGTTTGTACATATGTTGACATGGTTCAAATTGTTAGATTACACATGAAAGATTATGAGGTAAGTTTGGTATTAAATGTGCATGAGAAAATATGGTTATTGTATGATGAAATTGATGGGAAGTCATGTATGAATTGCTTAGTTGGTATTGAAATGGTTAGGTGCAGGCATGGGATGAAAATGTGTGAGAAATGAGGCTTGGGCATAGCTTTATTTTGTCCATACGGGTAGATACATGAGCGTGTGTCTAGGCAGTGTGTGACACACGGTCTGCCACATGGGCATGTAGCATGGCTGTGTTTCCCTTGCATCCAAAAATCTGAAAACAGAATGTTCAGAATTGAGCATACGGGCGTGTGTCTCAACCGTGTAAGGCACACGACCTAGAACATGGGGGTGTCTTTTGGCCGTGGGAAACCTGCATCTATTTTTGAAAATTTGAATTAATTACACGACCTAGCACACGGGCGTGTGACTTGGCCATTAGACATCAATTTGTTAATAAATTATAAGTCAGAGAGTTACACGGGTAAATGACATGGGCGTGTGAACCCACACGGCCTGACCACACGGGCGTGTAACTCATCATAGAGAGAAAAATTATGGGATTTTGTGAAAAATTCCCTATGGTTTTGATTTAATCCCGAATCGATCCTGTCGAAGCCATTTTTTTGAAAACGGGAATCGACTTTTGCAAACAAAAATTGGGAGTCGCCACCAATCCTTTTTTGAGGTGTAATTAGGCCACCTTATAAAACATTTTGGTCCACGAATTTTAAGAAAACGGACTCGGGAGTCAGTTACGTATGAGGAAGGATTAGCACCCTCGACACGCCCAAAATTTGTACTTAATTGATTAATTGGTATCTTAAATGTCGAAAAATTAAAGATTTGGATAGTGTTTAAAATGCGATCCTCTTTTTATTGGCTTTTAAAACATTCAGGTAAGTCCAAATGTGTACTAAAGACCATCTCACCTCGAGGTAAAACATTACACCCAGTACGTTAGAACACAACATTTTTGACCCTTAGAGGTGAGCTTGCCTTTAAAACTTGTGTTTTAGCTTTAAAAGGATATTCGAATATTCAAAACGAATAAAGAAAGCGAAACCCAGTACGTTAGGGTACGATCCTTTGAATTCATTGAATATCGGACATTGCCTTTATTTTCAAAAATCTTGTGAGTGAACCGGTAAAAGGATATTCAGATATTCAAAATAAACAAAGAAAGCGACACCCAATACGTTAGGGCACGATCCTTTGAATTCTTTAAATACGAACATTGCCTTTATTTCAAAAAAACAATTGAGAACAAATCTTTAAATAAATGAATTTGGGTGATTAGAACTAAAAACGAGGATAATGATATGTCACATAAGAACAAAACTTAACAACATATGTTAATACCTACAATATAGTAAACATAAGGAAAATAAATAGCAATAGAAATAACAACAGTAATAAATATAATAACATAATACATATAGCAATAATGATATTAACGATATAAGAATGCATAATGGAAATGAAAATAATGAGTCAAATGATGATATTAAATATAGTGATAATAGTAAAATTAAAATAATAACTATGGTAAATTAGTAATAGTGAGAAATAATAAATAATGATACTTTAGTAAAAAAAAATAATAACCGATAAAAAATAATGGTATATAAAAATAATAATATAATAAGTCTATTAATAATCATATTTGAAGAAAAAACTTTTAGTGAAAAATATATATAAATAAAAGCTATAAGTAATAATAGTAAAATAGTAGTAATAAATAATAAAACAATATAAAAAAATATAATAAGTATAATAAACTATATTTAAAATAATTAAATTTAATAAAATACATATAAAAAATAATGATAATAGTATAATAATCTAAAATAAATAGTACAAAAAAATGATCATTAGTAAAACAAAAATAATATACCAATAATATAATAAGTATAACAAATAATAGTATAATAAATAATAAAAAAACTAAAAATTAATAGTAGAATATAATAAAATAATAATAATAAAATAATAATACTAAAAAAATAATTAATTTTATGATGAAAGTGTCTAAAATAATCGAAATAGGGCTCAATTGAATTAAAAAACGAAAGTCTGGGGCGAAATTGAAATAAAAAGGAGATAGGGGGACCAATATGTGACGCGCGAGAAGCAAGGGGGACTCACCGGGCAAATATGCCCTAATCCCAAAACGCATCGCATAAGAATGGGCTAAAATGTAATTAGACGAATTTAGAACAAACAACGAAATTGAAATGAAATGGACAAAATTCTTACATGATTAAAAGTAGAAATAAAATAATTCAATTCCAATGGAAATAGGAAAATAGAATAATCACACTCCAAATTGAAATAAGAATACCCCAAAAGTAATCTCCCCTTCAAATAACCAGATACCCCTATTTATATACACGGGATTTACTAAAAATAGCCTAACTAATTTAATAATAAAATAAAATAAAATAAAATAATATCTTTCTATTTTTAGCCTTTCACCAAGTCAACAAAATTGGATAATCCCTTGGTTTTCTCCATCTTTTTGATTTGGCCACAATTTAATGACTGTCTTTCAATTTGGCCCTTTTTGGCTTCGATTATTATTTTTTCGGGCCCAGGCCAAAATTGGCCTATTACAGCTGCCCCTCTTTGCTCATTTTCGTGTAACGAGAATGGAGCAAAGACTTTAGAAAAAGGCCAAATTTGCGTGGATCAGCCAAGTCTTGACTTCTTAGGGCATCTTCTCTTCAAGTAGCACCGCTCTAACCCACTGCATATTTGAGGGTATAGAAATTGTCGCTTCAAAACACTCTATTACTACCTCATCTGCTCCGCTCCTGCTCAGCCAAGATAAGATCTGCCATATTTAGCCAGCTCCGCTCTTGCTCAGTGGAGGTAAGGCTTGTCTAAATTTGATCTGCTCTGCTCCTGCTCCTGCTCAGCGAAGATAAGGTCTACTATATTTAGCCTACTCCACTCCTACTCAGTGGAGATAAGGCTAGTGGCTTAAATCTGCTCCGCTCCTGCTCAGCAAAGATAAGATTTTGCCAAAATTTGATCTGTTCCGCTCCTACTCAGCGAAGATAAGATCTGCTGTATTTAACCTGTTCTACCCCTGATCAGTGGAGATAAGGCTAGTACTCGAAATCTACTCCATTGCCGATACACGGAGATAAGATTCGTCGAAATTTGATCTGTTCCACTCCTGCCAGTGGGATGAGATCTGTTATATTTAGCCTGCTCAACTCCTGCTCAGTGGGATAAGGCTGGTGGTTTAAATCTGCTCCATTGCCGATACATGGAGATAAGATCCACCGAAAGTTGATCTGTTCCACTCTTGCTAGTAGGATGAGATCTGCTATATTTAGCCTGTTCCACTCCTGCTCAGTGGGATAAGGCTGGTGGTTCGAATCTGCTCCATTACCGATAATGGAGATAAGATCCGCCGAAATTTGATCTGTTCCATTCCTGCCAGTGGGATGAGATCTGCTATATTTAGCCTGTTCTACTCCTGCTCAGTGGGATAAGGTTGGTGGTTTGAATCTGCCCCATTGCCGATACATGGAGATAAGATCCGTCGAAATTTGATCTGTTCCACTCCTACCAGTGGGATGAGATCTGCTATATTTAGCCTGCTCCACTCATGCTCAGTGGGATAAGGCTGGTGGTTTGAATTTGCTCCATTGCCGATACATGGAGATAAGATTCGTCGAAATTTGATCTGTTCCACTCCTGCTAGTGGGATGAGATCTGTAATTTTAGCCTATTACCCTACTGCTTGGGGGTTAAGGCTTGTGGTTTGAATCTGCTCTGTTGCCGATACATGGAGATAAGATTCGTCGAAATTTGATCTATTCCACTCCTGCCAGTGGGATGAGATCTGCTATATTTAGCCTGCTCCACTCCTGCTCAGTGGGATAAGGCTGGTGGTTTGAATCTGCTCCATTGCCGATACATGGAGATAAGATCCGCCGAAATTTGATCTGTTCCACTCCTGCCAGTGGGATGAGATCTGCTATATTTAGCCTATTCCACTCCTGCTCAATGGGATAAGGCTTGCCGAAATTTGTAATTTTAATCAATCTTGCTACACTGTTCACTGGGGAATCCATCTGTAGAAGTGATTTCCTGGGTTTATGCTTATGCCAAATATTAGGATGCTATGGTCAAAAATAGGTCAAATGCTCCTAACTAAATGTATTACGAGTGACATTTGTATGAATGCAGAATGCCATGAAAATGATCCCTTTTTAGGTTGTCATTATTTTTTGTGTGTTAAGGTTATCATTTCTTCGACATGGGTCTTCTTGCTCAGTTGATATCTTCTGACAGAGAACTCGTAAAAGCAATCCCATTTTGTTCGACTGGTTTGCCCCACTATAACTTCAAGGTCTAGTCCACTGTACTTCTGGGACATAAAGCTTGCACTATCTTCAAACCCTCCCACTGCAACTTAGGGGAAATCCATTCCCACCATAATTCAAGGATATAGGATTTGACTCTTCTTCCATCAATTTGGTCCGTTACACCATCTCTTGGGTATTATGACCGGATGTGTATGCCTGATATTTGCATGGATGCAGAATATCATTTTTCTCTCGAGAATGATCCCTTTTAAAGCTTGGGTTAACATTACTCGTTATTTGTCAAGATTGTGTTACCAACGCAATATTTGCCTTTAACAGAAAATCTTAAGGGGTAGTCTCTCAAACAATTCCAACCCTTAGGCTTGGTAAGTTCTAAACAATAGTTTTGTTTCAGATTCCCGTATTTATTTAGAAACTTCTAGAATAATAAGCAGAACTCCTTTTGTGAAAGTATTGTTAGTCCATTAATCATTATTTCAATGTAAAATGCTTGAAAGAGATCACAAAAACGAAATTAATTAAGAGCATAGCTCAAAATAATTAAATTAATCAAAGATAGCCAGGGTAATAAAACAAAATTGATTAGGGCATATCTCAAAAAGAATAAGGTAATCAAGGATAGCAAACATGGGTAAGATAGAAAACTAGGTGCCCTAGATATCGCAGCCTGAGCTCTTCTGTACAAACTTCTTGATGATCATTTTGAGCTCAATATGTGTTTAGAGGATCCGAAGTACTTTGTCAATGCCTCATGATGTAGCATACTTCCTCGTTGTTAACTCAGGCATAGTAAGACTACCGCATGCCTCACTTTCGATCAAAATTTGAACCGCCTTTTTTGGGTTTTCAACTCAAATCCCCTTTGGTCTCAAAGCGCCCTTTGCGGGTTTTCACATTGGCCTCTGATTTTCATTTTCTTTTTCCATTTTTTTTGTTTTTCTCTTTTTTCCTTTTTTTCTCTTTTTTTCCTTTTTCCTCTTCTTCTTTCTGAAAGCGAAATATTCTTCGATTAAATCCAAATTCGTAGGGTCAGGCAAGTTCTTGCCATCTATCTTGGTAAATATCAATGCCCCTCCAAGGATAAGGTCATTCCCAAGTTAACATCTATTTTCTCTGAGATTCTTTTGCACGGGAAGGATCATTTTCAAAACTAACTTTCCCTGATATGATTTTTTTGGGACCATCTTTTCGTCATCACTTCGTATATTGGTATATTTGACCGAGACGGATACTTTTCGACCACCTTTCTTCAATCAGGTTCACTTGATCATTGGAATTGAATTTATTCTCCTTTAACCGACTTCAACTCTGACAAAACTCGTGGAGAAGAAAACTCGACGGACAAAACCGCATTCACTCCATAAATCAACGAGGAAAATGTTGCCCCGATAGAGATTCTTATAGAGGCTCCCACTATCTTTTTTTTTGCGCCGTTCATTTTCGGGCGATATGGTGTTTAATCATGAACAGACCGGATGTTTCTGATATTGTGCCGCTATTTAAATTTAATACATCGTCAGATGTGATCCTTTTGGTATTCTATACTGACATAGAATTTGCTGGCTATTGATCTCGCGTCATTGGCATATGAAGCAGCTTCCGTCCACTTGGCAACGTAATCAACGACCACAAAAAGATGAATCGATACTCGTCAGAGGCTTTTGGCAAAATCAGCCTGACGACATACATGCCTCATATAACAGAAGATTATGGGTTCCACTAATTCTTTGCAATATGAGGTTTACTTCTCATCTTGTTTACTGTCATTAACAGATTAGGAGATAAGTTACAATATTGGTCCTCTTCAAGGTCTTAAGATCCCACTAAACACATATCTCGCTCAAAAAGAGATTTTAAGTTAGCAGCAGTACCGTTCATATCATTGATATCTGGAGACCTGTTATGTGCGCGAAGCAAGATCCGAAAAATAATAGAATCCAAGAATGTAATCATGAATGAAATGGCAATAAAGAAGAACAATTGTTTGAAATAAGAAACAAAGATGCATTTTATTGAAAATAAAGAATGCTGGACATAAGCCTATTTCACAAAAGAATTTTTATTGCCTTTAGGCTTAAAGCAACAAGTGTGTTTTGAATATTACTCTAGATTAACCCTAAAAAATACAAGAATCTCTTTTACCGTCCCATTGTTCAAAACACTCCAAGGTATACAAAGGTTAAATTTTCTTTTTCACATCCTCGATTATCGCATTTACCCCCTTATCAACATAGTTGGGTAACGAATTTTCTACACCGAATTGGTTGTCAAACTTTACAATGCCCATGTCGATAAGCCTTTCGACTAACTTCTTAAAAGGGATGTAATTTTTTATCGAGTGCCCCGTGATTCCCGCGTGGTATTCGCATTTGGCGTTTTCATTGTACCACTTTGGGTATGGAGGTTGCACGGGTTTCGAGTAGAACGGAGCTACCACACGCGCATCAAACAGATTTTGGTATAACTCCCTATAAGTCATCGGGATGGGAGTGAACTGGAGTTTTTCTGAGTTCAGCCTTGAACTGGATTCCAGCCTTAAGGTGCCTTAAAAGCTAGAAGTCATGGCTTTTGGCTGGCCTACGGTGACCAATTTGGAATACCCTTTGCTCACATTGTTCACTTCACATTTATTTCTCTTTGGCGTTGACCTTTGGGTGCTTACTCCTGTACCTATCTTCCCACATCTTACTGCGTTTTCTATCATCTCGCCAGACATTATTATATCTGGGAAGCTCATGGTAGTGTTTTCCAACATATGGTTAATGAACGGGGCTTTTAGAGTGTTGATGAAAAGCATTACTGTTTCCCTCTCCAAGAGAGATAGTTGTACTTGTGTGGCTACTTCCCTCCACCTTTGTGCATACTGCCTGAAGCTTTCGTTTGACTTTTTCCCCATGTTCTGTAGTGTGATCCTGTCAGGAGCTATATCTGTCACATGGTCATATTACTTCATGAAGGCCTGTGCTAAATTCTTCCATGATTTGACTTGAGTCCGACTCAGCTGATTGTACCATCTAGCCACAGTCCCAGTTAAACTATCTTGAAAACAGTGAATTAGCAATTGATTATTATTGACATATCCCGTCATTCTCTGATAAAACATTGTAATATGGGCTTCAAGACAACTGGTTCCACTGTACCTTTCGAACTCTAGCATCTTGAACTTTAGAGGAAGTATCAAATCTGGTACCAGACTTAACTCTTTAGCATCTATTCCGCATTGGTAATCAGTACTTTCCAGTGCTTTGAACTTCTCCTCGAACCATTTACATCGGTCTTCGAACTGTTTAGGAAGCTTCGCCTTTGCCTTTTCCACTTCTACCCCATCATCAAAGTCGGGGACATCAAGGGTTACAGGATGGTCTCTGGGGTATGAACTTGAACCTATTGGGAAATTTACTAGTGCTAAGGTACCGGATTGATACTGAGGTCTAATATTAACAGACACCTTCGATGGTTGTGCTTGGATGTTCATTGGGGCCAAGCTTGTAGGACAAACAGAGTCCTCATTGTCATTTCCAGCATCAACCATAAGGCCATTTCCTTTGTCAAAGCCTCCCTTAAACAACTGTGTCAGCTGGCTTATCATGTTGTTCTGTGATTCCAGCATGTTTTTCTAGGACTCCAGCATTTGGTCCCTCATCTCCTGCTGGATCTTAGCCAGCTGTTCTTGCATCTGAGCCTGCAGTTGGTCCTGCATCTCTTTTTGCGTCTGTTCCAACCTTTCTAACCTTTGATCCATATCCTTTGTTCTTCTTCGTGTATAGTAGCAATGTTCCAGGGTAACTATAATATGATCTCTAATTAATAGGGTTCTTTTGTGAAATTTAATGCACATGATGCAATGTAATGCAAATGCATGAAATTAATGAAAAAAAAGAGAGGCGTTGATTCTGAATTCAATTCCCTTAGAAGAACTTTTCTAGAAAACTAAATTCTTTACATAAAACGGACTACATATGCGACTTTGCCCTAATATTCCAAGCGAAGACACCAATCACTTTCTTCATATCTGGACGTTATGGTGAATTTTCCAAAAGGTGTCTCTATTAGCTCATTATTGCTTGATCTGGGCCATGATCCATTGCTCGCTTATACTCGTGATGCTCATTAGCTCCCTTAAGAAAGTCGAGACATGACGGCTCTCGCATGGTCCTTGTCAATTTGAATCCATCGGGTAAAGTTTTGCATTCCTCCGCGAACTATCAACCTTCTTCCGTTGTGTTTACTTGGACATATTTAGACAATCGTATTATAATCCACTTTATTAAGAAATTCGTTTCCTTATGACAAGCTCTTCTATTTAGCAATCGAATATTAATCAACACCTCATTTCTAAGATAATGCAATGCAATGCGATGCGATGCAATCATAAACAAAACGGAACACGTTAGTACAGGAAAAATAAACAACTTAGAACACCTATTTGGGTGACCACTAAGGTTTGGCGTAGCCCTAACTAGGGTAGGCTCCTAGGGTTCACTATATGTGGTTCAGTTCTAAAGAAAAGGTACCTAAACCAGCAGATTCCTTGATCCTCACCCATTATAGGATCATATGGACCAAGTTCGGTTCAGGGGGATACATTTCCTTATGCCCATGCGGAGGTGAAAACCTCACGAAGACATAAGTACGGATGTACCCCGAAAGCAATCCCCTAGCCCATGCGGAGGTGAAAACCTCACGAAAGCATAGTTTCTCACTCCCACTTAAGAGGTGTGACTACGACAGCCATGCAATATGATGCGAGAGCATATCAAAAGATTCAACAAAATAGAGCAAATTCAACAAGGCCATAAAAAATGCAATGCGAGGATCGTGTATTTAGAAAAAACACCGAACTTCCAAATTTCGACAAGAAGATAGAAAATAATCAATTTTACAGCTCGACTCTCTTATTGGTCCCCAATGGAGTCGCCAAGCTGTCAAAACCATTTTTTGAAAACGGGAATCGACTTTTGAAAACGAAAGTTGGGAGTCGCCACCAATCATTTTTGAGGTGTAATTGGGCCACCTTATAAAACATTTTGGTCCGCGAATTTGAAGAAAACGGGCTCGGGAGTCGGTTATGTATGAGGAAGGATTAGCACCCTCGACACGCCCAAAATTAGTACTTAATTGATTAATTGGTATCTTAAATGTCGAAAATTAAAGATTTGGACAGAGTTCAAAATGCGATCCTCCTTTTATTGGCTTTTAAAACATTTAGGTAAGTCAAATGTGTATTAAAGACCATCTCACCTCGAGGTAAAACATTACATCCAGTACGTTAGGACACAACATTTTTGACCCTCAGATGTGAGTTTGCCTTTAAAACGGGCGTTTTAGCTTAAAGAGGATATTCGAATATTCAAAACGAACAAAGAAAGCGAAACCCAGTACGTTAGGGCACGATCCTTTGATTCTTTAAATACCGAACATTGCCTTTATTTTGAAAAACCTTGAGAGCGAACCGGTAAAAGGATATTCAGATATTCAAAACAAACAAAGAAAGCGAAACCCAGTACGTTAGGGCACGATCCTTTGAATTCTTTAAATACCGAACATTGCCTTTATTTTAAAATCCTTACCTCGAGATAACGAAATGTCACATCCAGTGAGTTAGGGTGCAGCATCTCAAATTCCCGAAAATAAGCTTTTATTTTGAAACTCATGCGTCTTGTTTTCAAAATGGTACTCGATTACTTAGGATCGACGAGAAAATCGAAGCCCAATAAGTTAGAGTACAATTCCCTCAGAGCTCCTAAATATTGAGCATTGCCTTATCTTGAAGAAAAAAAATCATTTTTATGCATTTGAGTAAAGATGTAGCGTTGTAAAAAGATATGTGTAGTCGAAATATAGTGCACATGAATATGGAAACAATGATAATAAGGACAAAAATAATCACAGAGAAATAAGTAACAAGGTCAACAATATAATAAATAAATAAGTGGGAATTAATGAGAATTTAAATAATAAAATAAAGAGAAAAATTGAAACATAAGAAATAAAATGAGAGAAAAAATTAAAAAAATAAAAGAAAAAAATAAAAAGGGGTATAATAATAATAAATTTAAAAGGGTAAGAATAATATACTAATAATAATAATAATAATATGCTAGTAAAAAAAAGTAAGATTTAATAGTAATATAATAATGAAAAAACAGTATTAATAGGAAGTAAAAAAATGATAGTATTAGAAATCCAAAATAAAAATAATATGAATAATAGTAATATAGTCACAAAAATAATAAAATTTAATGATGAAAAAAATAATAGTAATACGCGAATAAAGGAAATAGTAATAATTATAAAAAGACTAGTAAAACAATAGTAATAATAGTAAATAATAATTAAAATATAAATCATAATTGTAACAATAAAAATAATAATGCAAAAAAAATAAATCTAATAATAATAAATATAAAACTCAAATTAATTAATTTAATGGCAAAATAAAAAAATAAAAAACGGTTTAAATTGAATTAAAAATAGCAATTTTGGGGCAAATCAAAAATAAATGAAGGGAAATGGACTAATTTGAGCGTGCGAATAACAAAGAGGGACCAAAAGGGAAACAACCCCTACCCTCCAAAACGCACAGCTTCAAGGAGCCCAAAATGCAGTCAAAACAAACTTTAGGACCCCAAAGAAAATGAAAACTTAATTGCAAAACAATAAAAAACGGAAGGGCTAAAAGCAATTGGACGAATTTAGAACAAACAAAACAATTGAACTGAAATGGACAAAATTCTCACGTGATTGAAAGTGGAAAGAAAATAATTCAATTCCAATAGGAATAGAAAAAGAGAATAATCTAACTCCAAATTGACGTAAGAATACCAAAAGTACTCCCCCAAAGAACCAGATACCCTTATTTATATACACGAGATTTACTAAAAATAGCCTAACTAATTTAATAATAAAATAAAATAAAATAAAATAATATCTTTCTATTTTTAGCCTTTTACCAAGTCAACAAAATTGAATAATCCCTTGATTTTCTCCATCTTTTTGATTTGGCCACAATTTAATAATTGTCTTTCAATTTGACCCTTTTTGGCTTCGATTATTATTTTTTCGGGCCCAGGCCAAAATTGGCCTATTACAGATCCCAATAAATGTTTTGGGCCTTGAGGGCCCATACAAGGTTCCTTAAAGATAATTTCAGTTAATGAATAGTAAATGACTCAATTAATCAGAAAATGTTCTGTTCACTCCGGTAATACCTCATAACCCAGCTTCGGCGGTGAATACGGGTTAGGAGTGTTACACTCCTGGTCATGACGTCATTCTGTTTCTTCTCTAATTTGTCCGAAAATAGGAGGCACACCCCAGAGTTTAATGTTGACTAATATAGTGTTTTAAAATCGGTATTTACTATAATTACTATACTATTTAAAATCAATTTTCACTATAATTGATATCAATTCTTACGTTAGGAATAATTTTAATAGCTTATTTTCATTTTTATGTATTTTGACTGCATGGGGCCTAACTAGGGGTTGGTAGGGGTCCCGACTCTCTTAAAATAGAAAAATTTTCATTTAGACTCTTTAGAATTTTTAAAATTTTAAATTAGTAAATAAAAAATTACACTTTGTCCTCCTAAATTGATAAAATTTGATTTAATCCTTTAGAAGTTGTAAATATACAAACTATTAAAACGGTGAAATTACAATTATATAATTTACTATCGTAAAAATTATAATTTAATTTCGACCCCTCTTTAAAAAAAAATTTGGTTTCACCCCGCTTATAAGTTGTTTCGTATCTTACGCTTATAAATTAAATTAGGTTTTCAATTATGTTTTATGATTATAATTACATGTTGATTTTATTTTCAAATATTTATAAAATTTTTACTTAAATAAAAATTACTGTTTATGCGTAAATGTTTAATTGGTCACACACAGTATATTTTGAAGTGATCTATAACTGAGTCTTACTTGTTATTATTATTATTAAAAACTTAGCTGTAGAATATATATTAAATTAATTATATTATTACTATTTTTTCATTCTATATGCTCATAATAAGGGAAAAAAACAAAACCATCATATTATTTAATACAAAAATTTAAACTAAAAAAAAAAAAACCAGCTGATGCAAACTACAAAAGAGATATTCAAATTGGGCTAAAATACAGGGTATTATGAAGAGATATTACAAACTAATAAAATAAAGTGTCATAGAGAGATTGTGGAGAATAAAATCAAAGCATATTTCATAGAATTATATTTTAATCCTCAATATGATAAAAATTTAATTATTTTTTTAAGAATTATGAAATAATAAAATTATATTTTAACCTCTTAAAAATTTATAATTAAACTCTCTCTAAAAATAAAAATTTGGTTTTGTCCCTAATGATGAAAGCGTTAAATAGTTGGAATGACGAAAATTATTAATTATGTTTCATTTAATCATCTCATTATTATATATGCTATTTTTGACACAGTACTTAAAGCTACTCCCAGTTACTTCTCAATCTATAAATAAAAAGATAATACACTTTAGCACACTTATACCTAATTTTCCTGTATTGATAACAATACTCGAGTCAATTGAATAAAAACTTAATCCACAAACCCTAACTATTATTGAGTATCAGTTGGTACAATTATTTCATAATTATATATATATATTTTATTTTATCATTTCATTGAGAGCGAAGCACGGGACACCTGCTAGTTACATTAAAAATAATATTCATGACAATAACAAAAAAACATTACATTAAGATTATTTTTCATAATTTTTATTTTCTTTGACCTATCATATCAATAGATATAAAGCCCATTTGGTTTTTACATATTGAGCTTATAGATATATTCTATATATTCGGCTTATAGATATCTAGGCTTTTGCACTAACAACACGGAACGTTAATCTTAGGATCGACATAAATTTAAAAAAATATAATTTTTTGAATAAATTCATGCATTAATTAATTTTTTTATAAATTTAAGTGCTAATTAAATATTTTTAAACAAGTTCATAGGTTAAACTATAGTTAATCTTTAAAAATTAATATCATTCACAAATTAGGGTAATATGTGTGATAAAATATAAGTTCATGTATCGACTAAGTAAAAAAAAATCATATATTAAATAAGTAGTTTTGAATAAATTCCAAAATAAAAAATTTAATATATATACATATTATAGTAAGTTTTTAGAGCAAACGAAGAAAGTAGACCAATGAGATTTTTTTTTAATTTTTTCATATTTAGGTTATTTATAATTATTAAATTTTATAATTAACCCTTAATAACAATTTCCCTTCAAAATTCAATCTCAATGCTTAAAGTAAAATTTGTAATATTTTCACATTAAAATTATGTATAATTTTTTAAATTACATAATTAAATCCTTCATATTTTTTATAATTAAAGTTATTCACAATTTTAATGTTTTCACCACTCTCAATACTTGCAACATCATCAAATTTAATATTTAAAATTAGGTAATATTTTACTAAGTAAAAAAAAACATTTTCCTTATTTTTTAATTTTAATTAAATTTTAATTATGTTAATAAATATTTTTATTTTTTCTATAAGGATTTTCATAAAATTAATTTAAATATATATTTTATTTTACATCGTCACTTTTAATAAACATTTTTTTTCAAAATCATATTAGAAATATTTTTTATAATTTTTTCCAGAAACATAATTTTAAAACAGTTTTTAAATTAATTACATTAAATATTTTTAAATAATTAAAAATAGTTTCAAAAATATTTTTAAAACGAGTGTGCAAAATCAAATATTTATTCAATAAATTAGTATTATGCATTATTATTTTTAAATTAAGATAATCAATTGAAAATATATATTTGATATTAAATACAATTAACCCATGCACTGCAAACAGAATTAATATATATCTGTTTTTAAATCAAATTAAAAATTTTAACTGAATTAATTATGATAGTTGAGCGATTAATTTGATTTTAGCAGAAGTATACATATCTGACGAACCTCCGCAAAGCATTCCAAGAGTGAGAGAAACACAAAAATCATATTAATCTTCCAAAGCTTAACAAAGATATTCCCAAAATTAGTTCCACATCTTTCCCAAGCTGTGCTCAAATTTTTAAGTTCTAAATAATTTTGTCAATAGATGCTGTCCAGAATAGTGCTTAAATTATCCTACCGCTAAGAATGCTGCTACCTGCAATACTGTCGCAAGAACCGTTGTAACAAAGAACGAGGGTCTATTTATTGCCGTTGGTGTATTCCTAAGTTTGCCTCTGGATGTGATTCTCGAAATGCAGCTGAGAGGATACAGCGTAAAATATAAAGCAAATCATTACGAAAACAGTTAAAAGATTCAAATAAATTTCTGACAAAATGCTACAAATGTGTATCTAAACCAAAAAAAAAAAAGAACATACTGCACATGATTATTCTTCTATTAACAATAACCTGTACCGCTCACCGACTCTGAGCTAACCCTAAGGTAGTAGTTGAACATAAAGGTGGCCGCCTAAACTGCATGGATTGGACTCCCACTTGAATTACGTGACGACGGATTGGCATGGAATGCAGACTGTCTGGATGAACCATCAAGTTTCAATGAAAGTGAGGATGGGCCATTATCACCGATAGATTCTCCCAAGCTCAGTTTCGACATGCCCACCAGCTCATCCACGTTGATCGGGCTCTTTGAATGTACTGCTGTTGGCTTCACCACTTCATGCATGTCGGTCTTGGTTGGTTCTGTGTTGTAACCCATCCAATATGGAAATGAAAATGGATAGAATGGTGGGAAGTAAGCAGGATATACTACTGGGTAACAGGGTTCGGAGATCTCCAATGTTGGATGAGGAACTGGTTCCCCCTCATTTGAGTTGTTGGAATCCATTGATTCGTCTTCTTCATCCAATGGAGGAGGAATAGGCAACTGGTCAGTGCTCTGCGTTTCATCCAGTGGGTGGTTTGCAGTGAACAAATCCGGTGATACCATTGGTGTGTCACCCGACTGCAAGAAAGTGATGAGGAAAATGATCAATTAGACAAATTGCATCCAGAAACCAATCCACTGAAGAATACTAATATGGACATAATAAGTAATTGGTATAAACCTATTATCTCTAGAAGAACCAAGTTAGAATAACCGCACACCCCAAAATAACTAGATTAAAATAAGCTATGCTCACTAGACTTGGGTGTGAGCGTCAGAATCAAAATCCCCATTCAGTTGCACCATCGTCTACTAGCCAACACACCTGACCAACGCCAGCTTCATCTACCACAAACAAAACCCTTTATTGCCTAACCCCAACTATCAGCCTCACCACTACTTCAACTCTTAACTCACCTTCATCTCCCTCCATCTCAACCAATGTCCTTCACTGATTAATTCCCAGCCAAACTAACACTTAACCAAATTTAAAAAAGTTCTTCACGGCCCAAAACCACCAAATCAAGCCCCTGGACAACTTCCCACTCTCGACCCTTCACCATCCTCACCCTCATCCTCAGACTGAATCCCAAAGCAGATATGTCCAACGTTTTCCAAGTTCTTCCACGTTTTCTGATGGTCACTGAAGGGTCACAAATAACCCAATCCCATATCTGAATATCTACGGAACATAAATATCACGCATAGAAACTTCAAGAAAACACAAAAGACAGGAACAACTGCAGCCTCCCATTTGATATGTGTGGGAAAATAAAACACCCAAGTATTTATTCTCAAAATCAATATTTGTAGGCAAACCAAGTGCACTAACGATAAATTCCAACAATAAAGAAACAAAATCTTCACAGGCAATAAATTGAAATCTCAAGGATATATTCATCGTATTCATAGTCATTCCTACTCCAATTTCTTATAATAATCAAAAGTGACTGGAGATTCAAATGGTCAACCAAAATTTTTGGAGTCAATAGTTGTTGTTTATATATGAAAATTGAAGTATCATTCATAGAGAGAAGGGTACTAACTTCATCTGCTACAATATCAAAAAGGCTGGAACGTCTTTTTCTCCTAGAAACGTTGGACTGCCTGATGAAATATTTCTGAGCATGGCTAGCCACTTGAGTAGGAGTCCTTGATATAACATAATTGCGAGAGATTCCACGCCAATCACCTTTCCCAAGCTTTTGCAGTCCAAGTAGAAACATCCGATGCTCCTCTTCAGTCCATGGGACACCTGCAAAACAAATTATAACTCAATTAAGTAACTGCAGAAACTACAAGGTTGCTATACTATCACTTTGATAAATCAATATCTGGAAAGCAGTCACCTATCCATCACTTTACTTTGAAAATTCTAGACTTCTCATGTCAACTGCGGCAGATCTATGATCAATTTTTTTAGAGGATCATCCAAAAATAGAAAAATGTAAGCAACCACCAAGCACAAATATGTGTTTGTATGTGTGTAAACATTATATTAAGTTCAAAACTCAGTGATACTAAATCTGATAATCACTCCTTTGGAAAGGGGGGACATTCAACCCCGTAAACTTCATATCATTAATAACCAACAAATCTTTTGGATTAAATATTTCAGATTATATGCATCCCATCCCAGTGCTTACAATCTTTCCTTGTCCACCATTTCAAATATCTTTACATATTCTACATCATCATTAAAGGCTTTAAGTTATCCGATCCATTTCTTAATTCATCAACAACCCACTTTACCGCAATCAAAAGAAAAAAAAACAATTTCACCATAAAAAAACAATTTTACCTTTACTTCCTGAACTATGTAATCCTAGAAGCATGAAAGTAAAAACTAAAAATGTGAAAATCCCACAAGATCACAGTACTCGGAGCAATATATATATATAGTCAAAGCAAATACTTAAAGACTCGGAACTGAAGTCGGAACAGTTTCTCATACCATCACTCATAGTCCTAAATTAATTACCCACCACATAAAAACTTCAACAATAAAACAAATAATGAAATTACGTAAAATAAGCAAAAAAAGAAGAGAGAATCAAATTAACCCTTGAAAGAATGAAACCTTTTTTCCTATCACGACTCGAAGACGATCCAGGGACAAAATCCTCGGAAGCATAACCATCGGCGTGATCCGGACCTTCACCGGGCGAACCCGACCCATTCCCGTTATGCCCGGCAGAATTCGACCCGGCGAATTGGGATAAGTTACTCATACTGGCACTCTTCCGAACCAACCCGTCAGTCAACCGAACTCCGAACAACTTGACACCACGATTCGGGCAGGTTCTGGAGTTGTGCCCGTTGTGACTGCAATGCGAGCAGCGACGCGTCATTTCTCAGAGGCCGGGTGATTTCGTTTTGGATCAGATCAGAGATAGATATGAATCGGATCTTTGACGATTAAGATCCGAACAGCATGCGAGTTAGGGCTTCGCTTTTGAACAAAAAAAAAAGGACCAGGCTTTTTTTCCCCGTTATTTGGTTCCTCACTGCGGCTGTGTTATTTATAGGAGAGAAAAATGGAAAGACAGACAATATCCATACGATGATATTATCATGTTTTTATTATAGACGAAATGAAATGATCCGGCGTTGCGTGGGTGTAAGAAATATCAAGGATCTTTAAGCCGTTCCTTTGGTCAAATTGGTGTGATTGATAAAATCATGCCACCGGTGTGGGAACTTTGCCTTCAATATGAGTTTTATCTTTTTATTTCTAGAATTTGTCACACAGAATGTGGGGTTAAAAAATATATTATATAAATTTATATATTAAATACTATAGTTAAAATAAAGAGAAAGTTATTGATAAACCACATGATAGTGTTTTGTAATTATTTAGGCAATTTTGTATTTTACACCAAATGTTTTGGTGTCTGAAAATATATATAAAAACATATTCTCTTACCAATCTTTTTATTTTTTATTTTTTAATTTGATGATATGAAGCAGACTTAATTTTATGGCACATTTTCCTTTAAGGCATAATAGAAAAAATATATTCTTTAAAAGACAAAACAACATTTCAGCCTTACTAAAATTTTCACTAATTATGCATTACTAGAAACAAAAAATAAATAAATTTAAATTACATTCAGATGCATTTTTATCTTCGGTGGAGTATGTTTAAAGTACTTTTTATTTCAATTACACCGTTACAATTCTTTTGAATGGCTAGGTTTACTGTAGTGAAATTTTTATTTTATCCTTTTCACTTTTTAACTTTATTACTAAAATATTATTTTTAGTATAAATATAATTAAATTATTATTTAATATCTACTTTTTTTAATGGATTCAAGTACAATGCTTTTCTATTCCCTAAAATAATATTTAGCATTGTTAACTATAGAAATAATTTTAAATGATTATAAAACTTTTAATTAAAATATTTATGAAGATATTGTTATAGATTATTTTATTAAATAAAATTACAATTTCATTTATTTTTAATGATTTTATAAAAATAAAAATTTGTAAGTATTAATGTAATGCCAATCCAAATACACACCTTACCACTGTTTCTAATTTCATTGTTATAGTATTTAATTTTATCGTACAGTAACTAATCTCACTGTCACTATTATTTTTAACTTCGCTGAAAGTAAACGTACCGTTCATCAAACTAAACATAATGAAATGACAAGTAAATAATTCTTAACTGGTGTCTATAATACAAATTAAGCAAACCCAAATATAAATTATTATAACTCGAAATTATAAATTTTATTATCAATTTAACTATTTAATTATATCCGACATAAAAAATGTTATTATAAATAACAATTTAACTAATTAATAAAATAATAAAAATTACAAAACGAGTACCCTGCAAATTTGAAGAGTTATATATTACTTCATTAATGGTGGGAAGAGAAAGACTTTATAATGATACGTGTACGGAGAGAGATGTTCCTGGAAACAAAATAATTTTTTTCAAAAAAAAGAGTGGTTGGGTAGATATATTTGGATACGTACACGTGAAATTTTAATATATATTTTAAATTACTCATAATCCTGATTAAATCAATATATATCAATACCCTAAAATTGATAAGCTCCAATACTGTCGCAATAATAATAATACTAAAAGTTATTGAAAAGTATATTCTAGCGTATAATAGCATATAAGATAAGTTGTCGCCCAAAAATAAATGGACTTATTACACAGCTTTTGGTTGTGTTTTATCCCTCTCTCTTTGTGGCCACATTATTATACAAAGCTTTATCCACTTTATCCAAAATCACAAATATTTTATCAATTATTTTTTCCATTTAAAACGGACCCAGCAGAAGAAAAAAAAAATTTTTATTGTACTAGCAATCTTTTTAGTGGGTCATATTATTACTCTATGGTTCAGATAACCAAAATTAGATGTTAATGACGAATTATACGTGTCTTAGACTTTTTTTTTTTCTTTTGGTTCATGAAGATTTGATAAGGTTTAACCTTTTTTCCTTTTGGTTTTTATCCAGCAATTATATTTATTGTACTAAAATATTGTTTTTATTTGGTTTCATAATAATTTAATATAGAATTGAAATTTTGACAAAACAATTTATTTTAATCACACTTCAAAGTGAAACATTAAACATTAACTAGCAAGTTAAAAGAAGAAAAATAATTTTGACCCAAAGTTTTGGTGTAGATGATAATGCTTTAGATTATTAAAAAGAAAAAAGCAGGCAAAGGCAAGAAATAAAAACAAAAAGCATGAGAAAATGGTGTTGGATATCTTTGTCTGTCGGTCTCAAGTTTGACGGCATGTGTAAAAATGCTGCCAACTGTTGAAATAGAGGACATCAATGCAATGAGTCCACGTGATTACCCTCAACAGATGTACGGTCATTATCCTATTTCAACCACACACGGTTATTTTATTTCTGTATCTCATCCGATTTCCATAAACCCAGATTAAGGTGTAGTTCTTAAAAGTATTTTTGGAAAAAAATAGTCTTGAGAAAAAACTAAAATTTTTAGTTAAAAAAATACTTTTGAATTAATATTTTATTTGAGAAAAATATTTTTCTCTCAAAAAGAAATTTAATTATAAATATTTTTATCTCAAAAATACTTTTAAAAAATATTTCTAAACTAACCCTAAAATCAAGCTTGAATTGAATCGAATCCTATACCAAAGGTAAAATTTTATCTTTTTTCATTTATAACAACTTTAATTTTTTCATTTATAATATTGAGAACCGAAATTTCTCTTAAGAATTTTAATTCTTTATAGCTATATTTTATTTTATTTTTTATAATCTAATTATAAATTCTAATCATATCTATTTTTTAGACACAACTCCTAAAACTACTCATAGCTCCTCCCAAACTTATAAATAAAAATAATAATATACTTCAACATATTCAAACTTTTATTTATCTTACAATCAGCGGCAGCATCTTTAAATTTTAATACCAAGTCTATAGACTTTACTAGCTGACAAGTATCACCTTTTTTTTTTTTTTTTCCTATCAATGATATAAATATAAACAACCTTTATACAAGATAATTTACATCATAAGGTATTAAATCATATTTATCTGTTAAAACTATTTTCTATTTGTTTCAAATAGCAACCCCCGATACTTTACAATGCAAATAAAATCCAATAATTTAACCTTTTAACATTCATCATGTTCAATGTTAAATGAGTTTCATTCCCTTCAAACTATAGACCAAAAAAAAAAAATCTTTGACTGTGGATGTAATTGGTTGACAACTTGTTAAATCCAACTGCAATATTACAGCTCTACGTTCTGTTTCAGTTATCTAACATTCAACATTGGCCAGATAGTAACATTCAATTATCTTGATACGGGAAGGAACAAGAAGTCTTGAAAAGAATACAAAAATTATGGTTCATCCTTCATTAATTGATGCATTTAAATTATCAAAGACCTTTCGTTTCTCAAACTTCATATCAAGAAGACAAAGTATGGTTCATTACCTGCCCCTCGGAATTTTTGATATTCATGACTTCTAGACAAGAGAAGAGCTGTACCTTGTTCTCAAATAAAAAGGGTGGCAGTTGCTACACAAGCGAAACTACTCCCCCCCCCCCCCCCCCCACCCCCAAAATAAAATTATAGGGATCTGGTCGCTTTAGGTATGGGAAGAACGAGAATCAGGTAACAGAATGGTGAAATACATGGCCAATGAAGCTCTTTCATCTTCTCGTGAATCTCCTCCTTCTATGTCCCCTTACAGGGGTTGCACCAACTTCCATGGTTCTGTCGGGGCACTGTTCTTCATCATCGCTCGTTTCATCAGATCTCCATCTTAGCCCCACATATGCATTTCTGTTCTCCGAAGATCTCTCTCCATGGCTGCAAATATTCAGAAATAGGAAACAAAATGACAAAATGATATAGGAAAACTTTCCCCCACCTGATGCTAAAAGGACGTATAGAATCATTCAAAGAACAACACGGAAGACTGCAAGAGTAAGAGAATGAGAGTAGAAATCAAAATCTTACCTCCAAGAGACATCCATTACGTCTTCAGTAGGAGGTACATTCCACCCCCCGTCATCTCTATCTGATTGACCCCTCTTACCAGAAATATTTGAACTTAAGTTATTTGCGGCACCTTTAAACAATCCAAAGTTACTGCTAGGTGTAGAAGCAGGATTAGCCGTCACTCTTCGGGAATAAGGAGGACTTGGATTGTGAACTTGGCTAACAAACCCATTTTGCTCACCCTCTGAAATGACTTTATCAGATTGCTTTTGTCGTAGGTGTCTGTTTGAAAGGTCTCTTGATGAACTCTGATTGATACCTTTTAATGGTGTAGCATATGTGGGATTTACACGATGAATTCCAGGACCTGAGATGTTATCAAAATTGAAGTTTTTGCCAATTTCAACATTTGATACTCCTGCATCTGCAAATAATCTCCCCTGGAGTATTGATGTAGATCCATGGTTACCAGCTTCAACATGAGAATTGTTGACATACCCATCCAATATTCTAGGAATTTCAGAAACGGGTGGTCTCAAAGGAGTCGCCATATGGTCTGGGCGTAGAACAACAGAATCAGAAGTGGACGGAACCAACAAACTTGCTGATTTTGGAGAACCAGATCTTGTTGGCATTTCATCCTCTTGACCAGAAGCAACTACTATATCAGGCAATGTTCCAGTCTTTACTTGTTGTAGGACTTCGGGAAGCAATTCTATGCCTTTATCCTATTGAAGATGGAGTAAGCAAGTCAGTAGATACGTTATAAAATCTACTTATTACACGTAACCTTCAAACTTCACCAAGAACGGTAAAGAAATGATGAAATGATAGAATTTAATTTCTTTTATAGCAGCAACAATGACTGTCGAAGTTAAACAGACTTACAACCAATTTTTTTCTCCTCTGACGATGTGATTCCATTCTTGATAGAGCTTCTAGAAATTCTTCATTGCCAGAATGAGTTGAAATGAAGTCTTCTTCCAAGCTCCAAAGTTTAACATTTACTTGATATGCCTCAACATACCGATACCGCTGGATTAGTAACAGAAAGCAAGTAAATAAACTCTGGTAATACAATAATACATGGAAAGAATCATCTACTTAACCTAGAAGGGAAATACTCCTAAAATGATGTTAGAACCCATTGGATCAGCCCAAAATTGAAAATTTTAGAGCATCTGACAGTAAAAATGAGAATCACAATAACAATTTAAGGCCTAAACATAGGCAAAGTACTCAACTGTATACAGTAACCATAAGCCCAAACCTAAATTTTCTACCATTTAAAGCAATGGTATCTGGATATCTGGATATTGAGTTAAAATAACATAAGACAAGATGATATCCTTTCATTGATCCTCCGTAGCTCCGTACATTACCTGAAGATAGAATACAACAAGGAGACTTCCAGTACTAGTTGTCGGGTCATCACTGGCACAATCTAACAGGCATTTGTGGATATATTTCTCCTCTTCACCATTCCATGGTAACTCAATTATTCGATCAACCATATTCCTCCTAATACATAAACAACAAAATTCGGTGACCAATGCTTCTAACCAGTCCATCCAGGACCTGCTTTGACCTTTCAAGTCATCAAATGCATCGCCACTGAGTTCATACTTGAACTTCTTTTCCCGGACTTTTGCACAGAGCATTCGCTGATATGTAAATGCTTCTGTCAAAAGCCCACACTCCACTTTCACCCGAACAATGGTAACAGCCTCACTAAGTGAAACCAACTGTGATCCGCCATCACGACCAGACCAGCGTATCATCATTTGCGCTGCCTTAGGATTCTGCCTTTCTAACAGAACTTGTGCAATCTTTGGATGAGTTTCTGGGCCAGATATCTCAGGGAGAAGTTGACAAGATTCCTGAGAAATATGATTGTAAAAAAAATCAAAATGCAGAACTATATTAAAAGTGAGTAGCAAACCTGGAAGGGCAGACAATAGTTCTTCACTGTCATCCCGAAATTAAACAAGGATGGTGGTTCCACACAAGAAACGGACCACGATGATATGGTAAATAATTCATTGGGTACATTAAACTCCAAACGTTTCTTTTGGGTTTAGCAAAGAGGAGTTAAGAGGAACTATATTAGTTCACTCAGATATTAATATATTAGAAGTTAGCACTCACAATTAAAAAAAAAAAAAAACAACCCTTTATTCTGGGTGAAAATAGAACCTAACATGGACAGTAAAATCCACTGCATAGCAAGTAAGAACATTTTGCAATATACAAGTCTTATGAGTACAGGTACAATTTCCATCAAAACTTAGGCATGCATGTTAGAATTATAATTAGTTTAGCAATATGCTTCAACAAAACTTTCTTAAGCAAGCTGGACACTCCTACCAATCTAAAACCACAGCATAATTTAATAGCAATAGTAATCATCACACTACTCCATTTAATGAGGTAGTGAGTGGCAGAGAAGTTAACGGTCAAACATCCTAGGAAACATTTATAAAATTAACCTGAAATCCACACACAGCAAGTGTGGGAACTTAGACCTAAACAAACTTTTATAAGAACAGATACAGAAATTACCAGCAAAGCTTCATCTGAGTGGTCATCCAGAAGACAGAAAATGAATGACTCAAGTAAGGAATGCCTGTTGATGCCAAAGGAGGCTGCAAAGTCATCAACAATGTCCCTCCATTCTTCCTTAGGCCTACTCCAATGCCGATCAAACAGGTAATACACAAACTACATCTCAGTTAAGAAAACCTAAAGGAGTGTGCCCAATAAAAAAAGAAAAAAAAAAAAGTCCAATCAACAGAAGAACCTTTAAGGAAAATAAAGTTAGAAAGAGAAGGATACAATCGCTTGCTTGGCAACCACCAAATCAGAACCACCACGTAGAAAGAGGATATCCACAGCAGCTCGAAGATTTTCAAATGGATAATATCCTGTAATTCCCCCTATTTTAGACTGAAGAAAGGACAAGGCCCCATTCTTCTGCAAAAATGCAAAGTCTGACTCTTCTCCTATCTCCTCGTATATGTCAAGATTTTCTAGTGCATCCTCAATGAAAAGAGAAGCTTCCTGTCCAGTGGAGTTGGTTGAGAGATCTAACACATCAGGCGGAGGCCACGCCCGCACGATTGCAGCTGATTTCCTTTCACGGACATGATTACGCCAGGATATGAAATCAGCATGACGAGACCTCACTTGTTCCAAGAAGTGGTGCCTTATACACCATATTGTGATCTCAAGATGCTGAAAATTAAAACAAATATTGTGGAAAATGGTGATTATTGCATGACCTTAAGATTTTATATTTTGTTTATTTTGCCTGGTGAAAGGTCAAAATGAATCTTCAATGAAATTAATGATACAATAATGTACAGTACTAAAAGACAAAAGGTGGACATAGCAACATTGTCATAAGAAGTTCAAATAAGAGCAATGATCAAATGACAGCCATTAATTTCTCACAAATTCTGAACTCAAACAGCTATTACTCTTTACTCAGCTGCTTTTCATGATTGCAGGTTCTGAGACTTTGCTAAAATCACATTGCTCTTAAATTATGCTAAAATATGATGAACCATTCGCTTAACTGAATCAAACCTGCTTTGTCTTCAATATACTCTCTTGAAGGTGGTGCAAGTCATGAAGCTGTGCTGAAAGACGGCCCTTGAAAGAAGACTCCAAAACTTCAAGTACACTGGATAAACTGGTCAGACGTACAGAAAATTTTAGAAGCAAACCCAACCGATTTTTCATCTCTTCTATCTCAAGATAATCTGATAAAAACAGTTACGGAACACCCAACAAGCATTGTATATACAAATTACTAAAATAGCATAGTTCTCAAAGCATTTCATAAATTTTCAAGGATACATATACGCTGAAGTTCTGTTGCCATGTTTTTAAATGTCCGCTTAACCCAATCCTTAACAACCTTCTCATCCAGCAACAAAGCAGTAACAACATCACTGGAAACAGCAGTTTCGTCCATACATACATCTGTAACATCTGTTGTTTTCTGTTAAAGGAAGCATGACTTTCTAAAGCACAACCAAGGCAGCTGTATTCAGGATATGTTATAAAAATATGAGCAAATCCCTACAAGGCTAAAAGGTGCCCAAAAATTAAAATAGCAAAAGGATACAATGACAGACCAACGAAACCAAGTTATTCTCCAAGGCTACATCAAAAAAAGAATAAAGTCGTTGAACATCAGCAGTAAGTTGATTATCTCTATCTTCTTTATTTTGAAACCTCTCATCGCATCTTCTAGAGATAAGGCCGGCATCTATGCATTCATCAAAAAGGCGATGACGAAGTCTACTGTTACCACTTTTTATCAATGGGGTTCTACAAATTGGACAAAGATCACAGCGTTGACTACATTCCGCACAAAGAGAAGCATGTCCACATGAGTTCAACGCATACTGTACATAACGACTACAGCTTCTTAAGTCTCTAGTTGCTCGACAGTACTCAATTTTCGCCTCATTAAATAACTCACTAAGGTCGATAGATGCCAAGTGTTCCAAAGCTTCCTGAAATTTAAATTAAAAACTTATATAATTTCCCATACTAAAAATCTCCAATAAACAGTACTATCAGGCTGTATAATAAATTTATAATTTATTCTAACATTGCATAATCAGCTATATATTCACTTCCAACTTTTTTTTGAAGAATAAATCCACTTAATTGAACCTAAAACCCTAGTATTTGCACACACAAAAAGGGGTTCGTAAAGCCCGATTCTATGCAAGCAAATGTGAGCTTAGTTTCCTTATTACAGTAACAATACAAGCAGCAAAAATAAAATTAAGAAGTCAAACCCAAAGAAACGTAAAGGCGCTAGGGTTTTTGCAGTAGACAGTTAGGGAAGAGTACCTGAACGGCTTGGCTACTGAAGTTGGGTTGAAGAGAAAGAACGGGAGTTGGTGGCCTAAAGGTGCCGCCATTGCTTATTGAGCTCGAACGGAAAAAAGGACCGTTGATTTCCGGTTTCTCCATTTAGTTCTCAGTTCTGGTGAAGGATTTGCCTGGGAAAGAGCGAGTAAAGTTTGAGAGTGTTTTCAAGCCTTTAAGGGCTTAGGGCTGGGCTAATTGAGCTGCAATTTAAAATTAGAAAACAAAAATAGGGATAGAAATTATATTTTATTATTACTATATACCGAAATTTGAAATTAAAATGCCAGCGAAATCGGCGTTTTCGGGTCGAGTCGGAAGGGCCAGGTAGCCCAAGCTCAGTACTTTTTGTTCATATCAAATTTTGCTATTAGACCATGTACTTTGTATAAATTATAGATTTAGTACTTGTACTTTAATTTGATCAATTTTAATACTTGTACTTTTCAATTTTTAAAATTTTAGTCCTGATAAATGGTGATAGTTAAATTTGTTTGATAAAATTATGTCATTAATATTGTATTATGTGTAAAGTTATAAATTTAGTCTATGTTCACTAATTGAATAATCTATAGTGTCGCTTTTCATTTTTGAAATTTAAAATTTTAATTTTAATGCAAATGACAATTGTAAAATCTATTAACTGGTTTTTTTGGAGTAATCTTTAAAAATAACAAATAAACATAGCCTCCACGTGGTTCGGTCAAGTGTAATGTGTATGCAGCGGCATTTTTGCGAGTTGATTTCACTTCTTTTGTTGTTTTACTTTGAGACAATGAGAGTCGTTTTATTAAGAGTTGATCTCATTTTGTTAACATTCAGTTGGAGCCTCATTTGGTGAAGATCTTTGTTGTTAGAGTGACATTGTCTTAGCTTTAACATTTAAATTTTGACTCTATCACTGTTGAATTTGATTATCTACAAATTATTAATGTCTTGAATTCTAAGATAAGGAATGATTTTGAGACTGTCATTTCTTTTTAAATCTCAATTTAATGATTTATTCACTGTTTGAATTCGAATGGATGATAATAAGGTGGCTTATAGCTGAGCTCAAGTGACCTTATCTCATGCACCCTCTTCTGTTTCTGATGTTCCATTAACTTTATTGTTGGCTTTACTTTTTGTTATTATTAGAGAGCCATAGAATAAAAAAGGAAATAAATAAGACTGGACCTGATGTTTAGATGTTTCCTCCTTATCACCTAGCTTGTGCTTGATTATTTTTTATTTTTATTTTAATTGATAGTTGATTTAAAAAAAAATATTTAGCGATTAATTTAAAAAAAAACGACCAAAAAATATTAATTTTAAAAAATTATTGTTTTTATTGAAATCTTAACATGTGTAGTCAGTTTAAGGTCAAAAGTCATGATGCCGTTAAAAAGAACAACAATATAGAATTTTCTTTTGGTTTAATTATGATTTTAGTACGCTGTTTTATTTTAATTTACATAATTTGATTTTTTATTTTTATAATTCATTAATGGGTTTAAATTGATAATACCATTAAATGATTTTATTAAAGTGATGACGTAACTTTAAAAAATAATATTAACATTCAATTTATATGAAAATTTATTATTAATTAAATATAATTTATTAAAATTTTACGTGATCTAATAAAAAAAATTCATGTTATTATTTTATGTGTAACAGCTAATAGCAGATTTCAATACAATAGAGGGACTAAAACTAGAATTAAACTAATTTTCCTTCCGGTACACAAATGTGAATATAGAAAAGATAAAGGCCAAACTCGTAATAACGTAAAATCCCCTGAGCGATCCCGCTTTCTTATAAATGACCTACGCAAAAGATACTCTTATTTCTCAACAAACGTATGTGATATTTTCGTCGTGTTTCGATGCTCTGCGTTTGCTCCGTCACTCGCCCCACCGTGTGTGCTTCGTGCTGCTGTCAGTGTATTAGAGTTTAGGAAGCCTCGTCGTTTTATGTAAAGTTGTTTCTTTTCATACGTTTCGTTTTTCGTTTTATTGTTACGATGGAAACTGAAACTATAAAGTCACGGCCCTTGCACAACTTAAACCGCCACCGTTCACCTGAATACGATTCCGGCTACAACAGTTTGCGTCCGAAACGTGTTGGATCACGCTCTACCCGCATTCACCGCTTAAGCTTTTGTCCTCCACTGATACCCATCAAACTAGCCCACGGAGAAAAAGAAGCAAAGCAAAAGCAAAGAGCAGAAGAGTCGTTAGAGCCGCAAAAAAAAAAGCCCGACGAAGAAGGGGAGGAGGCTGCAGCACAGCGACCTTGGAATTTGAGGCCGAGGAAGATGGTGATGGTGGAGACGTCCGCGGCGGCAGCGACAACGGTGCCGCCAGAAAAGACTACTGAAACAGCGGCCCCGAAGTCAACTAGATCAAGGGTTTTGGCTGAAAATGGAGGGGTTGTAGAAAAGAAAGAGAAAAGAAAGTTTCGTATAGCTTTATCGAAAGATGAAATTGAAGAAGATATCTTTGCCTTGACAGGAGCAAGGCCCGCTAGAAGGCCCAAAAAAAGGCCCAAGAACATCGAGAAACAGCTTGATGTAAGCAAATATTTCTAAGTTTTAATTTATATTTTTCATCATTTCATAAAATTTAACTTTGTTTTTGCTTGTGAGGATGCTTTAGAATGTTTCTCCTGGGTTATGGCTAGTTGGCTTGACGCCTGAAGCTTACCGTGTCGTTGATGCTGCTCCTAATAAGGTTCTTTCACTTGATCA
The DNA here is from genome assembly GCA_020496765.1 of Gossypium stocksii. Lineage (NCBI taxonomy): Eukaryota > Viridiplantae > Streptophyta > Magnoliopsida > Malvales > Malvaceae > Gossypium > Gossypium stocksii. Next base: position 108,695,460 of record CM035627.1, on the reverse strand, counting down.
AAAATTTTCATTTCACCTTTAATTGTTTTAGGAATTTATTAGCTGCTAACTGCAGTTTCTTCAAATGCAGAAATAGACCTGCTTTTAGATCCTTAAAACATTACCAGATACAAAGGTAGCCTTTAATGCTGTTTTTCTTTTACTTTTTTTTTTTTTGTGGGGGGGTTATATCCTTATGTCTGGTACTGAAATAGTTTGGAGAACATATTTGCAGGGGATGATAATGGTGTTGAGGAATTTGGAAATTTAGGAGCTTTGTAGGGTATGCCCCATTGAGACCTCAAAATGTTTTTTTGAGGCATGATGAAAATATGTAAAGAAAAATGGGAATTATGAAAAAATATTTATTTTATTCGCATAAGTTATAAGCGATAATATTATAAATTGCTGTTTAGACTGGTAGCCCTTTATAACAGAGAGTTTGTTTCAAGGGCTCTTCATTTCAGCTTGCTGAAACAGTTACAATTATGGTAAAAAAAAATTTTGTTTTGGTTACAAATTTTCTAATGTGTTGATTGCTCATAATGGTTGGCAGAGTTCCCAAATGCAATACTTGATTTATTTGTTGAAGGCACTGCCATTCTTCCTTCACCTGGAAGGAAGAGTTATTTCTCTGTTCATTTGAGCTTCCATCAAGAGGAGCACTTGATAAGGTTTAATTTAATTGATTACTTGATTGCGTTTTTTATTATTGTCTTCTTGTGTAGGATCATTTAGGCTTTTTTAGGGTTATGAATCACTCAAATCAAATTGAACGTCATTATTACTTGAATCTTAATTTGAATTTAATTAATTTTTTTGTTAAATTTTATTTGATTAACTTCATTTGCACAATTTATATACTCAACTCGAACTCGTTTTGTATGAAATTTTTTTTGGGTAAAGTAAAAATTCAATATCAAGCATTTTTATAAATAAAAAGTTACATATGTGTTATGAGGCTAGAAAATTCGCGGCCCGTGATATTTGTTTGTAGTTACTTCAGTATTAAAATACTTCAACTTGTGGCTCCTGAATGATAAATTTAGATTTGATTTTTTTTATTATTATTTTGGATCAATAACGAATAGCTTAAGACTTCTTTAGGTTTTGTTAGTCGATAAATATTCTGGATAATGACAATTAAACCTGTCTAACGATTGGGTAGTTAACTTGATCTGATAGGTTAGGTCAGGTTTAAATAAAGATTTTTACACTTCAGGACTGAATTTAAATTAAATAATTAAAATATTTTTAAATTTAAATTTAAATTTTAAAATATATAAAATAGCAATTAAAAATATTTTTTAAATATTTTATAAAGTTTTTAATAATAAAATTAATTTTTTGAGTGACGGGAATTGGTCTAAAAATGAATTTAAATTTAAAAGTATTTTGAAACTAATATTCGGCTCGACTTGACTCGTGTATACCTCTAATGACTATGAAAACTTTAATTTTAAAAGTCTCAATTGTCTGTCTTAAATTTTCATAATTATGGAAAACTATATTTTTCAGATTTTATTTTTCTTTATTTTTTTAAAAATGCAGAAGACAATTTATGTTGCTTTCGTCGTGAATTGTTGTAAAAAAATTCTGATTGACAAGCAGCTTTATTTGTCTTGAAAATGCAGTGTGCAAATGTTGAATAAAGGAGTATTTCCATGTTGAAGGGAGGGGTCCCAATCGACTCCAAATTAGCCAACTATATCTTTAATTTAATCTAATGCTTAGTAGTTTCTATGTCAAATGCATTCATTAAGGTTATCATTTGTGATTTGAATACCATTTTGTGGGTTGAATTTTTTCAAATAATCCATTATTAAATCATGTATAAAATTAGAAAACATTTTGTTCTCATTCATGCTACATCAAACTATGATTTTGCACACAATGTTTTAAAGTATTAGATTGGTTGTATTGTGGGAGGCAAGGTAAAAAAGAGCGGTGCTTTGGCTTGCAAAGGCGCCAATCGGTCTAAACTCCAAACTATGACCTGCCTTCGTTTTAGACAATCTCAAACTACTGCAGCACTCGGTTTCTTAGCTTCCCCGTATTACACAGCATTTGGGTTTCTCGGTCGGTTTAATAGTTTTTTTTATTAATTCGATTTAAATGATTATAATTTATAAAAATTGATTCAATCAAATTAAAACTTAAATATCAACTTAATTGATGTTAGTTATTGGGCTTAAATAATATATATTTATTTTACATATTATAAATAATTGAAAGTATATTAAATTAAATTGACTCTTTCGATTAAATTAATTTAAAAAATAATAACTAATAGAAATAACTACTTAAACCAAACCTATAACTGAAAAACTGCACAAATCTAAATCGAAATCGATTAAACCAATTGAATCGGTTTAATTAATTTTTTTATTTTAATCGAAAATTAATTTTTTATATTTTTATTTTCTTTCCGATCTTTAATCTGATTCACTTGAAAATTACATAAAAATCCGGAAAAATTTTGAAAAACTTTTAATTAAAATATATAAGAATAGGTACAAAGATTAAAATAAGCGTATTTTAGTAAATGTGGTGGAGTTGGGTTAATTACAGCAATGAGAAGGACAAAACATGTGAAGCTTTTGTACAATATTGGCGGCTGACATTATCAAAATTAAGTTGAGTGAGTGTGAAATAGAAAAATAAAAGGAAAGGTATATTATCATATATGGCCAAACAATGGTTGGTAAATTTCCCTTTCACCATCTAATATTGACTCTGGAAGTAAAGAAATACCAAAGTCAATAATATAGTACATGGATTTGTTGTCCAATTTCAATTAGTCAATATGGTTGGACTATTATATCGGGCTGGCTTTGAGACTAGTCTGGGTTTTAGCTTACAACGATTTCGATCCATTTGGAAATCACCTTATTGGGCTCAGTAGAAAGATAACACTGAAGTAGTTTTGTTAATAGTAAAAACCATAGATGACTAAATTAATAAAACCATAGATTTATTAATATATTAGTTTTATTATTATTGGAGGATTTTGATAGTGGGAATATATTAGAGGTTTCTCAATATATGAATTATCTCTGATACCAATTTCGGGGGACTATGTGGCTTAAGACAGTGGAAGATAATTTACAAAGAGAGTTTTATTATTAGTAAAGGAAATTTTTACAAAAGGCTATTGAAAGAAAGTATATGAAAGGCAAATGAAAGAAAACTATTCTAGGAATCGATGCCTTGTTTAGGCTACAACATCGCCTATTTATAGTGTAAAATTTAACTCTAATTGATTTACATTTCAAATCCGATTAATATCCTGATAAGGACGTAATAATTTCTGACTTGATGGTTTCTTCCACGTAATCTTTTTATTTTGTCGTTTTCTTGGTGGTTGCTTCCACATATCCATGCATTAATGGCTGCTTCCATTATCTCTGCATCATGGCTTTCATCATCTTCCATCATCATTTTTGTCTTATTTGCTTAATGAGACATTTATGATGATATTTTCCTTTTTGGCAAGTCGCCATCAATAATTAAATACTCCGTTTTTGGATGACATTTTTACACGTGTCTTGTCTTGGTTTTATCCTTCTTGGATATTTGTCAGATTCATTTCCTCTATCTCGTCTAGATGTAATGAATCCGGAGAGATTGCTGGTGAATTCAAACTTTCCCACGTGTCCTTGATTTCCATCGTCAATGGATAATCATCAATTTCCATCTCAGCTATCTTTTTTAGTAGCTGTACGAATTCTTCATCCCTTTCTTGATGAGGTCTTTCGGTGTTGTATGCCAGTATTATTCTTCCATCCGTCCAAAGGACATAAGTATTATGTTGAAGTAGATACTGGGCCTTAAGCATTAAATCAATTCTGGCTTGGACTTGATAATGAGAAAAATTATTATAACACATGTCAATGGTTTTTGACAAGTGATCTTTATCTTCATTTACCGATGAGAGGTTTGTCCCTCCAAACATCGTTTTTATAATCCAAATTTGATATGGCTAATAAAACTTTTCTTGTTCAGCTATACCAATAAAACTACTAATTTCTATATGAAAATAGTAATAGAAATCCATATTTGGAAAACTTGCTAATCTAGATTTTACGATAGCAGGAAAATCCTTTAGTAAATCAAAAGAAAGATTTTGGATTGTTATTTTTTTAACAAATCCCCATTCAATACTGGTTATATCAAATGGTTCATGATTAAGCCTAAATTTAATAGTAGGAAATTTTTCTCCTATATGATTTGTAAAAACATAAGCTTGTAGAAAATATTCAGAAAATTTTTTTTCTAAATTGAATTTGCTGGTTGCAAATTATACTGTTTATTTTTGTAAAAATTTCTACAAGTAAAATTCTTCTGGATTTATTAAATGAACATCTTCTAAACATTTTATTTATAATAGGACTCTTTATCCCACTATCAATAAAATATTGAAATATATCAAGGAAATTATTTATTTCCTTAATATCCATATATTCTATATAACATTCATCCGAATCTCTATATAAAATAGATTTTAATAAAAGATCATGGGCTTTATTAACTTTAGTTGTTTTTCAACTAAAAATTGAGAAAAATTAGTAAAAGCTCGCCGAAAGTTTGCTCTTTGTTCTAAAATATGGGTTTTCCATATTTTGTTAATAAAATTATAATATTACAGTGGTAATCCTGGATTATAAAAATCATTTATCTCAGAGAGCGATTGTTGTGATAAAAAGTTTTCTGCTCCCTGAATAACTTCAGCATAACTGGCTTGAAATGCCGAATTAGGGTATTGGGACCATTGAGATTGACTTATCGGGTTTGGTGTCAATGAGAACTGGGATCCAATTGGTGGTCTTACCATCGGATATGGTACATAATATCCTTGGTTAAGATAGAATGGTACTTGTGTAGGCATAGGAACAAATCCTTGGTTGGATTTTGTTAATTTCCCTTTGTTGGGTTTTTTATGGACTGTATTTCATTCTCCCATTAGAGGTTTTTTACCTCTATCCATAAGACCTGCTAAGAAAATCAGCAAATAAAATTAGGATTTTTAACAATTGGTATTTCTATAGAAGTCTTTTCTATAGAAATACCAATTGATATATTAATAGATAACTAGTTATAACCTAAATTAGTGCAGTGCTTCTCATTTTAATATGTTGGAGAGAAATAGGTATGAGTCTATTGGAGTAGAGTCGATTTCGAATTTTAGGAAGCATTGTTCTCGGTATAAGAGGATATAGTTTTGAGTTTGTTAAAGCGATTATCCTTTTATTTAAAGGTTGAAGAAAGACTATGAGTAGTTCCAGTCATTATATTAAAAAATAACAGATATGATACAAACCTATAATAAAATTAATGTTGCTTTCTTAGTAATTAATATATTAAAAAGAATATTATTGATATGCATATTTATGGTAATTAATTTTTTTCTTTCCAATAGCATTACAATCTAATTGCTACTGCTTGTAATTTTATATTCATTACATGGTTAGCTATAATAAAACAAATTAAATATTTTTTAATTAATACTATAATCATTTAAAAGGTATTTCGAATTTATTTAATTTTAAATTTATTATTTTAAAAAATATAACAATAATTAAATTTTTTTTAAAAAACGATTAATATAAATAATAAATAAATCTTAGTTTTCATTTATTTTCAAGTTTTACACACTCTAGACGTTAATTTTTTTCTTCAATTTTATTTTTATATATATATTAAAAAATTATGTTTCTTTTAATAAACATTATATTATGAAATAAAAAATTATAAAATTAAACATCTATATTAATATGTTTTAGCATTATTTTCCAAATATTACAAAATTTATTTAAATGCTTTGAAGAAATAATTTTATATATCTTAATATATATTTAAAATTATGCATGGGTTTACAATCTAGTATTACATATTATAAGGTTCTAAAGTTTCTAATGTGTTTACATAATAAAAATTTGACATATGGCAAGGAAAGAAAGTAAATATTTGTGGAGGGAAAATTGCAACATAAACTCCTACACTTATTTTTTTTATATATATTTTTAATGGTGCTATGATAGTTACATATTAATAGTAAGTGTTTCTAATTTTCTTATATTTAATAATTTAATTTACAATTTTAACTGTAAGTTTTAAAACTATTTAAAATTTTACTGGTTACAAAATTTAAATTTAATTAACAACTAATATTCACTAATTAATAAATAAAATTAAGTTAAAAATTATATATAAAAATATAATTTCACACAATATAATATTATAATATTTATATTTTAAAATAATATTAAAATATTATTTATTAAAATTCAATCTAGTATCAATAATCGTGTTTTTAAATTAAACATATATATTATTATGTTTTAAATTTATAACCATATTATTAACGAAACATTACAAAATTTATGAAAAACTAAGAAATAATTAAATATAATTCAATTAATAGATTACATAGGTTAAATATGTCGATTTTTTTCTAATTGGTTAAATAAGACATTTTTTCAAAATTTAGGGAAATAAGTTTGTAACGGCTCAACTTTCAGTGGTGTCGGAAATGATGATTCGAGATCACTAAATCCGACGAGTGAGTTTATAAAATTAAATAAATTAATATTTATGAGTTAAGTGTAATTTTAAAAATATTTTTAAATAAGTGAATTTTGAGATTTAAAAGAAATTATTAGCTAAATTGGGTTGAAAACGAGGTATCGAGACCTCGATTTCATAAACTGAGTCGTAAATATTTTTATAAATATTTACAAAGTGTTATTAAGATATATTTGAAGTTTCGTTAGAAAATTTTAACGTTTTGATAGTTAATTAAATAAAAAAGGACTAGATTGAAAAAGGTGCAAAATTTACTAAAATGATTAAATGGCTTAAGTGATGAATAAGGAGGGGCTTGAGGAATAAATATGCCAATATGGGATAGTTGAGGTGGCATAAGAAGAGAAAAATCTAAAAAAAACAAATGTAACAATGGCAAAATTAGAAATTTCGTAAAATTAACAAACAAAAATATAAATTAAAAGAGTTTCTAACAATTTCTTCATATTTCTCAGCCAAAAAAGTCGTTGAAGAGTCTCTTTAAGCTTTTTTTTCATATATTTTCATCATGCAAGTTCAAATTTTGATTATTTATTGCAATTTTTTTGATTTTGATACTTTTACAATTAGGTCCAACTATTTATTTCATTAGTTTTTGATTTCATGGGTGATTTTGAAAGTTACCATTGATGAGTTCTAGATTTTATGATGAATGAACATGGAATTTAAGCTTTAATTTTGTTATATGATGATTTTTTTAAGTAATTTTGATAGAAATTGATTTTAGGACCTAGTTGTGAAAAAGTTTGGAATTAAATTTTAGTGCTGAAATTATGATTTTAAAATGTTGTGAAGTAGTTTAAAATCATAGAATAAAGTGTTAATTGAGAAAAATTAGCTCAATTGAGGGGTTAACTGGGTAGGGACTAAATTGTAAAAATTATAAAATTTGGGGTATAAGTGCAATTTCAAAAATTGTGGGGCATAAATTGTGAAGTGCATTAGAATAGAATTAGTGTCGAAACCATTTTTATTTTGAAAAAAAGGGGATTGACTTTAAAAACGAAAATAGAGTCGCCATCAATGTTTTTTCGAGGTGTGATCGGGTCACCTTGAGATTGATCATTTTAATAAAATATTTTGATTTATTAAAACAATAATTTTGGTCTACAAAATTCAAGAAAATAGGTTCGGGAGTTGGTTACACATTAAGAAGGATTAGCACCCTCGTGACTCCTAAAATTCCTAATTGATTAATTAATATCTTAATGTCGAAAATTTGAAAAGATTCTAAAATACGAACCTTTTTATTTTTAAAAAAATGATTGAATAAATCAAAGTGAATGTTAAAACCTTATTGTCCCGAAGTAATAAAATATCACATCCAGTATGTTAGGATACGATATTTTAAACCCTCGAAACAAAGCTCGTCTTTTGATTTTCAAAACTTATGCATTTAAATTTTAAAAGGATATTCGATTATATGGGTTAAAAGAGAAAAATCAAAACTCGGTAAGTTAGGACACGATCTATCGAATTTCCCAAACACAGAATATTGCATTTATTTAAAAATATGTGATTATGTGAAAAAGAATACAACATTGGAAATACTGTTTTTAATTTATTCGACACATGATAGAGACTAATAAATATTAAAAAAAATTTAAGGCATTATTGTAATAATAAGATGACGACATGCATAAACGAAACAATAATATAACTAAAATAGTGGACGAACAGTGGCATTAATTAATCAAACAAAATATTAATTGAGTAAAAACAAAGCAATAATAGTAAAATAAAGAAGTAAAGAAATAAATATGAAAAAATAGATAGATAATAATGAAATAAATTGTAATAAGTATATAGATAAAATACATATACATAAAGTTAAATTTAAATATTTCAAAAATAAAAGAAAGAAAAATAAATAAATCAGTATAAACAAATATAAAATTTGGGTAAAAAAATGAACATAAAATATTAACAACAATAGTGAATAAATAAATAAATAATAAAAACAGATAATTTGGAATTTGAAAGTATATGAAAAACGTAAATAACTAAATAATAAAGGTAAAATGTAAAAATAAAATAAATAAATAAATAAATAAATATATATATATATAAAAGATAAGTGAATAAACAAATGAATAAATACTAAGAAAAAAATAATAGTATGATAATAATAATAGTAGTTGTAATAAAAAAATAATAATAAATATAACAAATATAATTATGATAATAACATTATAAAAATAAATGGTAAACAAGGCATTTGATTTAAGAGATTAAACAAATAGATGATAATGCTAAGCCAAAAAACAGTTTAAAAAAACATAAAAAATAAAATAAAATAAAATAAAAAAGAAACCGGAGTTAAAAGAACTCAGGACCAAATTGAAATCAAGATAAAATTGAAGGGCGAAACCAAAAAAAAAGAATCGGGGCTTTAAATGCATCGCGCACAAATTACCGAGGACTTATTGGGAAATTATCCCGAGCCCTCAAAACGACGTCGTTTAGATGTAAGTATGTTAAGAGACCTGAGGATTAAATTCAAACCAACAAAATAATGCGGGGCCAGATTTAAAATAAAAATAAAAAAATCAAACGAACGAGGACCGATTTGCAATGCGGCACAAGGTGAAGGGATCGCGCGCTTAAATAACCCTCTTTATTGCAGAAACATGCGGATCCTTCGAGTCGGATTGGGTCGAATTTTGGGTTAATGCAAAACGGCGTCGTTTTGGCCATTGTTGCCTAGGCTCAAAACGGCACTGTGTCGTCCATTGTATAAATACTAAAAACAGGAAAAAAAAAAAAACATTCAGCCCTTCATTAAAAAAAGAACTATTTTCTTTCCCTTTTCTCTTCTCTGACGATAAGAAGGGCTGCCCTCCGTCGCACCACCGGACCACCACTGTACTCGGTGGTCAGCGACGCACGAAAACAAGCCTAAGGTAAGGGATTCATATCGTCTTTCTCGTTTTTATTAACCGTGGGTAAAAAATAAAATAAAAACAAATAGAAATTTTAAACAAAATATAGAGAATCACCTTTCTGCCAAATATTTTTGTTTTTCTTTCGTTTTGATTTCTTTATCTTCGTATTGTATTAAAAAAAACCCCGTACATTTTGTTTTCGGCCTTCCTTTATAGCCTAGAGAAGGAAAATCAAAAATAAAAATACAAAATTATTTTGTCTTGCTGTGTTGTTGGTTTGTTTTCATTATTATTTTCTGTTATTTGCTGTGCTTTTTCGCTTGGTCCACAGGTACGGAGCTTGTGGTGGCGCGCGTGGAGGTCTCGTGAAGAGCAGCGGTGGCGCAAGGCATTTAGAGGGGCTAAGGTTTTCCTTTTTTTCTGTTATGGGCTAGGTTTTTAGTAGTTTGGGGGTTTTAGGTTTGGGTCATAAGTGTAATGGATTTTGTTCAATGTGATTTGGGCTAGGATGGGTAGTGGGCGAACGATATATTTGTAATTTTGGACTAGACTTGCACTTTATTTTTTATTTTGGTCTATTTTTTATGATTATTGGACCCCGGGCCAAAATTGGGCCTTACAATTAGATACTGATAAATAAATAATTTTACATTCTAGATCAAGAATCTAAAGATAAACGCGGAAAAGAGAAATTAACGGATTAGTCCCCTAATCGCTACAATTTCTACAAATTGTCTTAGGTAAGTTCATACGACTAAAGTCGTATGATTATTTGTTAAATTAAGCAATATATAATATATTAATTCAAATGTATATTATTGAATTATGATGATTATAAAAATATGAAATCAAATTAATAGTTCAAATTAGATAGAACGCAGAATTGAGTGCGATCGTCGAGTGAAAAGTGATGAATTAAAGGATAAGACCATGGTTGGACCATGGTATAGTGAAGATGTATGACCATAGCTGGGTTATGGTATCAGTAGACCACAGTGAATATTATTGAACATCAGTGAACGTAAGGCCATGGTTGGACCATAGTAGTATGTTAAAAGGTAAAGACCATAGCTGGATTATGGCATCCTAGTGATAAGACCATAGCTAGGCTATGGCATCAGTGAATAACGACATGCTTAATTTCGTAAGACGTTCGCTAAATTGATAAAAAAGGGGACAAATGATATGTGAATTAAAGTGATCGAACTTAAATAGTTAATGATATTGTGCTCGCTCATATGAATTTGTCATTGGAAATGTGATTGGCAGGAAGTGTAAATGAAATGCTTGTTTTATAAATTGTTATGATATATTTTGTAAGAATGATCATTAGAGCTTATGAACTTACTAAGCTTATTTAAGCTTACTCTTGTGTGTTAGATGTTTCTTGTAGATTGACGAGATTCTGGAGGATCGGATCACCTTTTCAAATCACACTATCTAGATATTTCTCCTGTAGAATTTTATTGTACATCTTTTGAGTTTATATGGCATGTATAGGGTTGAATTGGTAATGAAATAGTTAGAATTGAGATTGTGATACTTAAATAAGTATGTATTAGAACTTGATATGTTTATGTTTTGAGAACATAGTCCATACATATTTTGGCATGATTTGGTTGATTGGTTGATCTATATTGGTTACGAAAGTGTTATGTGCAGGTTGGGTGTGAAAAGGGTGAGAAAAGTGGTCATAAAATGGTCTATTTTCATCCACACGGGTAGACACACGGGCGTGTGTCTTGGCCGTGTGTCACACATGGCCTGGTACATGGGCATATGGCTTGGCCGTGTGTCCCCTGCATCTTAAAATTGGCCGTGTGTCCCCTGGTACACGGGTAGACACACGGGAGTGTGACTTGGCCGTGTGACCTTAATTTCTTCATGGGTTACAAGTGAGAGAGTTGCACGGGTTAGGGAAAGCACACGACCTGACCACACAGGTGTTTCCTTTACCACATGGGCATGTGACTCATTTATGTAATAAAAAAATTGAAATTTTACTAAAAATTTTCTATGATCCCGATTTAGTTTCGATTCGTTTCTAATGCCCCATGGGCATGTGACTCATTTATGTAATAAAAAAATTAAAATTTTACTAAAAATTTTCTATGATCCTGATTTAGTTTCGATTCGTTTCTAATGCATGTTTTGGGCCTCGAGGGATCATGTAAGAGATGTTATGATTGAATTCAGAAGATGAATAGTAAATGACTTAAATTATCAGAAATTGTGCTGTAAACTCCGGTAATACTCCGTAACCCTGTTCCGGCGACAGATACAGGTTAGGGTGTTACAAAGTTGATTTTAGAGAGTGTGTGTAAAAGTGCGTCCCCCTGACATGTCAACAGAAAGCTCGCCTAGCTGGACGAGCTTTCTTGCCAACTATGCAAAAAGCACGCCCAGCTGGATACACGTTCAAATATTTTTATAAAAATCAGTTTATTTCGTTAAATATTGAAAAAATGGGCTATGTGGCCAATTAAAAAATCGATATATATTACCTATTATCCCAATTAATTCATATAATTACCCGTGTGAGAAAACTAGTTTTATATATTTTTTCAAATTAATTAAAAAAAGAAAACTAATATTTATAAAGCCACCAAAAGAGTAGTGCACCAACTCAATTTTAGATTTATACAGCTTTGAATATTTTAAAATTTTCTATATAGTTTTTAATTTTAAACCGTTTTTGTAAATTAGTTTCTAGGGAAACCCCTTTTTTAATATTTAGAAAGTATAATAATATAATTTGCAATATTCAAATAATTAGTATTTAAAAAGAAATACAGATTTGATTTTTTGAAATTTATATATAGATATCTATTTATTTGTGTCATATCCTAAACCACATGAGACATTGTAAAAAGAAAGTGAAAAAGCTAACCAGGTTTCATTAAAAGGTAGAAAAAGTGTAACAAAATTTGGACCCTCTTAAAGAAAAGCTTCATGCCAGCTTAAGACTGTATTTTCAAAATTTAAAAACTACAAGTTGACCATGTTCTTCCCCAAATAACCCTCTTATTTTATTCCAACCCCATGGGGGAAACATCCTCGTTTGTAAAGCTACTCAAAGGACAGTGTTTACAACAAAGCAAATATTTATCATTCATCCATATAATGATTCATTTTATTTTGTAAGGCAGGGTTTTGCATGGGGTTTCAACTTCTTTTACATTAAAATCCTTCCAATTATTAATAAATATCAAGTTGATAAGAAAAGATGAGTTGTCTAAAAATTCAACATCAAAATCTTATCACTATATGTTGATGCTATTTAAATACTCTTAATTTCTAATAAATCATCACATAATCATGTGCTATCATTTTCTTTTGCAAATATGCTTCCCACGTAAGATCCTGTACAACTATTTCCTAACTCATATCCTTAACCCTGCACGTGAATGCCAAATCAAAGATTATGGATAAAAGGATACTTATGTCAATTTATTTACTACGTATCACACGTGCATTCCAACTCAAGTTTTAACATCGATACAAGGAAAAACCCGATTTGAATACATGATTTGCTTACCCGTTAATCACATGGTGACTACCTTAACCCGTCAATTTGGTCGACATGTCGGACCCACTAAACACGATGATGACATTTTACTGTTAATTATTAAATTATAATTAAAATAATTATAATTTGATTATTGAATTATCTAAATTTTTTTATTTAAATTATTGGAATACTAAAATTAAAATTATATAATTTTTTTATTCGCACTATCTAATCTATAAAAATTAATAGTTTTTTTCATGGAATAGATTTGGTCATCACGAATTAATGAACCAAATTTGAAATAATTTTTTTCTTCAATCTCTGATACTAACTGTCAGATTGACTTATATTTAAAATATGTTTTTTTACTCGTCGATCGATATTAATCTATCGTATCAATTATTGAATTATCATTTTGAGCTGGCTGACGGAAGTATTTTAACAAAAAAATTTTAATATCCAAGTGAATTAAATATTCTTTTTAAATAATTCAATAATTGAAATATAAATTCTAGAATAATTTAATAATTAAATTATATTTTTTAATTAGGTGAACAAAACAAATAATTATTTGTAATTCAAGGATTAATGATGTATTTACCTTTTTTTAATTCACGTATTAAAAACAAAAAAGTTAATCAAAATTTATTTAGGTTACTTGTTTTATCTTTACTTGTGGTATCAATAATTTTAAAGGAAAAAATTCCTAAAAAGAAACAGCTGTTTTTTTTTTTTTTGATGGATTCACATGCAGATACGAGAGATCACATGATCAACGACTGGGATTGGTTTTGGCGATCATCCGACGGGTAGGAGATGTTGGAATGCTGAACCATTAAATGACGGATTGAATTGGAAAGTCAAAAGGAAGGCTGGGGAAATAATGAGGAAAATGATTTAGGTTTGACCGTTGACTGAGGAATCCAGCAAGTGAATGCACGTTTGCGAAAAAGGAGATACACGTGTGCTTTTACTGTCCTGTGTATGAAAATTCGTGCGCCACGTGGAAAACACATGAATGGTAATAATGGAGGCGCACGCAAGTTGCCACGGAAAGTGCAACCGACTCCCGAGGTCAATTAATAAAGCTATTTTAGAAATGCCATTTAACATGCCAAAGAGGGACTGATAGACGTGGCAAAAGGATGAAGTTGGAATTTTAAATGTTAAAATTCGAATTTTATTATGTAAAAATGCCATTTTAGAGTACAAGTTTTTTTATTAAAAAAAAAAAGTTACACACAATCTTAAATTAAATTATTTGTACATATGTATCGTCTAATTTATTTTCTATAAGTAATTTTTTAACATAAACTAAATTAATATTATTAGAAGAACGTAATTTAACTAACCAGTTAGCAACCTTATTCCTAAAAATTTTGTACAGAATTCTGCTAATTAATTATATTATTCATAACGAAAAATATTACTGTATATGGTAAACACTTTTTTAATATAGAAAAACGTACCGATGGTACTTTAACGGTGTAGTTTTATAATTGAAATAATTGTTCAAAAAACAGTTAAACGTCAAATCAGCATCTAGGGCCAATGATTAATTATACTTATTATCTAAGGAAAGTTGCATATCTTTCAAAATGCTAGCCACTAAATCTTGTTTTCGACTCAATTAGTGATACCATATTATATAACGAGTCTTCCAATCATGAAACTATTAATTAAATTAAATATTGCTTAAAAAATACATCTCTAATCTCTAAAGTAGAATAATTTGGAACGATGGTGCTTAATTTTAATATAACAATTTATTAGGGAGATTATTACTAAATCAGTTTACCAAAATAATATTATTAGATCCCCACTTGCACGAGAGGGCAACCAGAAACATGTGCCATGATTAAGGGTTTGATTCCTGAATTTACGGTTTCACCATATAATTGAACCCATTGCTTATTTATTTATTTTTTAACTATACATGTTATGTAATTTAATCTATTTGACTGCAGGGATGTTGTTGAGCATGCATGCTATCCAAAATCCTAAAAATAATAAACGCAGGGTATATACTTTTTTAGGGTAAATATCAGAACAATCACTTCTATTTATTTTATATTACATTTTAGTTTTTTATATT
Source organism: Gossypium stocksii (assembly GCA_020496765.1). Classification (NCBI taxonomy): domain Eukaryota; kingdom Viridiplantae; phylum Streptophyta; class Magnoliopsida; order Malvales; family Malvaceae; genus Gossypium; species Gossypium stocksii. The sequence continues at coordinate 108,680,405 of CM035627.1, read as the reverse complement.
AACGTGTTGTAAAATTTTAGTCATTTTTTTGTTAATTATTGTTAACAATGTAACAGTAAGTTGACGTAGCACGTTAAATCACTATTTCAAACAAAAATTTTAGGTTAAATTCTACAATTAGTCCCCATATTTTTCTTTCGTTTTGAGTAATTTAATTTTTTTATGTTCTTTTAACTTTTTTTATTTTTTATTATTTATTTTCCATTCTTTTGCTTCTCCATTTGTTTTCCTCTCTTCTCCATCTCCTTTAATGTAATTTTTCTATATTTTCCATTTGTTAAAACTAGTCTCCATGCTTTTTTTAACAATTTAATCTTTTCTTTTTATTTATTTATTTTCCTTTTCTTCTTCCTTTTTAGTTTTAACAAATGGAAAATATAAAAAAAAACTACATTAAAAGAGATGGAGAAAGAAAGAAACCAGAAGAAGAAGCATAAGAGAATGAAAAATAAAGAAAAAAATAGAAAGTTAAAAGAACATAAAAGAAAAAATTAAATTGCTCAAAAAGGAAAAAATATGGGACCAGTTGTATAATTTAACCTAAAATTTTTGTTTCAAATGATGATTTAACGTGCCACATCAGCTTACTGTTGCACTGTTAATGGTAATTAACAGTTCAGTGACTAAATTATTACAACACGTTAATATAAATAACTAAACAGTAACATTTCAAATATAAATGACTAAAATGTGATTTGAAAAAAATAAAAGTGACTATTTAAATAGTTTACATTTATTTTAGAGAAAATAAAATTATTTGTAAAACTTGAATTTTAATATTTAAAAAAAAAAGTTGACAAGGTTTGTTGTACCATCGAAATCAGGTTGTGGCATAGACTGGTCATGCAATTTATAACATTAATCAAATGCATATGATGTTAGGTGTTTGAAAAATTGTGTCTTGAACATCAATTATCAATCCCCAATTTTATTTTTCCAATAAATAGAGATTTGATAAAAAATAAATGCAACAATTATTATGGATGACAAATCCCGACGGAATGACAGCCTTTGCCTTAGAGATGATATGATGATAACGAGCAAATGGGGACTACTGGGCTAAGCTAGTTGGTAACAGAAAATCAAACAACACAGATTGAGATTCTATTTGATGAGGACTATCATGATGCTTTATTTGGATGCATGTTGGCAGTCTTACTCATCGGTTTTTATGACCCATATTTCTCACTACCAAACATTAGATAAAACGAAAAGTCTAATCACTAGAGTTGTAATAAAAGTGACCAAGGGACCGGTTCTAAACACATTTATATGTTTGAGCTGAAATTCCAACCACACAACAAATCATTGAACTATTAATATTGGGATCTTTTGAAATACTTTTTTTATATATAATTTTACATTAACTCTCGTTAAATTGAATAAATAGTAATTTAAAATTATTTTAAATAAAAAATTAAGTTTGAATAAAAAAGTAGCGTTATGAAAATTTATCCTTCATACAAGAATTTGACTTGATTCAAATTTGATTTTAATAAGATATGATATGAGTAGAAGATACCAACACCGAATATCTAAAAAGAAAATTCTAAAACCAACTTGATTGAGAACAACCTGGGAGAGAGGGGGAAAGGGGGGGGGGGGTCTTGTTCACGTGAGAATCACATGGGACAGAATGAAAGAGTGTAGGGATATAGGGTAAGGGGGTTAGGGTACCCCCACTCCAATTATTGAGAAAGATTGTTGGATAATGAAAATACCATTTGTGGATGATTCGGGCAAATTGGAGAGCTACAGACACTTTCACATGTATTAGTTGTTTTTCACGATGATGGAACAGTTCAATGACAATGACTTTTAGTTCAATTCCGATGGTTTCGTAATCAGTTAATTTCACATAATGATTAAACGTTAATAGTTTGCCGACGATACTTTCACATGGTGGCTAAAATATTGGGATTCTCGGATTTTTGGTAATTCGGGTCGAGATCAATATATGCTATGTATTGAATTAATATATGCATTTGTGCTGATTCTAATTTGAATATGTTCTATTTTTCAATGATAAGATTCTAGTTTCAACATATTATTTGATATTTATAATTATTAACTTCACCTTTTTATAAAAATAATATGAAAAAATTAATTAATTACAAAAATAAATTAGGAGAAATTTTATTTATGAAATGAGTCATTTTTAACGGCATTGTTAATACTGCTTGACACACCTAAAATTTGAAAATAGAAAAAAAATAAAGGGGAGCCCGTAACCAATGCTTGCTTCATAGATGGTTATTGTCTTGGCTTGTTACGCCACCATTAATGGATTAAAAAACTCGGGAAAGAAAAACTAAACACAAATAGAAACTGAATATGAAGAATTTTGAAGAACTTAGGAGAGAAGATATGAAAAAAAAAGTTTAAATGGTTTTTTATTTAAAAAAATAACAATATAAACTTAGAAAAATGAAAAGGGTGTGGTGTTAGTAGTATTGCATTTATGGGGTACCTTGGAATAGTGTGTCTAATAGCATCGACGAATACGGTTGAAAACAACCCATTTTTATAGTTAATTAATTTTTTTACAGTTAATTAAAAAAGATGTCAATCAATTGGTTAAATAGATTTTCTTTAATTGAATCATTTTTGAATTAAAATTTTTATATATTCAAGTTTTACTATTATAAATATAATATACTCATGAGTACAATACAAATATAAATATATACTCAATCAATACAATGTAAAACCAAACTAATAAGAAAGCATAACAAATAAAAAATCAAAAAAAATTAAATACATATTAGAATTGACCAATGATAAAATTTGAACTTAAATACTATAAAACATCGCTTTAACCAATAATCTAAGGCACCATTGACGGATTTGGTTTCATTTGAGTATTTTTGTAATGAATTTTTATTGGGTTTTTATTCTTAATAAATAAGAAAATACTAACCAAAAAAATGTGAAAAATGAAAGGAAAGTGGGACCAAATTCACGTGCCTATCACATTGTGGAAAAAGCTTGGTACGGGCAGAGGGCAAGACCAAAACAAAGTGGGGAATAAGAGGGCCGTAAATCATTTTATTACTTAATTGCTATTTTTTAATTAAAAAAAAGGGATGGATAATGTCGGAGAGTGTACTGTGGAAGTATTATTGAAGAGGGCCCTAAGTAAATAGGAGACACGTGGGGACAGCTTTCACGCACTCTCGTGGGGGCACCCTCAATCATCACCCGACATGATGTCAAAGGACCCACCTTTCTTTTTTTATTAATTTTAATCTCTTTTATCACCCGTCCGATGCCTTTGGATCCATCTGATTAAGGGTTTTGATTTATTGAATGCCATAGTTTCTCCACATTCCTTAAAAAACAATAGTTCTGAGTTCCGGGAAGGTCACGGATGTTTTTCCCATGTCTTCATTAATAATTCATTATTTAAGGCAAATCTCTTTTTCATTCATGATTTAAAGCCTTACCTTACTTATTTTTGGTCCTTTTCCCATTTTCATTTTCATCCCACATTTTTCTTTCTCCATTTATACAACAATAATTTAAATATTTAATGAATTTTTATCAGTTCAGTTCATTTTATTTTTCCAAATTTACAGTATCAATTAAACCATCAATTTTTAATTTAATAATATTTTCTTAAATTATTATTTTAAAATTAAGATTACCTTTTCGGTTGTTTCCTATAAATGATTATTGATCGGTTGTGCTTAATTATGGAGTTGATTAAATATGAAAAATACATTATCATGGCTTTGGTAAAAGATCAATTATATTTAATCTATAAATGAGAACAAAAACCTCAATTGTAGCATAAATATAGGTAAAGGAATGATTTTGGGAATTCAAGGTGTAGGTGTAGGGGCCTAGTGCTAAGCTATTATAGTATGGACAATTATTATGTCTCTTAGTGAAACATGTACATGTAATAAATAAATAAATAAAAGAGATCATGTGGTTATTATTGAAATCAAAGATAAAGGTGAAGGTTTTTTTTTTTTTTTTTTTGGAAAACGATATTTAACAATTGCCATCGATTACATAGACAACAATTGACCTCCTCCCTAAAAATCTGGTTAATTTGTCTTAAGATTAAAAGTCAAAAAACAAATGATGACCCCATTTTACTAATTCAACCATGCCTAATGCCTTATCTTGTATAGTTTTTTGTTCTATTGAATATGGACCGTCTACCCTATTTTTCAACAACTTTCGCACAATATACTCATGAAAATGTATTTAATATAATTCACGGTTAATAAAATTTTTTAAAAAAATCATACGTATTCTTTTAATTTTTATTTAATTCATAATTGTGTTTTAATTTTTAAATTCAATTAGTTATAATATTTGATTAAAAAGAGAGAGGATGAAATCGGAGCATCCTCATGTTTAGACTAGTGTCTGGTTCCAATCATCACCATCGACTCATGATTTGATGGTTGTCCAAAGCATCAATGGCATCGATTCCCAATTATATACAGCACAAGATAACTTGGCCCCACTATTGGGTTGATCATGATCGTTGATTAAGATAGGAAACGGGATCAAGGCCGTTGGTTTAAAGGCAGGGAGGGCATGGAGAGTACGGTGTTCAGGTGGGTTATGACCCACTGGGTTATTACATTATTGCTATTGTCTCTGGTTCTTCTGGTTGGGATTCGGAAGACAAAACATGAGAGCATATCTCTGATATCATTTTAGTGTTGATTTTCCTTCTCTTTTTCTTTTTTACATTTTTATATTTTTATTTCAAAAATAAATTTTAATATTTTAAATAATTAAAATATTTTTATTTAGAAATTGTATATATTCAATAATAAAATTTTAAAAAAATATGCAATAATAGCATTGTCTTTTTTTTCCCTAAAATTTCCAAAATTTACTATAGTCAAAGCTGTGACTGTGAATGAATAATAATGCTATTGGAATCTTGCATGAAATGGAATCGAATATATTTGAGAAAATTATTCTATAACGAAAAAAATATTTATCATTAAATTCCTTGCAAATTTCTGTTTCTCCTAATTAAGCTTAATAAACTGAATCAATGTATATTTTGAGAATATAATTACAATTATACATTTACTAACGAAAATTAGGAATTTTTTTAAGTGTTACATTTAAGTGAATCAGGAGGTCAAATTCCCATATTAATTTTCCATTAATAACTTCCTTATCTGATGTCTTTTTAATTATTATTTTTAAAATTAATTGCAATTATAATATATTTATTATTAATGAATTTTACTTGTCTAAAGCAATGGAGAGAATCCAACAAAATCTTCAATCATTTATAGTTGGTGCATTAATTTTTATATTGTGACTCAAATATTCTCAAACCTCAATATTCATTATTTAAAAAAATTTAAGTAAACTGGTCGATAATTTTTTAATCTAATGATAAAAGTAGTATGTTGTAAATACGAGAAATTGAATTTGATATAAGCACAATTATAAAAAAAATTGATGTACATATCTTTTTTTTCTCTCTATGTATTAGATAATAATTTTAATTTAATAATTTAAAAAGATGCAAACATAAAATCTAAAATCTCATAATTGAAAAAGTTCAACCATTTACCACAGTAAAGGGATAAAAGTAATGAGGGAGAGAGAGAGTGGAGGTGGAAGACAAAGCAGCAGATTAAGGTATTATTTTGGGGAACAAAAGCCATGATTGAGATAATTGGCCTCCCGACAACCAGTCATGATTGAACTCTTACCATTCCTTCTCTTCTTTCTATATAATCTTCTATTTCCTTGCCCTTCTTTCTTACATTACCCATCACTTTTCTCTCTCTCTTTCTCCTTTCTTCACACCCGACAATCTTTTACTACATACAAGAAAAAAGTGTGTTTGGCAAAAGAGAAAAAAAAATATCAAAGATGGCGGAAAAAGAAGATCTGGGTTTGAGTCTGAGCTTGAGTTTCCCTCAGAATCACCACTCTTTACAGCGAAATCTTAGGCCTTCGCTTGTTCCTTCCTCTGCTAATTCTTGCTCTTCTCCTTCTACTTTAACCCTTAACAAACACTCATGGAATGATTCTTCTCCTCCTTCAGGTTTGTTTCTTCTCCTACTTTCTGTCTTTGCATGGGACATATATCACCTTTCAGATCTCTTCTTTTTTTTCCGAGAAGCAAACGATGCTTCAGTATCATTTTCCCCTTATAAATGCTTTTGTATTGCTTTTTCAATGTTTGACGTAGCTTTTTTTGGCAATAGTTTTCACCTGCACTTTTCTCCTTTCACATGCAAAAAACAAAAGCCTCTAAATTTGCTACTTTTATTTTTCTTATCTAGATCTCTTCCATGGAAAAAAAAAGAACAATCTCTAACCTATATTTATATGAAATGGTTTTTTTGCACGCAGATCATAACTCGGAATCATTCCGGGCGGAGATGGGGTCAATTTTTAGAGGAATCGACATGAACATATTGCCATCGACGGCAGATTGTGAAGAAGAAGCTGGGGTTTCATCTCCGAACAGCACGATATCGAGCGTGAGTGGAAAAAGGAGCGAAAGAGAAGGCAACGGAGACGAGCTTGAGATCGAAAAATCCTCATCTCGTGGAATCAGCGACGAAGAAGATGGCGACACTTCGAGAAAAAAGCTTAGACTTTCTAAAGATCAGTCTGCTATTCTCGAGGAAAACTTTAAAGAACACAACACTCTCAACCCCGTAAGTAAATTCAAATAGAAACTTTTCATATGAAAACTACCGTTTGGTTGCTAAGAAAGTATACGAAAAGTTAAAAATGGAAAATTTAGTCTCTAATGGGTCGTTGAATTTTACTATCTTTTGCAGAAACAAAAGTTAGCATTGGCTAAGCAGCTGGGATTACGACCCAGACAAGTCGAAGTGTGGTTTCAAAACAGAAGGGCAAGGTAAGAGATTTCCTCCATTTTTTGGGGTAATTACGTAATTTGAGTTTTAACATTATGTACTAAATATGACTTTGAAAATTGTTTATGCAGGACCAAGCTGAAGCAAACGGAGGTTGACTGTGAGTTCCTTAAGAGATGCTGTGAGAATCTGACGGAGGAAAACCGACGGTTGCAGAAAGAAGTTCAGGAGCTGAGAGCACTGAAACTTTCCTCCACCCAGTTCTACATGCAAATGACCCCACCCACAACCCTCACCATGTGCACATCATGTGAGAGGGTTGCGGTCCCACCCAACCCACCAACATCCACCACCGTTGATGCACGGTCCCATCATCAGCTAGCCCAAACCCATCATAGAGCTTTCCACATCAACCCTTGGGCTCCATCCGCCGCTCATAGACCGTTGGATGCTCTCCGTCCTCGATCGTAATTACAACCCATGAACAAGGGCATTCCGGTCAACGCAAAAGAAATCATGTGTGGAGTAGTAGTCTTTAGGGTCTAGAAGATATGGTGGTTAGAATGTGATTTTGGTGGGTCTTGATGTTTTGTAGTATTGGACCCAAACCAAGCTTTTGACATATTTAACTAGTTTAATTACATCTTCCTCCTTCAATTTCAATAGTGGGGTTGAAAGATCAAACTGTGTGTGTAAAGTAGAGTGCAAAATGTCTAGTTATTAAATTTTGACCAAAGCAATGCAAAAATCTTTTGTGTTACAGATTTCCAATTTCAAGTTACAAGGAATCTGTTCTTTTTGTATTATTTTTTTCCTTCGTAATTTAGAGCTTTGGGAATTTCATATTTTATAATGTGATAAAACTTTGATCTATCATGTTAGTTTGATTATCATTATCAAACTTTTACTCGGATCGGTTGATTTTTCTTGCTGTCTTTTGTCACGGATGTTGTTGTATTAGTGACAGGTTATATACACTTCTTCCATGTTATATACATATGCCAATAAATCTGTAGATTAAGCTATTCGCTTCTTTCGTGTTGTATTGAATGCCCATTTTTAAGTGTACCCTTTTTACAAGTACATTAGATGTGACACAAATCCATTTGATTTTAAACGTGGACCTCTTTTGCGGTCACCCAATAACTTCAAAATTGAAAACGAAACGGAGGTAGAGGATGGTTTTGAAAATGTTAATATTGTATGGTTAGCTGTCAAATATTGGTTATATCGATTAAATATAATATAAAATCAATCTATCATATCAAAATCACTTGGCAATTCTTATTAAGCATCTTATATATTTTTTCAATTATTTAGTGATATTTCAACAATTTTTTCCATATTATTTATTAAATTCTGAACATTGAATCCAAATTTTGAACCTAAAGTCAAACCCTAAACTTGAACTATGATTTATTAAAGGTTCGAGTTCAAGATTCAAGATTCGGAGTTCAAGTTTTGAGTTCAGGGTATAAGATTAAGGTTAAAAAAATTACTAAAATTATATAACAATAACATGGAAAAAAAATTTGTTGAAATGTCATTAAATAATTGGAAAGGGATACAAAATGACTTGACATCCCTATTTCATACAATTCTTTCTCACTTTATATTGAAAGCTTTTAGTAAACACCCGTTTGATACGAGTTCAAATCACGTGATATTACCCCTGTAGAAAAATAAAGGCAGATTTAAGGGTAATTTCTCCAAGAAATGGAGTCTCTTTTTCGTCTTCATCTTTTTTACTAGTTGAAGCTTTTCTTAAATAATAATATACATTATTTATTGATTTAAACATTTTTCATCTCAATGTGATCCATAACAAAAATTACTAAACAGAAACGAGAAGCCTGTAGGCCCTAGTTCCCATCCCTCCCCAAAGCTCAAAAGCTGAGGACGAACAGTTGAATACATAGAAGTAATTTTTGGAATTGTGGAAAAAAAGGGAGACCCTCCATTGGAATGTACTTCTTTAGCATCTTGGTCATTAAAGCCCTGTTGAAAAGAGAATCTGATTGGACATTGCGATTGGCATTCCTCTTTTTTACTATAAGAAATCATATATTTTTCTGATTAACAACAAGATCTGTTGGGCCCTGCAGTGGGATTGGCTTCAAATAAGCACCTCTCCACTACTCCATTCTCTATTTTATCTTTTACGGATATAATGTGTGTGCTTCCCCCATGAGTAGACTGTGGGCTCGCAGACGCTTCCATTCGCCAACAATAGGGTCGTCATTCATGGGCCTTGATTCTTTAATCTGCAGCACAGTGCAGTGGATGGTGTCTTAAGTGTTTTGATGGTCTCCTCCATTCAAATCAAAAGGGATTTTAGATGCCTAAAGTTGGATTGTTTGGTCATCAACTAAATGATGCTGTACAATATGCCTTAGAACAGGGTTTTATGGGTATAGGAGTTGAAGAAAAACAAAGTTGGAAACAACCATTGTTGGTGTTTTTATGTATGTTTCCCCCCATTTCCTACCAGTGAGGTGATAAATTTGGAGTGAGCTATGGTCCTTTAGGGTTTTACCAATGTTTTATAGATTTTAGATTGGTTATCTAGGGTTTTACATGCCAATTATAAATAAGGAAATTCATTCACTTAGCCTTAGATTATATTTGTTCCCTAAAAATTATTTTTTGAAAATATTTTTATTTTACATGGAAAATCATTTAGTTAATAAAAGAACAGAATGTTTTCAGAAAAGAACTCTTCATAAGTAATTAATATGGTTTTTTATTTAAATAAAAATTAATGTGAATCAAATCAAGTATTATTGTACTAACAATAAATTGTTAATTTTATTTTTTAAAATATTTAGAAATATTAAATTGATATCACATATTATATATTTATATATAATATAAATATTATTTTAATAATAAATATTAATTAGAACATAATTAATACTGTTATTTAATAAAATTATTATTATTGCTAATTATTTTAAAATTTAAATAGTACTTTGAAAAATGTTTTATATTAATAATAAATATATAGATTATAATTTTATAGTATAAAAAATGAATAATTTAATAGTATAAAAGGTTAATAAAAACAATCTCATATAGTTATTATAATATTTAAGATTTTTAAAACATTAATATTAATAACGTAACGTGAATTTAATACATTAATTAGTATTATTATATTTTAAATTTAATATTATTCACAAAATTAATGTTGGTGTAAAAATATAATAATTTTATATTTTGAAGAATATGGAGCTTCCAGAAAATAACCCAACAATATACAACTGCAAATGAGGTTGTGAAAGTGACTACCAAATTTACCACTGCAACTGCAGAAAGATTCCCGAATAATCATATTAAGGGCTGTAAGCTTCGAATTCTTTGCTTCACCTTTGAAAGAATATATCCTTTGCTTACACTCGAAACAAGTTTGGTAAAATTATAATGGAAAACAGACCACAAAATTCTTCCAAGCGTCAGGCATTATCCTATACAAGAACTTTTTCAACGGTTTCTGTTCCAAAATTTTATGTAAATGTTGCAAAATCTCCATAGAATATGTTCAGTGATCATCAGCAGCTGGAAAGGTCCAATGCATTAAAAACCAATACTATTTTCCTCTTCAATTACAGGAGACACAGTAACCAACATGTTGAAGAACAAAAACAATTTCTTCAATACAGTTGTTGGTGACATTAAAAGTAGAAACCCTAGGCTATCTTTGTATACCCATGACCTTTGAAATTCAACAAGGCCATTAAACCAAGTAAAGATAGATAGAACCAGAAGAAAATGAAAAAAATAAAAATAAAGTGTTAAAGCTGTAAAGCTTCATGTGTCTCGGACTTTACCTTGTACTGCTTCTCTTAAACTGGCCACTGGATCTCTTAATAGAATCAATCCTCTGTAGCCTGATTTGCTCTCTTACTTTGGCTATGAATTCATCTGCCTTCTTATCCACATCCGACCCTCCATCAATGCACCCACTGCCTTGATTAGCTTCCTCATTGTTTGGCCTTGTTTCTGTGCTGGAAACAATGGGAGGAGTTTCACCCTCACTCTCTGAATCATCATCACTGGTTTCTACCACAAACTTTTCGGCATTTTCTTGCTGGGTAAATTCCATGAAAGTTGGGGTTTGCATCACCAGTTTCTCAGTCATCGATGATGTTTGATCGAACCTCACTGCCTTGCCATTGATCCCATTTCGGATTTCACCATTACGTGTCAAGGGAGAAACTGGTTTCAATGATGATGGTTTGTGAATCGTTGGGGGAGGTGGAGGAGGTGGGGGAGGAGACCTGTATATGCCTTTTTTCTTCACGAAATCCTCTGCACTCTTGGCTTGTGCTTCCGTTGATGGAGGAGGAGGAGATACTGATTTCTTTGGTGAAGAAGACATGGAATTCGACCGCCTCAAACGATTACTTTGGGACATCTTAAATGACCGAGATTCTATATCTTCTTTCATTTCCATTCTTCCAGACCTTGATCGCCACGGGATTGGTGAAGGAAGAACAACGTTGTTATCACTCCATTTCTCCACCAAAGTTTCTTGGTCCAATCCCCTCAGTTCCCCATTTGTACCTTTAGTTGAAAACCTTTTGGAACTTAAACCAGAATTAGACCTACTTAGAGAGTTAGAATTTGCACTGTTTCCCCTACCTGTCTCATTCAAAACACGCGATCTCAAGCTCCTAACAGGCAAAAGCAAAGGCTTTTCAGGGTTTCTAGGACTAGGACTAGTGTTGTCATCAAGAACAGCATGTTCTTTAGCAACAATAACAGGGGGTTCATTCCTATGGTAAAGGCTACTCCAAGTCTGGACCTTGGTTTCATCAGACCCAGATAAGGTTTCAGCTTCATCATCGAAAACTGATGACACTTGAAGGAATCTAGACACGAAAGACTGTACACTATCAAACTTGGATTGGTTGTTGTAGTTGTTATTGTGTTCTTTCTCAGTTTCATCATTTCGCCGGCTAAAAAGACCATAAGAGACAGCTATGCCAACAAATAGAAGGTGAAGAAGCTCCCAGCTTCTGGTGAGTAGGGATTGGTTGATGAATTCAGGTGCTTGTGAGGGAAAAAGTGGGATTATAACCAAGAAAATTATGACTACGAAGGCTTTGTAAAGGTAATTCGTATGACACTTACTTGGGTTTGCTTGGTTATGTTCTTTTACTAGTTGCTGCCCTTTGGTGTAGGTGTCTACATCTGCCATTGAAGAACAGGGGAAACCAAAAAAAAAAACAAAGAGAAAGCAAGGCGATGAAAAGAAGACTTAGGGGCGACGGTAAAAGTGGAGAGAGAGTTTCGCAGGGGAAGCGAGCATACGTATTTAAAGTAGTTGTTAATGGTTCTTTACTCTTGGTGCTTTTCTTTTCTTTTGCTTTTTTTTTTTTTAATGTAAGAAATATTATCTTGAAGGTATAGCCTTTTTCATGAGTCACTAGATTCTTCTGGTGCATTGCTTTTTAGGTAAAGCCGGTTGGGTTAATGGAGATGGGCAGCTAAAAAGGAAAGAAAATTAAGTTGCCTTACATATCAGATCAATGAGTAGAGCCATTGCAATGAGATCTTACAGGGTCTACTGGTTTTAAAGATGTGCTATAAAGGTAATGTTTGGTCAGCAATTGAGGATCGTATTATATGCTTTTGTTTTCTGACATTTTGGAGGCAAAAAGTTCAAAACTAAAAGATTGAGTTGGTTGCCGAGCTGAGTTTGGTTGGTGAGTCATGATTCAAAATTTGATAAATTTATCCACCTTTTTAGAACTCCATTATATCAGCATTAGGTACACAAGTTGGGAAATGATTGTTGTCTATGTGGTACAGTAACAGCTGGTTCAATAAAAAAAAATAACTTGTTGAAGTTTCTTCAAATTAATGCTCTGTTAATAGTGATGTAAATTAAGCAAATAATGGGAAAAGATAAAAAGAGAAAGAGGAGTTAGTCATATAAATTGGGGAATATGCAAAATTAGAGGGGGAAAAACAAAGAACAAAGAATCTGAGAATGGGTTGCGTTGCGTCTGGTTGGACAGAGAGGATTCTTCTTTGGACTGCCTACGCTAACTTTCATTTTTAATAATCTCTATTATGCTTGTACTTAGTCGACTTTACTTTATTTATACTTGACAATATAACATGACAACATTTACTCTTTAAGGGGGCACGAAGTGGCTTTATATATATATAGTTGTAACCTTATTTAAATTAAATGAAAAAGTCCCTTATCTAGTCATTGCTTCATCATCGGTTCAACAGATTTTTTATCAATAACATTAAAAGATTCAAGATAATGTGTCACTCTTTCATAAAATTTTTTATCTTTACAATTTTTATACATGTAATAATTAAATTTTAATTTTTTAATTTAAATGATAAATTTTTTATATATCCAATAAAGATAATACATTGAATGTAAATATGTACGAAAGAATCTTAATGCGAGACTGCACAAATATTCATTACAATCACATCTATATCGTTTACGGATACATTTGTAACAATCATGAGCAAAATTCCATGACCGATTAACAATGAAAAAAAGGGTTGGTTGAGTCATGCACCGCCTTTTTAACGTGCTTGAATGGGTTTGAACACCGAAACGAGGAGCAGCCCATGTGAAGGTGTTGCCCAGTCCCATGTTAATGGCAGGTTTACTTAAATTAAGATAATGATAAGGCCTAATTAAACTGAAGGAGGGTGATAAGGTATCCTTCTTTTCTCCAATTTGTGGCCGAAAGTTAAAAAGGCTTTGGAAAATGTTTGTAGACAATGAATCGGATTCCCCCTTTACCTTTTTGGTCACAAAATACAGTTTTTCTATTCACAAAAACCAATACCAATTCTCTCTCTCGCTTCATCTACAACCATTCAAAGTTTTCACTTTATGCACTCATTTACAAAAAGAAGAATGTAAAGAAATCCCTAGCTTTAGTTGATGCCAAAATCAACCCTAATTGTGTTTATAAAGTGTTTGAAAGATGCTCATTTGATAAATTTTCAAAATGGGGTGCGATATTTTTAATCTGGGTAGGTTTTTAATTTAATTTCAAGTCTAATTTTTACATGTACGGCAAAGCTTGTGATTTTTTTAAATGTTATTACATCTTACAAGGTGCAAAAAGTGTGTGGTTAACCCTAAAATATTTTATGGTTGTCTTGGATTTGGTTTAAAGCCTCTCAAGAATAAAGTTTATTTTAGTTTTATTAAAAATTGTTTTAGATTATTCTTTGTACATTATAAATTTATTCAAAATTATCCCGAATTATTTAACCACACGATAGTTAAAGAATATATGAATTTTTCTAAGACTAAAATGATGGTAATATAGGCTCCAGTAAACTTTGACCCTTGAGTTTGTATAGGGAATATATGGATCACTAGTGAAACTTTGTTGGTATTTAACAAAAGAGGATATTGTTTCGTTAACTCATTCAATTAAATCGAGTCAAATCAATTGAAAAAAAATTAAATTGTTAAGTCCAATTTTTCAACAAAATTCAATATGAATTTTTACAAATTGAATTTCAAAATAAAATAAAATAAATAAGAAGATAATATACTTCAAGTTTTCGAATCCACATTCTCTTGCAGGGAAAGATTGAATTTACAGACACCGTATGATTATATATAACACAATTTTCATCTGATGATGCTGATAATGCAGGTTTATGCTTACAACTGCAGTTTTCATATATCGTAGTTCAGATTTCCACCACAAAATGATATATGAACTCCCACGTGTAGATGATCTTTAATGACCACCATTGAATTTATAATTCAATTCGAATATACACTGTAAATAAACAAATAAAAAGATATGGCTAAGCTTCTGCGAGTCCAAGTAATTCGTTAAAGAAGCTTTGGACAGACGGGGGCCAATGGTAGGATGATGATCCATCAAGTATGAGTTGGGATGATTCTTTTTCCTGCAACAAAGGCAGTTCTTGATTTCTCTTGCGGTTTAGCTTCACCTTGCGATGAGATCCATGGGTTTTGATGCTATCCGCCATTGGTGCTTCATCCTTCAAGAAAGGTACAACATGCTTTTTCATGTCTTCTTTGGAGATTCCAAGGTGACCTCCTGACACATTAACGTAGTGTACCTTTCCAGCATCATCTAAGGTTTTTAAACCAATCCAATCCTCGCTGTAAAGCTTTGTCTGCACCAACAACAAAAAATTTAGTTTCAAACATGATTAAAAGAATGAACTTTTGCAGGGGCAAATACCGTACCTCTTGAGGCCGAACGACGGGCTTGAAGGCCCCGTTGGGATAATATCCAAACCAAGAGGTTTCCTTTGGTATCAAAACAGTGTCATGCTCAAACTGTTTGAGTAGAAGATGAGCCAGATTAGCGGATAACTTTCATGCTCAAACTGTTCGGAGACCCTTTGAGAATTAAATGAGAAAAAGAAGCTAATGGTCCGAACTGGGTTTGAAAAGCAAAAATGTGTTCTTTTTTCCAGCTTACCATGATAAGTACCAAGTTTTGCAAGCGAGTGAACCTCTCCTTATAAGTGGAATTCCTTTCATGGGGTAGTTCGTTGTTAAGCTTCGGAAGAAATCTACATTTTTCCAAATAATGAGGTATATCCTGGAAATTAAAAAGATGATTTGAATCTTAGTCATGACTGTATAAATTTTAATCACTTAAAACAATATGTAAAAGCAATTATTAAACACATAAGAGATTTTCGCATTATGAAGAATTGGATTCTTATATGATTCAAAGAGTTCATAGTTGTACAAATAGTGCAAGCAGTACAAAGGCCTC
Organism: Gossypium stocksii; assembly: GCA_020496765.1. Classification (NCBI taxonomy): domain Eukaryota; kingdom Viridiplantae; phylum Streptophyta; class Magnoliopsida; order Malvales; family Malvaceae; genus Gossypium; species Gossypium stocksii. The sequence continues at coordinate 108,664,807 of CM035627.1, read as the reverse complement.
AAACATTCCATTAGTGTATGCTACTCACATTTGGTAATTTTAGATAACCACTTGGAGCCAGATGAGCCTGCAAAGTGGCAATCAGAAACAAGTAAACGTAACAAGGTATCTGGAAACTGTTGAAAGTTGCATGGTTCCTCAAAATCATGAAGAAAGATGAGTGTATGAGTTAACAAGCCTCGGGGAAAAGATGTATACTTGGATATAGTCGCTGTATATCTCTGACTTGATTAGCTTGTCCGCAATCAGGCACAGAAAACCAGACTGCAATACCAAAATAATCCGCTTCAACAACAAACAAAAACAATACAGCTCCTGATAGGATTAAAGGAGTTTTGAATAGGCTAGAATAGTCATCTACCATGTCATTTTATAATAATACCAGTACATACTTTTAGTTTAAGATAAATTCATGTTGAGAAATAAATGCTCAATGGTTTCTTAATGCATAGATAACAGAGGAAAGCGTCCGAACTAGAGTTAGAAAGTAAGCATTGAAACACGGTCAACCAACTCAGATCATTTAGTTTGATCCTGTTAGGATGCAAGATCCTTAGTATCCCTAGATCTTCTTGTAATTTATATGTGAAAGACTTAATTTCAATTAAATAACAAAATTATTAATTAAGTCATACTAAACTAAAGTCCCATAAGACTGTTAAAAGTGAACATGCAGAGCATTTCATGGGCTAAAAAGAGCATGATTCAAAGAGTAGCAGGGCACTTACACCACAAAGAGGAACAGAAGCAGTACCAGCATGAGGCCCTCCTAAAGAGATGAAATTCTTCACCTGTTTCATCATTTCCAAGGCAGAAAATCATTTGTAAAGATTCAATAAATACGAGAGCAACAAGTTAATCTTCCATTTTCCCTAAACCAACACGCTGATCTTCTGAGAAAGAGAAGCTTAAGGGTAAGCCGGCTCGTACCTGAGGTGCACCATCACAAAACTCGACAACAGCCCGTCCTATCAAGTTACCCTGTTAAACCAAAGTCAATTTTTAAGAATTACAGTACATGAATGAAAGTTGCCTTCGCAACAATGATCAAACTAAAAGCACAACCGACAAGACCGATACAGGTTCAGATGCATTTCTTCTATATATTAAAGGAGGACACAACAATATGTAAATCCTACCAAAAGCTATCCTCTTAAATGGAATATCAGTGAAGAAATTAAGTAGTTGTCCATCAATTAGTGAAATGAACCTCAATTCTTTTACATGAAAGCAATGACAATAAATACAAATAAGAAATACCTGGGAGAGACCAACTATGTTGTAACCCTTACTGAGTTCTTTCATTTGCTTGACCTGTTGACAAGATGCTGGAGTTTTATCAAAGGAAACATAAACTCCAAAACCCAGACCCACAAAGAAAAACCAAGGAATTGGCCGTAATGATTTATGTCACCTTCTTACAAACGAAATTTGCCTGTAAACAACAAGCAACAAAATTTGTTATTATAAAAGAAACCAGACAATAATAAATGTTTCGGCCAAAATGACAGTTAATGGAATCCTTTTTTCATGTTGTAAGAAGTTTTACCTGTTCTTCCAGAGGCATAAACCAGGAATCCCATGTCCCACCTCCAATTTCTCTGCATGTTCGAAAAGGAAAATCAAAGTCGCAATTGTGAAAAAAGGAAAAGGAAAAGAAAGAAAGCTGAAGAAGCATATATACATACAAGCAATATCCTTTAGACCCAGAAAAGTTAGTGAGAAGTTCAGTGAACTGTTTGACTCCACGATTGGCACACTGATCTCCAATCCCTGTAACCAAAGAAAGAAAAACCCTGAAAAGTTTAAGCTTGATACGGTTAAAAAAGATGATAGTAGATGAAAAAATAAAACAATTTACCATGGATGACAATGAAGGGAATGGAATGAGAAAATGGGGTGATTATAAATACAAGAAAGGGAATAAAGGCAAGGAATTTAGAGGGAAAATCCATGAAATATTGTTTATTTCTGAGGTATTCTTTCTCTATATTTATTAACTTTTTCTTCTGAATTAAATTGGGGTTTGGTTGCAGGCAGGAGCTATGAGAGGAAATTGGTGGTTGGAAGTTTGAAGAAAGGGTGAAGGATGGAGGGTTGTGATTGGTGAAAAAAGGCGAAAAACACGGAATCTTATATCCGATAGGATGTACTTATTTCACACACGTTCAGATTATTGCTTTGCTAAGCTATGGTAGCTTGTCGACTTAAATCTCCTGTGAGCTGAACCACTGTAATATTCCCCTGTGGACTAATAAATCTCGTTACTGTTGTATTTATTTTCTTCGACACAAAATTCTAAATTAAAAAAAAAAATAGGCTATTGAAATTTAATGAGTGAAATAATAATAATGATGTTACAAAAATATAAAAAAATGCCACATGAATATTATTATATTTGTAAAAATATATTTTTAATAATATAAAATATAAAAATATATTTAAAAAAATCATTTTTTTGAAGTTTAATATGGTTTTTTTTATAATAGAACCATGCATATTAAATTAAATAAGATTATGAGTAATTTTGAAAAATTACTCTTTAGATGAAACTTGAATGGCTTAAAATCTCTTTACAAAGTTTGATTTTTTGTTTGAAATTTTAATAAAAATTCCTCTGAACAAGTGAAAGCTATTATTGCATTAAAAGAGGGTGATAAAGTGAAGTGAAAGAAGTATCCAAGCTATTAGCTTGAAGCATCAAACTTTGTTTGCCGTGAAGAGTTTGGATCAGAAATAGAAGCAGAAAAGAACTAATAGAGACACCCATCTTTTTCATATGAATATATTTGTGTTGTTGCTGCCGCTTCCGCCGTTAATTATCTCAATAACTTTGATCAGTTCTATTCTATATTTATTTTGGGTGCATGTATCCGTTCAACATCACTACCTTCTAATTTTCCTCTTACTGCATTCACTTGGTTCTTCTTCTTCCGTAATGCCTCTCACTCTAACCTAAGCTTTGAAAGAGTCGAGTCTATTGCAGAAATCTTCTTTTCTTCACCATCAAGGATTCTTTGATCTATATAATCAGCTTTTAATGAGGGAACATTGATGAAATGAGTGGTTGATCTGTGGTGGAGCTTCTGTTATGCAATGATTTGTGGCCGTAAAAGTTGCATTTCTTGCGAATATAAGCAGAACCGAAGCAACTACTTTTAGCATCTTAACAAGCTTCAATGAATGCCTATGGGTGAAAAGTTGAATCAGATGAACATCAAGATCGAGCGAAGCTTGCAATCATCACAACCGGCACAGTGTGCGAATATGTGAACAAAATAAGAGGGCATGGGAGGAAGAAATGATTGACCTTTTACAGAACAGTCACCATGCAAGTGTTACGAAGGAAAAAGTTGCAGAATTGGCAACCATTGACTGACCCAAAGCAGAGGTTTTTGCATATGACAGCCAACTCTATCTACCATGTTTAGACCTACAGGTCTCAATGGTTGTCAATGCGTGAAATGTAGAATAGTTAAGTCATCCTCGTAATCTTCAGACTCCATGGGAGACTTGAGGGCGCAATGCTCATGCATTTGGAAATTACATTTGTGTTTGCAGATGTAGTGGAAGCTGCTGCCCCCATTGAACAACCATAACAGTAGTAGCCATCGACTGATTCATGCATTCACAACACTTAACACAATTCAAACTTTCAGCTTCAATTAATCTCGAAGCATATAGAAATCATATATAATAGTCTTTTTGACAAAGAGATGAAGAAAATACAACATATAATGGTACAGACTCGGACCACCCATGTCTTTAAGGGTAGTATATAAATATGTTCGGGCACGGCAGAACATTTTAGAATAAAAATGAAGCCCATAGCATCACAACTGAACCTTGAAGATATCTGAATCTGATAAACTCTCATGCATTTGTGAATGTATGCTACAAGAACGAATAAAGACCCACAAAAGAAACAATTACAGTCCAGGGGAAAATCATAGTTCTCTGGTAAGCCACACTGTTTTTTCTTTGAGAAATGCAACATTGCTATTTGGTATAGTCAGCAGATGATGATCTGTGACTCCATCCTCTTCCTCTTCCTCACTCTCTGCTGTTAACGACATTGCAGCAGAATCTAATCTCTCATCATCTGTATTGGAAAAATATCTTGAAAAATACGAGTATATATATATGCGCATGCACGTGCACACACAAGTATACGCAATCCTGATCATATAACAAAATTTGAACATAAGTATGCATATAGCTCCAGTGAAAAACTGCTTTTAGATCCATCACTGGGGATTCGCTACAGCAGTGTGGACTAATGAGCATAAATTTGGTAAAAACTTTAAAAGAAAATGATGAACTACGAGACATGGTGGCCAGAAGAAGCTTACCAGAATATGCTGGATTGTCAGGAAGATGTCGAACTGCAGTAACCTGAATGCTTTCCGGAAGTAGACAGTTACAAAATGAACCTGAAACTTCAAAAACTGCATTGATCAAATAAAATAATTGCATAGAGCCATGGACTACACATACCACAGTTACATATCCTAGAACCCCTGGATGCTATATTTCATCCAATCCTTCAAATATAGACATTCAAATAATGATTCTAATGATCCAACTTATATGCTGGACAATCAGAACCTAGAACTAAGGCAATTATCTAACAACGAGAGATAATTTCTAACCATGTTGTATGAATATGCAATCTACTGCAACTAGAAGCCATCTCGAAAAACACTTAGGGATCACAAATCTTCTTGGATGACAAGAATGTGAAAAACCGGCGTTTTCTCACCTAGTCTAGCCAGCCTATTTACCCACCCAGGAATAGGCTTTCCAGTTAGCTGCAGGCATACTTCATCGGTGAAATGGTTACAATTCTTAGTGATCAAATGATACGTGTCCCCATGGTACTTTTGCGAAAGCTGTTCAATAAATAACCGAAATTCTGAACGAGACATGTTAGTGCTGCCCAATAATACTGAACGTCTGAAGATGAAACCAGGACAACTTCTCGGTTCCAATTCAAACACTCCGCTTGTAGGGTACTCGTGTGCTCCATAGCCATACTCCAAACCATAAACTGATTAGCAATCAAAACACAATAGGTTAATAGCTAAGAAAATTAGAACATAAAATAGCATGAAAAGAAAGAAAAGGAAAAATAAGATTAGCAATTTTCTTTTAATAAATTACCGAACATCATAAGATATAGACCATTTTACTAAATTGTAGATAACAGCAATCAGAGACTAAATAATGCCAAAAATGTAAATACTTAATATAAATTGGAATTAACTTGCATGATTTGTTTATTAAATTGGAATGAACATAAAGGAGAGATGCTACCTTCGATACCGGAGTGGAAAATCCCGAGACCGAACCAGAAAAGATAGTTATTCATAGGTGTGAGATCATAGACATTGAGATACAACAAAGCACCATTGCTTCCCCCATTACTCTGCCTCTTTTTCACACTCGAATTTGATGGAAACAACCGCATTGTGCCTTAAAATCTAACCTTGATTCTTCAATCTATATCATAAGCTCCTCATTCTTAGCATTAAATCATGAAAACTAATATATGATGGGTTGTGCCAATAAGGAATCAAAGTTCATTTAGTATACAATTATTTTCTACTACTTAGCATAATATCATAAAACTTGAATGAAGCATATAAACCCAGAAAGAAGAAATCCCCAATAACCAAACTTGGTTACAAAGCAATATAAACTAAAAATAACAGCTTTTGAGTGTTGGGATTTTTTCCAATTTGGGTAAAATTAAGTTTCCAAATAAAATAAACATAGTGAAAATAGCAATATAACATCCAAATCGCAAAAAAGAAAAGAAAGCATAAAAACAAATTAGGGGAAAAAAAAGGAAATTGAGGCTTTTAAACTTACCTAAGAAGAGGAGACGAAGAGAGATTAAAGGTGACAAACTTTTGGAGCAGAGATCAAAGAAAGAATGGGTTTTTTTTTTTTTCCAGACAACTTAATTCAAGCAACTTTTTGTTTGTATTTAGAATCTGCATGGATAAATGAAGGTTTTGCACAGATAAAGTGAAGTTCAAGATCACTTCCTCTAGCATAAAAAGTAAAATAATTTAGAAATTAGAATTATGGTCTCGTTTTAATTAAGTCTGAAAATCTTTCTTTGCCTTTTTTGGTTTTTTTTTTTTGTTTGCCTATAGGTTTTCAAAGATTTTAGTCAATATTTTGACGTTTTATTGTTGCGTCAAGGTCTAAAGTAGAGGTCAGCATGGGACAGGTCGGGCTGAGCTTTGGTCAGGTTTGAGTAAAAATTTAGGTCCATTTATTAGGTTGAGGTTTGACTTGACTCGAAAAATAAGTTTAAAATTTTTCTTAAGTTTAATCTGGATAAAAATATTAAAATTTGGGCCGAACCCAGTCCGTCCATATTAATTTTTATATTATTTTTATATAATTTTAAAATATATAATACATAAAAAATACTAAAAATATCAAAATAAATATTTCCCAACAAGTTGAAAATAAATTTTAAAAAATATGTATACTTAAATAACACCAAGATAGATGCAACTTAACAAGTAAATGTCTCTAAATAATAACAAAATTAACAAATGTCTTTAAAATAATAACAAAATTAACAATAAAATAATTTTTATACAAATAGTAGCAACATAATAGTAAAATGATAGCAAAATAGGGAGAAAATAACAAGAAAATAATATTAAAAAATCAAAATTTTTTGTCCTTTAGTGAATTTGCCCGGGCCAAAAATGCCATACACGAGACTCGGTCCATTTTTTTAAACGGGCCTTATTTTTTGTCCAAACCCTCTCACATTTTGGGCCAACCTTCGGGCCAGGCAGGTGGCCTGGCCCATGCTCACCTCTAGTCTAAAGTCTACTCTACTCGAGAATACAATTTTGTTACACTCATCATTAAATTATTAAATTAGTAGTAAGTTTATATTTTTATCATTTAATTTTAATTATAAAATGGTGAATAAATTATTTAAAATTTTTATTTAAGATAATAAACTATTCAATTTTTTTTTTTAAAGTCATTGGGTTGTTAAGTTTTTTTTTTAAAAAAGTCTAATTAATGAGTTCCAAACGACAAGATGATTGGTATGGTGGATTAGCATCCATCGACGAGTAAAAGAATATACCTTAGATCCAAGTTGATCTAGCGGTCAGTGTTGGAGATTGTAGAAGAAAACTGTTTGGATTTTGGTTCACAGGTTTGTAACATTCAAAATTATTTTATGTAAAAACAATTAAATTGTAGAAGAGAAAAGGAAGGAGACTGGGGTGAAGCCAGAACAAATTTTTAGGGAGGTTGAATGAAATTTTAATTTTCTATAATCTATATCTTTATAATTTTTAAAGGATTAAATCGAATTTTTATAATTTTAGGGGCCAAAGTGCAATTTTATCTCTCTAATTTAAATTTTTTTTATAAAAATTTTACATTTTAGGGGGCCAGGGCCCCTGCCAGCCCCCCTAAATTCGCCTCTGGAAGGAGAACTTCCAATTGATGAAAGTAATGCGAACAAAGAAGTACATACAACATCAATTTTAACAGAACAGTGACTTAAATGAAATTTTTTAAATAATTTAATGACTCTTTTGAAACTTTTTAAAGTTGAGTGATTAAAACGTAAATTTATTAATAGCTTAATCACCTTAAATGTTGTTTACCAAAATAAAACCACAGTCACTCAAAACAGTCTAAATCTTTTTGCCTAAAACTAAAATTGAACTGTTCATAGAAATAATTTGGATTCGTATATAAATAAAAAATCATATTTGATTAAATGTTTTGAAGAACTTTGACTTAATTCATTCTTGAAGTATATTTATTTTTTCACTTTCATACTTAATTTCTGTTCCAATTTGATATTTAAAATATATATTTTTTTTAATTTTGTCTATTTTATAACTAATGTTAAATCGATAACTTTGGCCAATGAAAAAAATACTATGTAATGCTTTGTAACTAGCTATAAGAATTTTTTTCAAAACCATATTTTAAGTACCATATTGAAAAGTGAGAATATTTTAAGTACTAAATTGAAAAAAAAAAATTTAGGTATATAAAAAACTTTTTTTAAAAAATAACTTTATTTTAAGGGTGGAAAGACAATTACAAGAACAATGAAATAAGGCAGACTCTCGTTTTTGAGTAAATGATGATATTAGCATTGAAGGCTCTTAGTGATAGTACATACAGAATCATTGAGCAACATCAGTTACGTTTCTGGGTATCAATGGGCAGAAAATTACAGCTCGAAATGGGTTTTAAGAGCCAGCAATACGTGAATACAACAACAATTCAAGCAAAAAAAGGAAAGCGAGAAATGGAAGTGGAAGTGTAGACTTTGAAAAGATTACCCCCTTCTCATCAAATCAAACCGTGTAATGTGGGTTCACATCAATATCCAATCCTCTTAACTTGGCAAAAGACTCCACTTTGCCTTTCAGTGTATGAATTTCTCTCAATCTGCACATCACATCAATGATTAAAATATTAGAATTAGTTTCATTTGCTGTGTTACTCCGACTCGGGATATTTAGAAGGGAAGAGTAAGGTACCTTGCAATCTCTGCACGCCTTCTTGCCTCTTCTGCCATGACACTTATGTCTCTAAAATTGTGCTTTTCAGTGATCTTGGCGTCCGAGGTTGACTGTAGGCCATGGAGTGTTCTCTGTTCAGCAGCCCATGCTGCCTCACGAGCCTCTTTCCCGAAGTCCTTTTGGGTGCTGAATGCCGTCTGTGGATACATACACAAACCCCACACTTAGAAAACAATCCCAAGATTCAATGGAATATTAGTGAGGCAAGTGTTTTTTAGTATTTTACTCTTTGGTTAAGAACAAGATCCCAGGCTTTCCCACTCAGTGCATATCGAACTGCAAACTTGATGGGATCAAGTAGAAAATAGGTTAAAATGTTGTAAATCCAAATAACACCACACCATCCCCACCCAACTGCTCTGATTCCAGCAAAACTCCATGTTGCTTGAGCTGAAATAACAGTCGCCACCTGCAATTATACATGAAAGCTTCATTTGTTTATCAACTGAACTAGAGTACTCGACTCTATATGTTGTCATGTTCATAAGAAAAAAGAATACTGGGGTTTTGAGCTAGCTTACGAGTTGAGCAATGATGAAAGCACTAACGAGAAGGAGACCGGGTCGTTCTGTGAATGACCATCCTCGAGAGCGAGTCACGAATATGAGAGCCTGGCTGATGGTGCTAACTTGGAGGTACACTGCAGATGATAAAAGTGCATTCACTTTGCGTCTTTCACTCTCTTGTGTAAGATCAAAGCTCTTTTTGCTCAAGCTTCTTACGCCGAATTTATCCTGAGGTACAAAGGAGAGAATAGAGAGTTCATACATAACATTCACTAGATGAACCAGAATGACATCTTGACTGTACTTCCATTAGCAAGAGGTCGAACTAGTAATTCGCATTTACCGGAAAGAAATCGGTTTCATATGCTGCCCAGAAGAATATAACAGTCATTAAGGCCAAGTAGCTGCCCAAGACAATGCCAGTAGCAAAGATTTCTTTGAGTTTCCAAGAGTCAGGAACCGGTGATGGCTTGACACGGTCTTTCGATATTGTCATAATGGTACCTTGAAAGGACGAAAACCATCTAAACGTAACTAGCGAAAGAAGAAAGGGGAGAATCCAACAAGAAGAGTGTTACGGTAATCACTTACCATCATTAAGAATGGCAATGATTAGGACCATGAATGGTGGGAAATTCAACCTCCAGATTAAAGTGAGGAGCATGAATCCCAACTGCAACATGAACATCAAAACTTAAACTTTGTTTGTTTTTTCTTTCCTTATCGAATGGGAAAATGGCGAAAAAAGTAATGAAAACTCACCACTATACGTATTGTGATAGATACTGCATATATCTGGAGGAAAAAAGAGAACGCAGAATGAGAAACTTGATGGTAATGATGGCAATTTCACTTCCTTCTGCATATATAATGAAATTCTCTTTTTCTTTACCGTGTAATTCTTCATCCTTTGAAAGATTGCACGGCTTGTTAAAACAGCACTAATGATCACACTCAGACCAGGTTCTGTCAAAACAATATCAGAAGCACTTCGAGCTGCGTCGGTTGAATCTGCAACCGCAATCCCGATGTCTGCTTTCTTCAATGCAGGGGCATCGTTCACACCGTCACCCGTCATTCCGACTATGTGTTTCTTAGCTTGCAGTCTTTTCACAATCTCAAACTTGTGCTCTACATTAAATATGGAATTCAGATACATTAGTAGAAAAGCATAATTGTAAGATATGATAGCAAGTATATATATATATATATATTACCAGGAAAAACTCCAGCAAACCCATCAGCATTCTCAATAAGTTCATCAATTGAAAAAGCTCCAATTTCCTCATTCTTATGATCACCAAGCAGAGATGATGAAGGATACATGTTAGTGCCCATTCCAAGCCTTCTGCCTGTCTCCTTACCGATTGCGAGTTGGTCACCTGCAACAACATCCCCAATAGTCAAACATTTTGATGCCAATATCCACATTTCACCCCAAAGAAAAAGCTTAATCAGACATATTGTATACCTGTTATCATCTTAACACTGACACCGAGATCCAGGGCTCTTCGAATGGTCTCGGCACTGTCATGGCGGGGTGGATCAAATAGAGGCAGAAGACCAACAAATTCCCATGGTCCTCCAGGACTATCTTTAGTACCAGCAGGAACCTCCTATATAAAATTATTACATTTTTTTCCATTAGCTCAATGGAGTGATATATAAAGATATTAAGAGTGATGTGTAAAGCTTTAATACCTGTCGAGCAACTGCAAGGGATCGAAGTCCACGTTCAGCATATTTATCGATTATGGAGTGAACTTTCTTTCCAATTTCTGATTTATTATAGGCCAGATTGAGTATCTGCAAGTTGCATATGAAGAGGCCAATAGCTTATGAGCTTGAGACAACCTTACATGATACCATGAATGAAAATAGAGACTTATTGATTGGCAATATCTATACCTGCTCCGGTGCACCTTTGCTGACTCTATGCATCTTACCAGCTTCATCAGTGTATGTAAGGGCCGTTCTCTTGTCGGTTGGATTAAAGGGAAGGAAGTGAACCTCTGTGATTCCAGCTCGCGCCTTTCGATAATCAACAGAACAAACTCAATATAAGAAATTGTAAAGAAATTAAAAGTTCCATCATAAAAATTCCATAACCAACATAAGGTATTTTACTTCTTTAGGATCAGCCAACATTGCAACAATTGCAGTATCTATAGCATCTTGATTCTCCAATCTTGAAGCTCTAGCGGCCATTAAAATGACCGTATCCTTGTCGACATTGTTGACAAAAACCTATGATGAAGATAGTTCATTTTAAGTGTCAGTTCTTTGAAGAATTAAAATAAAAGTGATCAAAGCTCTTACCTCAATCAAATTTTTGTCCACTGTAAGCTTGTTAAGTGTTAGTGTGCCTGTTTTATCACTGCAAAGCACATCCATCCCTGCCATTTCCTCAATGGCTGTCATTCTCTTTGTTATGGCACCTTGTTGTGATAAACGATGAGAGCCAATTGCCATAGTGACAGAAAGCACGGTCGGCATAGCAATTGGGATACCACCAATAAGTATAACCAGCAAGTTATCGATGCCAGTTCGATAAGACCTTTGTTGAGCTCCATATATAACAATGAGTTCAGCCAGCATCCCAAGGGCAATGGAGCATATGCAGAAGTTACCAATCGAAGTTAGGACCTGAAATTAATTACTATCAGTCAGTATGGTGCCTCGTTGTCACATTAGAAACTATTATTTGGATGCTAAGAGTTTTGCAAGATGAACCTGTTGGAAATGTCCAACATGTGTTGTGCTTTCCACAAGATGAGCTGCCTTCCCGAAGAAAGTGTGCACACCGGTTGCAATAACCACGGCTTCTATTTCACCTTGTTTGCATGTTGAGCCTGAGTAAACTCCGTCCCCGGGATGCTTAGTCACCGGGAGAGACTCTCCTGTAAGAGCTGACTGCAAAAGAAGATAAAAAGGAAATACACATCACTTAAACCATTGGTTAGAGTCTTAAAATTACAAACTAAAAAGGCAGAGGATTGTAAACCTGATCGATTTTTAAAGGATCTCCTTGAAGTAAACGAGCATCAGCAGGAATGATGTCACCAAGTTTGATACTGATAATATCTCCAGGAACCAACACCGAAGCATCTTCCTCGTTCCATTTCCCATCACGTAAAACCTTAGCTTTCGGAGCCAATCGAGCCATAAGGGCTGCAGCAGCATTTCCAGCATTGTTTTCCTCTATGAAACTGATTGTTGAGTTGATAAGCAGCAGTGCCAGAATACCAACAAAATCATGGTAATCTGTTTCCTTTTTCTGCAAAACAAAAGAGGCCAAAATCAAATGTCTGATCAGGTTTCCAGTCTCAAATGGCACACTTATTTCATGGGACTTACCCCTCCGTGTGCAAGAGCGATAGCCATAACAGCGGCTGCTTCCATAACCCATGACAGAGGATTCCACATAAATCCCAAGAACTTAAGTATTTTGTTTTCCTGAAAGAAATGCAGACCACAAAACTCAGTTTGATTGTATTATAATTAGGCCAAGATTTACAACAAACGGAACGGAGACTAAGTTACCTTTTTCTCTTCAAGCTTATTGTAACCAAAAAGCTCAAGCCTCTGCCGGACTTCATCAGTGGTTAAACCTTCTTTTGTGCATTTAAGCTTCTCGAGAACCTCTTCAATCGGGATGTTTTCCTGAATGAAACAGTTCCCAGATTAGCATCAAAGTTAGAAAACCTAAATACATAATATTGATATACACACACACACACACACACTTATTCTAACTTCATCATGCATCAATCTAAGATCAGTAGTTAACTGTCTTACACTAAAGATTTCCGACGGAGCTGTCAACAAATATGTAAGCTTGTACTAGTTCAGCTAAAACTCTACAAACATGACCTGTTTCTATGGAAAACGATCATATATACGAAAAACATGTACCAGATCAACAATCTCCTTGTTAATGGCTTCAAGTGCAACAGCTTTTTTTTCGGTGTCCATTGCACTTGTGTGTGTGTGTGTTTATTTTTTCAGCTTCCGGCCCTCAACTCAAAATATAGGTAACCTGCAAACTAAAAAACAGTCCATATCATCATTAGAAACTTGAATATTTGCAAAAATAAACAGGTTTTTAGATCATAGCGAAATTGATTCATCAGCAGTATAAAGAAAGGCTTAACAAAGAAACTAGTACCTAATAAGGTTACATAAAAGCAGGGAAAAATGGAAGGTAGAGAAATAAGAGGGAGAGAATGATGTTTGACAAGCAAGAAATGCGACGGGCATATATAGATTTTAACACCAAAGAAACAAGACACGGTGGAATCGAATGGAGAAAAAGCGAATGTAAATAAGCCAAAAGGTGGAGACAAAAGCATAGCTTCTGAAACTCCGTCACCAGCATTTGCATAACAAAGTAAACTAGTTGTTTCCAATGACACGAGGGAGGGTGATGAGTTTTAGATAATCATTTTTTGTGAATACATATGTGGAATTAAAAAGTGTTCTAAAAGCTTATTTTATATTCCTCTCAGGTCAGGACTTAATTCCGCATACTCATTTGCTAAATAATTAAGAAAAATATTTAAAATATATAAATAAAATCTATAAAAAAATATAAATTAGGCTGAAAATAAATCTACAAATGTTTTTAACATAATTTTTTTTATAAATGTATTTTTACATATAAACTTTTTTTTATTGGCACCGAGGATATAAGTTCAAGGGTGTTGAAGCGCATTATTCTTCTATTTAAGGGTTGCGAAGAGATTATAAGTAGTTCTAAGCATTATATAAAAATAAAAAAAAACTTTATTCTAAAGAAAAAACAAATCATACCCATATGATAAAATAAAATGAGGTGAAGATAGATGTTAAAAATGTCTTTTTACTATTGTTTTTAATATAAATCTTAGACCACATAGTATATTAGTAGAAAATGATATACGATGGTAACAACGTCTCCGTACGCCATTTGGCATTGGAATTTTCATTTCTCAGTATTATTTTCCATTGAGATGAGATTCTGAGATTTTCCAGAATTGAATGAAATACATAACCAAGAAAGAGGCAGATTATATTCGGCAGATTTGGGTTAATTCACAAAGCTACATTTGTCATTGGACACAAGGCCTTGTTTGGCTTCTAGGAAAATGTCTGGGCCTAGTATTACTTTAACATGCCATCCTCTTTTCGCTGCTTACAAGAAGAATCTGACATAAAAGATTACTACGTGTTTAGCAATTATTGAACTGTATTTAATGAAAAATTGATGAGCTTACTTATTTCTTTTAGCTGTGAATTGTATAATAAAAGGACGTCTAAACAATAATACAAAAAGTTGGGGAAGTGTAAGTACACATACATTGTACCTTATTATTATTATATTTAATCAGTTTATTTCTGTACTTTCTAACTAGAGAGGTCCTTCCACATTAAAACATGTTTGGTTTATACAATAATTTTTTTATGCATTACAAAAAAGTCCCATTCAAATATTCTTCTTGTTTTAGTAAATGTATTTAGGAAAGCTCTTCCATCTACTTAGGGCTAGTTTAGCATTATTTTTAAGAAATAATTTTGAAAATTTTAGTTTAAAATTTAAGTGTTTAGTATCGCTGTCAAAAAAAACTTTTGAGAAATAAAATGTTTGTTTTAAACACAGTGTTATAACATAACAAATAAATATTTAAATAATGTTTAAATTAGTTAATATTATGATATTTTAATAAGAATATAGAAAATAATTTATTATAATTTATTGTTAATGTTTTAATATATAAAAAATAAATTTTAAATATTGTTTAAGCAGTTAACCAAAGAAATGAAAGTACCATGTGTTGGACGGGTAAAAACGTAATTAAGCTATCAAAAGTGCTTTTGGGAGAGAAAAATTAAAATTTTTAACTTCTCCATTCGGAAAAAAATGTTTTTCAAAAGTCAAAAATTTCCTTCAAAAATTACAAAGTGTTTCTAAAAAGTACTACTAAACATAGCCTTAACTCTCCGGTTAGGTTAAGATTTGGGCATCACTATGGCGATGGTAGAGGGAGATGTGAGAACAATGGTGAGGAAGCTTCAATTGAACCTCGAGGACAGATCAGAGATTGCGGCCTATATCAAATATGCAAAATGACTTTTAGCAATGACTTTCAGCGATGCCTTTTCAGACATGCAGTCAGATTAACAAACGGCGTGACTCACAGCTTAGTAAAAGAAGGTATGATAAGGAATGAGCTAACTTATCTACTTAAAAGTCTTGAAGATGTGCCCCCTCACTCGTTTGCTATGATGGAGTTGGATCAGCGGTTAGACAAATCTGCTTGACTGATTATCTCTCCAGAAAACTCTGTTTATCTCTTCAAACACGAGGTTTTATCTGTTTTCATAGATATTTGGAGAAACTGGCGCCCTTTAAGCTGAAGTTCTTGATTGCCATTTAATGTAACAGTTTACTTGCCCAGTACTATTCACCTGGTTTTGTTTTTAAAAAGGTATAGAGGTATGATGCGAAAATGTCCATATGCTTCAAAATGGGTTTTATGTAAAAATTGGATTGATTTTGGATGAAATTTAGTATCCAATAAAAGAAGCCCAAAACATGATTAATTCCATCTATGTTTCTTAAAAGCCCAAATGATAGGCGGCAGGCTTGGTAGAGATGACACGTGACTGACGCCATCCGAAAGCCAAAATAATAGTCAAACTATAAACAATAATTAACTTGTAATAAAACTATAAAGTATAAACCCCCTGAAGATCCCGACACGACATTAAAATAATATTACTATTGTCTTTTATATTTTTCTTTCCTAGTAAAATAAAAGTCAGATAAAAGAGTTTGACTCTTCCCTTTAAACAATAGGTGGTTACATCATCGCCCTCTGCTTCAGCAATTGCATTCACTCATTCAACCTTCAAACATCTTTTTAATACATTCAACATAATTACAATTATAAATAATATATTTTAATAATTAAAATATATTTGAGCACGATTGTATATAAAGAGATTTTAATTAAAATAGATTTGAAGTGAAACTCAAATCTGAATATCAAAATAGGGACGATATTTAAAGGAAAGGAAATAGTTTTAAATCTCCTAAAATATAAATTTTTAAATTATTTTCTTTAAAAATACTAAAATTATAGATTAATATAATAATATTTCATTTTAACTTGCCAAAATTTTATAATTCTATTCTAGCTCTTCTAAAAAGTTTTTGTTATAATATACGTTGATAATGGCAGTAAAAATGGTTAGAAAGCAATAAGAAAAAAAAAATAAGAACATGTAAATTTTATATAAAAAACTCTTTCGAGAAAAAATCACAGGCAAAAAAAGATAAATTCATTAATATTGAAAAATAACAATACAAGAGGTTTTCAACTATCTCTATTTTAAGGGGTTAAACAACCTATTTATAATCAACTTCTAATAGAAAAAGTAAGTCATTTGCCCCACAAATCCTCGATTTTGCCTCTCTATTTTATTTATTTAACAACTAAGTTGAGCTTTGAACTTTTCAAGTCAAATCAAACGGGATTTGAATCACACAACTCTAACAATTTTTTACTTTACCCTTATGTCAAAGTTACTATTCAGATCATTAAAAAGTCTCATTAGCACTTGGTTTAATTTTCAATATTGATATTGTTTGTTTGTGCCAGTTTCGTTTCAAGTTTTTATTAAAATTATTCATGAATTGGATCAAATACTCAAATCACATCAAAGTTCAAATAAATAGAATTTTATGACTCTTGAGTAAGTTATAAATTTAATTAATATATTTAATTTTAATTAATATACTTTTTAAAATTTCAAATTTTAATTTTAAAATAAATAATAAGTAAATTTGTTAAGTCAAATTATGTTGTTAATCTTATATTATATGTAAATTAAATCAAGATTAAAATTTTAAAATCCGCATATTATAAAGATAGTAGCTTGAAGGTTCAAATAAAATTGAAGTGAGATCAAATTGTTTGGAAGTCGTAACTACCTTAAATTCTCGATAATCTTTTTCCTTTGGATTTGAACTACTGCTTAATGATTATATTTTGTTGGTACGTCAGTGTCAAATAACAAATAAGGTGGCTCATCATCTTGCTCAGGTAGCCTTATCCTCTGCAAATAATTCACATTTTGTTTCTTGTCCTCTTTTTATTTCCCATATTCAATGCTTGTCGTACCATTGGAGTTAAGGGATGTTAAGATCGACTGCATGGGACAAGCCTATTGGCTTGAGAATTAGGTCGATTCCTTGATTATTTCCGGTGTTTGATTCACTTGTCTAATCTATATATAATTATTGAGTAATAATACACGTATGTGATTTTGGTTTCAAAAAAATTGGATGGTTTACGTTACGTATGTAGCTGTATTCCAAGGGACTATGAAGTCAAGAAGTTTGAATCTAAAGTATAAAGAGTTAGCACATGTGAAAAATATTAATTAATTCTTTTTATATATCATAATCTTTGACCTAACAAAATAAAAATAAAAATACTTAAATAGCCAGTTATAACATAATATTTTACGCAAACCCAAATTTTTTCAAAGCTGGTTATCACTCCAATTATATTACTTTTTTTCCATTTCCAATTTTAAAACCATATTTGGATTAGAAAAGGACGGACCAAGAGATTTTGTTCAATAAAGTTGGAGTCTGATTCAATTTATATAATAAATATGGAATAAAGAATAATAATTAACGTGGAAATTAAATATAAATTACAATTTGTCTTTTTTATTGAAAAACTCTCAAAAACTTATTTGGTCTGCTACTACACAAATCTTCATTTCTTCTACATCATTGTCTTTTGTGCTTATTAGAAATATATTTAAATAAAATTATAAATTAGCATTTTATTTTATTTTATAATATGAATATTGTTTAAATTTTTTATTCAAAATAAAATAAATTGAGTGATAATGACTGTGGTTGTAAATATGAGTGATATTAAGAATGATTTAAACATTAGAAAGAGGTGTTATGAAGTCAATGAATAGTGGAAAACAAAGTTTTGATTGATTTTGTCATACATTGAAATATTTAAAATGAATGTATATTAATCGGTCAAAATCCATCAACTCTACTTATATTTGATTTCAAATAAAATAACCCATCATTCAAACTCCAAATCTTTTAACTATTAACTTATATTTCACAAATCCATATAATATGGTTTTAGAATATTATTTCATAAATGGTCAACTCAAGGACTGTTCAAATTTCAACCTCTTAAATAACCAAATTTTTGGTAGGTTAAAACATTAGTATATCAATTAAAGTATTGAATGACCAAAACCAAACAACTTCATTGAGTTAACTCAAATGCTTAAGTTAACACGTAGCATGTTTGAATTTTGATATTTTTTTGTGTGTTCAAATTAAAAACTATATATTATAAATGTTGATGGATCACATTAAGGTAAAAAGCATGATAAAGAAAAACTACAACCATAACTAGAATTACCTCTTTCTTTCAAAATACTACCTAATCAGTAAGGGTTTTTTTTCTTCATTTAAATCCAACTATGAAAAAAAAATCATTAGTAACATAAAAATAATATTTTAATATTGTTGAAGAAGAAGTGGTGATTCACACGACGGATATGAGGTGATTGCGAAAAGATTTTAGCAAAGTTCTAACTCAAGAAAGAGTCTTTTAATGGTATAAGCAAAAGGTTGATCAACATTCTTCTAAGCCATGACATGTGTCCATCGTGATCAAATCTTGATATGCCCTTAGGGAGCAAGAGAGGCTTCTAGCTACATAATGATTAGATTGACATAGGGGCGGAGTCCTGGTAACATCCCAACCCCTTTAAAATAGAAAATTTCACATTTAGCTCTTTTATAATTTATAAAATTTTATTAGTATATAGTAAAATTGTATTTCGTTGTTTTAAAAAATATTGATTAAATCCTTTAAAAATTATAAAGATATAAACTATTAAAAAGGTGAAATTAAATTTTTACTATCGTAGAAACATACAACTTAATTCTGGTCCTCCCTAAAAAAAAATTATAGCTTCGCCTCTGGATTAGAGGTGTGCATGGGCCGGGCGGCCCGGCCCGGCCCGAAGGCCCGCCCGAAATGTGGGAGGGTTTGGGCAAAAATATAGGCCCGAAAAATGGGCTTGGACAAAAAAATACGGCCCGTTTAAAAAATGGGCCGGGCTCGGGTAAGATATTTTCGGCCCGGGCCCGACCCGGCCCGGCCCGAATTCACTAAAGACAAAAAATAATTTATTTTTTAATAATATTTTTCTATTATTTTCTCCCTATTTTGCTATCATTTTACTATTATATTGCTACTATTTTGTTGTTATTGTTTAGATATTGTATAAAACTTATTTTATTGTTAATTTTGTTATTATTTTAAAGACATTTGTTAATTTTGTTATTATTTTAGAGGCATTTGTTTGTTAAGTTACATCTATTTTATTGTTATTTAAGTATACATATTTTTTAAAATTTATTTTTTATTTATTGAGAAATATTTATTTTGGTTTTTTAGTATTTTTTATGGTTTATATATATTTTAAAATTATATAAAAAATAGTGTAAAAATTAATATGGGCGGGCCGGGCTGGGCCCGGGTTTTAATATTTTTATTCGGGTCGGGCTTGGGCAAAATTTTAGGCCCATTTTCCGGGCCCGGCCCGGCCCGAGCCCGACGAACGGGCCTAAATTTTTAATTGAGCCCGGCCCGAACCCGGCCCGGCCCGACCCATGCACACCTCTACTCTGGATTGATGTGTCGAACACCTAGGTGGCATTTGAACTTGAATAGTCTTGGTAAAATTTTACAAGTTTAACATCTATCATGACAAGACTTAGAAGAAATGACTCTACTTATTGAGCATGTCATACACCAGTTAAACCTATAATCCAACAAGGTATCTCATCAAACGAGGTTGATCTAAATGTAAGCGACGAGGCTTTTTTGGATGAGACAAGTATGACAAATATATTCTAAACAGTAAATGTTGAAGGCGGAAAATTTTTACTATCCAAACATGGATGGATGAAAGGAGGGAGAGGAGTCAAAAGTGACGATTCACTTGCACATGGTGACATAGTATAGTTGGATGATTATTAAATGTTGAAATTTTGTAATTAAAAGTTAAAACCATGGAACATTACAATGTCTATTTTTGCCAACTTCACTTCTTGCACGCATGTTTTTCTCCTAATCAATGGCAAAATTAGGGGGTTAGCAAGGGCTGCAGCCTCCTTAAAATGGAAAATTTTTCATTTAACATTTTTAAAATTTATAAAATTTTAAATTAGTAATGATAAAATTATACTTTGACCCTCAAAAATATAAAAATTTAATTTAATTATTTAAAAATTATAAATATATAAACTATTAAAATAATAAAATTATATTTTTATTATTATAAAAATATATAATTTAATTTTGACCAAAAAAAATTTTTTTTTGAACTCCGCTATTGCTCCTAACCTTCCTTTTAACTTTCTTATTTTTTAACTCATTTTGAATACAATAACACAATAAATGTGAACTTGAGTCAATATTTGTTTAAAAGGTTCCTTAACAAGTTAAAAATCTTTTTTATTTAAAAAAACTTAAAATAACCATCACCATCGTTAGTATTTTTCACCAAATATAAATCTTTCATGCAATTTGTTTTTTAATAATTAGTCTAACATCGAAACTCACTGTTTTTCTTGTTTTTAAAACAGCATGGGTTTTGTGTTGTATTAAAATAACACGCGTCAATTAAACAATTAATTTAGTTGTAATTTTGAAAATGGTGACCAAGTTTAATTCGCTGATTTCGCTTGTAATTTTTTTTAAAAAAATACATTTTGAAGATTATAAAAATAGTCTTTTTTTTTTTCTCCTCAGATTACATTTTAGTCACTTATGTTATCGTTTTGTCATGAAGTGGTCACTCTACCGTTAAGCTCCGTTACCTCACTAACAATGGTCCTACGTGGCAATCCAAATTAAATTTATTTAATTAAAAACATATTTTCATCCTAGCAACTGGACATCCAAATTGGCATTTAAAACTCATTTGGACTGTCGTATAGAACTACCATTAGGGAGGTACCGGAGTTTAACGATAAAGTGACCACTTTGTAACAAAACGATAATGTAAGTGATTAAAAAGTAACATTTCAAACATAAGTGGCTAAAATGTAATCTGAGGCAAACAAAATTGACTATTTTTGTAGTTTACCCTTTTTTTTTAATTCAAATTGGTTTACACAAATCTTTAAAAAGATTACATAGTAAAAGTTTTATATGTTTTTTTTGTTTATTTTCTCATTGTTTAATAAGTTTTTAGTTTTAGAAGTTTTTGTTTGCTCTTGTAGTACGTTTTTTAGTCTTGTTTATGCATCTAACATTAGTTTTGCAAGTAATTTTAGGGATGGTTTTGTTGTCATCCTTCCTAATTTGGTAAATATTCGTTTCTTTTATTGATTTTTGCTCGCCTCTTTGGACTATCTGGGGCTAATTTGCTTGTCGTATTAAGTGCTTGCAATAACTCCAGATATGTTATACTTGAATTGTGACAAAGCAATTGTTAACGTGTAATGATATTCTATCGATGCTGAAGCTAAAGCGTTTGTTATGTTGATGAAGATTGTCCTTTACTATCTACGACGAGTATTTATTTTTTTTCCTAAATTATATGGTTTCGTTTATTAAATGAATTAATAAATATAGTTTTCAAAAGGAAAAAAAAAATATTACATAGGATTTTCATTCTGATCTTAAATGTATTAGTCAGCTAACCTTTAAAAGGTAAATAATAGTTATACAGAGGTGCATTGATAGTGCTAGATATTATTAATTTGGATAAATTATTTAGTTGGTTACTTAATTTTTAAGGTACTTCCATTTTCGTCACTCTCACTCAAATCGTTAAATCTCTATATACAATTAACATGTACACGTCACATTATATTTACACTTTATTTTGGTCACTTAAAAAATATCGTTTTTTATAATATTGATCGAGATAAAAAAAATTAGGATTAAAGTGAAAAAAGGTAGAAACTAAAATAATACTTTAAAATTTGTCAGATTGTACTTGTTTACCCATTGCCAACAGTTCTAGATTTATTTTTTTAATATTAATATTTTAAATTTCAAAACATCAAAATTAATTAAATAAGTTATTAAAAAATTTTATCCCTTTACTAGTGACAACCAATTTATTACTATAATATTAAAATTAATTAAATTAATTTCATTTTAAATCTTAAAATCTTATTTTATATTTTCAGATAATAATGGTAAGGACTAAGGACAACAAATAAAATAAAATAATAGCAGAGGTAATAATCAAATGCGAATATTGCACGTCATATGAAAGTTAATTAAAGGATTAATTTATTTTTTATTTGAAAATAGATTAAGTTTACTTTAATCTTTTAACTTTGAAAACAAAAATCATTTTAATATTTTATATACATTACATCCATCCATTATATATATAATTACTATATTTTAGTATTTTACTAAATTGGTGTCATCCTTATTCAGATTACTAATTCAATTATAAAATTACAGAAATATTTATTCTTTTAAATTATAATTAATGTTATTACGATAGCATATTTATCTTTTTATATTTTTATATGGTCTTTGATAAAATAATTATAAATTATAAATTCAAAAATTGAACATGTGTTCAATAATTTTGTTATCGCTTCACTTATATTCATTGTTGAATAAATTTTAGAAGAAAATATAATATTATTTTTGCTTACATTATGAGTGTGACAAAATTCAATGTTAATATTGTTTTTGATTAAGTTTGTGTTACAAATTAACTCGACATCAACTTAATATTGATAACAACACTATGATAAACAAGTCGTACTCATTTAATATTTTTCATATGACATAATTTTTTTGTTTAAATTTCATTTTACTTACAATTTTAATTTAATTTTTTATTTTAATATCTTACATATTTAATGTGTTATTATTAATTAATTTTAAACCATACATTTTATTATTTATTATATTATATTTTTATGTTTTAAATATAAAATTTTCACAGGTATAATATTTCAAATTCGAATTTAAAAGAAATCATAAAGCGATCGTTGATTAAAAAAAAAACCATGGATCGATTTATTCAATAAGTGAACTGAAAGAAAAAACAAATAAAAACAATTTATATACATTATCGACTTATCGTCGTTAGATGACTGTAACTTGGTGCAAGCCTAACGGCGATAACAATGGCATGTTAAATAACCCCTTCGTGTCGTTATCGCAATCCAAAAATGATGTCCAATTTGACGGCGTTAAAGGCGCATCGCCGTTATCTCTCGCTTTAGTCACATCATCATTTACTCTCTTCACGGCTTTAACTTCTCTCTCATCCCCAGCGCCGTCGTCTCTGCTCCGTTTCCTCTCTCCGTCAGCGGCGATTACATCCAACTTCCCAGCTTCGAGAGGGAAGTTAAGAATCGCTTTTGAGCCACGTAACCTAAAGGCGGCTCGGTCGTAAGCCTTTGCGGCTTCTATGGCGGTGTCAAAAGTTCCCAACCAGACCCGTGAACCTTTTCGGTTAGGATCTCGGATCTCGGCTGCGAACTTTCCCCACGGCCTTTGTCGGACTCCTCTGTAATGCTTAGTGTTCTCTTCGGTATTTGAATTCCTCGGCTTTACCTCGGTTAAATCTGGTTCGCCGAACTGAATCCACTCCACTTTATGCGGCAACGAGATTTTCAGCGAAGGCTTTCGACTCTGAGAATTGGAAGTCGAATTCGAAGAAGATCGAGATTTCACTTGGAATTCACAAGCAGTGGCGTTGGAAGTGAGAGGCTTATGGATAAATTGAGGTTTGGAGTCAAATTCGAAAACATCACTTTGGTTAGACTCGAAACCTGGGAAATTGGTAGAGAAGTTGAAGAAATCATCTTCATCAAGGCTATTAAAATTGGATACTGTCAGACAGGAATCAGAGGTGGAAGTTTGAGAGTAAAGAGAGTGAGATTGAGAGGTGGAAACCTCGGATTTCGGATAATTTGTCCATTGATTTTCATTTGAAAAGCTCCACAATCCCACAGGAGGAAATAGATTTTCATCAAGTAAATATTGTTCAATATATTGAAGCCTGCTCGACACTTCACTGCTACTTTCCATATCCAAAAACTGAAAACAAGAGAGAAAATGAGAAGCTAAGGATTTTTTTTATTTGTGGGTTTGAATTGGAGATTCTTAGTTCTCTCACTTGAGAGTGGAAAGGTATTTATAAGGGATCTAATGCAAGTTGAATTTTCTGACTATTCAACAGGAGCTTCCGCGATGCAGCCAAGAAGCAACGTGCGATGTAAAATTACTATGGTCAAAATATGTTTTTAGTCCTTCTACTTTTACAGAAAATAAAATTTAGTCCATTTACTTTTAAAGTTAAAAATTGAATTCTCTTTCTTTCTTAGTTTAAAATTTTAATTCCAGTCGTTAAGAGCATAGTATTTTCAATTTTATTAATCATATGTGATATCTCATGAAAGCAGTTTAATCAACATATTAAATTAATAAATTTTAATAAAAATTACCTAAAATATCAATGACTGTACTATGGTTTTTAAACCGGAAATCGAAACTTTTAAAGTATAAATAATAAATTTTATTGATAAACTCAAGAGGACTAATCTCAGTTTTTCTCAAAATACAGATATTAATGGCATATTTTAACCAACTACAGTTTAGGAGCTGGCAGACATTAACGTGGGTCGGGTCAATCTCTCAAAAGACTTGGTTGCATTTAGGAGATTTAAGTCCTTCTGTTCTGAGCACTCAAAAAAAAAAAAAAAAATGGTAATAATACAGAAAGTTACTGTCGTAATACATCATTGAATAATTAATTATATTGTCCAACTAACAAATCAGAATAATTTAGATAACTCTATCAAAATTAATTACATGTACATTCACTTTGTGAAAGAAAAAAATTAATTATTATAAAATATATATCTAAAATAATAATAAAAAAGTTTAATGCACAATTTAAGTCCCTAAAATATATTTTTTTTTTCACTTTAGTCCATATATTTTTTGCCCACTTCAGTGGAAACTGAAAAGCAATATACTTTAGGGACTTAAATTGGGCATTAAGCCTAAAAAAACTATAGTAGTATATGCACATGTTTTTTTGAATCATTATAATTTTTGATTTTTTTAATATTTTTATAATTTTAAATTATTTGTTGACAAAACTTATGAAATAAATAGTGTTATGTTAACATGAATCATTAAATATTATTTTAATTAACATTTTTATTAAAAAAATGATTTCACTCTTATTAAAAAATAATAATAAAATTTATATTAAAAATAATCAAATTGATAATATATATATATATATATATATAAACATAGAGCGTTAAACTGATACTAATCCACATATAATAAACTTGAATTTAAAACTTCAAAATTCCAAATTCCAAATAATCTGTTTAAAATTAAAAATCAAATTAATAATGATGAAAATATGTAGATATAATTATTAGGTTAGATGGATTTTGGACAATGGCATTAAATTAAAGGCTTTATTCATTTTATTGTTATTTATAAATAAACTCATTTTCTTACTTAATATGTTTATACCAACCAAAACCTTGTCAGACAAAATTTTGAGATTTAAACAAATAGGAACAAAATTATTTGGACTTGGTTGAATAGCCTCCTCTTTAATCATCCTCAGGTTCATTGAAAAAGGTATGTAAGACAGAGGAGGAGGAGCAGGCGGCGGCGGCTACTGCCTAGTGGTTAACGTTAATTTCAAATCTCGAAGCATTGTTTATGTTTTGTTTAGTTTTACTTGGTTGGTTCCCGACAAAATGAAGTTGTGCTTTGGATAAAATATTTGACAAAAGCTAGAAATTTTGTGGGTAAACTTTATAAATATTCACACAATTATTAACGAATTTTTGTTTTGGTCGTTTAGGTTTAAAAAAATTTATTTTAATCATTAATATTATTAAATTTTAATATTTTTATCACTCATTTATTAAATTACTTATGAATTGTTGATGTAATATTTTTTATTGGCATAATAACAAATTTATCTCTCTAATATTTATAGTTTCTAACATTTTATCAATTTAGTATTGATTCTTAAAAATTAAAAAAACTTTTAAAAAATAAAATTTCATTTTTAAATAAAAATACATACAAAATTATAAATAAATACCCATTTTTCTCTTTTTTCTAACATAAAATTTATTTATTAAAACAATAATCTTATAAATAAAATAATTTTCTTAAAAACCCCCACAAACAATACTTAAACCAAATTCATACATTTCTTTTTATTTTCTTTTTTCTTTTAGTTGTATTTTATAAATAATAATTTATTTATTATATGTTTTGTCTTGTTTCCTAGTCCTCATCAAATTTATCGAGTGCTAAGCACCATCTTCACATACAACCATTAGCATTAACAACACTTACTCATAACTTCTCAATTTTCACATCCCCTATTGTTGTGAGTTGTTGGCATAACCTTCCACCTACTTGATCTCTGAGACCTTATCCTCTTTTATATCTACAATCATTCCTGCCCTTAAGCATAACCTCAACTGCAATAAACTCATTCTAAGCAACTACTTCTAAAGGCATTGATTCTTACCCTTTCAAAACTTATATTGTAGTTTTTTACCCAACTTGCACATGATGATCATTAATGTTGGAAAAAAAAACATAAAACCTAAATCTACTTAATTATTCTTCTTGTGTTTTCCCCTTAAATTATTTTATTTATAAAAGTATTATTTTAATAAACAAATGTTATAAATTGAGAAAATAGATATTCATTTTTTTATAATTTTGTATGTATTTTTTACAAAATATTGTGTATTTTTATAGAAAAATGAACTTTTAAATATGTTTTTTTATTTTAAAATTTTAAGAATCATGACTAAATTGATAGAATGTGTAAAGTTGAAGGCTAATTTTTTTTTTATTTTAGAATTAAGACCAATTTGATAGAATCTGTAAATATTGGAAGGCTAAATTTGTTATTATGCCAATAAAAAAGATCACGTCATTATTCTGTTAGTGATTCAATGAAGGAGGGACCAAAATATTAAATATCGATAACATTAGTGACTAAAATAGAAAATTTTAAACCTAAATGACCAAAATAAAAACTCACTAATAGTTGGGTTACTATTTATACAGTTTACCCAAAATTTATTCATTCTTGCTTAAGTTTCCATCATGGTAGTAAACCAGAGCAACAAATTTTAAGTTTCATTCCGGTGTAAATTCTAATACACACTAGTCGTACCAATGTGTACTAATTGATTTCACTCGTAGGTACTAAAAAATTAATTTTAAAATATATTTTAAATTTAAATTTAAGTATTTTATTATTTATTTTTGATTTGTTAAATTTTGAATTGTATTATGCATAATATGGAATGATCTTATTAATTAATTTATAAAATAATTTTTTTGTCTGTTTATTTTGAGTTTGTTTAATAATGTATTATATTTGTGAACAATGGCTGAGCTAGGGGACTACCCTAACCCCCTTAAAATGATTTTTTTTCATTTAGATTATTTTATAATTTATAAAATTTAAATTGATAATGGTAAAATTGCACTTTAACCCTCAAATGATAAAAAATTCAATTCACTTCTTTAAAAACTATAAAGATATAAGCTATTAAAATAGTGAAATTGCATTTTTATTATTGTAAAAATAGACAATTTAATTCTGCCCCCTAAAAAATTCCTAGCTTCGTCCTGCTTGTTAAGCTTATTAAAGAATATTTTATACAATTGATGAGTGTTTTTTTTTGGTATCGTAAAATTTATTTATTGTAATATTTGAACTTAAGCCACCAACACTTTTAAAATATTTTCTTTATCGATTCAATCAAAACTTTATTTTTTTAGGAGTGTTTTATATTAATATTTTTATATATACATACTAATATATACCTCAGTTATATATAAATATATTTATACACAAATATAAATTTTAATCTTATTAATTAAGTTCAAGAGCTTAATTAAATGATTATATTTTTTTAAATATATTTTACAGGTTAATATCTATTTCTACAATATGATATCGCCCAGGTTCTTATAATATCTTTTTTTTTATATAATGTTTAAAATTACTCATGTCCTCTTGCACCAATAACAATGTCAATGTCAATTGAATAAAAAATCTATCGACAAAACAAACACTATTTAAATTTATAAATCTATCAAACGTAAAATGAGACAGAAAGAAAATATCAAAATTTGTGATAAGTACAAACTTTATACACAAATAAAACACAAAAAATTAATTCCAATAAAAAATTAAATGAAAAGAGTTTTTTTTTATAACGAAAGTAAGAGATTGGCAATGATTTTTTATTACATACGTTGTCTTAAGAAATTGGTTGATAAAAAACATATTACAAAACAAATCAAAAAAAAAAAAAAATGGTTGATAAGGTATTAATTTTGCACGTAAGCCGTGTCGTAAAGCAATCATTGATAATAAAATAATAGATTTTATTAAATGAAATCCCGTTAATTGTTTTGAGTAAAGTACATGAATTATTTCTTTGATTTTATTTAAAATTATATTTTACTATACTTAACTTTCAAAAGTTACATAACAATCATTAACTTCATTAAAGTTACTTATCCGCTAATTAATTTAAAAAATTAATAGTTAATTTAGTCCCTAAACTATAACTAAAATATTATTTTGATATTTTAAAAAAAATTGTTAGACAAAAACCTATAAGATATGAATTTTTGATGAGAAATTTACAAATATTTTGATAATCCCAACTTGTTTTCCCTTTCTTAGTGGCTTAAACTTTTACAACATCTTCCTCATCCTCCTCAACCACCTCAGCTGAAACCAAATCATCATCCTCTTCCGACTGCGACCCATTTGATCCATTAAAGGTTTTTGGTCTAGATTTACCCATCCTAAATTCGATCTGGGACCTTCAAAGTAAATTTAACATAGTCTGAGCCAAAACCCTATTTAATTTTTTTCCCTATAATTTGAGTATGTAAACTTTGAATTCTTCATTTATTTTTAGTAGATTGGTTTCTTTTGTTTACAGTTTATTTTCTTTGGGCTTTAATGGTGATCGAGGTAAATTTGTGTAGCTTAAGTGATGATAGTTGATTTCAAGATGATGAAAATCCAGAAAATAAAAATAAGCCAGAACAGTGATGATATGGAGAAAGTCTTTAATAAGTTTTATTTATTTTTAGTATATATTAACAAAAAAAATAAATATTAAATTGATATTTGAGTTATAGTTTAAGGACCAAATTAATAATAAATCCTTCAAATTAAAATGTTATTAACGAAAGTTAATTGAGCGTAATTAAAATGTAACAATTCGATTATTACGTAAGTTTTTGAAATTTGAGTTATCAAAAGTTTAGGGATAATTAGGTTGATACTACTTTAGAGAATCCTTTTTTTTTTTCTTTTAAAAGAAGAGAATTCCAAAATTCTAAAAACAAATAAAAGAATTTATATACATTATCATTAAATGACCGCAACTTGTTGAAAGCCTAACGGCGGGTGTGGAGATAACGGCGATAACAATGGCATGTTAAATATTCCATTTGTCTCATTATCCCAATCCAAAAATGATGTCCAATTTGATGGCGTTAAAGGCGCATCGCCGTTATCTCTCGCTTTAGTCACGCCATCATTTGCTCTTTTAACGGCCTTAACTTGTATCTCATCCCCAGCACCGTCGTCTCTGCTCCATTTCCTCTCTCCGTCGGTGGCGGTTACATCTAGCTTCCCGGCTTCAAGAGGGAAGTTAAGAATCACTTTCGAGCCACGTAGCTTAAAAGCCGCTCGGTCGTAAGCCTTTGCGGCTTCTATTGCAGTATCAAAGGTTCCCAACCAGATTCGTGAACCTCTTCGGTTTGGATCTCGAATCTCGGCCGCAAACTTCCCCCACGGTCTCTGTCGGACACCTCTGTAATGCTTATTTTTGTCTTCAAATTTTGAATTCGTCGACTGTGCCTTAGTTGAATCCAATTTGCAGAACTGAATCCATTCTACTTTGTGCGGTAACAATATTTTGAGTGACAGTTTTCGATTATGAAAGGTGGAACTCGAATTCTAAGGAGCAGGAGGTTTTACAGCTGAAAGTTCAGTGATTTGAGGTGTAAATTCAAAAGGAGCGGTTAGATGGATAAATTGAGGTTTCGAGTCAAATTCAACAACATCAATTCGATTAGACTCGAAACCTGGGAAATTGGGAGAGAAGTTGAAGAAATCATCGTTGTCGAGGCAATTAAAATTGGATAACGTAATACAGGAATCAGAGGTAGAAGTTTGAGAGCAAAGAGATTGAGACGGAGAGGTGGAAACCTCGGGTATCGGTTCATTTATCCATTGATTTGCAGTTGAAAAGCTCCCCAATCCCGCAGGAGTAAATTTATTTTCATCAAGCAAGTATCATTCGATATATTGAAGCGCACTCGACACTTCACTAGTACTTTCCATATCCAATAACTGAAAAACCTATAAAAATTTTAGAGATGAAAAAGAAAAAAGAAAATAAGCTAAGAGATTTCTGAAAGATACTAAAATTTTCGGCTAAGAGTGGAAAGGGGGAGTGGAAGGTATTTATAAGAGATCTAAGGCAAGTTGAATTCGTTGACTCTTCTACTGAGTCGAGGATGCTACGAGGAAGCAACGTGCGCGTAAATTTGCTAAATAGGTTTGTGCAAACATGGGTCGGGTAGGATCTACCCTCAAAAGAGTTCGCATCATTTAGGAGATTTAGGGGTGATTCTAGTCCAGGTTGGGTCGAGCCTAACTATAATATTAATCTACTTTATATTGTTCAATCCAACTTAAAATATGAGTCTAAAATCTTACTTACATCCACCTATATTTGTAAAAGACTAACCCATCTTAAGTTTGCGCATTTTTTATTTTTTAAGAAATTATATTATTTTAATTTAATATTTAATATTTTTTGTCGAAAACCTTTTTTTTAAATCGACTTTTGATTTTAAAACAAATGAAAACGAGAGTCACCACCAATCATTTTTATTAGGTGTAATCGAATCACCTAGTAATTTAATCATTTTAATAAAAGTTTAAATTTACTAAAACGATAATTTTTGGTCTAGAAAATCCAAGAAATATGTAACACCCTCTAACCCCAGACCGTTGTCGAAACAGGATTACAAGGCATTACCGGACTTATACACTAACATACGAATAAAAACGAGACATAAATTTGAGTTTCAATCTAAAACCATCTAATTTCCATCAAATAATTCTTAATATAGGCTACGGGGCCCAAAATAGGTTTAAAAAATGGTTTGGGATTAAACCAGGAGCTCTGAAAATTTTTCTTTGAAGATAGGGGCACATGGCCGTGTGACCTGGGGACACCCTCGTGTGGCCTGGGCACACCCCCATGTGGCCTGAGACATGGTCATGTGGCCAGCCCGTGGGCAACACTGACTTTGCCACACAGCCTGGGCACACGCCCATGTGTCTTGCCCGTGTGAAAACATGATTTTTCACCATTTTAAAGCCTCTTTCACCTACTAAACATACCTAATACATGCCCAAATCATTGACTTATAAATATTAATCAAATACCATTCATTTCAATTTCAAACTTAACAAAAACATATTCATTCATTCCAAAACTTCTTAAGGTTTATAAACCATATTTACATTCAAAATATTAAACATTTACAAGTAACAAATACTAAACCTAGTACATGCCACATTACCAAAAGATAGATACATCACCATAATTTGGAGCTGAGATCATGATTGACTTGGATGCTTGACTGAACATCAAATTTACCTAACCTGCGCACAGAAAACAACCGTACGCTGAGTATTGGAAATACTCAGTGGTATTACCATAATTCAAATTACAAAAACAATAAAATATCATAACCTTACATAAACAACTATCGAATCATACATATAAGTTCATACCATATTATCATCAATATGGATTTCAACAATTCACAAACTTTAGATCAATTCTCAAGCATTTACAATATCTCAAATCATATTTCAACTTAAACTTTTCATGAATCTTTGATTCATGTATTCATACTCATCATACAAATCTCACATCAGAAATTTCATTTCACATCCCATATCACAAAATCTCTTTCGCTTTTCATCCATTATTTCGAACATTCAATTCAGATAACTTACTCATTTCACTTAAACACCCCTATTAAGCTGACTTGGACTTCAGCAGATACACGGACCCAATTAAACATATTAGAATGACGACCAAAGCCTCATCAGCTTAGCCGAAGTAAAATGGCTACCAAAGCCTCATCGGATAGTTCAAAGTACATCTATGACACACCAAGTGTCTCATCGGCTGAGCCGAAGCAAAGTGGCTACCAAAGCCTTATCGAAACTATCCGAAGCAAATCTATGGCACACCAAGTGCCTCATTGACTCGAGGTCGAAGAATCTCTGAACTGTTCCGATCCTATGGCATGCCAATTATATCCACTAAGCCCGACTAGTTAATAGGGTATCGGAATCACTTATTCATTTCACTTCCACTTTCAATTGAATGAAATCATTCAAATTCAATCATAATAGCATTTCAATCTCAATTTGCTTCAAAATCACATAATCACATATTCACCATTCAATTCCAAATCAATTCACATAATCATATATTCACCAATCAATTCCAAATCAATTCACATAATCATACATTCAACAATCAATTCCAAATCATATTTAATTCAAATATCACTACTTACCTTAATTTCATTCTCTATACACCTTTATTAAATTTAAACACATAACAATTAATAACTTGAATTAAGGTAATACAAACTCGAATTTGTCGTATTTACTCATCGATCACTTTTTCCTTCCCTTTCGAATTTAATGCCTTGGTTTCCTTGTTTGCTACGAAAATTAACATAATTACAATTAATTAATAACATATATATTTTATATAAATTACTAATTTTCCATGCAACTTTTTACCATAATACTAAAATTGTCCTAAACACATTCATCTTATTCATTTTTAACAATTCACATCATTTCCTTATTCAATTTCCATCAAAACTTCAATATAACTATAAAAATTTTACCATTTTTCCATAATTTCGAATTTCTTTCAATTTAACACCCAAAACTTAAAACTTATAACCTATTCTACAAATTAGTCCCTAAATCAATTCAAATCAATAATTTTATCAAATTAATCCCTAATTCCATCATTTTCTCAACGTAAACCCTATTCAAAAGTCTATCAAATTTCACTATTTCCACACAAATTCAAGAGTATTCAACTCTAAAGCTTCAAAAACATTAAAATCACAAGAAAATGGCTTAATTAAACTTACTAAATTAAGCTTGAGATTCAAAACCCTAAATTTTCCTTTTTCCTTTCTTTTTTTCCTTTCTTTTTCTTCTTTCTTTCTTCTTCCCCTGCTATGTCGTTTGCTTGTTCTCTTTTTTTTTCTTTTTGTTTTTGTTTTATTTTATTATTTTATTTACTTAATTAATAACTAATTATAAAATATCTAATTATAACAAATAAATATATTACATGTGTACCGATATAATTAATTAATAAAATATAATATTACATAATTTTTAAATATAATTATAATAAATAAATAAATATCTTTTACTTAATAGTTAAGTAAATACACACATGTTATACATTTGTACCAATAATTTAAAAACACTTGTATTCATTTTCTAACATACACATGTCACTAATTTGGTTTAATTACTAGTTTAATCCCTTAATATTTCTATATTCCATAATTAAACTTTTATTCTCTATTCAATTTAGTCCTTTCTACTAATTATTTCTAATTAAACTAAATTCACTTAATCAAAATCTAATTCAATTCATAACTAACTTCATAAATATTTTTAATAAATATTTACGAACTCATTTTTCCTAAGACGGAGGCCCTAAGACTCGTTTTTCCGGTGCCCGTGAAATTTGGGTCGTTACAAAATGGGTTCAGGAGTTGGTTACGCACGAAGAAATATTAGCACCCTCGTAACACCCAAAAATGGTACCTAGTTGATTGATTGATGTCTTAATGTCGAACTGAAAATTTGAAAAGAGTTTAAAACACAATCCCTTTTTGTATTAAGGCATTACCTAACTAAAATAATTTTCGCAAAAAGGGCTTATTTCAAGTTAATCAAGAATAAAGAATCATGTCCATTAAGTTAGGACGCAATGCCTTAAATCCTCGAAAATGAGAATAAACGCGAATTGATCATTACTTAAATCTCGTTTTTTATTTATTTTAAAGTAGATATTCGACTGTCTCAGTTTTAGAAAGAAATCATATTTCGTAAGTTAGGAACACGACTTTTCTAATTCCAAAAAAATGAACATTACTTTGATTGAAATTTTTTTTCTTTTTTTATGCATCGTACGAAGACGAACATAACATTTAAAGTAATGAACATTTAACTTGTTTGGGCATAATATTAAAAATGTGTAAGTATGTTTAAACACAACTCAAGACATGATTATAGCAAAATAAAATAAAATAAAATCATAACGTGTAAAAATGAAACACTTAAATGAAAATAAATAAATAAATAAATATAAAAATGGCATAAAAGAAAAAGAAAAAATACTTCGATAAAAAGAAAATAATAAAAAAATAAAGGAATAATAGATAAGTAAACAAGTGAATAAATAAATAAAAGAATTAAAATAAATAAAGGACTTAATCGTAACTTAAATGAGATTAAAAGGATAAATAGGATTAAAATAAATGATAAAGGAGCTAAATTGTAATAAAATAAATAAACAAGGACTAGATCAAATTTTAAATGAAATTTAGTGGCATAAATTGTAAAAATAAAAAAAGCAGAATAGGGGACCAAAATGAAACATGCTAAAATAAATAGGGACTAAGTGAGAAATTATCGCAAAGCTCTTAACAGGGACTAAGTGAGAAATTATCCCAAAGCTCTTGGACATGTGTCATTCCCCAAGGGCCAGCAAATAGGGGACCAATTTGAAAGAAACTCAAAGTTATTAGTGCAATTAAAAAAAAGACTTAGGACCCAATTAAAAAGAAGTCTAAAAGCGGAAGGACCGAGGTCATAAATAGACCTTGATTGCAAAAACACGCGGATCCTAAGGCGGATCGAGTCGGGTCTCGAGACGATTTTCAAAACGACATAGTTTTGGCATTTGAGAATCAATCCCAAAACTGCGTCGTATCACGATCCTATATAAAAAAAATCAGAAAAGAAAAAAATCACTTTTAAACTGTTTTAATTTTTTTTTCATTCTCCTTTTTTTTTTTTCTCTCTCTGAGGGTTCCTGAGTCTGGCGAGTTCTCCGCCATTGCCACTGGTCATCGGTGATGGAGACTGTCTCCTCTGGTGGCCGGATATGGCAAAAAAGAGCCCTTTTTGTCCCTGTTTTCTCCGACGCGGCCTTAGGCGAACCCTCAAGAGTGTGGTG
Organism: Gossypium stocksii; assembly: GCA_020496765.1. Lineage (NCBI taxonomy): Eukaryota > Viridiplantae > Streptophyta > Magnoliopsida > Malvales > Malvaceae > Gossypium > Gossypium stocksii. The sequence goes on along the minus strand of CM035627.1, from coordinate 108,629,243 downwards.
GCCTTCCAATCCATAAAACACACCGGCAACAACGACAAATGTCAAAAAGTTTCTTTATATATATATATATATATATATATATGCAAAAAGAAAAAGAAAAAAAATGATAATAACAACAATGGAGGACTACCTTCTATTTGAACTGTTGCAATCCTTTTTTTGTTTTTTTTTTTTTTATTTCTCTTTGTATTTTTGTGTGTTCGATTTCTATTTTTTTTAAAAAGGGTCATTTACAATTTGTTTTTTAGGCTTTTTATAGCCGATTTTACATATTATTTTCTATTGTTCTTTTGTGTTATTGTGTATCTGCTCCAATCATTTTTCTTTCTTTTTTTTTTGCAGGTGGTGGTTGACGATGACGGTGGCAGACCTCGGGGGGCGAGTGTGCTGACGTGGCGAAGTGGAGGCAGCGCGAGAGAAGCGGCGCCAGAAACCCTGAAATAGTTTGGGCCATTAGGCTTTAGAGTTTCTGTTATTTGGGTCGTTTGGGCTTGTAACATATTGGCCATATTTATTTGTAAATAGACCATCTTTTTTCTATTGAACTTTGAACTTTTATTTTTTTTATTTTTAGTTTGGTTCGGTTTTTGTTTGGGCCCGGAAGAAATTGGGCCTTTACATTTTTAATTTTTTTTGTTTATTAAAATTTTTTTATATAGTAATTTTAACATTATTTTAATCTTTACATTAGAATAGTATTCTATATTTAGTATAGCTTTTTTTAATGTGTTGTAAATTAAATAATATATATAAATAATTTAATATAAAATATTATAAACTTAAAAATTGGTGAGGTTTGGCCATTGAATGTTCAAGCCCTGACTCATGTTTTAAATGAGTCTATGTTATTTTTGCCCTAGCTCATTTTATGGAATTAATATTTTTTTTTTTAAATTCTCTAAATTTTGGACGAGTCTTTGAGCCTGAACGAATAGTCTAAACCTTAAATAAATTTAAAAAGATTTAGGTATGACTTAAATCCTAATTTTCTTTTTAACGTAGATCAATCCTTCTAAATTCTTTTATTACCATCATGCTAAAATTTATCATCATATAATTGAATAATTAGTATAATTATCGAAGTAATTAATTACAATAATCTAAAGAACTCAATTCGAATAATTTTGAATAACTACTAAACCAACATATGATAGAACTTTAATATGATATTAAAAGTTTGGATAAACTACAATATTAATCACTCAACTATGAATATGATTTAACAGAAGATGATTAAAACAGTTGCTGATAAAATTGAAAATTTTTATAAGTTTCTGACCAAAATAGAAATAGATTGATAATTGAATGACTAAAGATATAATTTACCTAAAAGTTTTCTAAATTCTCATGGTTACCATGATTGCATCATCAACATGATGAGGATGAAGCGGCGGCTAATGGTTAAAGGTAATTTTAAACGGAAAATATTTCACGTGAAATTTAAAAATTTTATTAAGACGTGAGAAGTGTAAGTAAGATATAATAAAAATATTAAAAAAAGGAATTTATAAAAAATGAACATATGGAAAATTTTGTAACTTTTTTTTTTTAAAAGTACACTTTTAAGTTTTAATATACCAAATACTTTCCCATTTTAAATTACATACCATTTGATTTTTTTTTGGTCTACTTTTTTTTGTTGCGTTGTGCCTTTCTTGGTTGGTTTCAAATAAATAAATAAACAAGACTTAATTGTATGAAACATCCCTAAATTATCACTTTTATTTTAAATTGGTATTTAGATTTTAAAACACTTTACTTATATCTTCATATTATTAAGATTATATTAATTGGATCATTTTATTATTAAAATCGTTAATTCAATTGTAAAATGAAACATTAAATTTTGTGTGTCATAATTTAAAATGAAAAAAAAGGATATTATAAAAATAGTTGTTTTAATAGTTTTTTATGTTATTTTTATTTTAAATTTAATTACATAATATTTAACTTGCCATTTAATAGTTAAATTAATTAATTTAATAATAAAAAGACACGATTAATATAATGAATTTAAAAAAAATTTACAATTAGCACCAAATTTATTTTATTAAAAAAATATGAAAATTGAAATCTAATAATAATAATAATTAATTTTGATTAAGTCAATCCTAAAACACGAATTAAATATTCAAAATTTAATATTGTTACCTTTAATACAAAAAATATATAACTTTTGTCAAATATAACTACCTTATTAGACCAAAAAAATATAAGTATCACATTAAAAGAAAAATGCAAAACACGATTTTATGATTAATAAAACAAAACCCAACTCTATGGTAAAAAAACTAATTTACCATTTGAGAAAGACAGAGAGTCTTGACCCCTAAAAATGAAAAATTTATAAGCCAATATAATGATAAAATTGTGCTTTGCTCCCATCAAAATTCATTATTCAATTTAGGCCCTTCAAGAATAAAAATATATGTAATTAATCCTTTTGGGGATTTAATTGAAACGCTAATGGTGTGTGAACCTGAAGCTGTACATTGTGGTTTTTAATAAGAATAGTTTGCCACATTTAAAAGCCATAATACGTTTCTTTCTAATAAATTTCAACAGCCTTAAAATCCATCCATTCCAACAACATGAGTAGCGTATAAGGATGTGTATGTCATAATGTACATGTTGAAGAGTTTGGAGAATACTATATTCATAAATAATCTCTCTTACGCAACCAAACCCAATTAGATTTTGTTTGTATTTGCTAAATATGCTATTATTAATATTAATATTTTTGCTCCTATTATTCGTCTTTATTCTATTGCCTGGCTCACATATATAACGTGAAAAATGTTTTTGACATCCATGGCAGCCATACTGCTTGGTGGTTAATAATTTTCTATAATAGACGAATCAGATTAAGGTTTTCTGGTATGAAAGGTTAGGTTATCAATTATCCTTTTATTAATTTAATTGGTTTGTCTAATTTAATCGAATAATTTATTTTAAAAAATTCATTAAAAATTTTTAAAAAATAAAACGAGAAAATCGGTTCAATTGGTTTGTATCTTGGTTCAATTAGTCCATACCGATTCGCAAGTCATCTAATTCAACCATTCTCTTCAAACTAATACCTTGATTGATTTCTAATTCAATTGACCTAATCAACCAATCCGATTCAGTTTTGAAAATATTGAATTAGATTTCCTCAATAATGTAATTATAAAAAGATGACTATAGTTCTCAATAGTTTTAAATTGCAAATAAATTAAGATAATTAAAAAAAAAAGAAATATATAAGTGTATATAGAGTATAGTGAAAATTTTAAAGAAAAATAAATATATAAAATAAATGGGATATGTGGTAAATTTATAACTCTCACTGAGTTAAAAAAGTGCATTATCAATGTACCAAATATTCACTCATAAATCAATTTTTCTTTCTTTCTTTATAGGGATTCCTCTTAGAAAGAGCTGTTTTATCATTGAATTTCAAAAGTATTTTTCAGCCTAACTAAAAAAGGTTAAAAATTCAAACTTTTAGATTTTCAAAAGTAAATTTGAGTTACAGGTATTCATGGTCAGGCTAGGCCTAATTCGAGATAAGCCTAGATATGATATTAACACACTTTATACTTGTCCAAACTTGATCTAAAATATGTGTTTAAAATTTTGCCCAACCTACCCATATTTGTAAATAACTAACCTCAGCTCATTTTAGATCTACCCATATTGTTTTTAAAAAAATTAAAAATATATTTATATTTTTAAAATTAAATATTTTTATATATTTTTTATTTCAAGTAGACCTTCGGGCTTAGGTGGATAGCCCAATCCATGAATAGGTCTAGTTTTAATGTCCAATTATAAAATTTCATTCATTTATATTAACTATACAAGATAGATATGATTTATATATTCAAATTAAGTTTTATAAAGAATTTATATTAATTGCTTAAAGAATATTTAAAATTTTTATTTTATATATCATAATATTAATAGTGAGTTATAATAAATTATTTTATTATATTTGTATTATAATCTAACCCGAGTAACTGTTAATACCAATATACTAATAACATGGCATCGTGATTTAATAAAAAAGACACATGAAAATAATGATACTTTACATACGAATCAATTATAATTTTTGCTATAATTTATGTTTATATCATAATATTCACGGATTTGAGTTTATATATTTCATATATCATAATAAATTATTTTTAATATTTTTATTATAATTTAAGTTTATATATTCCATATGGTGTTGTATTAACGAATTTAAATATCATTTAAATACATATTTTTTTATTTTATAATATTATGTCTAAAATAACCATTTTATCTTCTACAAAACATTTTTTGACAACAACCCTAAACGCTTTGAAGTTTTCAAAAGCCCTTTCCAATCTTAATAGTAAACTAAACCAAAGATTCGACACTTTTGAGCGGTAAATGGATTCAAAAATTATTTCAAGATTTTCAAAATTTCATTTCAAAAATCTTTTGAAAATTAAAATACGAACTCAAATCCTTATTTAATTTGACTAGTTTCTAATGTTACATGTGTTGCATGTAAATTTATATGTTTGATTTTTAATTAATCCTTTAAATAATGTAATTTTAATTACTATAACTAATGTAAAACAATATTTCTTATTTGAATAGTTCAAACTAATTAAAATATAATAATTTATTTAACAAATCAAATATTATAATAATAATAATAATTATCATATCATAATTAAAACATTTTAGACATGTTCAGCATACAATATATTTTACTTTATGTAATTAACACAGAGCATCATTATTAAAAAAAAAACATATATTAATCAATTTAAAGCATTTATAAAATCACTATTCAATTTTTTATTTTTTCTTAACCTTCAACAATTTAACCATAATAATTTGTAGATAATATGTAATTAATATAAATATAATTTATTAAGGTTAGTAATTGGTACATTGATAATGTTTTTTTTTTATTCCACAAGTAATCTTAAAAAATTGTTGTGTTTGTTTTATTTAAATATTTATTTTTTGATATTCTACTATACCTCTATAGGACATTTGTTAACCTTTGACCCTATTTATGAAGTTTAAAAACTCCATTAACAGTGTACCAAATATTATTTCATATATTAAATAGGTTAGTAATTAGTTCACAGGTAATGTACTTTTTTTTATTCCATAAGTAGCCTTAAAAAATTACCACGTGTTTATTTTTTAAAAATATTTTACTATATTCTTATAAAATATTTGTCAACCCTTGACCTTATATGTAGAGTTTAAAAACTCCACAGATAGTATACTAAATATTTTCTCATATTAAATAAAAGTATTATGTGTAAAATTTTATATGAAAATTAAATTAACTATTATAAATAATTAAAACAATTTTTTCCTTTTATTTTTTTTGGTTAATGAAAATATAATAATTTATATATATAATTTGATTTTTTTATTTGTAACCACGGATAAATTTTCATTTGACAAATTATTTTAGTAAAATTAAATATTTAATCTATAAATGTGAAAAATGTTATAAATTTATAATAAAAAGGATATTTAAGAGGGCATAGTAATTTGCAAAGTCTCCTCCTTAAGCTATTCTTTTCAAACCTATACAACGCAAGTGGATCCAGGGTAGCTTAATTAAACCAAATATTATTCTCAAGTCCTTGCTTATGTGCCCAATATTAATACTAATAACAATGAATGTACGATATAGTCTTGTCTAAGATAATAATTTTTTCATAAATCCTTCAGCTTTACGACGTTTTTATCAATTATAATAATAAACTATTTCTTTTAATTATTATTTATGAATTTATATTTGATAATTTTATACATCGTTAATCAACATAATAATGATATATCATCTGCTTAACTTATCTTTGATGATGTGGCAACATCTCATTTAATTGTGGTACTCTAAAATATATATATTTTTAAATTTAACTCATATTTTATTTTTTTATTTAGTAAAATTGCCTACCTTTTTCATGACGTCTAATTTGATGGAATGCTCCTCTTTCCCTTGTTTGACGAAGTTTCTTTCATTATAATTAAATCCTACTTTTTAATAGGTCATTTAGTAGTATTGTTTTCGCATTTAGATTCGTATATCTTAAACTAATTTTTTTTAGGTTTTGTTGAGGGGTGGAATTTTTTTGAGAGAAGTTTTTGATGTGTCATCTATCAGGCAGTTGATATTATTCTTAATAATCGAATGTATTGTCCCGGTGTTAGGATATTGTCTCCTAATTTGACGGAAAGCATTGTAAATTCACCGGGTGGAGCAGCTTAATTGGTGGAGCTTTAAACATTATATATCAATCTTTGAGAGGTCATTATTTTTTCCAATTTTATTTCTTAAATTTGTGAGTTTTACTTTTGATTTTGGGTAGAAAATCTTAATGAGAAGTGATTCAATCTTACCTATTGAATAGATAGTGTATTGTAATATTGGCAAATCTAGGGGATTGACACTTGACAGGAGCTTCGACTCCCTTAAAATGAAAAAAGAATTCTATTTAAATTCTTTTATTAATTATAAAATTTTAAATTAATAATGATAAAAGTACATTTTGACCCCAAAAATGATAAAAATTTAATTTAATTCTTTAAAAATTATAAAAATATAAAATATTAAAATAATAAAATTATATTTTTACTAAAAAATTTTATTAGCTTCGCTCCCAATCTTAAAGCTACCACTAATTGATACCTATTGAAACATAATTTAGTGGGGCAATATTTTTCATAAAATGTTTTTTTAGAGCTTATATAAAATTTTGTATTTATATATAGAAAAAATATTTGGTATGTTGTCAATAGAATTTTTAGATTTCACAAGCAGAGTTATGAGTTAACAACTATTACATATGAGTATAATAAAATAATAAATATATAAATATTTTTTAAAAAAGAAACACATAACAAATTTTTAAAGCTATTTTTGAAATAAAATAAATATATAATTCTAAATAAATAAAAGTTGAAGATTATAAGTTGTTTCTTTTACGCAATAAGCAATATGTTGATGGGATCATTAGTTTTATTGAGTTGAATCGCCAACAATTTTCCTGATTGGGATAATGCAAATATCATTAAAAAAGATAATTGATTTATGCTATTAGAGCACTGAGATCAAAATGGAGGGAATTCTCTTCCATCAATTGAGACATTTGGATAAATTCCAATGAGTAAGTTCACATATAGAGAAAGGATTGCATCAACTTATTTTATATTTTTTTATATTATTAATATATAATTTCGACAATTTTTTTTTACCCAGAACTTAAACTTAAAATTTAAACTTCAAATTTGAAATTCTAAATTAAAAGATGAAGTTCAAATTTTGGGTTTCGAGTTTTAAATTTTGGATTCAAGTTAAAAAAGTTATTAAAATTATAAATTAATAATATGAAAAATTATTAAAATATTATTAAATAATTAAACAAACTTGTCAATGTTATTTTTTTCAACTATAAAACATAAATTTAAAAAAGAAAAATTGATGTGTGTACTGGTCACTCTGGTTGAAATTTAGGTAGTTAATAGTGATGATTTTATTATTTTTCAATAAAATTTGTACTAACATTTTTTTCATATAGTCTCTACAATTATATTTCACCCTGCCAAATGTGTATTTCAGTAAAAAAAAAAAATCTTTTTGAAAATATTTTGACATTATAATTTTTTTAAAAATATTTTATAAAATTAATTTGTGTGTTTTATAAAGTTATAATAGAAATATATTATTTAAATTTTAAAAAAATTAAAAGTTAACAAAAAAACTTATTATAAAAATAATTTAAATGTTATAAAAATAATATAATATATTTTTTATAAAAAATTATGGCCAAATATGAACATATTTTATTTATATTTACTTGTTATATATTATAAAATAATACATTTATTCATAAAAAATATTATAGTTTTTTATTATAGTTTATTTATAAAAAAATATTTTTCTAAAGTTATGAAAAAGATATATTATTTATAAGAAGTGTTATGAAAATAACTTCTTTATAAATATTATATTATAAGGTCAATGTTAATTACGTGAATAAAAAGATTTTTTTACACCATAGTATAAAGTATAATACCATTTAAAAAAATAGTGTTAAACACAAGCACCATGAACAACTTGCAAACTTTATGATAAAAAAATTATTTTAACCCTCTATATAATATAAATATTATATTATAGGGTATGATTTTGTTCCCCTCTCAAAAAGAAATTTTTGATTCATCTTTATCCCCAAGCAATTTTCTAGTTTCACCGTTGTATTGTTCATATTGAAGTCATCACTTGATATTACAAGTTCTTTTTGTAAAAAAAAAAAATTATTTTTTAAATTATTAAAAATAAACTGATTTTCTAAATAATATTTGTATACATTTAAAAAAAAATCGTAGCACTATTGAATTTTTAAAGTCATGTATTGACACCATTCTTAGTCCTTATCTCATGCATGCATTTACTTGAAATGTGCATACATGAAGCAGGCGAAGATACCTACCAATGTTGTGGTTTGAGATTGAACCATCTAAGACTTTCTTTAATTTATCGGTAAATTAGATTTGAGTAAACGAAAACTTTGGCATTCTCTTCATTGTAATGTGCATGTTCTAAAAACAAAAACAGTCAACAATGGGGTTTTATTAATCTCCAAAATACTAAATTTTTATAATTTTTTTTTGGTACAACTGTTACTCCAAGTTAGACTATTCCTAAGAAATGTCAATACTTAAATAATAGATCATAACTCGAGTTCGTAGATAAAACACTTCTTTAGGATCGTTTTTAGTTCGCAGTGCTTATTGGTCATCGAAAGAAGAATCTTGAAATCCTAGAGATCTATTCTGGAAGAGGAGTTGGAAATATCAAGGTTTGCAGAGAGTCAAATTTTTCCTATGGTTAGCATCTAAGCAAAAACTGCTAACTAATGTAGAGTGTGTTCGACGTGGTATTTGTAATGGCCTAAATTCAAGATTATCGAAACAGTAGTTTTGTAACTACAAATTCGATTTAAAGAGAAATTTATTTTAATATTTTGCATAAATATTGATATGATAGAAAAATCGTATGAAAATATCGATAGAAAAATTTTACCGATTTAGTGGTTAGTTAGAAAAAAAGAAATTATTAAAGAAGTTAGGTAAAAACAAGGTATCGAGACCTCAATCTTGTAAAACCAAGTCGGAAATATTTTTATAAATATTTATGAAATTTTAGTAATATGGTATTAAAATTTTATTAGAAAATTTTAATGTTTGGGCAGTCAATTAAATGAAAATGACTAAAATTGGAAAATGTGTAAAAGTGGTTGGGATGATTAAATAGCTTAAGTGTCTAATGAGAAAGGATTTAAAAGGAAATTAGACCCGAAATTGGACGGCAAAGGCATGAAATTAGCAAGAAAATGGATGATTTAAGGGCAAAATTAGGACTAATAAAATTAGAATATTGCATGAAATCTAGATTTCTTGTGATTTCTCTTCATTCTCATCAGCCAAAAAGCCATAGGAGGGGTTCTTTAAGCTGATATTTCATAATTTTTGCACTAAGTGAGTTAGTTCTTGCCTTTTTCTTGTAATTTTTGTGTTTTTAAGACTTTTACAACTAGGTCCTACTTTTAAATTCATTAGTTTATGATTTTATGGATGAAATTGAAAGTTGCTATGAATGTGTGCTGGAAGTATATGATGATTTAGAATGGAATTGAAGCTTTAATCTTATTTTATGACGATTTTATTGAATGAAATGTATAAAAAGTAGATATTTAAGACCTATTTGTAAAAGAGTGTGAAATTGAAGTCTAGTGTTGAAATTTTGATTTCCAAAGGCTATAAAGTAGTTTAAAGTGATAGAATAAAGTGTTAATTGAGAAAAATCAGCTCAATTGAGAGGTTAATTGAGTAGGGACGAAATTATCATTTATTAAAAGCTTAGGAGAAAAATGGTAATAAACATCTTGCACTAAAATAGTTTTGGACAGCAGTAGTAGACTAACTTTGAAAAATCACCATAAATTGTGGAAATCGAATTAGAGGATGAAAAAAATATGTAATTAAATCTTATTGAGTCTAGTTTCTCATAGAAGAAATGATGTAAGTAATGAAATTGTAAATCATGAGATATAATAAATTTTGTGAGACAATGTCAGAATAAATTCGGGTTCCCCTGTTTTGACTTGGGAAAATCATTAAAAATTGTACAAAAATAATTATTGGTTATAATTTATATGATTAAAATAATTAATGAATCTATTTTCAAAAAAAAATAAACAGGAACATCATCCGAATCTAGTACAAGGAGATAATTAATTTTTAGTGAAAAAGGGTCGGAACTGTCAGACAGCAGAATAGGGGTGACTTTAAAAAATAAACTGTACTTATTGGCTAAACCAAAAATTTTAAAAATTTTATGGTAAGAAGATATGTGAGTCTAATTTCATGGAAAATTAGCGGATCTTAATTTTCAGCTCTGTAGCTCAAGATAAAAATAATTTAATGACTATGACTCAAGTAGACAGCTTTGAATGAACTATAAATAATAGTGGAATTGTAGAGAATGGTACATATGAACATGAAATGTTAAATTGATGATTAAATTTATTTATTTATATCTCGAAGACTCAAATACAAAGCGAGATTGAGGAAAGGAAAAAGTTCGGGATTAGTAGATTTTTGTATACGAACAAGTATTGAGGTAAGTTCGTGTAACTTGAATTATATTCTTAAATGCTTGAAATGTATGTTATTGATGGGAATATGATTTGAATGTTCATTGTATGAAAATGATGAAACATTGATATATTTGGTAAAAAGGGGAAGAAATCCCGATTGAATGAAAGGAAAATTCGATGGATCTCTGAAAAGAAATTGAAGGTAAAAAGGATCTAGCCTGGACGGGTGATCCTATCCTGATATAGCCCTCCCGAAGAATATGTGTAAAATGGATTTAGCTCGGATAGTAATCCGAATTAGGGCCTGAATTTAGCCTAGACTGGTAATTCAGATCCACACTCAGTAGAGTAATTGCCGTTGCAGAGGATTTAGTCTGAACTGGTAATCCCGACAATACTCTATGAGTTTATATTACAGGGGATTTAGCCTAGACTGGTAATCTCGCTGTAAGGATGAGGTTCGCGGGACTTTGCTCTCTGAAATGGAAATGTGCATACATGAATATGAATTGACGGATCCGGATTTGTACGCTAAAGTGTACCCTTAAAAATCTATCGAAATTCCGAGAAATTCAACGGGATAAATATGGGAAAATAATAATGGAATGGAAATCATGGTATTGATGAGCTCATCAATCATGGTATATATTATTGATACATTGAAATTATTGGACTAGTTTGAATGTTGAGTTTGTGCATGTTAGGGTAATAATGCATTGAATGGATGTATGAATGTTTGTTGTATTGTATTGTAAATATTAGGTAAGTATAATTCTTGTTAAATAAGTTTTCTAAGCACAACATGTTTACCCTATTTCCTTTTTCCCTGTTTTGTAGTATTAAGAGCTCAGATGTCGAATTCAGTCGAAGACACATCACACTATCAACCTCAACATTTTGGTATATTAAGAAACTCTATTTTGGAAATCAATGGCATGTATAAGTTAATAAAGTAAATGTTAATGTGAATGAATGTAAAGTTAGCCATTGGTATGGCTAACAAATCTTGGTTTTGGTATGTGATGAGGTTATCTTATGGATATGTATGAATCTATCTTGAAAATATGTAGAATTGGATTGGTTGATTTGGATTGGTCTCAGTTTAAAATTGCAGGGAAGGTTAGATATCTATAAAGGGCTTATATTGAGTCCAAAAAAAAAAATTGGGGTTTTGCGAAAAATTCTCTATGGTTTCGATTAAATCCTAGTTTGATATTGATGTATGTTTTGGGCTTCGGAGACCTATCTTAGGGACGTCATAACATGTTTCGATAAATGAATAGTATTTAACTCGTAATAATAGAAAAATTAATTCAGTAAACTACGGTAATGCCTCGTACCCTATTCTGACGACGAATACGGGTAGGGGGTGTTACAACATTGGCAAAATAGCACCTGCTCTGTTTGTGGTAAAGAACCAAAGGATACCCTTCATGTCCTTAGAGATTACTCAGCAGCAAAGGAGATTTGGAAGCACATTATTCCAGATAATCAACTTATCAGGTTCCTTTCTGGGACTTTGGATGATTGGTTTAATATTAACCTCGAATGTCATGTAACGTTGTCTATAAGAGGAGTAATTTGGTCTTGCCTGTTTGGTCTCATTGCTCGGAGAATCTAGAAAAATAGGAATTTATTTATTTTCCAATGAATAACTTGGTCGGCATCGGAGATTATGAAGATTTCTTGCAGTTGGGCACAACAGCATGAATCAAGCCATTGTAGTTACCGACACACTTCTCACACTTTTGACTTCGATATAACTTTAGGGGAAACGTGGGTGTATCTATTTATTGATGGGGTAGTGGCGAACGATAATGGGCATGCCTCTGCTGGAGGCATTGTACGTGATCATCGTGGGAATTGGATTTTGGGGTTTACTCGCTACCTAGGATGGTGCTCTATATTTGAGGTTGAACTATAGGGCATTTTAGATAGATTCCTTGTACTACTCAACAGAGGATTCAGAAGAGTAATAGTCAAGCCTGATAACTTGGAGGTAGTTAATGTCTTGCAAGATGAGGCAATAATGGACTCAAGAATCACAGTACTTAGAATGATTAAACAAATTATGCGAACTGGAGGGTAATGGTGGATTAAATATGTCCCCAGAGAGAACAACTTAGTAGTGGACTACTTGGCTAAGTTGAGCTTAACATGGAGATTAGGTGTACAGGTTTTTTATGATGTGCCAAATGAAGTTTTAAAGATTTTGCAACAGGACTAAGCTAATGGAACTTTTACTCAATTCAATTGATGTAATCGCTTATCTTGTTTATTTTCACCAAAAAGGAAAAAAAAACTATTTTATACTATAATCTATACTATATTTTTTAGTGTTTGACTAAATTAATATCATCTATAAACAAGGTCCCAACTTGGTTGCGAATGAATAAAAATTAGTTAATAAATATATTAATTTAAGTTTGTTTTTATTTTTTAATATTTTAACATAAAATTTATAAAACAGGGGATTAGAACTTAAACACCATGGACTTCATCATTTTAAAAATTAGTTAGTAAATATATTAATTTGAGTTTGTTTTTATTTTTTAAAATTTTTAATATAAAATTTATAAAATAGGGGATTAGAACTTAAACACCCTGGACTTCATCATTTTAATTAAACCACCATTTATTTTTATATATTTTTTCATCAGTGTGGCATGATTTAGTTTAATAAATTATTTTATTAATTCTTTTTATAGCTTTCATGCTGAAGAATATATTAATTAAGAAAAATTGTCATTTTGTGATAATTTTAAGTCTTGTAAAGAAAATGTTACTTGAAAATTTTGAAAAGGAATCTGCAAACTTTGATTTAAAGAATTTTTAAAGAATTTGTAGTTGAAAAAGAATATGCAACTTTGATTTTTTAGAAGTCGAAATAATTTGCATCTTGATTACTTAATACAATAAATTAGTATATTAATTTAAGTCAAAAGATATGGTTGGAATTCCATTCAACTACAAATTCTTGATAACAAAAAAAATTAATTTCAGGTTGGAAAATAAAAGCATTAGAAGGAATCAATTACGCATGTGCACAAAAACTATATTGTTGCTTCATGTTATAATAATATTATTAGGAGTTTTCATTTCAAAGATTATCTAATACAAATTTTTATTTTTCTTAATATATCGTTAGAAAAATATTTTTTTAATGATCTAATTTGTTATAGTGTACTCTGTTATTCAATTAGATATTTATATTTGATCCGATTCTCTTCGCTTTACATTTTTCTTCTTTTGAGATTGTCTAACTCATCATGCTCTTCTTAGCTCACCTCCCAGCTCAATTTGCCATGTCCTTCTCGACTCGCTCTCTCCCTGCTCGCCTACATTCAGCTCATTAACCTAATTTTCCGGGGAGTATCACTCATGACACATGTTATTCTTAAAGGAAGTAATGTGTCACTGTACGTGACACTTAATTATCTCTAATAATTATATTAGGGAACTGTATCTTATAAATATATAGACAAAATACTGAACATAATTAATTGATTAATAATATTTATTAAATTAATAGAAGTAGTAACTTTGAAACGTAAAAAAAAACATTGAAAAGAATGCATGAGACTCAAACATTGCGGTGAATGAACCGCACGTGCTGCCGACGTTGTGACCAGGTACGATGCAGTAAAGGTTATTTTATTTTTTGCCCGAATTTTTATTCAGTCAATGTCATATATTGACCAACCAACCTTTGGTCAATTTCAAAGGTTCTGCTTCTTTCTTTAATGACGTTGTTGGCTGTTGCTTAAAACGACCAAGGATCCTTATTTTTTAAAAAAGTTTTTTCTTAATTTTTTTTATGTTTAAAAATCGAAAATTAATGCAAAGACAAAAAAAAATAAATAAAGTATTGGTATGTTTTATTTTTTGGTATAACTTGAAATTTTTGGTATGCTTTTTTTTTTTTTCTTCGAGCACAACAAAATTTTCAATAAAAAAATTCAATTATAAAGTATAAGTGAGCAGTGAGTGTTCATTAGAACATAATTGTTGGCCGTGAGTATACGAGTGATAATATAAAAGTGACGAGGCTGTCAAGGGTACCTCAATGATATGCATTGACCTAATATGTTGCAGCACATTCAGTTGATGTTATGGTGGCAATGGAGTGTGTAGATACAATACACTACTAGAGAGAATAAACGAGTGATAGATTATATTGTAAAGTTCTCTTATAATAAAAAAATATCAATACTAACCGAATTACCACTCAATCAATAATTTTAAGTTAATCTATTATTATTTCTATATCGGTCCATCAATATAAAATTTTTAACCTGATCTATCCATTAAAATTTCAGGTGAAGAGTGGTTATGATTGTAAGTAGACAACGTCACAAGCCTTAAAAGAAGCCAACTGACTTTGTTAGTACTCTACTAAAATTTCAATGCTTGAGATTTACTTTAATGAAAATTCAATGAATTGAATAAATTTAATATTTATTTTAGTAGACCATCATTCCATACAAAAGAAGTTTTAGTGGTTTAGGTATAAACTATGATATATTTTATTATTTTAACAAAAAAAAACAGTAATAAAATTTTACAATCTTTTTTTACTCCAATGGATTACTTAAGGGGTGAATGATTCTTTTTTCATTTTGTGAGAGGGCATTTATACGTGAAGAACGTATATATTGGGGTTTATTATATTGCTCCTTTAGATAGTGCAAGGTTTTTAAATTCAAATGGATCTTAATGGTCATTGAAAAAAGTATTTACAATAAAAAGCGGGTGGATAAATGAAGAAAGTATGCTTCTTCTATTAACGAGTGGCTTATGACGAGTAGTTAATCTGAAAAGTTAGTCAACTGAATATAGCTTAATAGATGGAGGGTAAAGATCCGTTCTCAAATATTTAGCTGAACTTCTAAAAATGCCACATGTCAAATTCAGATAGTGATATAATATTCATAAAATTTCAAACTTCAAACTAATTAAATTAAAAAATATTATTTACTTAAGCAAATTTGAACACATAACCATAGATTATGTTCAATTCAACTAAAATCCATGGTCAAAACAAAGAATCTAGGTGGTTGTAAAAGGTTCACACATTTGTACAACAATAATACAAATAAATTATTATTTAATTAATCCTTTGGGAAATCCAATTAAAGATCATTAATCAGCAGCCAATGTCCAATTTAAAGTATCCTAATTGGAAAGGCAAAGCTAAAATAAAACGAAAATTGAAATTTCAAAGAGCAATCCAGGTAGATTTTTCAAAAAGGCAAAAGGCATCTTCATTAGAGGTATGTTAATTCATTTAATTAATGTTGATTAGTAATTAAGTAGGAACAGATATTGAAGAGGTTGTTTTTTTTTTTTAATAATTTTATTAAAGCGATTATTAATAATGCTTAGAATCATCTATAGCCTCTCTCAACTCATAAATAAGAAGTTAATACGCTTCAGTAAACTCAAAATCATGTCCGACAAAAAAAATTATTTAATTATCCATAAGTGTTAGTATAAAAGCAATATCCATTTTACTCTCAAAGAATTGATACAAACAGGGGCAAAGTCAGAAAAATTTTTTAGAGGCGGATGAAATTTTAATTTTTTATGGTTTATATCTTTATAATTTGTATATGATTAAATCAATTTTTTATAATTTTAGTGGGGCCAAAGTGTAATTTTACCTTTATTAATTTAAAAATTTTAAAAAATTTTAAAAGTCTTAAAAGTAATTTTACATTTTAGGGGGGCCGGGGCCCATGCCAGCCCCTAGCTTCGCCCTTGGATACAAATACAAATTTATATAGACATTATTAAGAAGAGTCTAAAACTAACATGGATAATACTTTACTTTTATTAAAAATATAAAATTATTTAATTAAGTTGTATACCACGAAAAATCGAACATGAAAAAAAACATTAAACTATGTAGCATTAAAAACTTGTAAATTTGTATTGATATAAATTATAATTATATTTATATAAATTTTGATACGCTTAATAATTTTTATTGTACACCTTTGGTATATTATTTTATATACTGTGTGTAATTTTATAGTAAAATTTATAATATATATTTGAAAAAGTTCTACTTCCTTCCTGGAAGGAGCCTCGAAGAAAAAATATAGAAAGAAAAGCAAAGGGACAATTGATTTTATGCGACACTTATCCAAATGTCACTGTCACCATGTTATTTTCTAAAAGAATTTATTTATTATTTTAGTACATTGTCTAGGGGCGATGTATCCGTTTTCCACAAGGAACAGAAAGTCTTACATTTTGTCTTTTCTTCTCAGCCAATAAGCCATTACTTATTATTACTTTCCTTTTTGCTCCTCGTGTTGTATGATATTAACTAATTTCTTAATTCACAGATTGATTGTGTATAAATTATATACTTACGATAAATAAAATTTAAAAGATTATACTGTTATAATATATAGATATATAATTCATAATTCAAAATCCTAATGTATATAGCATATAATATATATATAATTTTTCCCGGTAATAATTAAATTCATTAAATTATTTTCCAAGTTTATTATAAATTTTATGAATGATGCAAAAAATAATTAAAAGCATATTATTATAAAAATCTTAGAATTAATAAGCTATATTATTATAAAGGTGCAAAATAAACATTTAAATATAATATAAAAATACAATTATTTTATTCTATAAAAATAAGTGATATAATATTATTTAATAATTCTGTACTACTCTAAGTGTGTATATATATATATATATATATATTGTAAAAAGGCTAACTACTCAACAAATCTTCAATTTTTTAATGTAACAAGTTGCAAATAGTGATATGTTAGGAAAATTATAAAATATTATTTAAGTAGGAAATATAATTTGTTCAAGAATTATTATAATTTTTTAAAAATATATTACTGTTAATTGTAGTGATTAATTATTATAATTGTAAGATAAAAATTAATTGAAGGATATGTGTTTAAATTCAAATACAGTAATAGTGATAAGATGAAAATAAAAAAAAAATCCGTTTAAAACATTAGGCTAAAATTTGAATATATTTAATAATTATAAATAAAATCATATTTATGTGAAATAGTAATTTTACTAATCAAATGATAATTATATATTATAATAGTTTGTGTTTTTTCTTATTATCAACGAATCAGCTAATAGTGTCATAACTATATAAAATTATTTATAACTTAAATTAATGATTGGATTGTGGAAAAGAAATTATTAAAATGTGAAATATGTTGCAAATGACAAAAGTTGAACAATAAAAATTATTCCCACTAAAAATGCATTGTAAAAGTGACAATGATAAAAATAATAATTTTTAATTTTAAATGAATTAATCCTGATAGTCTTTCAAATAGTAAATATGGTACACTTGTTTAAATTAATATAAATGTAACCTTTTTATTTTATTTATCATGGTTTTGGTATAGAAAAGTAATTACCAAACATGTTTTCATTGTTGAAATAAAATTTGATTTTGATTTGTAAACGTGTTTTTTAATTTTTAATTTTTAAAATAAAAAAGAAATTTTATTATTTGAAAATTTATATTAAAAAAATAAAAGAACAACATATTGAAATAACTTTGATAGCTAATAATCTAAAAAAATTGAATATTAACATGGAAAGTATATGATTCATTATCGCCCGCAGTGAAAATGTTAAAGGTCTTTCTTAAGTCAAGCTTAAGGCAAAGACCAAAGAAGAAGAAAAAAACGTGAAGAAAGTCATCACATTAAAACAAAGATATTTTGGAGAAAAGGAAAGAAAAAATTAATTTGAAAATTAAATGAAAAGGAAAGGAAGAAAAGAAAAGTAGGAAAATGATACAGAATTTCTATGAAATCCATTTCATTGTTATAATTCCAAAGTAACTAGTTGTAGAATAATTGTTAAATTTAAGAGTCAAAATAGGGATTAATGTGAGAAAATTTATTAAATTTAAGGTTGAATCTATATATTAAGCTAAATAAATACGATAGACATGATTATTTAACACAAAGATTTTGAATTTAATTATATCTAAAAGATACTAATTATAAAATTTAAATTAAAAATAATATAAATTTGAGGGAACCCGACAAATCTGCTTGTGTCAACTGGTGACGTCATCCGCCTCAATTCGTAGGCACCCAACGTATGTGAAATATTAAGCACGTGCATTAAATGAACTTTCTGAGAAATTCATTCCCTGAAGCATGAAGGGCATGAAAAAGAAGAGAGAACCCACCATCCCCACTATTATTATTATTTATTTGTCACCTAATAATTAAATTTTTTTTGAAAAATCCGCCACCCAAATTCATGTATCTAAATTCCCTATATAAACCCAAATTCCATTTGCCCACCAAAGATTCAGATTTCTTAATTGTCTTTTTGTTCTCTCTCTTAGAACAAAAGGCATCGCAATTTTCAGTTTTACCTGAAATTTCAGCTTGTTTTACCTGAAAATTTGAATTTTTAGCATCGGAAAAGCTTTCAATTTTCGTTATGGAAATGTACCCAAGTACGATTGATTCCGATTTAATGATGCTGGACTCAATTCGGAGACACTTACTCGGCGAATCATCCGACTTGCGATTCACTCCTTCAAATGACTGTGCCAACGTGGGCGCGGCTCCCCCTATGTTTTGCAGGAGCTCCAGCTTTAGCCGCTTGTACCCTTGTTTGACTGACACATGGGGTGACCTCCCACTCAAAGAGGACGATTCTGAAGACATGCTTGTTTTCGGGTACCTTAGAGATGCTTTAACCGTCGGTTGGGCCCCCTCCGATAACTCTTCCCCGACTTTACCGCCAATTAAACCGGAACCTCAAGAGATTTCGATGGAGACAGCGGTAAAAGAGGTTCCTACGGTGGCGAATGCGGCTGTTCCCACGGTGGTTCCGGCCAAAGCGAAGCATTACAGAGGAGTGAGGCAAAGGCCGTGGGGAAAGTTCGCGGCTGAGATTAGGGATCCGGCTAAAAATGGGGCTCGGGTTTGGCTAGGCACTTTCGAGACTGCTGAGGATGCGGCTTTGGCTTATGATAAGGCGGCGTATAGGATGCGTGGCTCAAGGGCTTTGTTGAATTTCCCATTGAGGGTGAATTCCGGGGAACCCGACCCGGTTAGGATCACGTCAAAGAGGGCAACACCGGAGCCATCTACTTCTTCGTCCTCGGGTTCTGAGAACGGGTCACCAAAAAGGAGGAGAAAAGTAGGTAGCTCGGCTCCGGTTGTAGCTCAAGCCGGTTTAAACATGGGTTTTGGAGCGTAGAGTTAAGTATTGAAGTGGGACCTTGGAAATGTGGCGAACAGCTATTAGTCAGTGAAATGCTGCTGAGGTGTTAATAGTGTAATGTAAGCAGAAGTAGGCTTATAGGCATGGACAACCTCCATCCCTCCATTTCATAGGAATTTTGTAGAATCGGGAAAAAAAAAAGTTCTTTTTGTTCTTAAAAATACTATTAACAGCGTGGTTAAAGTATGCCAATTCTAAAGAAAAATGATACTTTTCCAATGGAACTTGATTAAAAGCAAGTTTAGTGAAGCATATATACACCAATATATGACATATAATCTCATCCATGCTAAATGGTAAGCATAGTTTATACGATTAATAAACAGTGTACAGATTTGAGCAATACTAATTATAAAATAAAAAAGACTGTTAAAAGGGTTTTTCGATGAAAGGGAGCAGTCCCTAATCCATCCAATTCCTTGTTTAGAATATACCTTCATAAAAGAAATAAATATAAATACGACATTGGTAACGCTATCATCTTGTTGAATCCGGAGTGATTAATTTGACAAGACTTGTATGAACTCGGTAATGATTAGGGGTGAATATTCGATTGAGTCAAGTCGAATCGAGTTAAAAATTTTTGAGTTAGTCGAGTTGACAAATCTTACTTTAGCAACCGAATTCAATTTGAATTTTTTTCGAATCGAATCGAGTCAAAAAATTTCGAGTCAAATCGAGTCAAGTTAACAAATCCCATTATTTAGAGTCAAATCGAGTCAAGTTAACAAATCTCATTATTTATACTTAATGTTGCGTTTAGATGAACCGATTATTTAACTAGCAGACAAAATACAAGATTATTTAACTATATGAACAATATAATAATTTTACCTTTGAACTTAATGGGAAAACATTTATCAAAACAATTTAGTTTTGCCTTTTAATTTAATTAATTTAAATTTTAACTTTAAAAAAAGTAAACATTTATCAAAACGACGTAGTTTTCTCTTTTCTTATTCAGATTTTGGGATAACTCAAATTGTGTAATTCATATTCGAGTTAAACCGAAAAACTTAATTTTTTATTTGAGTTAATCCGAATAATTTGATTAGCTCAAATAACTCGAACTATTTAATTTAAAATTTAAACTTTTTATCGAATTTTTTGAATCAAAGAAGATTTTGCTCACCCTTAGTAATGATTAATGATGCTAAAAGTATCATTAGTGTAAACAAACGAAAAGTCCAATTTCATTCAAATAAATGCTTATAAAAAAGATTAAATACATACATGCATTTGGATTTAAATATTTTTACATATTTATTATCGTTTTGATTTTTGACTCTCTTGATATTTCAAATCAACATCTAAACCATTCAATTCAAAAACATTAAACTATAAAATAGAACATGTTTGGTTTGGTTTTTAAAAAAATATATTTTAGTAAGCACCCAAAAATGGCTGCTGCAAAGGAATATTTTGTACTTACATTAATTTATTGGATTAAAACAGACTCTCAATATATGATTCGGATTTCAGCTTCAAATTTTGAAATGAACTGAACCAACTCTGATTATGAAGAGAATCAATCTTATTAGATAGCTGGAGCAACTCAAGAGCCTTGAATAAAAAGAATGCAGTCATACTGATACAAAATATCATACTAGTACCCTTTCATTTTATCTTAAAACACAGAAAGCCATTACTTTACATCATGAAAAGCAAGGGTTTTGTTTGTTTGCTTATATATATATAAAGATGAAGGGCATATAGTGAGAGAGTCATATAATATGTTCGACTACGTCACAGTACATGAAGATTTTGGAATCTAATCAGTAATTGTTGATAGGAAATTGATGTTAATATGCACCTGCTGCCATTCCCATTTTCTTATGAAGTGCAATGACATTGAAGTTGAGTGACTCTGGATTTTTCTGGATCATGCCTTTTATCACTTTTGCTGCATCCTGTTGTTGTACAAGGAAACAATGGCAGTTAGTCATAATCATTATGTTATTAGAGCATAATACGAATGTTTATCACTGAGAAATTAAGGGAAACATGTAGAAGAATGCTGAAAATTAACATTCACACTAAACTTAGAGAGGTGGCAAACTCTTCTGAAACACGAAAAGGGACACAGAAGGAGTTGGGAGATGGATTGTGAACGATGAAGTTGATACTCCAAACAATTAACTTATTCTACCAGTTGCAATTCCCTAACCCCAAAGTTGAAAGATATAGATGAGCTATGCACCTAGCTAAAATATTTAGCGCAATCGTCTTTTTGACAGCTAAATATATGGTAAAAGGAAAATCACAAGAAAATAAAGTTTTAACTGGCCAGTACAAACCTGCAACAAGCTACTTGGCGAGGAAGCCCCATGTGAAATTGGTCCCGACTTTCTTCCATCAAGCTCATATAGTTTCCCTACATTAACAAGGGAAAGAACATTTAAGACCAAGGCAGTGAAAACAACTACATTTAAGATATTTCAAACGCACCCCTAACGACCAGAGCAATAGATTATAGAGATCATCTTTCCCTTTCCCTTTCATTTTTGTTTTGTTATATTCCAAAATGATGCAGAGAGAGAGAGAGAGAGAGAGAGAGAGAGAGTACCATCAACACATGAGAAGCAGATAAAATGAGTATTCACATTGTCTGAAGCCTGACAAGGGAAATTGATGCGACAGAACAAGAGAAATGGGATTAGACCGAAAAAAAAAAAAAAAAAAAACCTCGGTTGTAAGTATTGCAAAGATTCATCAATAGAGTAGCTCAGCTTCGCTATGACATATTGCAGAATGAAACCTTGATGAGCCATATTGTACATAATTATATCCTACCCTAACTTCAAGATGTCCTGGTTTTCAATTAATGGACCATGTAGAAAAAAAGTTACTTATAATGGATTTACCTCTGTTTCTCCAGCTGTAGCTGCTATGGAGTGAGCAACTTCCATTTCTCTTTCTTTCTCAAGAAATGCCGCGCGCTTTAAACCATATAACAATTTGAAGTCAGCTATGACAAATCTCAAAATATGCAGGCAAAAACACATGCACACATGTGCGCATGCAGACACAGAGACAGAGAGAAGAAGAAGAAAAAGAACCTCCAATGGATCCATGCTGGCAGTAGACTTAAAAAACCTATCTAAATACGATCCCTCTTCTGAAAAAGACAAGAAAAAGAAAATAGTTAATGGATGCTTTTCACAAAATATGCTTAATAGCTACCTAATACTCTTTAGTTTAATGCTAAAAACTGCTTGGTTTGTCAAAGATCACAATGAAATTCAGTTCCTCACTTGAGACGGGAAAAGGGAAAGAACTAAGAAAAAGCCTACTCATCAATACAGTATATTTCTTAATCGTGATTCTCCCAATAACTGTTATTCCATCTCATGACAACAAGCAAGTTGAAATATGATAATTAAACCGACACATTACATGCTAAAGATATCACACGTTACAGCATATGAGAGGTCTAACATGAATATCAAAAAAAGCATTACTCCCCAATAAATGATGAATATTAAGACCAAACTTACGAAGCTTGATTTCAGAAGTGACATTTCCAACGCTGTGAAGAAGCCCAATCGTTCCACAAGCATTTCCCACGGTTTGTTTCATGAAATAAACTTTACTGCTAACATCCTACACTCAAAACAAAAAAAGAGAGAAAAAGTTTCGAACTGAATCATACAAAGTTAAAAATTTCATTTTCTAGTTACCATCAGAAACTACTTCTATTAGTTACCATTGTCAATTCTAAACCTTGTACTTTGGTAATTTGATGAACTCCATCATAAATAGAGTAGTTAGTCTCACCAACCTAATAAATTCAAAAATATGAACACTATGCAGTATCCAACACAAAGATACAAATATGTGGTTAACAAGGAGGATATATATAGAATGTACAAGTTCTTTGAACAAGTCGAGATCATAATCATATAGCAATCACAAGGCGTAACTACACAAGTCTGCACAATTTAAATTGCAACCATTTTATGGATAAAACATTTCTGGTTAATCTGGCAACAGTGTAATGCGAAACGCAAAGGAAAAAAGAGCTGAATTGCACTTACTCTTTTCTCATTATCCTGCCGCAGTCTCTCTTCTTCAGTCTGAAAACATTCAAACCATTGAAACATTACAACTTGTGTTGATTTGAGTTGTATCAATGAAGTTAATTTTCAAGATATGAGCCGACTAGGCGAGTGCCAATCCTGGAAAAGAATTAAAGTTTATAAGTTGCAAATACCTGAGAAGTTATTGGGAAAAGAAAAAGGACAGCAAGAACAGGCTGAGGAACCATTGCTAACAGTTCATCCTCCAAGCCGTATACATCACAACACTCTGCTTCATTCTCTGGAAGACCCAGACCCCAAAGAAACTGCAGAATAATACCCATATTAACATTTCCAAGGAATTAAATATATATATATATATATATTAATATCAGCAATAGACTGATTACAGTTTAATTTGCTTCAGGGGGGAAAATAACAACTCTCTATTAGGATGGAACGAAATTTTCCATGAAAAAGGTTTGATGTTTTCTCTGCAACTAAACATTAAGAAAGTGGATTACAAAAAAAAAAAAAAAAAAAAGGAAAAATGAAAAGCACCTGGTTCATGACATCGGGATTAGCCTCGAGAGGAAGCCACCTCTTACCAGAAGAACTTCCCGCCGGAGTTGCCATTTTGCTTGCTTTTTTGTTTTGATATAAATGGGGAATTCAATATTTTCAATAAATAGGGTTTCGGATTGAAGAGTAAGTGCAAACTGAACAATGAGTCGATTAAAAGTTTCAAGCTTTGTCAGTGTTTTTCTTTTTAATTTTAAATCTGATGAAAACAGACTGAATAAAAACATAAACTTTGTTTCATGGGCTCTTGATGGGCCCATACAGTCAACTTCGAAAAAAAATAAAACAAGAACAGCAAGTACATCATGTTTTTATGGTGCTTTTTTAGCCTATTCTGACACCAAAAAGCTGAACCCCATTTATACCATCAACATATCGTGCACCAACAATGTACTTTTCTGGGACATTTCGATGTATATCTATCATGTAAAACATTCTTTTTTGTCCTTCCTCATCTACATGGTAACATCCATAGAAGATGACAGTGTCTCCAGGGTTCAAGCTGTTCATTATAACGAAGTCTCTCCATCCTTTAGCGAATAAAAAAACCTTGATTCTACCCCAATATGAGTATCGGAAAGTCCAGGGTCTGTAATATTTGTCATAGAAAGCTATATCAATGGAGTCTCTTCCCATTTGAATCCCATTCCCTGAACTGTTGTTACCAACTGGGGGCAAGAATTGCAATGCGTATTCCTTGGGGATTTGAAACAGGTCGGCGTTACTCACATCTATTTGTGTCAGCTCCTTATGGAATAACATTTCATATGAGAGACCCTTTGAGTTTATTAAGCTGCCTGGTAGAGTTTTCTTTGCCAGAGATTGATGTACAAGGAAGGCGGTGAAATGAGATGAGTATGTTTTATCCTTGATCATGTTCAGGATCTCATCATCTGAGTACCAGCTCTGGAATGATTTCTCTTGAGGTATGCAAATGTTGTAAGGTAAGTTGAGGGGAGCGTCGGTTTTCAGCAATCTGAGAGCTGCTCTATCATAAGCAATGGCTGCCTCCTCTTCTGTGTAATATGTTCCAAGCCAGTATGCTCTGTAATTGAAAGAAATCCTTGCACCCCATTTGTGACTTTCGAGTGGAAGCACCCCTTTGAATCTCGTGGGCAACCTCCTGCTGTCGGTGTCGGTGCCGCTGCATCTGCCACTGATCTTCTGATATGGGGTAGTCTTGTTGTTTGAATTTGGACTTCCTTCCATTGCTACTCCACCTATAAAGACCTGTTTGAAATGAAAACACACCCAGAGACCATGGGGATTCTGCCTTTTATAAGAAGAAACCATTACTTCTCAAAGAACAGCAACTTGTACAAAGCCCAACATGGAAGGGCTGGTTATGGTAACTAGAGACTGGAAAATTCATCAAACATGACTACTGTTATGGTAGCTATCACTGACTTTCCTAACGTGAACTTCAGACATTAACAAGAATGGAAAGTAAAAAACTTGTTTGAGGCCATACTCTATTTATGTAATGAGACATTGTAATTGTTAATAAAAATGACACATTCCAGGGTTGTTGCTGACCTGTCGTTGGCTTTTTTCCTTTTCAGTATTGTCATTGATTCGGTTCATTCATGTACAATTATCACATTTCTCAACCAGATAATGAAGGACAAACATCACACACATATATTATATAAGGTAGATATACTGTTAATTAACGATGAGCTGATTAGAAATTAAGATTAATGTGCAAAAGTTATATATCAACGCTATGATTCTCAAATTATTTGACGGTTCTAATAAAAGTTATTACTTGTTGATTCTTTACTTTTAATTATTGAAGCCCTAGTTGGTGATGAATGGTAATACTACAAACATGATAGTTTTGTATTTCGCATTTATTATGAAAGCTAAAAACCTCAACGTTTGACCTATTGATCAAATGTCTTCACCCGATACCCACATTGTGTAATCGAAGTGGGTATGTTACAATTGCTTCTTTTTTTTCCCTTTTTTTATTTACAAGGAAATTACAATACTAGAATTGGAGAAGGATTTTAGATGCAGAGATTCTAACCCTAAACTTGCTATGCTCTCAAGAGTGACCACATGAACCTATTTTCAAATGAATAAAGCTTGGGTTTTGGAAAGTGGGGATTTAGATCTTCGAAACAAATACCATTAAGAACACGGCTGCTTATAAAATTCAAACCACCATAGAAATGATTTTGGCATTCAAGGTTGATATAAATTATTATTTCTGTCATCTTAATTGATATTAAAGAGTTCATCCAACATAAAGACTTCTCAAAGGTCCAAATTTAGAACAAAGTAAGAACTCTTATCAGTAAACAAACTTACGAAGAAGCCATTTTTTTAGTAACAGTCTGGGTCTTTCTTATTCACCGGTATATATTGGCTTTCGCTTTTCAGCAAATGCTGCTAAGCCTTCCAAGCGATCCTTTGTATTCAAAGTCTGTTCGTAGCATTCTTCTTCTAAATCCAAAGCTGAAACCATCTCTCTCTCAATCCCCTCGTTTATAGCCCTTTTTGCCATCCTTATAGCTATCGGACCCTGCTAAGAATATGTTGCTTTGAACATTCAATAATTTGTATAGGGTAACATAGAGCTCAAGCCTTTGCATTTCTGATTAAACTTAAATTAAAATTTCATGGAT
The DNA here is from genome assembly GCA_020496765.1 of Gossypium stocksii. Taxonomy (NCBI): domain Eukaryota; kingdom Viridiplantae; phylum Streptophyta; class Magnoliopsida; order Malvales; family Malvaceae; genus Gossypium; species Gossypium stocksii. The sequence continues at coordinate 108,602,087 of CM035627.1, read as the reverse complement.
GTTAAATGAACGAACTTCAAGAAAGAAAATACCACATGGACTTCCAAGCAAAGACAATTCTGAAGATGCATAAATATTACCTTCTGATTAATTTCCCGAGCAATTTCTAAAGCTTTGGGATGAGCTTCACCAGCTGGAACACAGTAATTAACAAGACCTGAAATATCACAGACCTTGTTTACTACTGGAGTTGGATAGCTATAAAACACATGAAGGGAATAAAGCAGCTTATTGGTTTGCATACCCATGGACATTGCATCCCTGCCACCAATTCTTCGACCAGTAAAAATAATGTCCTTTGCTATTGATTTTCCAACCAACCTAGGAAGTCTTTGAGTCCCACCTGCACTGTTAAATATAGGGGCCAATGAGCTACCACATTCAGATTTCAATAAAAAACCTGATCAAATACTGAAACGAGATTTAGTTCAAACCCGGGTATTATGGCAAGTCCTGTTTCTGGCAAACCCAATAATGCATTTTCCCCTAAGAAAATTTGAAGGACAATTCATTAAAAAGATAATCTCAAGGGAAAAAAAAAAAAAACAGACAATGTAACCAGACACTCTAGAAGCAAATAAAGGTGATTACGAAATGATTTAAAATATAAGACAAACCACAGATCCTAAGATCACATGACAAAGCCATTTCAAGTCCTCCACCCAATGCAGCACCTTCGATAACAGCAATAGTAGGAATTTCAAGTTCCTGAACTAAATAAACAGTGGTCCATGTAAGCACTCGATCTAAAATAAGACCATTCCAACAGCATTAGTAAAGGAATCATGAAGTTGATGGTGAAGTGTATCTTTATGCAACAACGTTAAAAGATTGAAACCCGGACCCAGCTTTAGGATGAAAAATATTGGAACTGAGACATACACTTCCTCGCATCTCACCGTTTGAATATATATATAGACACACACAAAAACATAATAATCATACCATTTGAATATCAATGTGTTAACTAGTCAATCAACCATCACAAAACATGTTAGAAACTAAGGAATAACCTCTATTAACGAGAAAGTGGATCGTAAGTAGTTGACAAAAGAGTGAACCTCAGCAGCAGTCATCTTTTTCCGTTCCTGTCAATCAAAGGCCGAGCAAACAACAAGATCAAATTATCTCACTTAACTCAAGCTTGACCGTTAATGATCAAATTATCGCATCCCCCAGCAGGAAATTCACCCTCACTACTGCTAATAACCACATTATCAATTAAGATGAAATCAAATTTTCACTTTCCAAAAAATACTCTTTTTTTTTTTAAACTTTCAGAAGGCAAAAGAACAAAGAGTAATAAAAGAAACAAGTAAAAGAAAGCAAATTTCACCTTTAAATCAGCGCCAGCGCAGAAAACCTTGGGAACAGAGCTAGAGATCACAACTACACGAGCTGAGGAATCTCGATGGATAGCTTCGAAGGCATGGCGTAAGCCACTCAACATATCTTTCCCAATTGCATTTTTTGATCCAGGCCGGTCCAAATTGACCTCAACGACTCCTGTCAATTACGTACATAAAAAATTAAGCTTTTAAACAGAAAAAATTAAGCTTTTAAACAGAGCTTCAACACGACACGGGATAAAGCTAAAAAAAAAAAGTCGTGAGATTTCTTTAAAGGAAAAATAAGTACCGGAATCATAGTCGGAGAGACTGTTGAGCTTGACAGCTTCGGATAAAGAGGGTTCTAAAATCAGAGTTCTTAATGTTTGAAACCGAGAGTTATGCGAAGGGAAATTTTGAGAAAAGGTAGAAATTTTAGATCTTTTGGCGCAGTGATAGCCGAGAGATTTTGTTAGAGCGGTTAATGCAGCCATTTTTGGCCCCCTTTTTCTGCTTTAATTCTTTATCGGAAGCAAAAAATAAAATTTGCAGCGTCGAGCGAGGAAGAGTGGGTGAGCTTTCGCCTATTGGTATCTCGGCCGTTGCTTAGGGTCAAAATGGTCAATGAGAGAGTCGTGACGTCATGTCCTCATCGGACTTGAAACGCAACGCTTCACTAATGAATGCATAGCCTGGCAGTGTTGAACAAGGCTGAGAAGGATGATGTGTGGTGCCCTAGCCAGTTAGAGCGAAATTTTATTGGGCTAAGATTTGGGTCTAAGTTATAAAACTGGTAAAATGGCCCATCTTAAATGATGATAAAACTCGGTTCAATCCATCGTCCAGTTCACAGTTTCTGGTTTAGTACGGGTTGAAACTATTGTCATAAAATTTGGTTAAATTATCTGATTTAACCATTGGACCAATCAATTTCTGATTTAACTGATACCAGTTTGCTTCCTCTAAAGGTGTTAATATTAATATTTGCTCAATTATCGAAGCTGAACTCTGGGTGCACACGATGCTAGGTACAAAGATGGTTATTGTCGAAATTGATAGTCTTGCTGCTGTTCATGCAGTGGAAGCTAGGTATTAAACAGAAAATGATTTTTTAAGTAGTTACTTTAAGAATACTGAAAATTTTTAATTTATTTTATAAAATGCTCAAATGATATAATTATTTTTATATTTAATAAAATAATAATTGTAACTTTTTCGTATTTTTATCAATTGAGTTCATGCCACTTGATTTGAGACACTAAATTTAATCAGACATTTTATTAGAATATAAATAATTATCTTTTTCACTATTATAATTATCTTTTTATGTCATATTTTTATAATAGGGTAATGTGGTCATAAATTAAACTTTTAATTATAGTGATTAAAGTTGAATTTTTGCCAAGTCAATATAAAATAAGTTTAATAAATTGCATTTTTTTATTGGAACATTTTTATATTAATTAATTATGAGAAAAACATGTTTATATTAAATATATTATGAGAAAACCTTTTTATGGTGATGTGTGTTTATATTAATATATGAACAAATATATGGTATATTGCTAATGGGATTTTTAAACTCTACAACCACGATGAAGAGGTTGACAAGTGTTCTATAAAAGTATAATAAAATATTTTAAAAAAATAACATATAATAATTTTTTAAAACTGCTTTTGAAATAAAAAATATATATTGTCAGTATATCAAATATTAACCCATATATATGAAAAAATATATTTATATTAATTACATAATGAGAGAAAAAACGAAGGGACAATAAAAATATCCATATAATTTTACAAAACCCTTTGAAAGAACTTTTTAATGATAAAATTTGTCCTAGATTTTTATTAAAAAAATTTTTGACTCTTTTATTTATAATTATTTAAAAAAGATAAATATGTTTATCAAAGAAAAATTAAAGAAAATTTAAACTTATATGATTTCCTCTACCGTACTTAATTTTTATATTTTAATTTGTTGATATATTTTTTGTAATATCATTAATTAATACCTTAAGTTAAAATGACGAAACAGACACCTGTTCATCTAACTTTTTAAATTATAATTATACGAGACAAATTAATGAGGAAGTTCAATTGGTACTTGGTAAATTTCCTAAATTTTTTAGTTTATCTACAATTTAGGAATTGCTTAATGTCTGCACTCGTCTCTGTGTTGAACATCTTAAAATGTGTTTAGCCCCCCAACCAACCAAGTCTTCATTAACAAAAATGCTCCAAATATATAAAATGGTTTTTAAAATATTTGGCAAGTGGCTAAGTCTAACTATTAATTCTTAGAAAAATATTAGTATGGTTTTGGAGTAATTCCCTATTTCGTTTCTTTGTCATTCGCTTTTACTTTTAAAGTGTTACAATTACGTTATAATTAAAGTACAACAAATATTAAGTTTTTATAACATAATGAATAGTCTGAATCATCACAGAGTAGAATCAAACTATTATGACACTAATCAATTAAGAATGAGACCAATTTAGACTAAAGTCGATGAACTAAATTAGCTGAACTAAAAATCTTACAAATAACAATCGCATATAATAAAATTTAACAATACACATATATAATTACGCATGATAAACCTCAAACTTAAATACTTAATACGTAAAAGCCTCTCTTCACCAATGTGAATTCAATTTCTAGGTACAACCCTTTGAAAAGAAAGAAGGTTATTAAAAGTGGATGAATTTATTAATGGCATCAAGTACAGGGAAAAGAAAGGAATTAATTGGGTTAGGGGTAAGGCAATAATAAGATGGCTGCATGAGAATGCAGAGCCGTCATTCAATTGCATGAAACTTTCTTCTTCTTTATCTTTTTTTTTTTTTTTCTGTAATTTGAATTTATAGTATTTTGGAGAAGGTTTGGTTCAAAAATTCTCTATTTCTTAAATCTTTGGAAAGTTAACAATAAGTACTTCTAAAATGATTTGTTGGTGAGCTTCAAGGAAAAAACCATGGGACCTACCAAAAGAAAAAACAGGCCTAAAGGGCTTGAGAAGCCGTCGTATGTATGTTACACTGGCATTAAATTAATTTTACCAACGTTATTAATTATAATGGATAAGAAGAAACTTTTGGATGTTTTAATGGTTAGGTGCAGAATGCTGGTTCTTCAATTAATCTTTTAATTATATGGTTGAGATTTTAATTTTTATTAAAAAATAAAATATATTTTATAAGCAATTGTTTTTTTTTTTAAATAGCACTCATAACGAACAGTTTAACTATAACTACTAACAATAAATATCTCTATTTTGATTAAAAACATTAAATATTTATTTTACTTAGCATTTCAATAATTAATAGTAAATAAAAATATTTTTTTTGAAATTGTTTAAATTTAATTCGAGCCATTTGAATATATCAAATGTTAAAAAATTTTGATGTACTCTATACTCTCGCAAATCTTTTAAATTAAGGGTGAGTTTAGATGGGCGGTGCGTTTATTTGTGGTTAGTGTAAAAACAGCGGCGGCGGCGAGATTAAATACTGTAGCGATACTGTAACGTGAGACAAAAAGTAAGCTAAACACACCGCACCGCACTCAATCGCCCATCCAAACTCACCCTAAATTAGGTTTGACATATCATATGGGGCACACAAATTCACGTCACCTTTTTAATTTAACGGTAAATTATATAATAGTTACTCTATTATTAGTAAATTTTATTTTTAATTATCTAATTATGAAAGGTTAAAAAATGGTTAGTAAATTATTTAATTCTGTCTTTTTTTGTCATTAGTTGGCTAACGATAACATCTTTTAAAATTGGCATAATAACAATTTTAACTTTCAACAATTTTAAATCATGTGAAATTAGTCTTGATTCTAAAAAAAACAACCCTCAATATTTACACATTGTATAATTTATTTTTTTTCTTTTTGTAACACTGAGGGTTAATTTTAAAAGAACGAGAATATAAAAATTATTATCTTGAATTTTGGGTATTTCTATTTTTGTATATTTTCAATTAAATTTAGCTAATAGTTTTTTTAGCTTTTAAAGTGAAAGGGTCGCAAAGAAAAAAATTAAAAAAAAAACCAATCACACAATATGTAAATGTTAAGGGTTAAATTTTATAGAATAAAGACAAATAGATACAATTTTTAGATGTTGAGATTAAAGATGCTATTATTCTAATTTTAAAAACTATAACAGTTAATAAGCAAGTTACCAAAAAAGACAAAATTGAATAGTTCTCTTATGTCAAATTTAAAAGCTAACACCCTCAATCAGCTAGTTACCAAAAAGGTAAAATTAAATAGTTCAATGACCATTTTGTAACTTTTCATAGTTAAGTGATCAAATAATCCGATGACTATTTCGTAAATTTTCATAATTACATAACAAAAAAGAAATTTATTTTTAATCGAATGACACCTTACCACGTTAACTAAACTTGTTAATGAGCAAGTGACTCACTTAACCCACTAGGGGTAAGGATTGGGTAAGAATTTTTAAAAGGTTTAAAAATATTTTTATATACAATTAATTATAAAATATAAATACATAAATATAAAATAAAATACTTTATCAGTTTCTCTTTCTCATATGATATAACTTCTTTCTTTCTATTTTTCATTTTTATTTTCTCACTCTCGTGTAGGACCTTTATCTTTTTTTATATATAAAATAAAATACTTTTCTTAAAAAATTAAAACAATCTTTTAAAAAAAACTACCTCTATTTTTTAACCACTAATTTCTAGTGACCAAATAACTCGTTTTATCTCTCTCTTTTTAAAATATTTATATTTGTATATTAAAGAAAGGTCACATGGAGTATACCAAAAATAAAAAAAGTAAGGTCACATGGAACACGCCCACCATGTTTCTCTCTCTTTTTTGTTTATTGGTTAAATTATAGCTTTGGTCCTTTTAATATGTTTAGATTTAAGATTTAATCCTTATATTTTATTTCTAACATAATTTTATCTCTATATTTTTATTATGTTATTAATTAATTTAATATTTTTTAATGTCATGAACTAGTTTAAATAGTTAATATCGTTAACTTTTCAATTAAAATATTATGTGATTATATAGAATTTTAAAATAGATTCATAAATTTAAAAAGTATAAGGATTAAATTCTTGAAAATAAAAGTAGGAAGACTAAATTCCAAATGTGCAAAGTATAGAGACTTAGAGTTATGGTTATTTGAATTGATTTGGGACCAGATGAATCAAGCTAAAAAATTTATTGAGCTATTTTTTTGTTTTTAAAATGTTTTTTTTTCTTTTTTAGTGATTTATTCAATTGAACCATACAAACCAGTGGTCTAACAAGTTCGACCACCAGTCCAATTATGAAAATCTTGCTTAGAGTATATTTTGCTTTTTAAAATTTTACTCTATAATTTGATATAAACAAATAATCAACCTAACACGAAATGTGGGTAGACTATACTAGTTTTTTTTTTTATTATCATTCACTTTCTCTTTTTTTTTTTTTTCTCTATTGATTGTCTTATTTTATTATTTATACTATATAAGTAATTAATTATTGTTATACCTTCACCCTATCACTCCTTATCAAACCTCATGAATAAAAAACACTTGGTAAAGCTCGACCTTGCCAAAATAGCATATCATACAATGCATGCCCACATGATCCCTAAAAGATATACAAGGAAGAGTTATTGTCAACACCCATCAATCCATCACTTCTCTAACATGGTAAACTCTCAGCCTAATATCTTTAAGTTGACTTCAAAAAAGCCTCTAAGTTAACACCCACCACTCTACCTCCATACCTAGAAGATATATAGAGTGTTTGATGATTATGACTCATGTCAAGCCTACCTTATTCTATAAATATCTCTTTCAGCATCAAGGCACATGAAAAGACAGAGGGAAAAAAAGACCACATATATAACCTATACGTTACCAAGGCAACATCCCAACCCAAATAAATTGCCATTTCAAGTGATTTTCCACATCACTCACGGTGTGAACCATCACCATAATCACCTCAAATACTTTATATAATTTATTTGTTATAAGAATTATTTGTATTTTTAAAATATTCATTATAAATACTTATAAATTTCACTCACTTTCTGAGTGTCTATATATATAATATTTTCTTTAGTGCATGTTTTTCAGCCTCATCAATGGAGATCGTACGAGAATGGAAAAAGATACTAAAAAGCACTAAATACTTCTCGGTGATTTGCACCAACCATAGGAAATGATGGCGGATGAAAAGATAAGCTCCCCACCTCCTCATTGTCTACCATCTTTTCTTCTTCTTTCGAAACTAATTGGTTAATAATTATTATAATAAAAGAAGATTGAATTCACACAACAAATTAACTTATATAAATTTTAATTATTTAAAAATTTAAAGTAAAATTACAAAAACAGAATTAATGGAGGGTATCCTGATTTTAATAAATAAAAAGTTACTTTAATATTTTTTAAATAATTATTCCCTAATATTTTTCATATATTTTATTTTTATCAATAATTGTATACCCAACCTTTAAATAAGAGGATAATATACTTTAATGCACTTAAACTTATAATTTTTTATATTACCAATTTCAATTAAATTAAAATTCAATCCACATTGTTTAAAAAAAAAAAAAAAACTCATTTAAAATGTGATCCAACATAGATGTTGTAGGGCCAAAACATATTGTTCACAATCGATTCCTATACATTAAAACCTACGCTTTTACCTTTTTCAAAACATTCATCATTTCCTAGATTATGTGCCAAGGACTTTTGTTATTTTGATCAATGATCCATCATGTCATCCATTTATGGTCCCCTCCCACCAATCAACCTAGTTTTTTTTTCCATGTTTCCACTCGAAAAGTAAAATATGTTACCACCAAAAACATTTCAAAATTGATCACTCGTTGTTTTCGATTTATCTTTTTGGTACTGTGAAGGAACCTTCATAATTTTAAACGTTTTACAACATTGGTAATGAAAGTCACCAAGCTAGACCAACCAAAAGCCGACATGATTTCCCAAACTTATAATATACTATTCGTCTACTATTGCCCGATCAGACGAACAAGAAAAGAATTTATTTAAGCTCATTAAGTCGGTGTATCATTTTCTGAAATTAAACTCTAATTAATTATTTTATATCAATGGTTCCATCTTTAATTATATACCTCTAATTAAAGAGGATACGTAATTATTCCCAAAAGTAATCATAGCATGGATTGTTAATTTTCTTCATTGAGATTGGTTTCGTACAGAGGGCTGGAAGTACTTATGTAAGAAAAATTCAAAAGTAAAAACAAGAGAACGGAATAGTTCAATTTCAAATAAGTATAATAGACTCATGCAATCATATTGGAATTTTAGGTCAATAGTATAGCCTCCATAGATCATAAATAAATTATTAAAATATCACAATCCTAATTAAATTGAGCTAATGTATTCAATTAGACCTCCTTAATTGTTTGAGTGAAAGGTTAAAGCATGGCATGCATGTAGGTAGGTAGGGATAGGATTATTCCCATAATTACAAGGATTAAGTGAGTTTAGAATATGTTCATCATCCCGAGTTCCCAACCTACGGAACATCCAAAAAAAATTGTTTTTTTATATATTAATAAACAAAAGGGAGGGGAGCGCTACTTGAAAAAAAAAACACGGTGTTCTGACTAGTACTTTACAGTTAGTACACTATGATTTGTCAAGAAAGTCAACCCAACAACCGAAGTAACTAAAAAAAAATAATTCACCCAATTAAAAAAATCCAATTATCCCCAAATTTAAAAAAAAAAAAGCCGGAACCTAACAACATCAACCATCAAAAGAGAGTCACATAACAAATACATAAAAGTTGATGCTGTAACTATAAATAGCAAAAATAAAATTTAAAATTCATAGATTTAGAGTTTAAAATTTATTATCTAGAGTATCATAATTTAGGATTCATGATTTAAAGTTTTCATCCAGAATTTAGAATTCAAAATTAGAAATTTGGGATTCAAAGTTTTATGATTTAAAGTTGAAGCTAAAAAATTATTAAAATAATATGTAAATGATATAAAAATATTAAAATAACATTAAATAATTAATAAAAAATATATAAAATAATGTTTTCATACAATCTTTCATTTACCTTAAATATTTTTTAAACAAGTACATATTACTGTGAAGGAACACGGTGTTGTACCCCGTAAACGGTGAGTAGTTACTACTGAGTACACTATGATTTGTGATTTGTAAACAAAGTCAAGTCAACTACCAAAGTAATAAATAAATAAAATAAAAATTCATTCACCCAATTAACAAGTTATAATCCAGGGCCTTTCAGTCAATTCAACTCCAAAAAGATAAAGTTAAGTTCTTGTCCGATCGCAGACTTTCCTTGAACCACGTTAGAGCTCAAGGGGCTAATCAGAAAAATGTCAAATCTTTCTATCCCATATTAACCCTTAAAACCTTCTCATATTTTCAGTATTGCCATTGTCACACAATAACGTTGGTCTATAAATATTAGAACTCATCTCTTCTTTTCGATCCCACTCGGTCTTCGCTTTGCTGTTTCAACTTTTAAGCTCTCCCTCTTTTCTCTTTAAGTTTTATCTTTCATTGCTGCTCTTTTTTTCATGCAGATCGGCGTCGGCCATACTCTTCCCGCTCAAAACTTGCACGTCTTCCAAGCCAGACGGGCAAGTTTCAAGTGCCGTCAAACATCTCCTCTAAACCCTTTAACCAAACCCAATCCATGTTCTCAAAAGCCTTCTTCAGCATGTTTTTCCACTGAGTGGGCTCGGCAACACCTTTCCAGCCTCGAAAAACTCCTCCAGAAGACAAACGAAGCCGAACCCGAACAAGTAATTACCAAACCGCCCGTAAATGGTTCGATCGGAAACAAAGGTAAGGTTTTACTGGAAGGGCTGAATCTTTCGAGGATTTGGCCCGAAACGAAAGCCGCCGAAGAGATGTCACCGCGTCATTTAAATAGGCTTCAACGGCTTTTATCCAAGTCCAATATGGAGTATTCGCCGAGGAACAGCCTGGGTTCTCGTTGGAGAGAGTACCATGGCTGCAATGATTGGTCGGGGTTGCTAGACCCGCTCGATGAGAATCTAAGGCGGGAAGTGGTTAGATATGGGGAATTCGTTCAAGCTGCTTACCATGGCTTTCATTCGAACCCTGCTATGTCCACCAACCAGGCTCCCTTGCCGAGGCACGTTGCGTTACCCGATAGGTCTTACAAGTTGACCAAGAGCCTTTACGCCACCTCGTCTATCGGCTTGCCGGATTGGGTCGACGACGTGGCTCCGGACCTCGGGTGGATGACCCAACGGTCTAGTTGGATCGGGTACGTAGCGGTTTGTGACGACCGTAGGGAGATTCAACGGATGGGAAGGAGGGATATTGTGATTGCCTTACGCGGGACCGCAACGTTCATGGAATGGGCTGAAAATTTAAGAGCCCAGTTGGTTCGGATCCCTGAATCGGATAACCCGACCCAAAAGGTTGAATGTGGATTCTTGAGCTTGCACAAGACACCCGGTGCTCACGTCCCTAGCTTGGCTGAATCGGTGGTTGAAGAAGTGAAAAGGTTGATGGAGACTTACAAAGGTGAAACCCTTAGCATTACAATCACGGGGCATAGCCTTGGTGCCGCACTCTCCCTTTTAGTCGCCGATGAAATAAGTTCATGCGCACCTCATGTGCCTCCCATCGCTGTTTTTTCTTTTGGTGGTCCTCGAGTCGGTAATAAAGGCTTTGTCAATCGGCTTAATGAAAAGAATGTTAAAGTATTACGAATTGTTAACAGCCAAGACTTAATCACTAGAGTTCCTGGTATATTCATTGGTGAAGGATCAAATCAACAACAACAAGAGGACCTACAAAAAAAGCAAAGAAATGATAGTTTTGGAAAAGTGTTTGATATGATTGACGATAATAATCCTTGGGCATACTCCCATGTTGGAACAGAACTCAGGGTTGACACTAAAATGTCCCCTTATCTAAAACCAGATGCAGACATGGCATGTTGTCACGATTTAGAGGCATATCTACACTTGGTGGATGGATTCTTATCATCAAATTGTCCATTTAGATCAAACGCAAAGAGAAGCTTAGTGAAGTTGGTTAATGATCAAAGTTCAAATATGAAACAATTGTATACTCATAAGTCCTTGAGTTTAAACCTTGAGAGAGATCGGCTTAGGGTCCCGATTCCTAGTTGTTTGCCTAGTCCGTCTAGATAGTCTAAGTATATATTAATAACAAAAAAAATTGCACAAATATATAATGTGTTATGAGATTCAATTTAAATGATAGTTTATAATTCATTTTTAAAATTACAGACATCACCAATTATCACAATAAATTATTAATAACTCTTTATATGAAATACGAATTATTTTTTTGTATGTTATATTTCATTGGTTGTTATTATTATTTAGATGCCAAAGTTTAAGAGTGCAAAAATATACTTAAATTAGAAATTTGCCATTTCTTAACTCCAACTAAGGCAAAATAAACATAGAAATGGAGTTAATTTGATTTAATTATTTTTCTTATTAATGAACAACTTAGATTAGATTTTGCTATTAGTTCATGTATTTTAAAAAAGTTGCGGATTTAGTCCATATAGTTTAACTTGGTTATTTTAATCTCTGTTCTTTTTTAATTATAAAATTTCAGCCCTCTCAAAATGATAATTGTTAAATTCATTAAGTTAATTTATGCTATTTCCAAAAATCTGATGCAACAAACACATTGTTATATGTGTAATGCTATGTCAGCTTGTTATTTTCATATACTACTCATTGAAAATCCAATTAATGGATTAACGAGTGACATTTCTATCAAGCTTGAAATTCTAAAATTTGAAAAGTATAGGGACTTAGAATGATCCAATTGGAGAATATAGACTAAATCTACAAATGTATGCATAGTAGCATGGTACATGACTAGTAACTGGATTTTAACAAAACATATTTAACTATTATTATTTGGGTCCGGACTAAAATTTCAAATTTTGAAAAAGTACAATGACTAAAATTGATGAAATTAAAGTATAAAAATTAAATTCAATACTTTTGTAAAGTACAGGGACTAATTGTAGAAATTAACCAATAATTTAAATCAATTCGGTGTTGATGATCCATGGGAATGAAACATTAACCTAACATAAGAAATAGCGTGTTGTCTGAATCCGATGGTTGTTAGAATGTCAAATTAATTATGAAGTCAATGCTCAATAAATTCTGAAAAGAAAGAAACTAATCAAAAATTTATTGTGCCAAAGCATGCAAGTCAAATATTTTGACAATGGTGGATAAACTTAAATCGCTTCATTATGCTTAATATTTGAGTTTTATTTTTCAAAAATCTAAAATAAGATAAATTAATTATGTTTTTTTTTCAAATCAAGTTAGTATCTAAATTTTGATTCAGTAGAAGAAAGGGAAAATATGTATATTCTTATCATATTTGTGTTTTTTTTAATAATATTTATATAAATTTTGAGGGGAATTATCTATATATGCTGATTTTTAACTAAAATTACCAGATTAAGTTATTTTTTTCAAAATTTATCATTGAGTAAGAGAGCATGTTCAGTTGGAAGCGTTTTCTTGCAAAATTCTTTGAAAACACATCCAGCTGAACACGTTTTCACACACTCTCTCCAAAATTAACCTATTTCGGTAAATTTCAAAAAATCCAACTTAATCCGATAATTTTAATTTAAAATCAGCATATACGAGTATTTCACCTGAATTTTGATATGTTTATAATATTTTTATATCTTTTGAACTTGTGATTAATGATTATTTAGAGAAAAACAAAAGAGGGAGACTTTTTCATCTATTTGAAGTTAAAAATAAGGAAGCCGTTGTTTTCAACGATTCAATTCAACTGCTAAAAAGATTAGCGAGTTAATGTAAACTATAATTTTTAATGCATTTAATCAAACTTAGTTTAAGCACTAACGTTAATTAAACCATTACTACTGGGTCAATCAAATTTTCTTGCATTCAATATTGTTCACATTTCATTTAATAATCGGTTCAATAATACATTTTTTATTAAATTACCCACTAAAACTTGTAACAACGAGATTTGAAATAAATTTGTCCATAAAGTCAACTTCCACCTTGCAAAAGTTAATTTTTTTTTTAAATTTGAAACTACCAAGCCCACCTTGAATTATATTTATTAATAAAAATAAATTATATCTATAAAATTAATATAAAATATTTTTATTTTTAACATTTAAGATCTGTAATTGAATGAAAATTTTTCTTATCATTATATTTTTATAATTTATATTTTTAACATAATTTATACTTTAAAAATATAATTACTATAAAAAATAATAAACACCATAAAAACTTTTCAAATAAGTAACGAAAATTAAAATCAAATAATCATATATATTATATTAATCTAAAAAAATAATTGATAATATGATTACTGATAAAAATAATAAGAAAAATAAACATCATATGCAATTTTATCTAATTGTTCTAATTATTCATATTTGTTCAGTTATTCCCTTTTTGATATTTAAGATAAGTTTTTCATTAAATATCGATCCTTAACCGGATAATGAATTCATTATCATTTAAATCTGTATTATCAAAACTTGTTTCTTCAATATATCTTTGAAATATAGATAATTTAAAATCCACTTATAAATACTATAAATGCATGTAACATTTTAGTACAAGCCAACCTTAAAAAATATTAAAATAATATGGTTAATATATAAAATATATTTTTAGAACAATAAATATCTTTTTGACCGCATATCAAAGCATTAAATATCTCAAATTAAAAAACTCACGTTTTATTTATATAATACTTATAAATAACATCTACTATATAATACTTAGATTCCGTAATTCTAATCATAAAAACTAATATATACTTATTTGGAGATATAATTTCGTTAAATTATAACCCATTTTACAATATATAAATTAAATCATGAATAATTCAGAATTTATATTTATATAAAAAATAAATTATCCAATAAATTTTATAATAATTTTAATAAAAAATATTATAAAGAATCCAAAAAGTTTCATAATACTTTTTCCAAATAATATAATATTTTATCATAACTTTGGAAATTATGCTAAAAACTCATAACACCTCTTTTACGAAAAGATATATTATTTTTATAGTATGTATATATAAATAAATTGTATACATACTTCGAAACTTTCATAAATGAATAATTTTATAAAACACATCTAAAATTATTCTTATAATATAATTTTTTCGCAGATATCGACATAACAATTTATGATTTAAATTTATATAAAAATAATTTTCAAAAAATTCTTCCGGCAATACTCATTAATTACAATAATTAACCAAACTTACCACTCCTTACGTAATTATGATAACTCAAATGTCACCAAACAATGGTCCAAATCTAACTTTCTTAAACATGTATTTATTTGCTGCATAGTTCATTAAAATTAAAAAAGTTTGCTTCTACCAAATTGTTAATGTGTATGGATTCACATCATATTCAAACTGACGCCCAAGCTATCAGAATATTAAAATATTTTTTAATTAAAATAATGTTACATATTTGGCTAATTACCGTGAATATATATATATATATATATATTATATATACCAAAATTCGGACTGGTATGGCCATCAAAATTCAGCAAATACATATATTTCACGTCTGACTGAACTCAAAACTATTACTTTTTTTGGCACTTCTATCTCTACTATGTACTCTAAAAGCTCCCTTAATTTTCATACTTTCTTCACACCATACCTGATTTATCACCTTTGATTACTTAGAAGGGGCTGCGATCCGGTAGCTGCGATTAAAAAAAAAAAAAAAAAGGGCAAAGGATTAGATCGACACTATCATGTGCAATTAAATTCACTACCATATTACCTTCATCAGTTTGCTGTCCATGAGAAGATGGAACCGATTTGTGACTTCTCTCGGCGAATTCGGCTATGACCAAATGTGATAAAAGAAGTGATGCAATAAGCGCGCCGACCATTAGCATTATGAATACCACATCCCACCCCTTTGATGAAAGGAATCCGGTGATAAGAGGGCCTAGAGCTGCACCAACTGAGCCAGTGCCATCAATTATAGCTGTCACCGTTGCTAATGCCCGAGAATCCCCTCTGAGAGAACTGTGTGTACCGAGGTCTGCAGAAACTGCAGTCGTGATGAGCGCATATGGCCCATTTACAAACAAGCCAGCAATGACCATAAGTAAAATGTTTATGGTACGTGAAATACTTCCATATGTACGGTATAAGAGCATGGAAGGTATTGCTGCAAGCATGAAGGTGGCTGCTGTAGTAGCCCGGGCATTAAGTTTATCGGACATGTAACCAGCAAGGATCCCCCCAGCAATACCCCCTACATCGAACAAGGTAGACAGGTTTCCAGCCGACTTCACAGACATATACTCCCCACCAATTTCTGGAAAACAATGGAATCAAACATTCGACAACCATAAACATTTTGCAGATGCATAAGAAAGAACCACAAACCTAGTTAAAAGTTCACACAAGTTATACTTGACGATGAATGCTAAGTAAACTAGCCTCCTAGAATGTGCTTATCCCACGAAATCAATAGATATACTTAAATACTCAACGTTAAGGAAAATCTACACAAGCTAATCATGGACATCCAAATACCTTATACAAACAAATGATTTCTAACATATGTTGTAAATTAAGCAATACGGCAAGTGCGGTGACGGGAAAATTACCTGTTTGGCTCAAATAAAATGGTAACCAGTATAAAAACGTATAGGCGACGAGCTTTGAGAAGAAGAGGCATAATGCAAACGGAATCACCCCTGGTATGATACAAGCTTCAAAAAGTCCAATACCTGTCCTGCTCCCTGACCCTTCTTTGATACCAGAACTTTTTTCTACTTTCACTACGGGTCCCTTCTGAGTCCGATCCTCCTCTGCCTGAGACAATGATTCCAGATTCGGAGACGAATCAGTTACACCACTGAAACCTATATCCTCAGGATAAGCAGGCAGGAACAAATAAACTAATACCCCAGCTGAAGCAATCAATGCTCCTGGGACAATAAAAGACCAACCCCAACCATAATCCAAAACAGCAGCAGCAAGAAGGGATCCACTGATATTCCCGACCGAAGTATGAGCATTCCAAATACCCATTATCAAACCCCTCTTCCTTTTTCCAAACCAATTCCCGACGACGGCCACGACCGAAGGCCAACCGGTTGCTTGAAATAACCCAGCAACCATTTGCATCGAAAGGTAAAACCAAAAGACATGAATGTTCCAAAAGTAACCCATCCCAAACAACCCCACAAAAATGCCACTTCCAATCATCCCTGTTGTCAGGAACAACCTAAGATCCAAGGTATCCCCTAAATGCCCAGCAACATACATTCCAGAAGAGTAACAAGCTAGAAAAGCGACATCGATTTCGCCCAATTTCGATGTACCATCGGATTGGTTAAAAGGATACCAACCCTGGCTTTCAACGCTGTTTCTATCAAAACTGACAAATTCTTCTTCCTTGATAAAGACATTCCCAACAGGCCAAGGGTTTACCTTTGAGTTTTTCAGTGATTCAGGATAAAAAACGCTTTTAACTATGCTGCTAGGTTTCCTAGAGGCGTGATAGCTCGCATATGCTATGAAGGTAAGCAATAATATTATGTATCTATATGATTTTAGGGTCCAATCTTTACCCCTAACACTTTTTATCAGAAAAATCCCAGGTGGGATTCGCCTTCTCGTATTTGAATCCCTTGACATCTTTCACACAAACTTTAACCACTGGAAACCAAAAAAAAAAACAGATTTTTTTCTTACAAACCTTTCATAATCATTAAAAAAAGCCCAATGTTCAAACACAAAGATCGACGTTAAAAAAAAACAATAACTTTACCTCACAAAAACAAACCTTGTGATAATGTCATCCGATGGCTAACTTTTGATTCATACAAAGGTACGTTTTTTATGTTGTATTGCAGAGAAAGAGATGAACCTTTGGTTTGTTTTGTTTGAGGGGGGGGGGGGGGGAGATAGAAAGAGGGGTGAGAGGGAGTGCGAGGTTGTCGGAAGAGATACAGAAGAGACAGGGGTTGTTTGTTGTATCAAAGACAGAAGACACGTGCTACTTTTATGGCGCTTCAACTGGCAAAACTCATGCATATAAGCCACCACGTATGCCATCCAGAATTGAGATTGTGGTAGGGTGACCGGCAGTTCAAAGCAATCCCAGTTTTTGTGATTGACACGTTGCTTAACTTAAAAGAACAATTTTTCTCCATCTATGATTTTTTTTTTAAATTTTATTTATAATATTTTCAATTATTATCGACAAAAAATTTTAATGTCATAATATTTTTTAAGAAGGTAGAAATCCATACATGACAGCATCATAACAAATTATGGTATTCGATTAGTTTATCTTTGATGCGTTTAAATTTTGTTTATTTATAATTTAATTTAATTTTTTAGTTTAATATCATACATAAAATATTATTTATTAATTTTAAATTATACAATTTATTATTTATTATATATTAATTTTAAACATAAATATATATTTTAAATATTTGATTTTTATATGTATACATATAATAAATTATACACTTCTATTTTTTATTAAAAAGAGAGAAATTGTTTATGGATTTGATTCGAAATTATTGTAAGATAAAAAGTTTGAAGACATAATTTTTTACTTGCAAATTTAGAATTCATTTGTTTAAATATATGAAATAATGTATTAACTTGTCTAATCTAAATCGTCTAAAATATTTTTTTGATATAATAATAGGGGCGAGAAATGTAGTAATTCAATTTGAATTGTTAAAACTGTAAAATAATATTTGATATAATACTTAACAAACGAAGATCTGTCATAGCAGATAATCAATAATAAATCAATAACAAAATTAAATGCGGAAGTAAACTTGAACCCATTAATATCTTGAGATCTTGAAATATTGTGGTTTTGATATTTCAAATTAGTACTATGACTTTTTCTTTTTTGAAAATGAGATGTCAAAAAGGTTAAGATTGTGTAATTTGAAGACCCTAATCTTAATATATAAATTTTGCACATTAATTTTAATTTCTAATCAACCCATAATCAATTAAAAATTAATTATAGAAATAATTAAAGGTATTTAACCACTTTTAATTTAAATTAATATTTTATAATAATAAATAATAACATGTAATTAATATTATTATATATAATTTCTGAATTATTTAACATCAAACTTGTTGTAAATAATGTCTAACAAAAACAGACAAACGGTCCAATATATTAAACTTTATTTCCGACATCAACAGTTAAAAGAAAGCCGTAAATTATGTACAAACGAAACTTTAAATACAAGAAATATATTTACGTAAGAATCATTCAGCCATGAATAAGCTGGACCCAAAATGAAGGAAATGGTTATCATTTATGTTTCTCCTGCAGGGAATATAACATCTGAATTTTGATACCGACAATAATTCTCTTAGTTATACTAATGAGTAAAATAAATTTAAATTGCAGTTGTAAGTATCTTTCATAAAATAATAATAATACAAAAAACATAAGAATAATAAATGAGAATAAGATACTTAATTTTTATTGTATTTCTCTTCTTTTTTTCATCATCATTACAAATAGTATATTCTTTTATATATATACATAAGGAGAGATTATAATGAACATCTACTCGGTAGCATTCATAATAATATCTATATTATTTATAAATTATTGGATTGAATTGATGATAGGGTTTAATTATATTAAAAATGATAAATAAATGGTGAAAATTTTTAACTTAATTGAGATTTTATCTCAATGATATCTCACTTGTAAAATTAAAAAATTTCACGTACATAATTATTCATTAATTTTCTTTTAAATAATATATTTGTTATGAACTAAAAAAAATTTAACAAGAAATATATATATATATATATATATATAAACAAAACAAAAGCAGAATTGAAAAGAATAAAGAATAATATAGAATGAAACTCTTGTTGTTGTAGTAGTATTTTGTTATTTCACATTAATTATATTAAAAGTATAAGTGTAGAGGTAAAAGATAGTAATGACATTTTATAAAATAGGGGATAAATTAAAACATATTGATAGAAAAAAATATAAAGAAATTATTTATTTTAGATAAAATAATAATTTATCTCTTTATTCACAATAATTAATATTATTTATAATACTCTCTTTATATTTCCATAACTAAATTATATGTTTCGTTAAAATTTTTATTAAGAAAAATTAGGTGGGATAAAAATAAAGAGAAAAACACAAAATATTAACATCGTCACTTCACTCAAAACCCTTACAAAGAAAAATCAATTAGATGAAACATCAACTAAGGGAAAGAGAATACAACAAATATTACACTTCTTTCATGACAACATCGTTAATCATTGTCAAATTATTACTTGAATAGATTTGCCGAACATCTATATTAACATTCTTCTAAATATTATACGTGAAGAAAAAATTTGGAGAAATTCTTTCATTTGATCTTTACAATATATTATTCTTTCTATTAAGTTATACATGCAGTATTATCGTCATTCACTATTGTTGGACTACTTACCTAAAGAAAATACTCATATATATATATATATATATATATATTTATAGTATTAGGATATGGTATTTCTAAACCTATCGAGGTAGTTTATGAAGTCTGATACTACTTAACTCATAAACTTACAATATATGGTGTTGTCAAATTTCAATAACAAAATCCTTTAGTTTTGATCTTTGTTGATAATTTGAACGCGTGCAAACCCATTTATGATACCTTTTATATCGACATATTTTAATCAAGGAAATTTACCTCCTTGTTTTAAAGAGGTTGGATTGAATCAAGGATACGAAACAACATATCCTGAAGATTCAAAACTTATCCTGGACTTAATTGAAGATGTTCTTAGCTTATAATTATCATGTTGTTTCATTAAGAAATTGAATGTAATTATGTAACCCCCAATTTATGATATCCTTAGAGCTAATTATCATGTTGTTTTTATTAGGATGATTGATTGTAATTGTGTAACACACTCAAATTTATGATAGGACATATGGTACTGTTTTAAAGTAAAAATAATGAAATTTCGTGAAAGAGGAAAATAAGTTCTATAAAGATAATTTATGAAAAGAAATTTGATATTTAAGATGGAAATTGATGAATAGTGTTAGGGATGTGAGAAGGCAAAAAAAAAAAAGGAAAAAAGAGAGAGACTAATTTATAAATTTTAAAAAGTTTAAGGATTGAAATGTAAACTTAACCAAAATAGAAATGTGAATTATTATTCCTTATTTGGCAACCACAATTTAAATCCTTGATCCCAATGGCTCTGGAGACGCACTTGGTTAATTTAAGATTAAGTTTACAACACCTTTTAATTGAAATGCTGAAACAAACATATTTTTAAATTCAATTTTAAGAACAAATTATGGAAACATCTGAAACAAATCACTTCTAAGATCAAGTTTAAGTCACCTTCGAATTGAAACTCAACAAAGAAAAAAATAAACAAGTATTTTTAATTAAAATCCAAATATTATAAAATTTTCAAACTTGATAAATGAAAATTAAAACCAGCTTTCTAAGTTAATTTACTACTTGAAATTTAATGAAGTTAGGGATAACTTATATGTAATTGACGTGGCGAAATTGTATTGGTTCCTGACGCAGCAGCAGCTAAAGATTTCTTCCTTGGTGGCAAAGCCAAAGCGACGTTCGCTAAGAACAACTTTCAACCGTCTTTTCCTTTTTCATTTCCTTAATTACCCTTCACGTTTATAAAATTATTAAAACAAAAAAGTATGATTTCTCTTATTTTTCTTTTCTTTTACCGTAGGAGAATCTACGCTATTAATTAAACACTCAATTAAATTATTATCACGAATTAATTAGACATTAATTTAAATAAAAATTTATTAAAATATGTATATTTAAAATAAATTATATTATTTAAAAATATATTAATGTTTTTATTTAAAAATAATAACAAATATACATAAAATAATATTTAAAACCATATCAATTGATAAAACCTTAAATTTATCATATAATCAAATGTTTATTTTAATTTTTTTATATATTTTATTTTTATTATGCATATCTTATTATCTCTATAAATTGTATATATTAATAATGTTATTGATAAAGTTGATGTCACTAGTTAACTCGACATCAACGACAATAACATCATAATAAACAATTGTAATCATTTAGTTTCTTAATCTTGTATTTTTAATATTAGTATCGGAAATATTTCATTTATTATTATTTAGTTTCAAGCATTTCTTGTATATTATTTTTAAACACATTTCTTATATTCAATGATTTTATTGGTTGATCTCGTATGTTGGATCTTTCTTACCTTCTGAGAAGGTTAAAAAGTTCTTATCTCTATGTGGTTACAATGCTTATTAAGATTTTATATTCTACCTTAGGAGACAATTATCTATATATTAATCACTTGTTGCAATTTCTTTTTTTCTTTAATTTGCAGGTTTATATGACCCTATGTTGTGCGCTTGTTGCCTCTGCGTTTAGGGCTTATCTTCATATAATTTGGAACATTGGGGGTTACCTCACGACATTTGCATGCATTGGAGCCATAATTTGGCTCCATTCTACCCCTCCTTGTCAAGAGGTAATGATCTTTCATGATGTTTGAAATAATAACAATGTTCTTTTTTTTTTTCTTTTTTTCATGTTTAGAGCTCGTTTTTTTGTTTTGGTATTGTATACTATGCAGCAAAAGAGGGTTTCTCTTCTAATGGCATCAGCAGTTTTTGAAGGAGCTTCAATTGGTCCTTTAATTAACTTGGCCATTCAAATTGACCCAAGGTATTTATTATTATAATTATATATTAAGTGGGTAACCTGTATTTGAAAATGCATAGATTTCAAATCAAGTTAAAGAATTTTATTTATTTTTTATTACCATTGAGGCTAATATTATACTTTCCTAAATGGATTTTGACCATTTTATATTCAAATGGTTAGAATAATTTAAATTTTATGGGCTTTTCTCTAGTGTGGGAGATTATGCTTTATGTATATTTTACTTTTACCCTTATCTAGAGCTATAAATCTCTTTTATCTTCTAGCTATCCACTTGATATGTAAAAAATGACGACGCGTTATTTGCACTTACGGTGTTCTTCTCTGTCGTGACAGTGTTCTGGTAGCTGCATTCGTGGGAACAGCATTGGCCTCTGCATGCTTTTCAGGAGCTGTCATGTTAGCAAGGGGCAGAGAGTACCTCTACCTTGGTGGCTTGCTTTCATCTGGTGTGTCCATGCTTCTCTGGTTGCATTTTGCTACTTCCTCTTTAAGATGGAGGTGAGGTGAGTGCATGTTAGAACTTTCTCTGTTAAAAAAAAATGTTGGCTGTGATTGACATCCCTCTTTGGTTTTGATTGTTCTCACACACTTGGGTGACCTGGATTATGTAAAGCATGCTTTGACACTTTTTACTGATTTCGTTGCCGTATTTGTTCGCATTCTGATAATCATGGTGAGCGAAGCTAGAATACAAGATAAAGCTTTCTTTTTAATTGCTATAGCTATCACTTGGTTAATATTACATTATGTACTAACATCAAACATACTTTTTGTTCCAGTTGAAAAATTCAGCTGAGAAGGGTGAGAGAAAGAAGAAGAAGAGGAGTGACTAAATCATAAAGCACCCTATGGAATAGGCTTCTCATCTAATCCGCCGTGTTGAAGTCCATTGTTAATACAAGTTATATTTCTTGATTCCATTGTTAAAACATGCGTTGATTTACTGTTTCTGTTTCTTCCGGTGGTTTTTCTGATATGGAACCTTTAAACTAATGACATGTTAATATTTGCCTTCTCAAAAGTTGCAATTTATTAATCTCCCTCTCACCATCATATGCTAGAAAATAAACTGCGATATGCTATCTAATCTAATATATATACTATGGCTATAGCAATTTGAGGTTATAATTTTTATGTGGCACATCTAAAATTGTTATTTAATATATTAATTATCATTTAATATAGTAATTATTTGTCACATGTTTTTATTAATTAAAGTTTAAAATAAATATTATTTTAATTTATTTTTTATAAAATATATCAATATTAAATACTTATTCATATAACAATGTGATTGAGTTATAGATTACGAAAAATTTTAAAAATATACACGTTTAATCCAATTTTAATTTGTTCTTAATATTAAGTCATTTTTAATGTTCATTATAAGAAAATGTAAATATGTGTTTTAAATCTCTAAAATTTAAAATTTACTCATTTATTCATATGTGCCCATTTTTTTTTATTGAAAACTGAATTTCATATAATATATATTAATATTTCTCTTTTTAATAGATAAATGAGAAATATATTAAAAATATTATTGAAATCATATAGATTAATTTATTAAAATTTAGTTACGAATTGTGTGTTCCTTTTTCTTTTTGAACAATAGTACTTTTTTTCTATGCATCTTTTTATTATGCAATTTTTGTTTAATAACTTAATTTACATAGTATTTTTTAAAATTATATTCTAAAAAAAAGTAAAATTAAAGGAGTAATATCAAATCATTCTAGTTTTTTTAATATTAATTTTTTTAATTTTAATTTGTATTGATTATAATTTTAAATTTTAAATTATCATACTTATAAAAAAGTTAAATATTTATATTAATTTAAATTTTTTAAGACTTCCAGAATTGTATTTGTTATAACGGAGGACTCGTGAAACAATTTATACATACTACCAATATTTATATTACCATTTATAATATGTGTAATTGATTTAGTGTAATGAGCTAATCAACATCAACTTAGTTAGAAAATGATTAAAAAATATTTCTTTTAGAAAACCATAAATATTTATGAGGGTATTTTTGTTTTTTATATTTTATATAAAATTTATAAAAATAATAATTTTAAATACACACAAGGTGTGATTTTAACCTAAAATATCATTATATCTAAAACTTTATCAATCCAACCAAAATCTTTCCATCCACGTCAACATTGTTTGATAAGGTATTGATAATTTGCTTATAAGCAAAATTGTTAGAATCAGATTGGATTGATCGATATATTGATTTACAAAATGAAGTTGAATTGATTGACTCGTAAATTAGTATAGATTAATTAATCGGATTAATTGAATGAACCAATTTTTTTTATTTTAAATTTTAATAAATTAATTAATTAAATATGATAAACCGATTATTTTATAAGGACCATCGGTCATTGATTATAATGTAACTGTGAGGATATTGGACGGGATTCAAGAAAGAATAACTTGTAGCAAGTATGCTATGCCAAAAACACAGACTATTATTCTCGGTCATTCAAACAGGCATTGTATTTTAGCTACAAACACTTAATTCTTGACACCTCTGCAATCCTCAACAATATTGACATCTTTGATAAGAGTTTTTATATTTCTGATGTGTAGGATCCATATAAATATGGCAAGCACAAAGCATACTCTATTCAACTCTTTTTAACTCATAAGTTAAACTCTTTCCAGAAAGAAATCTAAAAAGAAAACGAGAGAATTTAGAAAGCCATAGATAAAAGCACACTGATGTTTTATTAGATGGAGAACTTCGTTATTTTACAAAATGAAAACATTTCCTTTTATGGGTGAATGAGACGAAATACGACAAATAATTACAAAGCAAATAGTACACAAGGAATAATAAATATTCCTGACACAAGAAATAATAAATATGCCTGGCATAAGGAATAGTAAATATTCCTAACACGTTTCTAATATTACAAGATAAATAGAAAAGATTCCTAATATGACAAAATAGTATACAAACTAGTAGTACACACCAACAAACTAATATATAATCGTGGCTTTAAACAAAAGTAAAAGTAAAAGTAAAAGTAAAAGTAAAAGTAAAAGTAAAAGATTCTCTTTTAGCTATTAGCGTTAGAATAAGGGAATTGCGCACTATTTAGAGAACTTTCACTGTAATTGTCTTAATATTCAAAATTTTCTTCAATCTTATCTTCATGTTTATCTTGAATTCTTATCTTGTTAAGATTAATTTTACTGCAATACCATGGATAGTCTTGAGACCATTCTGATGGATTTGGAATATTTTCATAATATTCTTGAATGGCTTTTAAGATCTCCTTATGATAAGGTTGGTATTGAATTGACTAAGTATCCCATGGAGCAGTAACTTCTGGAGGAGGCTATATTTCAAATAGTATTACCTTGTTTAGTTGACAAAGGAATTTCTAGATTTCTCGATAATGAATATCAAAATTTCAAATGTCATCTAAATAAACCTTGTGAATCCATGCAGTATGAAAGGATCCTAATTGAATTGACCTACCACATTGCATGAAATATTGAGATTTATAAAAAAATAATTGCCATATGGCATTTTGATTTGTCTTGGTAAGATTGTTCCACCATATTTAGCCATTGCATCATAGGATGAAACCAGCTCATGAAGGTAAAGAAATTTTAGTGTTCTGGTTCAATATTTTCTCGCATAGCTTTTACCAAATAATAATGAAAATCTGGAATAAAAAACTGAATGGCAATATGGTATAAATGAGTGAGATACCATAAAAACCATTTTAGCTCATCTGCTTGTTCAACAAATTTAGCCTTTCCTACTTCCTATCTTGTTGCTCCTAACCTTAACCCAGAATTTCCACCAGAAGTAATGAACCTTGTTCAACAAAACCCTTTCACCAAAAAACCAAAGAAATGATGTTTGAATACTATATTCAAGTCTTTAAAAATTTTGGAGGACTTATCCCAAAGCCATAGGGTGTACATCCAGATTATCCATTTATACACCCAATCAAGTTTGAATTCTTACCAAGACAAATCAAAATGCCATATGGTAATTATCTTTTATAAACCTCAATATTTCATGCAATGTGGCAGGTCAATTCAATTAGGATCCTTTCCTACTGCATGGATTCACAAGGTTTATTTAGATGACATTCGAAATTCTAATATTCATTATCGAGAAATCCAAAAATTCCTTTGTCAACTAAACAATGTAATACCATTTGAAATATGACCTCCTCCAGAAGTTACTGCTCCATGGGATACTTGGCCAGTTCAATATCAACCTTATCATAAGGAGATCTTAAAAGCCATTCAGCAATATTATGAAAATATTCCAGATCCATCAGAATGGTCTTAAGACTATCCATGGTATCGCAGTCAAATCAATCTTAACAAGATAAGAATTCAAGATGAACATGAAGATAAGATTGAAGAAGAAAATTTTGAAGATGAAGACAATTATAGTGGAAGTTCTCTGGACAATACGCAATTTCCTCATTCCAACACTAATAGCTAAAAGAGAATCTTTTACTTGTACTTTTACTTGTACTTTTACTTTTGTTTAAAGCCACGATTATATATTAGTTTGTCATGGATGTACTACTAGTTTGTCTACTATTTTGTCATGTTAGGAATCTTTTGTCTTTATCTTGTAATATTAGAAATTTGTTAGGAATATTTACTATTCCTTGTGTTAGACATATTTATTATTTCTTATGTCATGAATATTTACTATTTCTTATGTACTATTTGCACTGTAATTATTTGTTGTATTCTATCTCCTTCACCTATAAAAGGAAATGTTTTCATTTTATAAAATAATGAAGTTCTCCATCTAATAAAATATCAGTGTGCTTTTATCTATGGTTTTCTAAATTCCCTCGTTTTCTCTTTAGATTTCTTTCTGGAAAGGGTTTAACTTATGAGTTAAAAAGAGTTGAATAAAGCATGCTCTGTGCTTGCCATATTTATATAGATCCTGCACATCAGAAATATAAAAACTTTGATCAAAGATGTCAATATTGTTGAGGATTGCAGAGGTGTCGAGAATTAAGTACTTGTAACTAAAAGGCAGTGCCTATTTGAATAAGCCGAGAGGAATGGTCTGTGTTTTTAGTATAGCATACTTGCTATAAATTCTTCTTTCTTGAATCCCGTCCAATATCCTTAAACAAACTTTTGAAAATCCCGCCCAATATCCTCAAACAAACTTTTGAAATGGCAACAATTAAAGCCCAACCCACCACGTCCTTTGTTTATGAGATCATCATAAAAATTGTGCAAATAACGATGATACCGAAAGCTTGCGGTCTGACTGAAGTGATTGCGAAAGCCCAAATTTAGCCCATTCTTAACCCCCCCAAAAAAGAAAAAGAGAGTGGAGTTGAAAATTGAAATGAGAGTGAACTGAAAGAGACTCCAGTACTGCACCCTGTTCGTTATTTGGTCCGCAGCACCCCGATCCGGATCGTAACAAACCATTTTCCGCCATCGGATTCAATCTCTCTTCCCTCCTAAACCTGCGCCGCCGTCTGTCTTCGGCCGACCGTTTTTAAGTTTTCGCCCTCCAGGTTAGTTTCCTCCGCCCTTTTCTACTTCTGTTGCCTCAGCAAAAGTTTGGAGTGGGTTATTTAGAGTCAATTTTGGGGATTCAGTTTGAGAGTTGTTTGTTAAATTATATGTTAATTTGTACTGCTGGAAATTGATGATTAAAATTTGTTTTAAAATTTTCATGATTGAGTTTAGGAAACAGTGGATGCTAAAGGTGGAATAGAGAATGGACAAATTAAGGGAATTTGGGAGAAAAGCTTTGTTCTATGTTAGGGTTCTCTCCGGATATGAAGAACGTAGAATTCGAAACTACAGATTGCAGCTCGAGCAACGCCTGCAGCAGGTCTTTCTCTCTTTCTTAACTTATCATCCTTTTTATCTCTTAGGGTCTGGGAATTTTTTTTCCCTTTAATTTCTATAGATTTGTGGAAACACACGTTCTTTGCAGCTGCTCTTTACCTCAAGTAACATATAAATTTTTTTAGTATGTTATTAAATGAGTTTTCTTCACAAGTTTAGGGTTGTGTCTCAGTGCTGAATAAGCTTTTGTTTGTGCAATGAAGTGACTGCATTGAGTTTGTAATTGAAAAGGGTATGTTTTAATATGCTTAAAAACTCCAAAATCTGAATGTTAGCTATCCTTCTGTCTCTTCAATCGTGCAGGCACAAGCAAGGAAAGCAGCCTTAAGAAAGATTCCTGAGCAGACTGTGTTACAAGAGGTTCGCCGAATGGTTGAGGATATGCAAGCGCTGAATAAAAGGCTTGAAGAAACTGTAAGTTTCACTTGTACTTAAACTGATAAATAACGAGTCAATGCAAATCTATAGCTTTTGCATTTTTAAAATTCAATATTGCCATTTATAATCTCCATGGATCAGCAAGGTAGTGATTTGTCATTGCTCAAGCTGTGAAGGAAAACATCCATTTATAAGACTCATGCTGTTTTTGAAAGGTTTATCTATGGCGGTTGATTTTGTTTCAGATTTTGAAATGCATGAAAGAATCAAGTTATTAGGTTACCATATGTAGTTATTGACAAATTCCTTGCTCATTCATGTGCGTCGTGAGGTTCAGCCTTTCAGAGTTGGGTTATTTGTAACTATTGAAAACATCCCATAACAAGCTTAATTGTCACTTTGTCTAAATACACTAACTGCGTTTGGAATCATCTTTCATTTTGAAGGCACTTATCATGATCAGAGTCCTTCTACCATTAGTTTCTGAATTCTAAGGCATCTTTCCCCTTCCTGTTTCAGAATGATTTTCGTTGTTCATAGCAAAAATTGTTGTTTACTTCAGGAAGCTGCCATTGAAGAGTACTTCAAACCAATAGACAAGGAAGTGGAGACAATAATGAAAATCCAGCTTGACGGAGAAGAGAAGACAATGAAAGAGATGATGGCAACAATGCAGAGACAAGCCTTGCTTGAGAAAATGGAAGCTGAGAAAATCGCAAACACACGTCAACCAGACGCAAACCAAGGTAACCAGGATGCTACTACTTCTAGCCGCAGTCAAGATGCTCAAATGAGATAATCATCAAAATTGACCCTTATAAACACTTATATTTTATGTTGGTATTGAGAGAGAGGAGTTTTGAATAAACGAAGGCTGTTAGTGCGAAATTTCGAAACCTGTCTAAAGGCTGAGTTTTGTCATAGTCATAGAACAGATAGTTGTTATTATTTGCTTAATTGTACCAATGATTTAATTGCATGGATACTATATAGTTTCCATTGTCCGTATTATATCTACATATTGTGTTTGGGAATTAGTATGATTATGAGATGTTGTAGTGAGATTTGGACACAATTACACGACACACTGATCTTAAATTACTTCCAGTTTATTTCACGATCACTTGTAATCCAAGTTAGCTGATAAGTACAGGGGATAATTATATTGCTTCTTTTATACAAAATTCTAACCAAATATTTTACTTAAAACACTCACCATGCTTCAATAACATTATTGTTTCACAAAAGATACTTTAGTAGTTAACAAAAAAGAAGATAAAATTGCTTTTTTTTTTCAAGAATAATATGAAAGAAAAGATTATTTACTTAAATACATTTTTTTTTATTTACATGAATAATATGGATTTATATTAGGGAGTTGTAAAATATATTATCCAATTAAATTGTTTTTAAAAATGATGAAAAGATAAAGTGGGATCCTTCACTTTTTTTTTTTTCCTATTTATCTCAACTTTAAAATTTCACTTTTTTAAAATTATGGTAAATAAAATTTTGAGGTTGAGATGAAGTAGTGAAAAGAATTGGCGGTCCCACTTTATCTTTTCATCATTTTTAAAATTAATTTAATTGAATAAAATATTTCATAATTTCTAAATTCGCAATTACAGCTCGAGATTTAGGTTTTCAAAATGATTTCATTTCAAAATCGGCAGTTGTCACCCTTGATACAAATTCACGTTATAAAGGTAAATAATATTTTTTTCATATTATTCCTCAAAAAAAGCCGGATAAAAGAAGAAGATTTTTTAGAACTGAAACATATTTAAAATCAAAGAATGGATAGTAAAAAGTTAACAACAAAATAATTTATCATAAGGATATTTATATTTTTAATAAAATTTTAGCTTTTAAAAAAATTAAATAATTTAAACTACGATTTAACAAAAAAAAATCAAAATGAATAAACAGTTAAAAGTTGAAGAATTTAAGATAATTTTATATGAATTCAATATTTGATATTAATTTTGTATATTTAATTGTTTAAAATATATTTTTAATAATTTAATTGATTGAATTGTTATCGCATCAAAAGATTAGAGATTTTATTACAGTAGAGCAAATTCGGTCCACTTTATTTAAGACAATCAACTGATTATAAATTATTTTGTGTGTAGGGACCAACAGATATTGTTATATAAATAGATTTATTGGTATATATTATAGATCTGTTATTCATATAAAATGTTGTTATATAAATAGATATGGTGAACAATCATAAAATAATATTAAAAATCATAAAAAATTATAAATTAAATTATAAAATTGTTTGTTTGGCATTTACAAATTTTACAGTTTTTTAGAGTTTAGTAAGAATTTTTACAAAGTTGGATTTCCAATAGAATTTTGAGTATTTGATTAGAAAATTGTATTTTCATTATGAATTTGTGTAAATAGTTGATAATTTTGATAGTAATTATAGAATATAGTTATTTAGCGAGATTTATTGTCATTTAAGAACATATTTTGTTATGTATTATATATAGAGATTTTGATTTGACGACGTGGCACATTAACCCCGTTGACGAATGTGGCAGTACAACTGAATCAATATGCCACGTCATTAATTCAAAATCTCTTTATATAATCCATAACAAAATATTTCCTTAAATATAATATTTTATAACAACTACTAAAACCATCAGTTATTCACTTAAATTCTTAATCAAAACACAAGTTTTTAAACAAAATTGTTAATTAATGCCTCGTGTATGTATTCTTTCTACTTTGATTATGCAATCTCTTATTTTTATCATCTTAATCTTTACTATTGGAATAGCTGAGACGTAGTGGCCTATTTTCAAGATTGCACATTAAAAGGGATTGTAGGACTTCTGGTTGGATGAAGGCTATCTTATTGCCAAATGGAACAAGGTATTGACTCAGCTCCCTTGCTTCAACTCTTGTCCATTCCCACTTTTGACTGCATACTGTATGTATGAACAAGATTAGAGTACATCCACACCGCCCTCAAATTTCTGCAATTTTTCCTTTGTCCTGAACATGTAACTTGGGCATAAAACCAATGTCCTGGGTTTAGATATACCGTTATTGATGAAAAAGAAGCCCATTCTTTAAATGGGAATTTTAGCATAGCCCATAGATTTTTACTTGCATCATCAGCCTGTTGATATTAAAGTGCAAATACAAGGGGAATGTAGTTTTATTTTCAATATCCAATTAAGCCAAAGGTGAAAGTATATTTTAATACGAATTTCAAAAAATTTCTCAAGTAGAAATAAAACTAAAACTATAGTTGGGTAGACGGTGGGCAAATGAAATGACATCAAAATTCAACCATACTCCATAGACCGTATTATTATATATGACATCATAATTTAATTGTAGAACCCCATAACCATATTAATTATATGGTTTTAAATTAGTAAGAGATCCTTTCATGATGTGCCAAAAAGTCAATTTCCTACGTAATTCAAAGTTTCTTCATTTTTGTCCATTTACCCATCACTGTTTTGGGTCATTAAAAAAAATCACAATCAAATCCTAGCGGAATATTTTAAAAGAAAAACCATCATGAATTATTTGGGTTTCTTTGATTTTATAAAAAAATTATATTTATTTTTTATTTGATTTTTTTTTTCAAATCACTCAAAAAAATGAGTGAAAATTTAACCTTTTTTAATTTTGCTAACACTATATACACATGGACTGTCACTGAACAATGTGTTAACATTTAATTAGTTTTTAAAATTTTATTTTTAAAAATTAAAATTATATAAAAATATTTCTTTTTAGCTTTTAAAATTAATTAAATGCTTACATGTTATCTACGTGGTTATCTATGTATATATCACATCAGTAAAGTTAAACAATGTTAACTTTTTCATTCATTTTGAGGTGATTAGACAAAAAATATAAATTTAAAAACTAAAAAAATAAAAATTAAATAAAAAATTAGAATTTTTATTTTATAATGTTAGAGGGCAAATATATTAATAGCTGTAATTTACAATTTAATTTCATATTTGACTATGTTTACCTTCGTATTTATTTTTTATTTTTTATTTTTTTATTTAGAGAGGGTGCAACATAACGAAAAAAGCTTCCTCTTGATATAAAATAAAATAAGTTTGTAATTCAGGTTTAAGAAAGCAATGGTTGGTGGGTAGGTGTGGGAGTGGCATGAACCAGTATGCCGCTGGTATT
Organism: Gossypium stocksii; assembly: GCA_020496765.1. Lineage (NCBI taxonomy): Eukaryota > Viridiplantae > Streptophyta > Magnoliopsida > Malvales > Malvaceae > Gossypium > Gossypium stocksii. The sequence goes on along the minus strand of CM035627.1, from coordinate 108,569,437 downwards.
GCCATTTTGCTGCTCCAATACTCACCACTCACAGTGCCTCATTATCTCAATCTTTTGGATTTGGGTATTTTTGCTTTTTCCAAACATTTCTTCGCTTTTCTTTTTTATTGTAAACAACAGCTGACATTAATATTTATTTAAAGTATTTAATAGTTAGTGTAGACTTAGGATAATTGGTAAATTTGGACGCCTTAAATTTTAAACACCAAATTTCGAGATTTATCAATTTGATTAATTAATTTTAATTTAAATTATTGCGGTTATTAATTTATATTGGTTATCAAGTTTCTAGTTTAAATCTGAACAATTCGTTGAATTGTTTTAAAATTAAAAAAGAAAATTTAAATTGTTATGACTCGCTTCTTTAAATAAGAAGATTCATATATTTTACAATCTAAACAAAATGTTGGGTAATACTTAATTTATTAATCACAAAGTAATCTAAAGAAATATTTTAGAAAATTAATCCTATATGTCATGGTTAGATTATTACCATTTGACAGCCTAATAATTCTTCGTGTATTTGATTGTAAAAACATTCGTTATACCCTAATAATTATAAGCAGCCAACTGAGAAATATTCCATAAAAAAAATATACACTCTAATGTCAAATTGCATATAATTTACGTTAGCCATGTATCTTTCCAATATAAGTATTTTAAATTTTATCACAATGAGGAATTTATGCAATTATACGTTAACTATGGCTACAGAAAGATTTTTTTTTTTTTAATGTCAATTTATATATGAAAATATTACAATACCTAGAATTCCTATAAAATACTCAAATCATGGTAATTGTTGGAATCGATCTACATAAACAACGAGCAAGTAAAATAAAGAATATCAAACACACAAATATTTTACGTGGAAAACCTTCAAAAATGGAAAAACTATGGGCAAAGTAGGCTTCAAGTTTTCACTAAATGAGTAAACAAGCAAGAGTATAATATGGAGAAAATAAACCTAAATGTACTAAACATACATTACCCAAAACTTGAACACAAAACTCTCTCAAAAACTTTCCCAAAAACTCTTCATCAAATCTCATGTAAGAGATATTCTATCAATTCTCTAAATAGGAGTACAAAGACCTCTAAATAGGCTAATATTAAAGTCCTAATATAACTAAAATATTCCTAGACTAATTAGAGTTTAATTAGGAAAAGATAACATAGTTTAATTGGAAGAAGAAACCCGGTTAAGTGGGGAACACGTCGCCCTCAAGAAAAGTCCTTACTGATTGGCATGTCTAAATCAAGGTTATAAAGGCTCTTTAAATAGGCCAAATACTAAGGGCTAAAATGACTAAAATAACCCTAAAGTAATAAGAGTCCAACTGGGAAAATAAATCTAGCTTGGAGTCTAAAACGCAACTACATTAGGTGAGATATTGTCACGGCGTCACGACTCTCCTCGTTGTGACGTTGCCCTTGCTCCTACCTCAAGAGATTGTCGCCTCGTCGTGACGGTTATCCATTGCTCATTGTGTCGTCGCAACGTCACATAGATCCTCGTCATGATGTTCGCACATTTGCCTTTGATAAGTGCCTACAAAATGTCCGATAAATGCAAGGCACACCCCACAAATCTCTACTTTGACTCGTATTTATCACGCCTTTTTTTCCATGCCCTGCCATGGGCTTAACTCGAATTTTGCAGAATGTCAACCAAGCCTAAATTGTGCTCGAACTTGGAAACTGAAAGACTCCACCTTCAACCAGATTATATGTGGAGAATAATAAATCATCACCCTTGTTCTCGGCCACATTAGCTACTTCTGTAATTATCCGCACCTGCCAAAAACTAAAATTTGTGTCCTTGTCGAACTTCTCAATATCCAAATTCGTTATGGTGTCACCGAACGAGTTGATCTGTGAAAGCTGGACTAGGCTATGATACCAATTTATTGGGGATCGACTCGTATAAGCAATAAACAAATAAAATAGAAAAAATCAAACACACAAATATTTACATGAAAAACTCCTCCGAATAGGATAAAAACCACATGCAAATGGGGCTTCACTTAATGAGAAAATAAACAAATAGTACAATATGGAGAAAATAACCTAAATGAGCAAAACCCAAAACCCGAATACAAAGCTCTCTCAAAAACTCTCCCCAAAACTCTTCATCAAATCACACGTAAGAGATATTCTGTCAACTATCTAAACAGGGTTACAATGACTCTTTAAATAGGCTAATATTAAAGTCCTAATATGACTAAAATATTCCTAGATTAATCAAAGTTTAATTGGGAGAAGAAACTCGGTTAAGTAGGGAACACGTCGCCACGTTGTGACATCACATTTAGCTCGTCAGGACACCATACATCGCGTCGTCGGGATGACAGGTTCTTCTCGTTGGGACATGGTGTGTCGTGTCATCGGGACGTCGGCTTTTCCTTATCCCGACATTGGCTCTATTTCATCCGAAATGTAAGGCACACTCCACAATATCATTATTAAGAGAATGATACATGATTGTTACATTGTAATGCTAAATAAAGTTGGAATTTTTTTGTGGACTTTAATTTTTTTGTTAAAAGTAAATCACCTAAAGCCTAAACAAAAAACTTCTATATTTTAATTACAATTCAATTAAGAATATGAAAAAGATTACACATAATTAAGCATATTTTCTAAATATTCATTTCAATTTTAAAAACCATATACTATCAATATTTAATTAATTAAAGTAAAATCTCTAACAAAGTGCATTTTTAAGCCACATAAACTATTATATACATTACCAATGTTACTCGCCAAAATCAATTAATATAATGTATTCACCAACCTTTTTAATTTACACTATTAATTCTTTATATTTCACATATCTCACAATTTAATCTTATTAATTATTATTGTTTCTAAATTTAATCTAATTTTTACAATTATTTTAAAACTAATACAAAATTTTATACTACTTGAATTAAAAGTGTAAGAAATTTAAATATATTTAAAAAGTTTTATTAAAACTTAAAATTCTAAAATATAATTATTTAAAAATAAAAATATTTTTTTACATTCAATTAATTTTAATTTTGAAAACTAGACCTTCAATGCATTAAACTATTATAAAATGACTATTTTCCCTAAAAATATGTGTACACATTTGTCTAATTTATTTCCCAAATATAAATGAATAATATTGTCCATAATTTTTAAATTTTCTGTAGAGTGTAATATTTAATTATTTTAGTAAATATGCATGATTTTCACAATTGACTTTATATTACGTAATGTTATTAATGTAAAGACATCTTTATTTTTATATAAAAATATTCTTAAAATGTTACTAAAATATTACTTATTGTTTGTTTTATTTTTATATGAAAATAATAAATTTGATTTTGTAAAACTATAATAATATTATATGCTAAATACTTTCCCATTATAATTAATTTAAAATTTAAATTATATACACTATAAATTTATGCACCGTATGAGAATACAAATTAGTTTAAATCTAAAACATAATTTTTGCTCTATTACGAATATAAAATAATAATAATAAAAAGTATTACCAAAATTCTAGTCCATTTGTTATGGTGCAAAAAAATTAATATATCATATTCGATATGTATGGGTAAATTACAGTTTTCATCCCTTTATTATCTTTAAATTTAAGGTATAGTTTATATATTTTAATTTAATAATTTCTTTTTTAATATCATTGGTTAGTCCGAACAATTAACTAAGTCTGGTTAAAATGATGGTATTAATTTTTTTCTTAAAAAATTATGTTACTATGATGAGTTAATTTAATAAATTAATGACATTATAAAACTAGAGAATCAAATTATGTCAGGATTAAATCCTGAATTTGATCATGGTAGAGGATTAAATTCAGAATTAGACCTATATATATAAACAAAAGGAGGAAAATAAGACGGAAAGCCACGTAGTCTATAATGGACTCAGTTTCTCGAATAATTTAGCAAAGAACAACTCATTAAAGATCCCACCAACTGGTCTGCCCTCTACCAATGTCTCATTTTTTTGGTCTTATATATTATTATTATGCAAATATTATTCTTAATTAACATCTATAAATGCCAATTTGAGGTTAAAAAACAAAACAAAATAATTTTTAAAAAAAATCTCTAAAAATATTTTTATGATATTTAACAACTTCTGATTTAGAATCTGAATACATACATAAAAACAAATATATATGTATGATGGGGATAGTGATGGAAAAGGGTTTATCTGATTAACCTTACTTTTATAGTGCTAATGACAACACGTTGTAAGACTTATTTGATGTTGTACCACCATATTATTATTATTATTAGCACTTTAAACAGTGGAGTTGTTGGTGAAAGGGATTATATGGTGATTTCAGTAAAAATAAAATAAAGAAACCCGATTAATGGCAATTTACCATTGCTTTGGCTTTGTAAAAAGGATAAAAATTCCTTTTATTGGTTACACCGCAGATTAGGTCTCTCTGCCATTTTAAAGACGGCTGCTGTTTTGTCCTTTTACATCAAAAATTAAATTAATACCTCATGGCTTCTTGTGTGTCACATGGCTCCAATCATGCGCCTTTGTTGATTTTATGATATTGCTTCTTTTAGTGTCTATGTAACACTTTTTCTTTTTATTATAGGGAAACAAACGAGATTATTTAAGATCAAATTTAAGTTTTTATGCCACTAATATAATGTTGTTGTCATTGAGTTAAGACGTTGGTATTTATATAACACTTTATAAATCGGTATTCTAGATCAAATGCGATGTAAGTGAATATATATGTTTAACTAATTCTCTTCACACGGGTTTATTGTTCATAGGAATTATTTGAAATATAACATCTTTGTAATATTTTAAATATATTACATGTATAAATTTTGTGAGAAAAATATTAAAATTTAAATCGTATTATTGACTATTTTATATTTGAAAGATTTTTTTAATATTGTTATTATATATGATTATGTTGAAATTTTAGCAATGTTGTTTGAATCGAATTGAACCTACTAGTTAGACTGGAAATTAGTTGAGGAACTGGTCTAAAAAGGGGTTTTGAACTGGTTAGATCAAGAACCAGTTGAACCGGTTAAAAAATCAATTGAACCAGTATTTTTAATTAAAAATAATAATTTTTTTAATCGGATTGGTAATCTTATTGGTTCGACCACCAACCTAATTTAAAAAACATTAAAATTTAGTGAATTATAATTTAATTCATAATATTTAAAAAATGAGACTCACTTAAAATATTATTTAGAAAAAAACTATTTTGGAACTTAAATGATTAATCAAAAACTCAAAGTTTCCATGCTTGCATTCATATATATATACATGATAATTTTGTTGTATATTTATTTTATGTAATTAATACGATTAATATATATAATTCTGTAAAAAAATTCAAATAATAATTAAATAATATTAAAATTTATATTCATACAAAGTTAAAAAATTGCACATATTGTAATTCCATAGTTTTCAATATTCATTCTCCATTGTCCAATTGTTTTTTTAGTTTTTAATTTAAATTTTATATTAATAATATTTCATCATATTTATTAAAAAAATTGTGAAAGTAAAAATAGTAAGGTTATATATGTTTGACCTTCAAAGAAGATTATATGTGTTTGACACTTTCTCAAGAAAAAAATAGAGTTTGGATTTATTGTTTTTTTAAATTTATCAAATTATACTTGTTTGTTTTTATATTAATATATATTTAATATTTTTTATTTAAAATTTATTTAATTAATTAACAATGTAATAATAAATTATGACTACTACTGCTATTTGTTTTTAGTTGATAGAAATCAATTATCATTTTGTAGTAAAATTAATTAATATAAATTAGGTGAACTCCCTTAACAATAATATATATGACTTTGTTAAAAAAAAATCATACATTTAAAGAAGTATTAGTTTTCGTCACCACGTGTGGTGCATGTGAATATATGTGTTTATGTTTTTATTATTTAATAAAATATTTTTATTTCATATAATTAGCATAAACAATCATTATTAAAAATATATAATATTCAAAAAATCAAATCATAATATAAATAATTGAGGTTAGTGTTTGATTTAATTTTTATGTGTATATTAATAATCAATAAACTAAATGTGGTTTTAATTTATTAAATTTATCGAATAATCTATTAATTTTAAATTTCAATGTTAAAATATTAATTTTATTTTTTTCGTTTTAATATTAAAAACTAATTTAAATATATTTATAGTTTAGAATCAAACAACAATGTTATTAATTAAAAAGTAAATTCAAATTATATTAAATATAATCAAATTAAATTTTATCAATCTTGTTTAAAATCGACTTATTTAATTAGGATAAAATTATCATAATATATATTTAATTTTATAATAATTTATTTTCATATGTGGGACAACTATTGAAATTAATTTATCTAATTGTATTATTAAAAATATAATATGCAATAATTTAAAAACAAATTAGAAAACTACAATCCATCCCCATCCTACCATCCATTATAAAAATGGTTTTGATCCCAATTTTGAAATGTTCCACTTTCATCCTTTAAACATTATTTTATACTCATGGAATTGCAGGATGATGTTATTTAAATGCTATTATTTGAAAATGCTTAAATGTTAAATATTATTTATAATTATAATGTTAATTATTAATTTTAATTAGTATATGACTATAACACTAATTTAACAATAATAAATTTAAAATAATATATTTTATTATTAATTAATCTATTTAATTGTGTAATTCAAATAAATAAAAACTCTATTATACAGAGAAATAAAAAAATTGTTATTGATATGTTTTTATTTATTATTACTAATCATATATATTATATTACGAGGTTATTAAGTTTTTAATGTGTTCACATTTTAAAAATTGAATGTGGCAAAAATATAAAAACATTTGCAAAAGGGGGAAATTTCAATATAAACCCTTCCGCATTTTTATATAATTTTTAATGACATTTCGTAATTTCAATTTTTTTTATATTTTATAGTTTAATTTAGAATTTTTCATAACAAGTCGTTGTAAACTTTAAATTAGTTTTAAAATGTCTTTTAAAATTTATCACTATTTTTACAAATTAAATACACAATTGAAATTGAAATAGATATTTACAAATATAATTAATGTTACAATAAAATTATTTAGTGGTCACAGTATTTAATTTTCATTAACAATCTACATTAACTAATTAATAATTAAAAATAAGTTAGAAACAATATAAAAATATAGAATTTCACACGATATACTATTATAATATTTAATTTAGTCTAATATCAATTATAATATTTTTAAGATTAAACTTACATATTATTATACTTTAATTGTGAAACTATATTATTAATGAAACATTACAAATTATACGAATATTTAAATAAATAAATAAAATTTAATTAATACATACATTTATTTAACCCATGCACCGCATTGGTGAAGAAAACTAGTTAATTAATATTATTTATTCTTAATACATTGAATTTAACTTTAACTCAACAATATATTCCAAATTAATAAAAACTCTATTATTAAATAATAAAAAGTATTCTTTCCGATTCAAAACTTTCTTTAAACTCGTGTTTATATATGCACTAGCTTTTAATGTCACAATTCACGTGCGTGCATGTGATTTTACGCTTTTAATATTTAATTATTTTATTAAAATATTGTGCTTTTAATTACAATAATTAGCGTAAAATAATATTTCTTATTTGAATTATTGAATATAATTATAATATATTAACTTATCAATTCAAATATTATAATAGAATTTTTTCAAATAATAATCAAAGCATTTTTAACATATCAACATACAATATGATTTTACTTTATATAATTAATGAAAAATAACATTATTCAAAACAATAACTAATTAATTAACATATGTTGTTATTTGATACATTGCCAGTGGAGTTTTTTAGACTCCATAGACATGTTAATAGTGTGACAAGTGTCACATTTATTTATATAATTAAATTTTTATTTTTTTACTAAACCATATTATTTTCCACCAGCGGTATCACAACTTGTCAAATCCTCAACATACTTGTAGAGTCTAAAAAATTCTACTAGCAGTGTATTAAATAAATTTTCATTAACATAATTAACTCTAATATTATTTAAGTGATAATTAATATTGTAACGCCCTAAAAATCCCAAACTTCTTTTTGTGTGCTTTTTTATGTGAATATGTGCTTAGTAGTCTTAAGCAAATATTATTTGGGTGTTAGAAGGCCCATAGTAGAGTTTGGGTCCAAGTTTAAAAGGGAAAATATTAAATTTATTTTGGAGTTTAATTTTAGGCTTCTAGAAGATTGGTAGTGGCGTGAAGCTGGACTCTCAGAGAGGTAATCAGAAGAGAAAATTTAGGAAAAAGATTGGGGATTTATCAGGGAGAAAAACGAGGAGATGAGAAGTGGGAAGTGATGGAACTGAATTGAGAATTGAGGCTATGGGCTATAAATATGTGCCAAATTTGGGATCCTAGGCTAATGCCAAATTTTTCATCTTTTCCTCAAGTGCCAATTTGTATTTTTTTTTTTCTTTCTTCTTCTCTTCTTTCTTCTTTTTCTTGCCGAATTCTTCCTCTCCCTTTTGTTTCATCCATAGCCGAATCTTTCCCTTGCCAATTAAGTCATCCATTGTTTTGCCGAAACCCCTAGTGGTCCCATTATTCTTTTCTCTCTTAAAAGCCGAAGAACCATACCCTTTACCGATTTCTCTTGTTCTCCATTACAATCTATTTTGCTACCCTCAATCAAGGGGGTTAGGAGTCGATTGCATATTTAGTGGATATTTAGGCCGCAAGATTCAAGGTGAGTTTCGGTAAGTGTCTCATTCTCAATTTCGGTTTCTTAAAGGGGTGGCCGAATATATGTGTAGGCTATAAGGGTGACTCGTGTGGAAGACGAGTCATCTGATGTTAATAGAATATGTGTGTTGATGTAGATCTAAGAATATTCGGGATTAATTGCTAAGGGAAAGGCTAGAAAAGCCGAAGGTACACGGTAAGGCTACGGTAAGACTTCGGGATTTGATAAAGTTATAGTAGGGTTTGGAATTGATTCGAAAGTGGTTTTGATTGTAGGTCAAGGCTGAGGATAGTATAGTGCGGGTCGTCAATCAGGTGTGTACAAACACAACACACACGATATTGGCAATACCAAAAAGCCGAAATGCTGAAAGTGGCTAAATGGGCCCGGTGGGCCCTGAGGCTAAGTTTTGTAAAATTTATTTATTTGGTTATATGAATTGAGTTAGTCATGCATATTACATGATTTGAATTGGATTTGGGCCTAATGGGCCATGCGATTGTGATTCGGGCCTAATGAGCCATATGGTTGAGAATGGGCTTTGTAAATGGGTTTGGGCTTAGTATCTGTTAACTGCCAAACATTCATAAAACTTAAAAACACAAATGCAACCGTGGACAAGTCATAAGGTTGAAGTGTGGTAATGGGTATATGCATGTCTAGGATTGGATCTAGGAAGAGCTTGGTACTTAAGCGGTCTCAATGACCCACCTCCTCTTCTTTGGAATCCTACCTGGTGCATAGTGCTTGCTCACTTTGGCCAACGGGGACTTGTTAACGGGCCAGGTAGGTACTGAATCCATAAAACTTAAAAATGATCGAAATGCCCTAAGAGTAAAAATGACTAAAATACCCCTATGTGTTAAATGTAGGATTTATGTTACATGTATGATTGCAGCATTCATATGATATTCTATTTAGATTGCATATGGGTGGGAATTATGGTACGGAAGAAGAATTTGAGGATCGCATGGTTGCTTGAAGACCGTGGATCCACCGTTGGCTTTTAAAGCCCAATATGTGATTAGCAACTTTGCTGCAACGTTAGGTAGTACCGCAATCGGGCTACCATTGCTGTGTAGTTGATGGGTGGGTCGATTTAGAAATCCACACAGGTGTATAAGGTTGGTCGGGAAATGTTGTGTAGCGGATGGATTATTGGGGAGGGTTTTTACTGCATTGCATATGTGATATATTACGATGATACTGTGATTAGGGCTTAGGCCCAATTGATTGCTTGCATGTTAATGATTGCTGAGGGTTGTACACACTGAGTTTCAAAACTCACTCCCTCTTTTATTTTCTCAGGAAACCCTTAGTAGGCGGTTCGATGAACGGAGGAACTCAGAGGTGGCCAGCTAGCGAGACGCTTTATTTTATTTGTTTTCTTTACAGTTCCTAAGTATTTTGATTTCGGATTGTGATAAGGCTTTACCTCTGCTATTTGTTACATTGAACATTTTACTTTATTTCCTCTAAGTTATCTCACGTCTTATTTTGAAACAATGGATTTATTCAAAATTAAGCTTCCGCACTTAAAAATATTTTTCCTAAAAAGTTAAAAAAATAAATTTTAACTTATAGAAAGATTGATTGATTTTTAAATACAAGCCATTTGAAAAACAACTTTAAATTGGAATTTTACTCAAATTTCTTTAAGAAGGGTTTTCAATGAAAAATAAGGTTTTTCGCAAAAACACGGTTTTTCGCAAAAACACTTCAACGTGACACGCCAGATTCGGGCCTAACTTCTAGGCCAGGTTTGGGGTGTTACAAATATGCTTATAATTTTTTTTCAAATAATAACTATTTTATATCAATAAAATTAGCACAACTTTTGTTTATATACAAAATTTCAATAATGATGGTAAATTATAATTATAATTATCACAACCTGTTTTCCTTATATTTAATGCTTAGAATTCTATTTAAGTTATAATTTTATCTTAAAATTAGTACAATTTTTAAAATTAATAATTTTAATTTTAAAAAATTTAATTATTTTAAAATGTGTAATTATCACAACTTTTATTAAATTATAATTATTTTTAAATATAAATTTAGTAATACGATGAAAAAAAAAGATATTTTGATCAGTTCAAAATTTTTTTCGAACTCATACTTTTATATATACTGTAGATATTATAGATCATAAATAAATAAATTATATAATATATAGTTATTATTGAAATATTTAATTATTTACCTTACAATTTTTATTCACCATAAATTTTAAGGTAATTCGTGGTGTATATGTAAACTTCATTAAGGGCAACAAAAGGTTGCTGAATTTCGTTTAACAGAATTGAGATTGTATTAGAAAACAACAAATAGTATATATTAAATAATAAAAATATTTATAAAAAGATGATAAATTATTTTTACTTAACTTTTATTTATTTAACCCATCCGTTAATGATATTCAGATTATATTGTAAATTAATTATTGAATTATTTTAATTTGTAAATTACATGAACAGTATAAATGTAATATTGTAAAGTAAAAATTATACAAATAAATATGACATTTAACACATTTTCAATTTATTTGTGGAGTCTAAAAAAATTCACCGACAATTAATTTCTTTTTATAGCATTGGATTTTATTTAAAAAAAAATCTACAAGCCTATTAAACTTTTTCTTGATTGAAGTTTTTATGGATTGTTTTGACTGAATTTATTGTTACTGAATTTATGGTTGAAATGTTGAATCCAACTTCACCTCATAATAAAACTAACTTTAAATGCCTAAAATTTTATTTATTTATGTTTAATTTGATAAAATTAATTTCACTCTTTTAATAACAATTATACATTCAGAGGCGTAGTTAGGGAGTTGGTAAAGCATTCGACCCCCTAAAATAAAAAATATATATTCATCGAAAATGAAAATTTATATATATTTATCGCATAAACAACTTAAATTTAACGTGTTAAAAAATCATTTTAAAATTTATCATATTTTTTTTTACATTTTAAATGCATGTTGTCTATGGAGTAGGAATAAACATGTTTACATTTGACCCATAAAATTTAAATATGTACCATATCATATCTAAAGCGATATTCAACACCTAAATTAAGTGTTAGACTGATAAAAAAAATCTTATTAGTAGTTAAAAAACTTAATTAAGTTAGTTTGAATTTAATAATTAATTGTAAATAATAATAATAATTTCAGAAGGTTTGTTGTAATTAACCTTAAAATTTAAAAATGATAAAGCACGGGTAGTTATGCTGCATATTAGCCTAAAAGGCGTAAAAGGAGGAAAAGAAAAAGCAGAAGAGACTGGTGGATCAAGGCCGAGCTGTTATGAATTCTTGGACCCACCCATGACCCAAACTATACGATACACTATACGTTGATTATACATATAGAATTTTAGATTGTAATTCACATGTATATATAAAAAATTAATTTTAATTTAATTACACACAATTAAAGAAATGGGTACAAATATTTATTTTCATGTTTGATTAAAATAATTATTTATGTATGCAATATATCAATTAAATGTTGTTAATTAGATAATGTTGTATTGTTGTTAGTGATTTATGAAAGTAGAGTCAAATTAAAATTTCATGTATGAATTTTAATATTTATCTATATTATTTTTTTATTTCAGGAATTATTTTTACAAGATTGATTAAAATTTATTAATTGTATTAACCTTTTAGTAGACGTTTACTAACTTTAGATATATTTTAACGTATTTATTACTCAATTTAATTTATTTTATTAAACCTAAATATCTTTTTTTGACAGTAAAAAAAAAAAGGATATTTATTAAAAGTTTCTTAAAAATTGATGAAGTTCAGCCGTTAGATTTGGAATCATGATTTCATTATCAGTTGGTTTCGTGTCATAGTCTTTTTGACCGAAAACAAACACATCCTATCTAATGGCTTAGATTTGCCCCTCTAACTTGCTCACCTTGATTTTTCAAATAATTGTCTCATTCTTTAAAACGAAAAAAAAAAATCCTATATTTATAAATCAAAATGATTTCAGAAAATTTTCAAGTTTATTTATTTTTTATTTTTCACGGAGTTTGTATTTGGACTTTTCCTTTTTTCGAAGAGTCACAGCTCCTCCATGACTCATTAGATCTAACTAAAACATTAAGCTAAAGCAAATATGTATATACAATTTTCATTAAGTGGGACCGAATTCCATCAATCCTTCTTTTTTTAATTAAATCATACGGCTTAAAATGAATTTTTGATAGTGATTTCCACGCTGCGCGGTGGAGATTAGGTTCATTCTTTTTAAGAAAAGACCTAACAAATTAAATAATTTTGATATTGTTAAAAAAATACCTAATAAAAAAACCAATTTGATATTGTTATATATATATATAAATAACTATTCTTGATGGTGTAATATCGAGAGGTATCTAAGAGATTATCAATGTATATGGATGTCTGAGACGTTTTATGAGTATTAGAGTCAACTGCAGTAGGAAAATAAATGTATTTTTTTAAGTACTATAATGTGGCATGAATGGTCTAGGAGGGTTGGTCTAAGTAATAGGACATGGATGATGTGATTAGTTAATTTAAATAATTTATGTGGTTAAAATGTTGATGTATATTTTTCTTAAGAATACTTATTTAAATTCATCATATTGATGTGATTAAGTTAAAATATACACTTTAAGGAAAAAATATACATCAATATTTTAGTAAGAATGATTAATAGTGTTAATTATTTGACCTAACTAAATATATCATAAAAATATTTGATTAAATTATGTCAAATTACAGTACGGAAACTAAAATTAAAATTTAAACATATTAGAGGGACTGAAATCACAATTTGATCATAAAAATAAACAGTGTTTTTTTTTTGAAATTTTTTTTATGTTACTGTTGTTGTCTTGTGGTGACTTTTCTTTTTCTTTAACCATAATTTATTTCTAAAATTCTATTTTTTTTTTCTTGGGGAATTAATATAATTTATAGACATCAACAAAGCTGAAAAGTTTACAGTCAACAGCAAATATGGAATAATATCCCATTACCTTACCCCCTTCTTTGAATAATTTTCATTTTTTTAAAACTATTTCTTTAATCTTTCAACATAATAATACATTTTTTAATAAGTAAAAACATCAATAAATTTGTAAAATATAATGAAGTAAAGTAAATAAATGAAAAAAGAAAGCTAAACATTTTTACTTGTACATGTAGACTAGTATACATCCATACATACATACAAACATAAAAAAAGCTCACTTCTATTTCTCTTCCTTTCTCTTTCCTTTCTATCTTTCTTCCCATTTCAGCTTCTTCTTTTCACAGCCATTTATTAGATTCCTCTCAAGTAGTCATTTTAATTATTTCTTTCTTTCTTCATTGGATTGTACAGATTCCCAGCTCAAATACCCATCTCTAAATATTTTCATTTCTTCTTGATTTTTTTGGCTTGTTTTTATTGCTTTTATTGATTCATGTTCTATGGGCTGATAAAATAGATATAAAAAACTCTTCTGGGTATTTTTTCATTTTTAAGCTTTTTCTTTGTTCTGCAAACTAAACTTGTTTTCTGGGTTTTTGCACAAAACTCTTTAATACCAGTTGAATTTGTCATATAAGGGTTGAAGAAACCAATCAAATTTATATTCAAAAAGGTTTTCAGTTTTTGGTCAAAGTTTTTGTCAATAATAAAAATTTTCTTTCTTTTTTTTTTCTCTCTTTGTTATTTTTAAATTTATTTTTCTTCCCTTGAGCCAAAGAGAAAGACATGGGCAAGCAAGGACCTTGCTATCACTGTGGAGTTACAAGTGAGTTCTTGTTTCTCCAGTAAACTTTTTGGATATGAAGTTTTTAGAAAAAAAATGAACAAGAATTTTGAGTCCTTGGGTATATGTAAATGTTCAACCTTTTTCTAAAATCAATACTTTTGCTGTATGATTTATGTGCTTTGACAAATTATTACATCAAGGGAATAACATTATGCAGAAAAAGGACCAGATTACATGGACAGAGATAATAAGTTTCATAATATATGCTGTTCTTTGTGTTGTTCTGTTTTTATGTGGATTTAGAACAACAGATGTCCTTTTTTTTTTCCCAATCCATGTAAAGCTTAGAACTTGAGTTTGTTATTGAATTTAATTGTTTTTTTCCACCTCAATTCATTTTCTCAGCTTTTTATCTCTTGGGGTTGGTATTCATTGACTCTTGTTTAAAGTTCCAACACATCTCACAAAGTATAGTGAGATTGAATTCTTTTGGATACTGAAGAACTGCTGGTCTATGTTGTTGAATTTTAAGATTTAACATTAAATTGGTATTGCTTTCCCATCGTTCTGTTGATGTCTATAAGCCTTCATATCACGCCAAACCTCAGTTCTCTATTCAATTAAAGGAAATGTATTTCCTTGCGACATCATTGTTGACTCCTTTATAGGTGCACTTGCCATTGAGTTCTTGATAGAATTCTTGCTCATTTCCTCTTCTCATAAATAAGCTATTGTTTAAGTTCCAATGCTAATAAGCAAGTACCCTCATGTTTGCTCTAATTTTTATTTTTTTTTGGACTTTGTTGATAAGAATTATCAACCTCCATTGGACTAGAATTCTATGTCAATCACTTTGAAGTGTTGCACTCATATCCATTTTAACTCATTGTTTTACTCTTTTTCTGTTCTTGGTAACATTCCATTCTATTTTGAAGTTCATTGTTTTGCCTCTTAGGCCATTAAACGCTTCATCCACGTAAGTATCATTGCAGTTAAACATTCTCAATGACTTCCATGGTGTGTTTGCACCAATCACCGCGACTGAAGTTATTTCATTTGTAGTCTTTTGCTGGTCATTGATGTGAGTTTTAAATCTGTGTCAAGTTCAAGTGTTAATGGAATCTCTATTACACTTGTTTGCCTTGGTAGAGGCAAGAGCATCAACATGTCTATTGTATTGGCCATAATTTGAAAAAGATTTATCTGATGGTGCATTTACCTTTGAATTTGGCCAAGAAAATACTAATCTATAAAATTTGGCTCATGGCTCTTGCCATGATCTTATCACAGTTCTGATATCTCCTTATCTTTAATTAGTATATACTTATTAGAAACAATGCATTGTGACAGGCACTCCTCTATGGCGTAATGGACCTCCTGAGAAGCCAGTATTGTGCAATGCATGTGGGTCGCGTTGGAGGACTAAAGGGACCCTTGCAAATTATACCCCACTTCATGCTCGGGTTGAACCTGATGATTATGAGGATCGTAGAACTTCCAGAGCGAAGAACATATCTATAAAAAAGAACAAA
This sequence comes from Gossypium stocksii, assembly GCA_020496765.1. Taxonomy (NCBI): domain Eukaryota; kingdom Viridiplantae; phylum Streptophyta; class Magnoliopsida; order Malvales; family Malvaceae; genus Gossypium; species Gossypium stocksii. Next base: position 108,553,356 of record CM035627.1, on the reverse strand, counting down.
GAAATCAAACTGCTGAAAAGTAAAGCAAATCATGGAACAGCAGTTGTTGCCCCTGATTACAACCTGGGTTTCCGTAAGTTTGTGGATGAAGATAGTAGTAATAGATCAAGTTCTGGATCAGCAATATCTAATTCTGAAAGCTGCGCGCAGTTTGGCAGTGTAGATGCTAGTGACTTGACAGGTTGGACACAATGCCGTCAACATTCCTCATAGCTCTTTTGACTGCATGAGAGTGAATTGCATATTTTTGTCACAAAATGAAAGAGACCTAGTGGATCATATACTAGTTTCTTCGGAGTATCTTAGTCCATCTTGTGAACTTGGTAGAGATTCATGAGTGCTATTTGTGGCTGAAAAGAAAATGGTTGTATATCTTCCTAGAAATATAATCATTATATCTTAAATTGCCGAGTTGGTCTTGGCTGATACCAGTGGCTTCATTGCATGTTTGTACTTTTAAAATGACCTGAAGTACTCATTTAAATTGTCTTCTCCATTTTTGTCCAGGACCTGCTCAATCTAATGTGTGGGAGTCAATGGTACCTTCTAAGAAAAGAACCTTCGTAAATCGTCCAAAGCAATCTCCTCTTGAGAAACTTACAAAAGATTTATATACTATTTTACATGAACAACAGTGTTCATATTTCTCTGGATCTTCTGAGGAGGATTTACTTCTTGAGAGTGAAACACCCATGGTTTCTGTTGAGATTGGACATGGAAGTGTTCTAATTAGACATCCAAGTTCAATAGCTCGAGATGAGGAATCTGAAGCTAGCTCACTTTCAGTTGAAAACAAACAATATTCAACAAACGAGGCTTATTCACATTCTCCAACCTTCCCTGTATATAGCGATAGCAAGGCCATGAAATCTTTAGGACATGCAATTGAGAAGGGTAAGAACCCGGCTGAACAAGGAATGCTGCACGAGCAACTTAAGAGGTAAATATTTCAGTATAATGTTTTACAAATTGTAACATAACCTCCTAGTATGAAACTAGTATCGGTGTAGACAGTGTGGTTTTTCAACTCTGATATTATAAAATTTTACCATTAACACTTGGAAAGATCTAGATAAAATTTGTGGGAGTAAAGATGGCATGTATCCTACAACCACACTACATGTGGAATTAAGCTTGAAGTTTTACAAATTGTAACATAATCTGCTAGTATGAAACTAGTATCGGTGTAGACGGTGTGGTTTTTCAACTCTGATATTATAAAATTTTACCATTAACACTTGGAAAGATCAAGATAAAATTTGTGGGAGTAAAGATGGCATGTATTTTACAACCACACTACATGTGGAATTAAGCTTGAAGTTTTACAAATTGTAACATAATCTGCTAGTACGAAACTAGTATCGGTAGACAGTGTGGATTTTCAACTCTGATATTATAAAATTTTACCATTAACACTCAGAAAGATCAAGATAAAATTTGTGGGAGTAAAGATGGCATGTACCCTACAACCACACTACATGTGGAATTAAGCTCGAAATCTCCCAAGTAGTAATTTTGTTGAATCTGCAGTTTCCAGGAAGACTCTTTAGTGTATGGTTTCTTCATGGCTTATGAGCCATGGGCCATAAGATAAGCTTGTAGCTTCTCTAGAATGGGAGAAATTGGATAATAGTGCCTTCATTTTAATGAATATTTCCTTTTTCTTTTGGGCATTTGACAGGGACAAGGCTCAAAATGAAAAATCACTAATGCTGGAAAGTCAGAAATCACCACTGTGTAACATAGATTTAAATGTAAGTTCCCCTGTTTCGTTTTTCTTTGGAACAGCTTTATAACTCAATTTTAGAGGTGCTATATATATATTTATGTCTCAATTGAGCACTAGGAACCCCTAGTTTCATACCCCATGATTCCTCCATCTGAAGCAAAAGGTTGAATTGCCATGAAAAATTCACGTCTAAGTGCATATTTTTGTTCTTCCTTATGTGACAATATTTCGTTTGGAGCAGGATATCCTCAACTTTGAGGAGTTTGTGAAACATCTAACAAATGAAGAGCAGCAGCAGTTGTTGCAGTACCTTCCTCCACTCGACATTGCCAAACTTCCTGATAGGTATTTGTTTCTTTTTTATCAACATGGGGAGTAATACCTTTGCAGTTCATGGTTTGTGTATAATGGAATGCAATCACTAATGATAAGCTTGTTTTTCTATTCAATAGTATCCGAAGCATATATTGTTGAGATTAGATAACTGAGGAAAAGAAAAAAGGGAAAAACCAGTGATGTTATTGTTTTTCTAATGAGACGGCCACTAGTTGAAACATTATGTGGGATCTCTGATAGCTATCCTTGCACCTGCAGCCTCCAAAGCATGTTTGAAAGCTCTCAATTCAAGCAGAACCTATGTTACTTTCAGCAACTGCTTGCAGAAGGGGTTTTTAACATCTCTGTCCCAGGGGTGAAAGCTGAAGATTGTAGGACTTTGAAAAGACTTGTATTATTTAATTTGACTAAATCCCAATGGGTGGAACGCCATCATGTACTTAAGGTTCGAATCGGTTCATGCGCTTGTTGACAATGAACTTTTTTTGCTCACTGGATGCCTGAGTATATTCTCATTTCTCCGCTGCAGAGATGTCAAGATAGTATTGGAGCGCCTGTGGTTGCTAGAGGACCAACTGCCACTACATCAAACAATTTAGTGATTATGAAGAGATCACGTGACAGCCAAAGTCAAAATTTTCCAGGTCTGAATCTTTTCTTGGATGTTATTACCTGCATGAAATAAATCCTTTGTTAATCTTGTGAGCTGTTGTGATTGTTAACTTGTTTTTCTTTTTCAGAAGCAAGGACTATAAAGTGCCCCAAAAGGGTGGTCATGAAGGCTACTTACGAAAACAAAGAAGTCATAGACAATGATGGTTCTTGCTTTAGTCCGAGAAGCCTATTCGCCTTGCCTCCTGATGGTAGCTCGCTTCTGCTGGATTCTCTCCATTTTGTCAATGAAAGTTCCGACCAAGATTTGCTGCTGGATGTGCCACCCAATGGGTCATTTCCGCAGGCCGAACTGCTTCATCCTACTTTAAGTTTTGGGCAACAGGCTAGCACTAGTAGTAGCTCAGCACGCTCACATCATGTCCATCCTTAGCAATGGTTGTTAATTACTAGAACTATAAAAGCCTACTTCTGCAAGAGATCCCCAAGACCGGGATCGACATATTTTGCATGCCAAACACTGAAGTCTGTGAATTGGGTTTGATGGTTGCTCTTTTATCCCTCGACCTTTTCGAACTTAGAATGCTAAAAGATGAATTTCAGTTGGGTTCTTTTTTTGTATAGGTTGACAACATACTGTTATATATAGCTCCAAACAAGGAAAAGCAAAAGAGGTGGTAATCTCCCAAGTTTTTGTATGCAAATGTAGTTTTTGCATAGACTTAAATTTATATACCCCATTATCACTTTAGAATGTGAATTATCTATGATTAGAACACTGCAAACCCACTCTTACAGTTCGCATTTTAGGGTAACTTCTCAAACACTGCAGGTTTATAAGTATAACACAGAAAGGAAGTGCAAGGATCTTATAGGCTTCTTTGACAAGACACGTGAAATCAATGAAAGGAGACAATGTAAGGCAAAATTCAGACAAGGGAAACGTAACCATCTCTGGTTGCACTTGCATCTGCCGTGTAGTGGGCCGATCACTGGGGATATTTTGTTGGGTAAGGTAGGGAGCATTTTTGCTCTGGAAATCCGGAATAACCTACTAAAGTGGGGGCACCTATTCTTTGGTATGACTTTTGAGCTAAATGAAAATGAACAATGGGGTGTGCACTAGTCTATGCTTTGATGTAAATGCAATCACTTCAGCACCCTTTAATTGATGGGGGAGAAAAAGGTGAGAAAAAAAAGTACCTTTTACCTGTTTGTTTGACAAATATTGTCAAAAAACACAAACCACTTTTCGATTTTCATCTCAGGTCCTGAATTTTATCCACTACTTAAGGCTTGACTTTAAACAACAAATAAGTTCCAGATATGGCTTAATGGTCCATTTCCATTATCCAGCAACCAACCAATTATGACATCAACATGTGTGCAAAAGCCACAACTGTGGACCTCTCGATGCTGGATTTTGAAGGGTAAAGGTACTCCATCTTAATCCTTTTAAGACGTGGAATTTGATACATAAGCTCTAATTTAGTGCACTTATATATATATAATTTGAATTGTAGTTTATACGTATACATAAAATTTTGATTTTGATTCAATTGTACACATTTAAAGAAATGAATACATACATTTATTTTCATATTTGATTAATATAATTGTTTGTATGCGATATATCAATAAAAATGATGCTAATTCGATAATGTTGTTAGTGATTTATGAAAACTGAATCAAATAAAAAATTCATGTATGAAATCGTACAAAATCAAGGTTCACATACACATTGAATCAAAGTTCATGTATAGTTTTAATATTTATCCCCTTAACATATTGCAAAACTCTAACTCTTGGTTTAGTGATATTGGAGGTTGATTTTAAAAATTTATGTGATGGATTTGAATTAGAAGAACAATTTAAATTGTTTGTAGAGTATGAGTTGGAAATGATTTGCTCCGGTTAAAGGTGTGCGAGTCAATTACATAGTTGTGGTTTATTCTTCCATCTTTTCTTAGTAAAAACTTTGAGGTAAAAGTAACTTGACAATCCTTCTCAATTTTAATATTGAGTAAATTAGTTGCATCAATTTTGAAATTGAGTAACTAAGGGCTATTAATCAAAACCTTGATTACTTGCATTAATTGCACATAATTTTAATTGATATAATAACAAAGTTAACACTTGATGTTTACATATTTTTGTCAATTTAGCCTTAATTCTAAAAAAAAATTAACAAATTTAGTCTCAACATTTACACATTTGCACAAATGTTACGGGCTAAATTTGTTAAATCAAGACAAGTTGACATGATATATAAACTTTGAGGGCTATGTTTATTATTATATCAATGGGAGTTATGTACAATTGTTGAAAAAAAATTACGGTTGTGATTAATTGTCTTTCGTTGCTCACTTTCAAAATGACGGGATTAAATTGTTCTAATTTTTTTTAAAATGACGGGATTAAATTGTTCCAATTTTTTTTAAAGGGACTAATTTGCTCATTATTAAAATCGAGAGGTACCGGAAAGTTTTTTTTACCAAAACTTGACAAACCCAAGAAGTTTAGCCGTCTAGCTTACCAAAATGCTACCCAGAAGTAACTAATCCCACCGGCAACTCCGTTTCGTTAACCTCCAGTTCCTCATCGGCAATCTCACCATCCCGCACCTTCCCGTTAGCGCATGAAGGCAATGCCCGTTTTCTCTCCATTTCACCTTCATTCTATGCGAATTTGGATCATCCCACCGGTGTATCCAAATCTCCTACTACTTGATTACTTCCCTATCATTATGTTTCTTTCTTCATCATTTTGCTGTGATTCCGGTAGAAGCAACCGGAAAATCAGCGGGATTTCGGCAACCAGAGAAGGAGTAATAATATAATCCGACTGGCGAAAATGAGAGTCGTTTTGGATGAGAGCTTAGGTTTTGGTTTTAAGCTTCAACCAACCGCACTTCAGGAAATAAAATATGTTACGTTTTTTGAATAGATTCCCGCCTTTTTTATATTTGACCGTTGGATGACTTGGCGCCTCTTGTGGAATCGTTGCAATACAGGTATTTAGGGTTTAATTCTAATCGTTATTAAGAAAAAGGTAAAACAATTATTTTAATAAGTATACAATTATAGTTTTATGTATCACATTGTATTATATATGTAATTTAGTCTCTATTATAATAAATTTTTTACTAAGTTTGGTTACTTCAATTATTTAAATTATTAAATTATTATAAAAATTTGAGATACAATAGAATTTGATCAAATGTGCAATATTATATATTAACTTCGATTTTGTGTAATTTTATATATAAAATTTTTATTTGATTCAATTTTCATAAACCACTAACACGATTATCATTATAGAACCATTGCACAAATAATTATATTTATTTAATATATAAATAAATTGATATATTTATTTTTTTAAATGTATATAGTTAAATCGAAATTAAAGTCCCATATATTCATTTGAATCATGTGATTCCCTAAAAAATAAGTATTTTATAATATAAATAATAATTTTTTATTATTAAAAATTATAAAAAAAAATCATCTCTTCCATTTTAATTTTTTTTTCAATTATTCAAAAAAATAAATTTATCCCTTCTTTGCAAATTGCAACGCAATACGTTGCTCTTATTTTTAACCACTAATTACCTAAACATCAAAATAATTATTTTCATATTTTTATTTTTATTTACTTTATATATTTTATTTATAATAATATTAGTAAATTTTAATGATTCATTATTAATAATTTAACAAACCATTAAATTACATTAGCTATAAAAACATAATTATATTTTAGTATTAAAAATACCCTTTCAAAGAGTTATACTAACTCTAAGAACAAAATGCACTTTCTTCTTTTGAGGCAAATTCTGTGGTGAGCAAACTTTGATATTCTATATTCAATTTTTTTTATGGTATTTTGTTTATATATTTTATCAATTTAATTTTAAATTTAAAATAATAATAATAAATTTAGATTTCAATCAATATTTATAAATTTTATCATTTTAGTTCGAATTCTAAAAAATTAAAAAATTTAATTTTCTAACATTTACAAAATTAATCAATTTAAATCTAATTTTAAAAATTGCCCCCAAAAGAAAAATATTTAAAATATTTTCATTTTTTAAAAATTTTTCTTGATGTACCTTCAAAATCTATTGAATAAAAAAATATTTAACACCATTTGTATTAGGCTCATTTTAAACAAATGTCACATTCATGAATATGGTAAAAAATTAAATTGGTTTAAATCCAATCAAGTGTCATATTCTAAATTAATTTTTTAATCTGCTGCGATGCATGAGTTAATTTTATTTATTAATTAAAAAATATTAAAATTATTTAAAAAACTGTGCATTTTTACAAAGAATATAAAGTAATGTATTTTAAATATTGTGTATTGTAAATTATTTAAATACTATATTTTAATGCCGTAAAAGTTATAAAAATTTTAAAATTATATAAATATTGTTTAAATTTTGAATAATTGTATAAATAATGTATTAAAAATTCTATATAAAATATTTAAAATTTATTAGTTAATATGCTTTTTTTAAATAATTAGTTTAAAAATTAGTGTAGATAAAATTTTATACCAATTATAAGCTTTAAAAAAGTATTCCAGTGAAAAATAAAGGTTTGCATGTTTTAAAAATTATTATAAGTAAATTTTTATACTAATTATAATCTTTGTAATGAGTTGAGATTGGATAAATTTACTATTAGCTTTACAATAACTAAATAATAAATTAAGAAGCCAAACTTTAGACTTAATTGGAAACATTTACAACAAATTAGAATAAAATTATATACTTAACAAAAGTTGAAAGACCTAATATGAAAATCTCTAAAAACAAAAAATTTCAAATCCCATTCACTTTATTTGGCTGCAGTTTTTAGTTTCCAATAAAAATTGATTATAATGGTAAATAAATGTTGATTTTAAATAGAAATTTTAATTTAGACTTTTAATTATGGAAATATAATAAAAATATATAAATTTATGGCCAATAATTGTACAAATTGACAATTAATATTCTTGAAAATTGATATCAACATGATGGAGGGTAATAAAGTTAAAACATGTGCATTGTGTTACTAATTTTAGTGATATAACTGAAATTATATGAATCGGTTGGAAAAAATAAAATAAAAATTAATTTGTATGAAGCAATAATTAAAGTTTTTTATAAAATATTGGTTTGATACGAGTTTAAATTATAAAATATGTTCATGTTATAATAAATAGGTTGTCAATTTTTTAAAGCAAATTTAGCTTGCCATATCTCTAATACCATATATATTGATTATATTTAATTGGTAAAGATATGAAATTAAATAATATATTCCCCACTAAAGAGATATATTGTGATGTTAAATTTATTATTGTTTGTATTCTCTAATACCATATCTCGCTACTATTGTGGAAGTTAAATTCATTTCTTGTTTGTATTGCATATCCCAACTTGATTTTTTTATAAAATAACTTGTCTGCAATTTTAGGAAAGAAAGCAATTTATCAATTGAACTTATTGTGAGCATGTGTAAAAAGTAAATTTAAACTATTTATATAGGATTAAAAGCTAAATCTAGAGGTTAATATATTTATTATTTTAATTTTCTTACTCATAGTACGAAGTTAAAGATATTTAAATTATGTTTATTTTTATTTATCAAAATAATTACTACAACTTTTTATACATAATTTTATATTAGATGATTGATTTTAGGGTCTTTAATTAAAATTATAAAATAAGGTTTTCAGAATTTAAATATATATACACGTTAACTTACTAATGTGTCAAATGGCGATATATAAATTATGACACATGAGATTGTTTCCTAAATTGCAACTTTCGTAGTGTATGACACATGAGATTGTTTCCTAAATTGCAACTTTCGTAGTGTATACATATGATTAATATTATATTGTTTAATTAAATTTCTTTAAAGATTAACAAAATTTTAAGCTATTACAAAACAAATATTTTGTTTTATTTATTTATTTTAAAAACAAATAAAGATTTAATCTTCAAGTAGAGAAAGCAATCTAATGTGAAATCTTTCATGAATAGAAAAATCTTGAAAATATTTTTTTCCAGATTTAAACATTTTATCAATAACTTTCAAACTTGGGTAGTTCAAGTACGTTAATTAAACGACCAAAGCCTCAGAAAGCCTATTCCAAGAAATAAAAATACTGAACCAAGGGAGATAACTTTGTCGTTTCCATGTCTCTCGGAGATGTCCAACTTCATCTCTCTATAATACTCATCAATGCATTTCATGTTCATTTCTTTTCGAGTTTCATTTCTTTTCGAGTCATTGATAAATTTTATTTAATATTAATATTAAATTTAAATTTATTATTATACTTTTTTGAAATTATTTATTTTTATATATTTCTCAAAATTATTATATTTTTTAAAAATATTTACTTCTTTTAGATTTAGGATCAAATTGAGAATATTTGTAAATTTTGTAGGTTAATTTTTTAAACTATGACTAAATCGATATAATAAGTTGAAAGTTAAATTTATCATTATATTGATTTTTTTAATTGTCATGTCAACTTATTATTTGTGATTTTTATGAGAGATTAAAACGACCAAATTATGTAATGTAAATGCTTAAAATGTAAATTTTTTATAATTACTTGTGTGGTTTAAAAAAAAAAAACACACCTAACAAATAGTTGATGCTTCTTGGATTTGCAAGTAACAGAGTTACAAATGACCATTAGATATTTCGTAAGAAGCGGTTTTGTTTTCAAGACCCTCTACTATTTGAATGACTAAAGGAATGCTTTGTTTCCCTTACATGGTTTATTTCCAAGTATTGATTCGGTTGTGTTGGAGTATATGGCTAGGGATGTAACCATGGATGAGATTCGGAGTGCTCTATTTAGTATGGGTCTATTGAAGGCTCCGGACCCAGATGAGCTCCATGTTTTATTCTACTAGAACCAAAGGGAGTTGTCGGTCAGGATGTGTGTTCTTGGATCTGTGGTATTTGTAATACTCTGAAAATTTCTATCCTTGATATAGTAAAATGAGGAAATAAAGAAATAAAAAGGGAATTTTTGAGCTATGTCAATAAAATCTATTTAGAAAGTATATTATGAGGTATTAATTCAAGAAAGGACTAAATTGTAAAAGTAAGAAAAAGTTTTATGGCCCAAGAGTAAATACTTAAAATTTGAGGGGTTGGAGTGTAAATATAGAAATTTTAAAGGTCTAATAGTGAAAATATTTTAAGGGTGGAATGATCTAGAAACTAAGGAAAATGGATAAATTAGGACCAAATTGAATAGGTAAAGAGTTATGAGGGACTAAATCGTAATTTTACCAAATTAAATGATGACTCAATGATGGAATTTTAAAAGAATCACGAAGGGCAAAATGGTCAATTGGAAGAGATAGAAATGTAGAAAGTAATGATGATGTTGATGATATTTTATAATTATTTAATTAGATAAATATTATTTTATTAATATTTTAATAAGATATTTTTTTATTATTTTATTTAGTATATATATGTGTGTGTGGGGGGGGGGAAGAAAGAAGGGAAGAAAAACACACACCGTCCTACCATTTTTCCCATACACCAACGTGAGAGGAAGAGAGAAAGAAAGAAAGTTTTACTTTCTTTACAATTTGGTCCTTCCACCAAAAATTCACCATTTTCACTTAGAAATCAAAAGAATTTCCATAACTACCAAGAGAGAAAAATGTTAAGGAGACTATGGGGAGTTAGAATATCAAGTTGGTTTCAAGAATAGAAGCTAGAGGAGAGAGAAAATCAATTAAAGATTGAAATCAATGGGACAAGGTAAGTACATCAAGATTTCCATATATTTTTAAGTTTGATATTATTAAAAAAGCATGGAAATGATGTTAATGTAGAGTTTTCTTATATATAGTTCTATGTTCTTGATATGCCAATGAAGGAAAATAAGAGAAAGTGTTGGAAAATATTGTAGATAAAATATGCCAATGAAGGAAAATAAGAGAAAGTGATGGGAAATATCGTAGATAAAGGAAATAAGAGTGTTATAAACTTGGTAATCAATATTTTGTGTTAAAATAGTTTTAGACAGCAGCAATAGGCTAACTTTGAAAAATCACTAAAAATTGTAAAAATCGAATTAAAGGATGAATAAATTATGAAATTAAATCTTATTGATCCTAGTTTTTCATAAAAGAAGCGGTATAAGTAATGAAACTGTAAATTATGAGTTATAATAAATTTTGTGAGACAAGGTTAGAATGATTTTGGGTTCCCCTATTTTGATTTTGGAAAATCATCAACAATTGGAGAAAAATAATTAGGGGCTTAAATTTATATGTTTGAAATAATGAATGAGTCTATTTTTAAGATAAACAAACAAGAACATCATCCGAATCCTGTACGAGGAGATAATTAATTTTTAGTGAAGAAGGGTCGAAACTGTTAGATAGCAGAACAGGGGTAAATTTAAAGAATAAACTGTACTTATTGGCTAAACCAAAAATTCTGAAAATTTTATGATAAGAAGATATGTGAGTCTAGTTTCAGGGAAAATTAGCGTATCTTAATTTGAAGTTCTGTAGCTCAAGATATAAATAATTTAGTGATTATGACTAAAATGGACAGCTCTAAATATACATATAAGTAAATAGTGAAATTATTGATAATGTTATTTACAAGCATGTTATATAAATTAAGGATGTGGAATGGAGAGAGGGAGGAGGAAATTATGTATTAATATTTAGCTAGCATGGCTAATTTGCATGTTTTAGGCTCAGGGACTAAATTGAATAAAAGTAAAACTTTATGGGCAAATTTGTAAAAATGTCAGAAATAACCAAATTGCATGAAATGAATTATTTTATTATTTAAATTACAAAATTGAATGGAATTATTAATTTAGTTCAAGACCGGGGAAAATATTTTTTAGGGATTAAATTGAAAAGTGTTGAAATTATGGAAAATTCTGGTAATTCATAGAGTTCATGGGTTGTTATCAATATATATGAGAATAATGGCTGGGAAACAAGGATTAAATTACAGGAATTTTATTTTTCGGAGCATAATGATGAAATCGTCATTAATTAAAAGTTTAGGGGCAAAATGATAATTTTGCCTAGAGCATTAATTGAACGTATTAAAATATGAAATAAAATGATGATCAAATTTATTTATAAAGATCCGGACTACTCAAATACGAGAATTGAACGTGGAAAAGAAAAGATAATGGATTAATGAAATTATAAACACGAACAAGCAACAAGGTAAGTTCATGTAACTTGAATTGTATTTTTAAATACTTGAAATATGTGGTTATGTGATGAAAATATGATTTGAATGTTCAATGCATGATAATTGATGAAATATTGATAATACTCGTTATAAAGTGAAAATAAATCCCGGTTGAATGAAATGAAATTCGATGGAACATTGGAAAAGGAATTGACGGTAAAAAGGATCTAGCCTGGACAGGTGATCCTATCCTGATATAATCCTCCCGAAGAATGTGTGAAAAGGATCTAGCCCGGATGGGTGATCCTGATATAGCCTTCCCGAAGAATATGTGGAAAATGGATTTAGCCCTGACAAGTAATCCCGACAATACTATATGACTTTATATTACAGGGGATTTAACCTAAACTGGTAAATCCGCTGTAAGAAATGAGGTTCGCGAGAGTGTGCTCTCTTACAGGGGATTTAGCCTGGACTGGTAATCTCGCTGTAAGAAATGAGGTTTGAGGGAGTGTGTCTCGCTGTAAGAAATGAGGTTTGAGGGAGTGTGCTCTCTGAAATGGAAATGTGTGCACATGTATATGAATTGACAGACCTGGTATTGTACACTAAAAGTGTACCCCTGTATGAATTGACGGTTAATGAGATTGTACACCAAGAGTGTACTACTGGAAATCCATCTAAATTTTGAGAAATTCAACGGGATAAATATAGAAGATGGTAAACACATAGCTAAAAAGGGTAAATATAAATTAATAGATTATGGATTTGTATACTTTAAGTGTACTATATGATTTCAACTACCGATATTCTGATACATTTAGTAGGTAAAAATCCAGACCAATGAAGGAATACGTATATAAAAAGATTCGATACATAAATCTGCCTGAAGTACATGGAAAATGATAATGATACTGGATATATGGAAATATAAGATGATGGATATATGCATCCATGACTATAGATTCGTATACTTTAAAAATATTATTTGTATGACGATGATATTTCAAATAATTTAATGAATAAAGTCATGGAATAATTCGAATACGAAACAAATAATTATGAAATTGAACTTGAAATATAAGAAAAATGATATTTATTCGGTATATTAAAATATAACATGAAAAATATATGTATGTGAAACTTACTTGATAATTATGCATATTCAGGATTATGAACTGTCCCGGAATAAATATATGCAAAACTCATAAAAACAATGATACATGAAATTTTGGTATAATGAATGATTTATGTTTTTGAAGAAATAGCAAGAGAATAATATGTATCATGATATATAAATATGTGGCTATCTTTAATATGCCGATACGTGGAAAGTATGTAAGCCGTGATGAGTAATAACCTCAAGTATGATATGTTGATAAAATGAGTTTATAAATCTTAAATTTATATGAAATATATTCAAGTATGCTAACAAGTGTTGTTGTTGACGCTTAGACAAGTGTCAAGCTATTGGTTAAATGGTAATATGTTTATTACATGATACGTCAAAAGGGTAAGTGATCAAATGAAAATATACTTATGCTTATGGAAGAGTGGTAAATTTTAAGTTGTATAATTTCTTATAAAATGAGTTACCGTGTGATTAATTAAAAAACAATTGTAAACTCTGGGTTGAGGGTGTTACAGTATTTTTGCTGGTCTTCCCATTAACCGATCTATTAATAGAACCCTGTTGGTGCTTATTCCAAAAGTGCAGAGTTCAGAATCCTTATCCCAATTTCGTCCTATCAACTTTGGTAATGTATTGTATAAGATTATTACAAAGATTATTGCTAACCGGTTCAAGCTTGTGTGTCCTATGCTTATTGCTTAGAACATAGTCAGCTTCGTAGCAGGGAGACATATTACGAACAATATAATTATTGTCCAAGAGATTGTTCACTCGATGCAAACCAAGAAAATGGAGGAAAGGCTGGATGGCCATTAAGGTGGATTTGGAGAAGGCTTATGATAGACTCAGGTGGGATTTTATCGAAGACACTCTATTATCCCTTGTTCACTATCTAGGTTTATTAATGCACTACTTCTGTATCTATGCAGATTGTTTGGAATAAGTCTGTTGGATGGGTTTATTCCGATGAGAGGAATCCGTCAAGGTTGTCCTCTCTCCCCTTATCTATTTGTTCTTTGCATGGAGAGATTGAGTTAGCTTATTCATAAAGGGGTTCAGGATAATTCTAGGAGGCCTATTTCGATTGTAAACAATGGCTCAGTTATATCGCATCTATTTTTTGCTGATGATCTGTTCTTGTTTGCAGAAGCAGATGTGGATCAGGCACGGATAGTAAGGGATGTCCTGGATGTGTTCAGGACTACTTCAGGGAATAAAATGAATGCTAATAAGACGAATACATTTTTCTCTAAAAAATATTAAGCCAACGATTTAGGATCTTACTTGGGAATGTCATTGTTTCATTGAAGGGTGACAACAAGTACTTATAACGGATAAAATCAGGAGGAAGCTAGATAATTGGGATGCTAAAATGCTCTCCATGGTAAGAAGGGTCACTCTTGTGTGATCACTCCTTTTGTCGATATCTAATTATTTTATGCAAACTATAAAAATCCCTATTAGTATTTGTGTAAAAATTGTGAGGCTTGTATGGGGATTTATTTAGGGTAAGGATACATAGAGGCATAAGCTGTCTTTGGTTAAATGGTCAGATTGTTGTCAACCTCTCACTAATGGTGGACTAGAATTTGAAGTCTTAAGACGCAGAATGAGTCCTTTTTGCTTAAGCCGGGGTTTAAGGCACAGAATGGTAGACGGATGTAGGTCCTGAAGATATTTCGAGGGGGTTGTGTTCTTTTGTTTGGAGATCCATTTCCAAGGTTTGACCACTTTTACGTCAAAGCCTTGCTTAGTCAATTGGCGATGACAACCTTATTATGGTTTAGATTGATAATTAGATTCTGAATATCAGACTTTTATTCAATATTTGTCATAACATTGAGTTTATTGATGTGTCTACTACTTTAAGGGAGGTTTTGTTGGCAGACGGCAATTGGAATTGGAATTACTTGTGTAGTTTTGGTTGATAATAACATTTTTTCTTACATTATAGGCATTCTGTCTCTAAGCCCTTTAGTTGGACAGGATGAACTAAACTCTAACTAGTCCGCTAATAGGAAGTTCACTGTTAAATCTGCTTGTAACTTTCTTATGCAGAATTCTTTAAATCCAGAAGATAACAAATAGAAGCTAGCTTGGTCTTTTACCAGCCCTCAAATAGTAAGACATTTTCTTTGGTTGGTGCTTAAGGAAAGCTTGCTAACCAATGTAAAATGATGCCAAAGAGGTTTTTTTGGTGACACTTCTTGTACCATTTGTGGGAACGTTGAAGAATCTATAATTCATGTGCTTCAAGATTGTGGTAATGCACGTGAAGTATAGATGCAAGTCACCCCTTTGAGGGTTTTGCTGCAATTTTTTTCCACTCCATTGATGGAGTGGATTTTAGTGAATTTTGAAGAATGAATTTGATTTAGTTTTCACGGAAGTTGACTGGAAATCTTTATTCAACATTGTTTTTTAAAATTGATGGAAACAAAAGAATTTGTAGGTTTTTAAGGGAATCTTTTAATATATCTTACATTCTCCAATCCTCGTGGTGTTAGGTGAGTTCCATCAAACATAGGCTTAAAATCCTTGTAGATAACATTATGAGCAAGAGTCAATGTTGAGCGTGGAAACCTCCATCTTTGTGTTTCATTAAGTTGAACACAAATGGAGCAAGGGATCCTAATTCGGGGTTAGCTTGTGGCAATAGATAACCTTGGTACATGGCGTGAGGGAGTTGGGAGAAACAATAACAAATGTAGCGTAGAGCAAATTGAACTTTGGGCGATTTACAATGGACTCCTGTTGGGGTGGGGTGCTAATTGGGCTAATATTATTGTTGAAATAGATTGCGCTCAAGCTGTGGAAGCCATTTTAGATAAATTCTATGGGCAATTAAGTCCTAAGAATTTAATAGCTATGTAGGAGACATTAGACTTCTAGAAAAGTCAATGTAGTTGTGCATACATTGACTGGGATGATGAGAGTTTTTTCTTATGGTCTAATAGCATTACAGGAAAACAACAGTCATAGAGCAATTATAAATGAATATTCGACTTATGCATATGACACCGGAATAATTTTGTAATTGATTTCAGTTATTTATCTAAAAAAATTATAATAGGCCAATTTTGGCCTGGCCCAATTATAAAATAAAATCTAAAATAAAACAAAATACGCATAAAGTCCAGATTTTATTAAACAGTCCATTTACATGGCCCAAATTAAATACCAACCCAATCCAAAAACTTAAACACCCAAATCAGTAGCCTAAACCCAAATACAAACCCAACAGACCCAATTACCAGACCAATTCAACATCCAAGCCTATCACCTAAACCTAAAACATTTTCAACCAAATAAACCCTAGCCCTAAGCACTCAGCCACCGTTCCTAACCAACCATTGGCCTACTCCTAACCGCTCCCACACCAGCAGGGTCACCACGCGCGCCGCACGCTAGCCACCACTCCTTCACGCCTCTGACACCACCTGCAAAACGGAGATCTACATGCAATAGGCCAAAGGCAACAAGCAAGAAACAAATAGGAAAAGACAAAAAAACTAGAACCAAAAGTCTGTAACTCGGTTATAAAAGTCGAGGTATTTTCCTTGTAATTTTTTTTACAAACTGAGATTAATAAAAAACGCAAGAGTTAAAAAAAGAGGGTGATTATTGTTTAATATTTTGATTTATTACTTTGAAGTCCCTTTTTATATTTTATTTTTTTTATCTACGAAATAAAAAGAAATGAAAGAAAGAAAGGCTCACCTGAACCACCCCGTGGTTGCTTCGTCGGAAGCTCCCTCCATCGTCGGAGTTAGACCTAAAAAGGGCAGAGGTCCCTTTACTTTTGAATTCTCTTGGTTGAGAATCTCGACCTTCAAACGTAGCTCAAAATTAGGGCTAAAAGGTCCCCTTCGTGCTATGCTGGCCACTGGCCACGACAGTGGCGCGGTGGACCACCGAGGAACCCAATCGGCATGAGAGAAAGTGGGGGGTGTGAGAGTTTGAAGTTTTCTGTTTAGTTTTTTTTTTAAAGAGAGATGGCTGAAATGAGGGTTCTAAAAAATTTTGGGTTTTAAATAATAAACATAAAATGACATCGTTTTGGGTTTGGAACCCACGTGTCGAAATGACACCGTTTTGGACTGCTCGTGTGCTAGCCGACCCGCTCCAGGGGTCCGCGTGTTTTTGCTAAGTTGGCTATTTACACTCGCGGTCCCCCGATTTTGGGACTATTTTCAATTAGGTCCAATTCTCTTTATTTGTTTTATTTTATATTTGACCCATTAATTTTAACTCCTTTCTAATTTGGCCCCCTATTCAAAGTGAAATGACGTGCTTATTTGGGGTTTGGGATATTGTCCAGGTTAACCCCTCGATGTTTCAGCGCATTTCAAATTGGCCCGCTGCTTCATTTTTATGTCCGAATTCCCTTTAACTTTATTTGGATTTTAATTTAGTCCTTTTTATATACTTGCGTTTATTTTATTCGAATTTGGACCCTAAAATTTCATTTTACTTGCAATCAAGCCCTTATTTATGTAAATTTGGACTCTTTATTTATTTATTTTGAACTATTTTATTTATTTTAAGTTTTATATATTATTTGTATTAATCTGTTTCAAATTGCTTTAGATATATTATTTTAAATTATTTCCTATACTATATACTTTAAATTGCTTTATATATTATTTATTTTAAAATCATTTTTATTTATTATTTATTTAAAATTATTTTATATACTTTATTCAAAACTCTATTTACTTATTATAAAATGTTTTATTATTGTTATTTACTTTAAGATTTTTTTTCTGTATATATTATTTATTTCACGCTTTATATATATATATATATATATATATTATCTATTTTAAAATTCTTCATATACATCATTTTTTAAAATTGTTTTGTATATTGTTGATTTTGAATTTCTTTTTCACATTATTTATTTAAACTCATTTATTATCATTTTAAAATCGTTTTACATTTTCTTTATTATAATTTGTTTTATACTATTTATTTTTTTAATTTTTTTAGTTTATTGGTCTTTATTTATTGATGTTAATACTTAAATGATGTAGGTTGTGGGATCATTGTCATTGTATGTAATATGATTCGATTATTCGGGTTTTCATATTATTGTCGTTCACTTGTGTAATACTTTATTCATGTATTATTGTTCCATGTTTATTATTATATTTCATGCCATCATATCGTGAATTAAACTCCAACGCATTTATCCAATAGATCGTTTTATTTTAGTTCAAATAAATAAATGTACGCCTTTAAGTGTTGCACTCGTTGTTATTCAAAAACGAAAAATTTTCAAAATGAGGCAATATTTAGTGTTTTTGAAAAGTCGAGAAATTGTGTCATAACTTACAGGGTTTCAATTTTCTCGTGGATCCTAAACGGTTAAATATCCTTTTAAATTTCAAACCATACTAATTTCAATAAAAAATTCTAAAGGCAAACTTGTGCATGAGAGTTCAAGATATCGTGTCCTAACTTATGGGATGTGATACTCCGATATCTCGAGACGAGGGAATCTTTAGCAATCGTTTCGGTTTAATTCAAACGTTTTTAAAATTAACATTAATAAAAAAGATCGGATTTTAAAATCTTTTTCAAATTTTCAACTTTCGGCATTAAGACATTAATTAATCAATTATGTACCAATTTTGAGCGTGACGAGGGTGCTAATCCTTTCTCGCATGTAACCGACTCTTGAACCCGTTTTCTCGCGTTTCGTAGACCAAAATCGTCGTTTTAGTAAATCAAAATATTTTATTAAAACGAGTAAATTTTACAAGGTGATCCGATTACACATCATAAAAAAATCGGTGACGACTCCCTTTTTTTCGTTTTCCTTTTCAAAATAAAAGTCGACTTCCTTTAAAAAAATGATTTCGACAAAAATTATTAAAGAGATTGTGGTTTAGTTTGTTTTTAATTGATATCCTTGTTGTTGAGATATCATTC
This sequence comes from Gossypium stocksii, assembly GCA_020496765.1. Lineage (NCBI taxonomy): Eukaryota > Viridiplantae > Streptophyta > Magnoliopsida > Malvales > Malvaceae > Gossypium > Gossypium stocksii. The sequence goes on along the minus strand of CM035627.1, from coordinate 108,534,398 downwards.
TGCTTTGTTTTTGTCTTCATGTTTTGAAACGAACGTTACTTTCAACATAATGAGTTCAAATTTTAAATTTACCACCGTTAAAAAAACTTTAACAGATTTAGTCAAAATAGAAGATTTGGTAAAAAAATTAATGAGCAGAAAAATAATGCAAAATCAATGCCAGCAATAATTGCTTAAAACAGAACAGTGGCAGGAGTCAAACAGTCATCTGACATACGCCACCATTTTATATGGCAGCTTCTTCTTTTCAGTAAACATGGGAAAAACCGATTCTCCACTACGCGCCAAAAACATCACCATTTCTGGTTCCGCATCCAATCTTAGCTCTTCACACGATCTTTGCCGTTGATTCCATTCCCAGCTTATTCTCCGCTAGTAACCGTCCGTTCCTCATTTCTCTTTCTGTCCTCTCTTCGTACTACTGGTACTATTTCTCACATATTTTCGAGTAAACTTTTCTTCTTCTCTCTCCATTTTTTCATAGTTTCTTCACCTTTGATCACTTCACATGGTTTTTTTACTCTTAATGCTGTGATTTTCTTTGCATGCTAAAGTAGCCTTTTGTTTTTTTTTCTTCATTAATTTTCATTTGTGTATCCGTTTTAATGCATGGCGAATTTGAGTTTATTTGTCCTGTTTGGTTTACAGGAAAACTTCAATTTTAGAAAGAATTGATTATTGTGTTTAGGTGCTGATGAGCTTACGAGAAAATAGATTTATTAACGCTTCTTTATTTTAATTCCTTGCTTTTCTTCTTCTTCACTATTTGGTTGAATATGGAGTTTGCGTTTTTCCATTGTCTTGAAATTACTACGTGCTTTTCTTTTTCTCCATCGTTTCACTTGGCATGTTAGTTAGTATTGGGACATTGCTTTAGGTCATTTCGTGGTTTGAGTATTTGATTGTTGATATAGCCATTTTTGCTATTTTTGGAAACTAAGTCTCATGGCCTTGAATTTCTGTTTTACCATTGTTCTTGGTTAGAAATGGGTGATAAGGGTAATTTTTTGGTAAAGCTTTGAATCAGTTGCTCTCTAATGATATTTATGTTGTTTTTATAGGTTGCTTTTTGTGCAGTTTATGACATATGACTTGAAATGGTGGTTTCTGATGACGTGCTGCATATAAAAACATCAAAGCTTGCAAGTGGTACTCATTCTGAGAAATGCTCGGGAAGAGTTTCAACTGAAAGTCGTCATTTTGCCTCCACATCCAAGTATAAGCATGCTAAAGTTTATGCTATTCGAGATTTTCCGCCAGATTGTGGATGGTTGGATGAACCGATCGATAGACCAGGTGAACAGGTAGTTTACGAGTCTGAAAACCCTGCATTATTGTTTGATTGGGTGGATAAGGTTGAGTGTGAAAGGGTTTTTAGGTGACACTAAGGTAAATGGAATTTCTTGTTTGCAGAAGGATTTGCCTAAGGAGAATGTTGCTACTTCAGAAATAGAGGTATTTCCACAAGGTGGTGTGAAATCCTATCCTGATCAGAGCAGTCGGATGAGGATTCTAGGAAGGAAGTATTATACTCAGGAAGAAGTCACTGTCGTGAGAGACTTCCCTCCATTTTGTGGAAGAAATGCTCCGCCTCTTAATGAGGAGGAGCGCATGAAATGGCTTGCCTCTCTAAAGAACAAGGGTATCAAACTAGTGACTGTAGTGAACGAAGAAAAGCCCTCTGACAAGACCAGATGTTCTGATGGTAAACAAGTGATAGAAGCTGTTCAGGATGTAATTGCTGTAGAAGGTCGTGCTCCTAGACGGTCTGCAGAAGAAATTCAATCTAAACCAGAGGAGCCACCTTCTGAAAAAATGAGGAAGCAATGTGCTTACGAAGCTTCTTCTAGGAATGATGTGAAGGAGTGCATGTACAATATAATTGGAAACAGCACCAAATCTCTTTGTGGAGCTTCTCCAAAGGAATTTGATAGCAAGTCGAAGAAAGTAATTGAAAAAAGAGATGGAAATAGTAGAGTTTCAGAGGAAAATCCTATATGTAATATTGCTCTGAAAGAAGAGGACAAGGATTTTGAGACAAATCTTTCTGATTCATCTGCCTTTGAGAATCAATTGCTTGAGGAGGATCATGAGAGTCAAGAAGTTTTATCAGACAGGTCAATTGTTCCAGGCCTCATCGCTTCCCCTTGGTTGCACGGGAAAGTCACCTGCAATCCTTGTCTGGCTGGTGGTTCATCTAAAAGAAAAAGGATGAACAGCTTTGCATTGCTATCACGAGCTAATACCAAGAACAATTCTCCCACGAAGCGGGCTCATCAAGGACTCAGCCAAGTGGTTATTTGGAATAAGAAAGACTCATTCCAGCAGGATGTGCTATACACAAATGGTAGTTCTGCTCAGAGATCATATGGTAACAATGTGAGCCTTCCTCCTTGCCGAACTAGTACAGGTCGTGCTAATGATGCAATGACTAGTAGGAACAAAGTAAGAGAGATATTACGCCTATTCCAAGCCATCTGCCGAAAGCTCTTACATGAAGAAGAATCAAAGATAAAGGGAGAAGGAAAGACTCTTAAGAGGGTGGATTTCCTAGCTGCAAAGATTCTCAAAGAGAAAATGGAATACATCAACACGGGCAAACAAATTATTGGATCGGTTCCTGGTGTTGAAGTTGGTGATGAGTTTCAGTATTTTGTTGAGCTCAATATTGTTGGCCTTCATCGCCCAAGTCAAGGTGGTATAGATTATATTAAGCAAGGGGAAAGGACCATTGCTACTAGTATCATAGCATCGGGGGCCTATGAGGATGAGTTGGATAACTCAGATATCTTGACTTATATGGGTCAGGGTGGAAATGTGATGCAGAAAGGTAAGCAACCTGAAGACCAAAGGCTTGAAAGAGGAAACCTAGCTTTGGCAAATAGCAGATTTGTGAAGAATCCAGTGAGGGTGATTCGTGGGGAGACAAGGTCTTCTGGTTTGTCAGAAGGTAGAGGTAAGACGTATATTTATGATGGACTCTATGTGGTGGAGGAGTTTAAGCAGGAACCGGGACCACATGGTAAGCTGGTTTATAAATTTAAGCTGGTCAGAATTCCGGGTCAACCAGAGATTGCTTGGAAAGTTGTAAGGAAATCTAAAGTAAGGGAAGGGCTCTGTGTACAGGATATCTCACAAGGAAAGGAGATAATTCCCATTTGTGCTATAAACACCAGAGACAGTGAAAGACCTCCACCATTTTTGTATGTACCTCACATGATATATCCCGATTGGTGCCGCCGTACTCCTTCCAAAGGTTGTGATTGTATCAATGGATGTTCTCAATCTGTGAAATGTTCATGTGTGATGAGAAATGGAGGGCAGATCCCATATAACCATAATGGTGCCATTGTTGAAACTAAGCCCCTTGTCTATGAATGTGGCCCTACTTGCAAGTGTCCTGCTTCTTGCTACAACAGGGTCAGTCAACATGGCATAAAATTTCAGTTTGAAATCTTTAAAACAAAATCAACGGGCTGGGGTGTTAGATCCTTAAATTCTATCCCTTCTGGAAGTTTTATCTGTGAGTATGCTGGGGAGCTCCTTGAAGATAGGGAAGCTGAAAAAAGAACAGGGAAGGATGAATATCTGTTTGATATTGGAAATAAATACAGCGACAGTTCTCTCTGGGATGACCTTTCAACAGTAATACATGATTCGCGTTCAAGTTTCCACCAAGTTGTACCAGAATGTGGTTTTACCATTGATGCGGCACGGTTTGGTAATATGGGCAGATTCATAAACCATAGTTGTTCACCTAATTTGTATGCACAAAATGTCCTTTATGATCATGACGACAAGAGAATCCCGCACATAATGCTCTTTGCTGCCGAGAATATTCCTCCCTTGCAAGAGTTGACTTACCATTACAATTATATGATAGATCAAGTTCACGATGAGAATGGTGACATAAGAAAGAAAGTTTGCTGTTGTGGCTCTTCAAAGTGCACTGGTAGGCTGTATTAAGGCAGACCATTAAGAACATTTTGGATTCCTAAAGAAGCACTGGCCTTTTGAAATGTATGTGTCTTTTTCCTCGTAAAAACTTTGTTAGGAACCTATGCACATGTTCATAGTTAAATATGAATATGCAAGGGCTTCGTATATGTGTAAATGAAATGAATGTTGTTTTTGGTTTTATTTTGTTGCTAATGATCTTAGTGAACATATCGTTTATGGATGGGCATCGGGCACAAACTCTGATCAATACACCTATTACATGTGATAGCTTTCGTGCACGCACATTTACAGCATAAATCATTGTAGCACAATCATTGCCACGCCATTGTGGTTTAATGCTAATTCATAGATGTTCTAATCCATGGCAAGTCCTCTTTTTTGTGTAAATTAAACTCAAATGATTCGAATGGATTCAGAACATATTATGGATAAACTATTTTAGCTTGCTTCATTCGTGGACCTTATAGATTTGGTTCATGACGATTTTACTTATATAAGTTTCTGACAAAAAGCTAATCTGGCTGTTTTTTCCTGCATATGGTGCTCTGCTAGAATTTCTTAGCTCATGTTGTTGCTTTGTGAGGCAAGCTTTCTCTGCCATAGCTTTTAAGCTAGTTTAAGTAATTAGATTAATTTTATATGCGAAAGATGAACTCTGAATTTAAATAAATAGAGGGAAAAATTAGTGTGAAAAAGAAATCTCTAATGCAAACATTATGGTTTAGCATGGGCTACGATAATTGAAATGCTTGTTTTGACTGATATATACGATATAGAAGGGGCTAAACTGCATAGAAAATAAGTATAATATAATTTCCAATACAGATTCAAGGCAATATAGCAGTTGAGAGGATTATTTGCTGTCCGTTTTATAGAGCTTCACTCTAAGAGGATGTTTGAAGTTGAACTGCTACTATCTGCTTATTCAACAACAAGCATCCAAGATGCTGCTCAATTTCTTGGAGTGAGTGAGGAAGATACCACAAATTGTAAGTACCAACATTGCTCATTGTGTTTATGCTTGAGGGTTCTATTGTTTTACTGTTTGGTTTTCAATTTTCTCCGTAAGCTTCTTTTATCTTTAAGTATAAATATAAACATATGAAATAGAAATATTTTATTTAATGAAGTCTTATTTATATATGTTTAACTGCCTTAGTGCATACTGCTGGAGAAATTTCTGGTGCATCTTACTAATAAGTCAACAACTCTAGACTTGAAAAATCTCTACCTTTCCAAACATTAAACATTTGTGCTCCCTGTACATGCAAATTGTATAGAACTTGGAGGCTCTCAACCAATTGTGTGTGAAAAACACATCAATTTGCTATAAGTTTAACTCGACTGTTCCAAGTACGTGTTAAGTTCCAAGATTGAATAGACAACCAAACAAAAGTGAAATTTAGAGAACGTAAAGAGAGATTTGCACACAATTATTTGTTAACGTGGTTCGGAAATAATCCTACTTTGTAAGTTTTGCTTAGTGAATGATTTTTATTGAATAATTTTTTGGATTACCTATTGGTTAAAGCGCCCAATTTACCCTCACACGAAGAAATAATTGCGGCCCCAACATTAATCCCAATTATTTCAAATCACTTACCCAAAAAACTTCACATCAAGTATAAACTCTCTAATAAAAATCTAATACAAAAGGGCAAAAATATCAAGTAAAATTTAAACTCTCACCATAATCCAAGTCGAATTCGAACTCTTCACAAATGCACACCAGTTAGATTTCAATTTTAATGAATAGAATGAGAACGTCCAAAAATCCATTTGATTATTAAAACAATATTCAGTAAGGTCTACGTCAAAAAAGTCTAACATATAAATATGTTTAGGCTCTCTCGTGTCTTGATGGACCAAATCGATCAAATCTTTGACTGATTAGGTAACTGGATAGTCTTAGCTCTAACAGTGTGAAAGGAAACCTGTCTTTTTCAATTCCATAGTACTACTTGTACCTTGTCTTTTGATTCTTGGTTTTATGAAATGAGACTAATGACCATAAAAATCTAAATTCCCATCTGAAACCCATGCTTTTTGTTGTTTATAGGCTTACCCTACACCTTGGACGATGGTATTCATCTTGATGACCATTCAAGTTCATTAATTATAGTATTAGTTTAATTGCTCTTAACTTCCATGCTCAAGGTGGATATGCTTTTCTTCTTGGTTGTGTATAAGGCCAGAAATTACTGCGTAAGTAGGTCCTTTGATTTAGTCTGACATAAGAGGATCATGGACTCTGCAAGTTTTCTTGAAGCCTCCAATTTAATGCTTTTGATGGTTGTTTTAACCTACTTTTGTGCCAAGTCTTCTGCATTGGGGTTCGTCTTAGAAGTTAGCTTTGGGGTTCGTTCTCGCTTGTGCTAATTTGTTTTAGTGGTTGTGGTGGTACGGTTGGTGAACTAGCTCTTGCAAAACTTGTTTTCAGCTGAATGTTCCACAATAGAGTTCTTTACTTGAATTTAGTGTGCCCATTTTCGTATTAGGTTGTCTGTATTAACGTCTAGTTGCTTTCGGTTGCCGCATGCAGATGTACTTTTGCATGGTTGGACAGTCGATCCTGCTTCCCAAATACTAGCAGTGACAAAGAAGGCTACCGTTAAATGGCAGAAATTAGACCCCGACGAATTGCAGCGCCTGACAGAGTACATCTTCCACCTTGAGCATTAAATCAAACCTGCAGTTTCTAAGCTTTTGACTACTTATTTGAGTTGAATTCGGTAAGCAAGTTAATGCCCTCTACGTTTATCAAAATTTGGTAACTGCAACTTTCATTAACCTTTGATGTCTTACATGGTTCCATTTCATCCTTCCGATCAGTAGCAGATGAACACTTTGCTGTCTTAGGCTCCACTCATCATTGCTGAACAGACAAAACTGCTTTTTGAACCCAAAGCTTTTAAACAAAACATACATTCGAGGAGAGCTGTCTACTATTTATATTGAGTATACAATTATTTTTTAATTAAAATATAATTTAAATATATAACCTTATATATTTGAATTTGCAATAGTTATATGTTAATATTTAAAATATAGTTTTATATAATCAAGTTAAATTTTATAAGTAATTTATATTAATGGCTTAAAATGATTTAAAATTTATAATTCACATCAAAGTTATTTTCTTATATTTTTATTGAAACATAATATCATTTCAATATAATGCTGGAATTTTCAATTACTTGCAAAATATCATTCCCAACTTGATCTTGGTACAAGATTAAAATGGTCAAATAATCTGGGTAACTTTCATGATCCTTAATTTTCTTTTGAATTTGTTGGGTATTAATTTTTTCCTTTCAGCTGCATCAATAGGGTTTTTGCTTGTATATTCAAACTAAGGAGATTATCTCAGCGATGACTGATAATGCACAAGCACGTTAAAGGGGGAACCAAAATTTAATTGCAATTACTTGTGTTATAACTAAACATACTATTTATTGAAAAAAATGTGTGCTACAAATGAAGAGACCGCATTCCCCGGAAAAAAGTACACACAGTTCTGAGCTTCTCTTGTCCTCCTTCAACTCGGTCTATACTGCTGCAGAAAAAATACCCTTCAACTCAGTCTATTGCTCCCCTGACAACAAAGTGCATCATGGTATTTCTAAATGTCTATAACATATAAAATGACATGTAGTCAATCACACAATTCGGATTCAAGATTATACCTAAGTAGTTTTAACTGTCACAGGTACAAGTTCTCCTATGTTCAGATAAGTTGAGCCTTTTTAAGGTCAGAAACAACACCACTGTCTTCACCGCTCCTTTCATTGTACAATACCTGCAAATTATACAAATTGGAAAAAGAATATAGTAGAGAAATGCAAGAAAATCAGTACAGAACAAATAACCACTTCGAGTATGAGAACCTTATCTATGATGCCATATTCAACTGCTTCACTGGGGCTAAAATATTTTGGGCGCCTTATATCTTCTTCAATCTGCTCAGTTGATTTTCCCATATGTTTGGCATAGAGTTTAACCTTTGAGTGTAATACGTACAAGAAACATGCAGTTGTGTTTTAGCCCAAATTTGGAAGCAATTCCAACAGCAAAATTTGTAAAGTCAGCTTTAATGAGTAAATTTATAGTCAATATATGCAGCCTATAGTTTAGTCATAAGTCCAAGCAAATACAAGTCGTTAAGCAGGACCATGGTGTTTTCAAATGTAAGATTGGCATATAATCAGAATCCTTAACCAAGAGATTATTTTCTCACCAACTCTGTTTTCACATTCTTTACTTCCTTTCTTGCAAGGTCAACATCTGTTGCTTGACCTTGAAATCTAGCAATTGGCTGCAGAATGGTAGAGGGAAAAGCAATGAATATTAAACATTAATGTTAAACGTATGCAACATATTCAAAGAAATTGATAGTTACGAGCATCAGAGATTCACTGTCCGACAACCAACCTGCCTAATCATTATTGTCGACGAAGGAAGAGCAGAACGATTTCCTGTTGCACCAGCAGCTAAAAGCAATGCAGCTTCTCCCCAAGCATTTCCAACACAGAGAGTAAAAATAGGAGGCTTAACATACCTGCAGTCAAAGAAAGTATTCAGAAACACAACAAATAAAGTTAGAAAAGACAAAAAATGTACAGTGGTTTGTAGAATATATTCAGAAATGTTTCCCAGCTTAAAGCAGGTAGTATCTACATAGTGTCTAGGAAGAATAAAATCTGCAAGTAGCTAGGCCTCATCATAACTAAATGAAAATGCTGCTATGGAAATGTTGAAGGTATAACGGCCCTATCATCATTCACAAAGATGATGCATTCACTATTTATGAGTAGTTGATGCTGCTGATGCATTCACTATTTATGAGTAGTTGATGCTGCTGGAGTTTGAGGTTGAAACTACCACACAAATCCAGGAAGAGAATTCCAATAATTCCAACACTTCATAAATGCAAAATTTGTGCAACTCATAAAGCAAGTCAATTGGGAATAAAGCATGAGCTAAAAAGCGGAAAGCATAATTACCCCATAACATCATAGATTGCAAAAGCTTCAGTCTCATAACCCAACTTCTCGCCACCCTGAAACATGTAAAAACAAAATTTAATAATGTTAGAAAAAGGGAGCAAACAAACGCAACATTTGAGTATCTTAAAAATGTCACAAAAAAAAAAAAGGAATATTTTTTTACTTAGGAAGCTCACAGAAAATACATTTTAATAGAAGACAGATTCAAAATGCATTCTAGACATAAGCTTGCATTCCTTGGCATTTATTTAGCATCCAATGCCAACAAGGCAATAACCAAAGAAACTACTGCACTCTCTAGAACAGGGTCAACTTCCAATAAGAAAATCATACCTTGGTTGTTCCAGTGGAGTTTATGTACAAGTAAATAGGCTTCTGCTCATCTTCATATTGAAGGTAAAGAAATTCAGCCAGTATCAACTCTGTAACAGAAGGAACAAGCGACATTCCCAAGTAAACTATCCGATTCTTGTACAAATACGATGCTAAGTCTGGTGGAGGTTGCTCCCATGCACTTCCCCTCGAAAACGGAATAACCTATCACAAAATTCCGGGAAAACACAGCACGAATGATTTTATTCAATTGCATCCTTGACTAATCCCATCATTTATCACATTTAATCTTGGATGGGGCAACTCAACTGTCACATAACACTCCAATTTAGATTAAGAACTAAAATAAGTATTAGAAATAAAATTTCAGAAGTCTTATACGATAAAATTTCCTACTTACTCACTATTACCACTGCTAATAAACATTTGAGAACCCTAGAAAAGCAAAGTACGGAAATTTAGATTAAATTAAAAGGATTTGAGAGTACCATGGTGACAACTCCTCGTTTGGGCTTGGACCGGCAGAGAGAAGCCGGGTAGAGAGAGTCGGGTCGTAGCTTCAACCCAGAGAAATCTCCGGAGACGCTGCCAACGGTGGGAAAGGGAGAGAGGAAGTTAGTGGAGAGAGAAGCTAGGAGAGAAGTCGAAGGAGGAGACGTTAGGGTTCGGGTAGGGTTTGCGATTCGTGCGGAGGTTGGCGGTGATAACATGCGCGCATGGAGCGCAAAGCTTGATGCGGCTGCGGTTGCGACCTCCATTGATGGCTATAGTGCTTCGAGACAGCAGTGCTTTGGACGAGAGTGTGAAGAAAGAAATTCTAATACTCAAAACAAAGAAAAACTATATCCGGATCAACTCCGATAGGAATCTTGAAACGGGTTGGGTTAGCCCGGATTATTTTATCTTTTTTTTTTTTTTCGTTTTTTGCCCTTTGCAATAAACGTTGTCGTTTAATAGGTGACATTCTTTCAACTTTTGCGGCCTTCATTGTTATGCTTGAAAATTAATTTTTATGCCAAAAAATAAAATAACAAATAGAAAAAATACTACTAATTACGTGTACTCAAATCGAGAAATTATATCATATAGTTTTATGAATAGATAATTTGTATCTCAAATAATATATATTTTGACTAAAATTTTAAGTATAAATATCAATAGCGAAATTAATTTTAACATATTATTGTATGTTGAAAGCTCTTGAAGTTATAATAGAATACTAGGATAGCTTTGAAGAATTTGAGTCTCTAAAATGGAAGGTTGTAAAAATGACAGATTCCTTATTTTTAACCTCCAATCACATTTAAAAGGATTTGAATATGAGTTTTAAATATAAATTATTTCATAGATAATGATATTTGATAAGCAAGTGTAAAAAATAGTAGAATACTAGTATTATATAGCATTACCTTTTAGGGGTCTCTACATTCTTGGGAAAGTTGCATGCTAAATTACGAAAAAGAGTTTTAGCAATAAAAAGTGAAGGAACAGAGCATATTGCATCTCGTGTCTTGAGTAACTGGACAACTCCATGCTATTTATGGACAAATCTTTACACAGATTTCAACCCTAGAATAACATAACACCAAATGCCCTGCTTTAATTTTCGGGACGGGTAAGTACCCTGCTTCCTCGCATTGTATCCACCCGACGTTTAAGCTTTTGGTGGTTACAAAATGCTCTCCAAGGAATAATGTATGCCACACAGGTGGATATGACAGTGAAGGTTATGTATAAAAACCTCCCAACAGTTAAAGCCACACTTCCCTCTGTTGGAAAGGTCGCTGTCATGGAAGAATAATAAGCCTGAAGAAGCAACCATGTTGATGTATAGACAGCTCTCGAAAATGGGAGGCCGATTATAATAACCAGAATCGTCCAAACTGACAGATAAAATGCTGAACCATTAACAGCTAAGAAATAGAAAAGATCAGCAGGGCTCATTATCATTTGTCCTGCCCGGCGTTGCCTTTGCCCACCCCCAAGGCTGCTATTGTGGGTGTTGTTGGTGGTGCCATTGTTTGCTGGAGGTTTATAATCATCTTGCCAATACCCAGCAGGAGGACTAAGCCCCGCCTGGTAGGTGGCGGTTGCAATCAGTATAGCCACCACAAGGATTACAGTTCGGATGTCATTGGGATTATTTTGGATGTTGATTCCAAAAAATTTGTCTCGTTTATCAATCAGAGTAAGTTCCTTGCTCAAGTAATCTCCAAGAGTCATATTTGAGGTAAGATCAGATGCTTTTTTTGCTTTAGCTTTATGTAGAATCTTACCAATTTCAGTGTTCTGTAATGATCCTTGAAGGTGAAATATGTCCATAGCTGTCAAATCATTGAAGTTCTTGACATTCACATTCGCATGCTTAACCAACAACTTCACCACCTTCACGATCAAAATAAATTTTAATTAGTCTACAATTATTATGTTTCGAAATCATTCATATATAGCAAATAATTAAAACTTGCCTCTGTCTGATTAGTAGATATGGCAATATGCAGTGCAGTGTTACCATCCTCATCTTTCCAGTTCAGAATGTCTTCTTTGTTGACTCGTCGAAGCCATCCCAGAAGGACTTTGAAACATCTGATTGAGCAGTTTTTAATAGCAACATGGGCAGCAGTCTCACAGTGAATTGTGGTGTCTTCAATAGATGACGGACAAGCAGATAAAAGTTCAGCTAGTAGATCAGGATCCTCTGTCTGCGCCAGATAGTGTAAAGGAGTAATCATCCCCTTTGCTTTCACTCGGATAAGCTGACTGTTGATTGTGATTAGCCCTCTCACCATTTTGGTGCATTTGTGCTGCAAAGCAAGATGCATAGGACTGAGTCCCACGTGATTTAGCTTCCAAGCAAGTGAGGGTTTCAAGTTTGCAACTTCCATGGCAAAATGATGCTTTCCTGCGATGGCAGCAACGTGCAACGGGGTATCAACAATCGGTATGTGATCAATACGGTCTAGAAGATATGGGTCCTGGGCGAGTTTTATATACAATGCATCAACGTCTCCATTTTCAGCCGCCATCCGCAACTGCTCATCCATTCTGCAGTATCTGATAAGGGGAATTTTCACAAGAATGAAGCTGGAGATTATATTTGCAACGTGGAAAACTATAACTGGGAGATGGTTACCTTCTTATAAAAAGAATCGGCAGTACATGTGGCAATATCTCAGGCATTTCTTGTAGAGTAACGCATAAAATGTCAGCAGAGTTAGGTCAAACAATTGTTAGTATCACGCAAAACTATTTATTAGTTAGTATCATTCTAATAAGAATTGACTGAAACTTTTTTCCAGGAAAAATTATTTTAAAACCATAGATGTGAAACTAGGAAATGAGTAATACACATTAAAATATAACTAATCGAAGCGCGTAACCACAGAAAATACTACATTTATGCCCCTACAGGCTACAACGCGGTCAACTTTCAATAAGAAAAGCATACCTCGGTTGTTCCAGTGGAGTCCATGTACAAGTAAATAAGCTTCTGCTAATCTTCAAGTTCAAGGTAAAGAAAATCAGCCAATGTTAACATTGGGACAGAAGGAACTAGTGGCATTCCCCAAGTACACTATCCAATATAAATACGATACCAAGTCCAGTGGAGGTTTCTCCCATCCACTTTCCAAGAACGGAATAACCATTCCGGGAAGAAAAGGGTATTTTCTGACATTCGGGGAAGAGGCTGAAATAGCCATTCAGCGCCCCCTTTTGTGTAATAGACTCCTAATCAATCATTTGGCATTTAAAGAATTCAATGAACCAAATAGTCATAACTTTAAAAAATAAAGAATGAAATTATTCAATAAAAATGTGAAAAATGATAAATAGGTAAGGGTATAATTTTGATAATCATCTTTAAAATAATTTACCTTTTAAAATTTTAAAATTTACATGTGTAATAATAAATGATAGAATTTTTCAATGAAAAATGTTAAATTTTTAATATTTTATTTTATTTTATTAACATTATTGTTTAAATAATTTACCTTTAAAATTTTAAAACATACATCTATCTAATTATATTTTATACTTGATTTTTAAAAAAAATATCAAATAAATTTTATACCTTAAAATTAACTATTTTCAGGTTAATATGAAGTAAAAAATGGGAAGCTCAAACTCCCACTCCCTTCCCTCTGTCCTCCTGATAAAAAACACAAAACATTAAAAAACTGTAAGAATATGAGGAGCTCCTACCAACGACGACAAACGAACACAAGTATTTCCTTTATCAAAACCATCAAATCTGCATTGGAGTTGAAGTTGAGAATCTATGATCAAAGCCTCCAACTTTCTTCACTCATTTGGAGGAATTTATGATAATCGGTTAACTTTTTTTTCGTTTAGAGTTTAAGTCCGGAATTAATGATAATCACCCTTATGAATATCTCCTAAAGCCTCTAACTTTTTTCACTCCTGAAGAAGGTAGATTAGAGAACCTAAAAAGGCAATGAAGGCTCGGAAAAGTCCAAAGTGGGAACAGAGGAAGTGGCGTAATCAAGACGCTTCCAACAAGAAATTAAAGTAGGCATGAATACAGGCATGATTTTCACTACATTTATTATTAAGTCGTAAAAAAGTAAAATGAAGCCAAATTGCTCCCCAACTTCATTTATTATTTATTTTCCTTTTAAAGTCGAAATATTAATAATACTATAGGCATAGGATAACTGACAAGTGACAACCTCAGAACACACTCCACTCCAGAGTCCAGAGTCCAGACAAACTAAACTCAGCCATGAACTCAAACTAATAAAAACACTCATCACTTCATCAATAACCCAACCCTCAACAAGCCCATATCCATGGCTACGTTTTCTCCTCCTCCTCCTCTACCTACATCTTTCTCTGTCAGACCACACTTAATCCACACTTCAACTCTTTCTCTCCCTTTCAAGAGACCCTTTCTTCTACTATCCACTATTCCCAAGTCTTTACCAGACAATGGAGCTGGGGTTTCAGCTTCTGTTGCTGCTATCGAAGACCCAGCATCCAACCAGATTGAAAACGCCGTGGAGGCCTCTGCTGGGTCTAACGGAGCGGCTATGACCACCTCGGCTGCAAATGCTGAGGTTTTGAGCAAGTTTGAGGACCCTAGGTGGATTGTAGGCACTTGGGACTTGCAACAGTTTGCAAAAGATGGAACCACTGACTGGGATGCTGTTATTGATGCTGGTAACACTTTTTAGACTTACATTGGTGATTCTCTGCTATATTTGGCACTATAGTCCAATAATATTCCCTATTTAGTGATTCCTCTTGTTTGTTACTTGAACCCTTTTCTCAGAGGTCAGGAGAAGAAAATGGCTCCAGGATAATCCAGAAACCACCAGTAATGAAGACCCTGTAGTGTTTGATACATCCATCATTCCTTGGTGGGCATGGATGAAGCGATTCCATCTACCTGAAGCTGAATTGCTCAATGGTTTGTGAAAAAATCTATATCCTTCTCGTCCTGATATCGTGTGAAGACCTATAATGTTTTAACCATAGTTTATGGTTTTGAGTTTTGTGCAGGCCGGGCAGCAATGATTGGGTTCTTCATGGCTTACCTTGTGGATAGCTTGACTGGAGTAGGTCTGGTTGACCAAATGGGCAACTTCTTTTCCAAAACTCTGTTGTTTGTAGCAGTTGTGGGAGTGCTTTTAATCAGGAAGAATGAGGATTTAGATAACATCAAGAAACTGATTGAAGAGACAACCTTTTATGACAAGCAATGGCAAGCGACATGGCAGGATGACAACAATGGTTCCGATAGTAACTAGTTCAATTGGAATTCTTTGTCTTTTTAACAAGCCTGTAGTTGTAGTTTTCTCCTATTTGTGAGTAAGCAAGGATCGGAATTTGAATAGGTTATTAAGTTGTAATCTTGAACTGTTATGAGCATTATTTCAAGTATCAATGCAATGCTTAATATATGAAGATTCCAGTTGATGTTTTTAACATGTGAATGACATGGTATTAGACCCTTTGCTTCATTTATTTTCCCAACTCTTGGCCAAGACTCTTTAATTTGTGTAGGAGGCTCAATATGAGGTTAAAAGTCACTAACACTCCACTGAAACAAGGTACAAAATAAAGCCTGCAGGTATTTACAAAAGCAATATATTACAGTGAACAGAAGGATTGGTTTTCATGCTTCCCAACCCCTCAAAACTGTAGCACGAGCGACCTTGTTGACTCCTAGGGCGAAGGCTCCCATTCTGAGGTTGCAGTTATGAGTATGGCACATTGCTTTGATGTCACTGAAAGCTCTCTTCATGTACCTCTTAAGCTCATAGTTGACCTTTTCTTCTTCCCACATAAATCCTTGAATGTTCTATACGAACATACACGGTCAAGTTATTGTAAATGTGGACACTCTAATGCATAATGAACTTATGTTATAAACTAGATATACTCCAACACAAAAAGGATGTTATCAATGCACAACTAATCATTATGCTTTAAGAGCAGTGTGGGAAAGTGAATAGTTGGTACTACCTGAACCCATTCAAAGTAACTGACAGTCACACCACCAGAATTTGCATATATGTCTGGGAGTATAATCACTCCTTTCCTGGATAAAATCTGCATGAAACAGAGATTTCATTATGTGACCATGTTTGAAACAGAAAATTCCTTGATGAAATACTTAGTTGAAGGCACAGTTGCCATATTACTTCATCTGCTTCTGGATCAGTAGGATGATTTGCAGCTTCTATGATGAACTTTGCCTTAACATCAGCGGCATTTTCCCTTTGAAAGAAATTGAAATAAATTCACTTTTGATTCTTGAAAGGAAAAAAGGAAGGAATTGATGAACGGTAAGCTTTGTTTGTAAGAAGTGCAGCGTATGTACTTGTTAAGAACTCCACCTAATGCACAGGGGATCAGAACATCACACTCATGAACAAGCACGTCATTTAGATCCATGGCATCTCCGCCTTCAAAATCCTTCAAACTATAAGCTTTCTCTTTGTGTTTCAGTAAAGCTGGGATATCGATTCCGTTTGGGTTTTTTACTGCACCAGTTATGTCACTAACTGCAACAACCTTCCCACCTTTTTGATGAATAAATGAAGCTGCCCAAGATCCCACATTACCAAATCCCTAAAAGATAGTAATTCAAGTTATTAAACCAAACACTATATGCAAAGAAGCATATTAAAGAGGAAGAATCCTGGAAGTACCTGGATAGCAAACTTCATATTAGCAATAGACATTCCATATTCATCCAGAAGAAACTCAGTTGCAAAAACAACTCCCAGTCCAGTTGCAGCTTCTCTTCCTAGTGAACCCCCAAGCTCCTACAATGCCAAACCAATATACAAGAGCTAAAAAAACTATTCCTACTCTATCAAACACGCCCCTAATAAAGGTGAGAATCTCTCACGGAGAAACTTACAATCGGTTTTCCAGTAACAACAGCAGGTGAATAACCATGAAATTTTGAATATTCATCAAGAATCCATGCCATTGTCTGCCCAACATAAGAGTACAGTTAAGTAACATTAACAACTAATAAGCAGCTCAGTGGGCAAGAAATAGGCTGTACCTGTGAATTAGTTCCCATGTCAGGTGCAGGAACATCTCTATGAATTCCAATAAGATCATGGATCTTCTGGGTGAAAACGCGCGTAACTCGTTCTAGTTCGCTTACAGTTAACTCTCTAGGATTGCAACCAATTCCACCCTTCGCTCCACCATATGGAAGATTTGCTACAGCTGTCTTCCAAGTCATTAACTGAGCAAGTGCGTTCACCTCATCAGGATCAACCTAGAGCAACAAAAACATGTCCATACACAGTACAGATTGGAAATTTTGGAGTAAAACATACATAATCTCCATAAGCTGTTATGAAAGACAGGAATATTTTACCATTTATAATTATCATCACTAATCTCGCTTTCAATCTGATAAGTCCACCTTAAATCATTCAAAAAGCTGCAGAAACTTGTCTGTACATCTAATTCTTTTTTGTCTAATGAATCAAATCCTAAACTATTATATTTGCAACCAAGGCCATGGATCAAAGGATTAAATCCATGAATATGAGAGGCAAACCTCAGGGTGGTAACGAATTCCGCCTTTCATAGGTCCACGAGCATTGTCATGTTGGATTCTAAACCCAATATAAGAGACAAAAGAACCATCATCTCTTGGAACTGTGCATTCAACCTGAAAAATATACAGTTAAAAAATTTTCCGTATAAATATGGAAATAAAAGAAAACTAGAACCAACTAATATTTGAGTGCACATAAAAATTTACTTTGATTTCTCTGAAGGGTATCAAAAGGCTTTTATGAAGCTTAGAGTCCAACCCAAGTATCCTTGCTGCGAGTTGAAAGTTACGGTTAGTTGCAGCAAGAGCATTCATGGTTGCCTAAAGCTAATAATTTTCGACAGTGAAAAACCCAGAAGCTGAAACACACAGCAAGAACAATGAAAAGAGTGCTAATTAAGATGGTCTATAGTTAATGCAAAGGGAGAGCTGTGCAGTTGGGTAAGCAATGAGATTATATATATAAACATATATGTTTTATTATTGCATTTATTTGAGACGGTGCAATCCACACTTTATAAATGGAAACAGGAAACCCACACATGGCAGAGGGTGCTTGGAGCATTCTCCCTGTATTTATCCTCTACTGTAACTGTTGGACCTCGTTCGGAAAAAAAAGGTTTCGATTTTCAACTCTTTTTTCTTTTAATTTCTTTACATTTTTATTTTGAATATATATTCATTTATAATTTAATAACTAAATTTATACAAATATAAAATACTCATTTAACTGATTAAAATATATTGTTAAAAGAACTTATTAATATATAAATAAAATATATCAAAATTTTAAATATCGTTAAAAAATATAAATAATTTATTTTTATACAATAATTACACTTATCCATAACTTCAAACAAAAAAACTAAGCTTATAATGCTCAATGAACATATAAATTATTCACTAAACATATTATTTATTTTTACTCCTCAATTTAGTGTTGTTTACTATATTATTAATCTCATTACCGATGTTTGATATTTTACCACATCCAATGAGTTTAGACTTATATAAATGTTGACTGAAAATTACACCTATAAGTATATATATTATTATAAGTAATATAAAATATTGATCCTACAAAAAGTTAAAAATACGTAACGCAAATTGAAGCAAATAAACCATCAATAGTAAAAGTTTAGGATTACAATTTCATCTAATACATTAGTTAATTAATCTATCTCCACCCGGTTGACCCTAATAGAGTTGATTACTAATCTAGGGAGCTAAACTTCCTTCTCTTATGAGCAATCAAAGAACTAAATTAATCCAACTATTGAATTATATTCCTATGCCAATAATATAGACCAAATTGGTTAAGAATTACCTCAATTATGGCTACCCAGTGTAATTAAATATATTCCTATCCTAATTAAAAATCATGCATTGACCCATTCTATACCTAAAACGAAAAATATTCTTCCAATTTTTTAGGTTTGTCAAATTAATAGTTGACCAAACTATTATCGAAGAAGAGCAAAAATAAATAAATAATCTAAATTTTATTAACAATAAAAAGAGATGAAATAGATAACAATCAATTAACTAAGTATGAAGTCTATTGTAACATTAGAAAAGAAATTAATTCATGGAGAATTTGAGAAACATCTTAAAATTAAAATGAAAATTGATGGAGAAACTCCGTGTTCTCGTTGGAATCCGTCGATTATTAATGTGTGAAAGCTTGAAGGTTCCTCTTTTTTCTTCTCTCTCCCCTTTTTTTTTTCTTTTTCCCTTTTTTTAAAACCCCTAAAAATTGTAACATTTAAAAAACTATCAAGTAACAGAAAATATTTCCGTTGGAGCAAAAAGTCATTTGTTTGCTTTCCTTTGGGCAAAGAAATTTTTCATTGGCACGAAGATTTACTTATGTCAACATATTCTTTTTTATGTTTTGTCGAACCTAAATTAAATAAAAGCACATTGAAAATTAATCCGATTTAAAACTATAAATATATAATTAACTTAAAACATTGATAAAATAAGATACCTATATTTAACAAAATTAACTTATAAAAATAACTACAAATCTTAAAATCCTACTAAAATAACGAACAAATAACTTTGATATTGAAATTATCAACCAGCAAGTAGCAAATGACTACTCAAATTTTTTTGGTGAAAAAAATACAACTCCAAAATTAATCTAAGAGAACACTTATTTCATGATCCTTGTCAATCAACCGCAGGCCGATATCCCTGTCACGTCTGAGCTTGACAATTCTGTCAACAACTCTATTCTCTTCTCTGGGTATAAACTGAAGGTACCAATGACTTAGTGACTTTAGAAGCAAATTAACTCTCAAAATAAGAGCCGAATAAGAGCCTCCATGTATTCCTTCTTGAATGAGATTAACAGCTTCAAGACTGTCCGTTCTAATGCATACTTTTCGAAAGCCACGTTCAAGGGCAATCTGCAACCCATCAAGGATGCCCCATAATTCTGCATTGATAACCTCACAACTACCCAAATACCTTGAGAATCCGACAATTAAATTTTCTTCATGATCGCGTAAAAGTCCTCCAGCAGCAGCATACATTTCGTTCCTACGAACTGAACCATCCGTATTTAAGAAGACCCAACCATCCTTAGTAAAAGAAACGGAGCTCGATCTTGGCGTTCTAATGCCTCTTGCAGTAGACACCGAACCATATTGTTTCGCCCAACAAAGGGAGGTTTTAATAACTTCATTGGTGCTCCAAATGAGATCCTGAAAAATGCGTAGATTCCGATTCTTCCATATGCGCCAAATGATAATTCCGAACAGACAAGCCCAATTAATTCCATCACCATGGTTAACTTCATGCTTATTCTGTAGATTAAGCTCCAGCCATTCGTGAAGAGGCCCCGCAAAAAAAGAAAATTGTTTACCTGTAGAGATAAGTTGCATCCAAATCTCCTTCGCCCTTATGCAATCCCTAAGCACATGAATGACACTTTCGCAAGTATGACCGCAAGCCCCACAAGTAATATCAGATCCCAAACCTCTCCTAACTCTTTCCACATTAGTAAGTAAGCGCTGCTTGATGACAAGCCATAAAAACATTTTAACCCTTTGCGGACCCTAAAATTTCCACAATAAGTTCCATATATCATCCTTAGCATTCCAAGAATCCTCCCAGAGTTTCTTATAAGCGCTCTTAATAGAGAAGGATCCCAAAGAACTCCCTCCCCAAATTATTCTATCCATGCCAGAATTTGATTGAGGTGGCAGAATTCCAACAATTAGCTGAATGATCTCCTCAGGTAACCAGAGGCGGAAGAATTTTAAGTTCCAGTCCCCATTTTCTGTGACCATATCCTTGAGTGCACAATCCATATCTAAGCTAGAACTACATACTAGCTTTTTGTGTAATGGTTCTACATTAGGAACCCAAGAATCCTTCCAACACCTAATGTTATGACTACTCAAATTTGATATAAAGTACGTCCTCACAAAAATTAACCCATAACTTAATAATTAAATTATGTCATTTTTCACTTTTTTGCAAGTTGACACTTTCATTAATTCAAACAATAATCTTAAAATCTTTTACTAATAATTAAAAGAGCACTTTAGATATCATCAAAAATAATTTTCAATATCAAAATAATATATATATATATAGTTTTTAAGTTTTTTTTTTCTAAAGTTAGAACAATTTAATGAATGAAGATATCAGCTTGAGAAAAGCAAGTAGCTTAAATATTACTTATGATCAAAGAAAATATATAAATAGCCCAATAGAAAAAAGATTTAAATATCATCTTATGATATTTCAAAAAAAAATACTAATTTATGGATTAAACTTTTAAAACACCACCAAATGCCGTTAATTAGTATTTAAAAGCGAAAATTAGAAGACGACAACAATAAAATTTAAAAACCCTACAACGGTTGTAGTAAATAACAATCATTGTAAAATTGCAATCAATGTTATTCTATTAATTGAATATTTATTAACACTTCAGCACACATTAAAACATATAATATTCATTGACTTTGAACTGAGATTGTACTAGGTGTTCCAAAGAAATGTCTAATAAATAAATAATTTATGAAATATAATGACTAATCAGGTACATTTATATAGTTGAAAAAAAAAAAGGTACAATTATAGAAGTACCATTTATTTAAGAATGAGAGGTCCCAAGGGCATAATTCCCAAAAGTAGTACATTATCAAATTACAAATCAGATACAACAAATTAATTTACAACTTGCCAAATGATAGAAACTGAAGATATTGGGGTACAGTATGATTCATTTAAATGGAAAGGATAGAGATGTCCAAGGCTGCTGATTTCGAGTATAAAATGACAAGTAGAGTTTGAAAATTACTTGTAACGTATCACAATCGTTGCTGTCGAGTATACTCCCATAGAGCAATGGCTCCACTCACATGTACATTAAGTGATCGAACAACTCCCAGCTGAGGTATCTCGATGCAAGCATCCAAAACATGGATTATATCCACTGGTATACCCTCTTTTTCACGCCCCAGAACCAACACCTACCAAAACAATAGAACACAGACATCAATTCCCTCACTGCATCGATTCAAGTCGGTAGTTAATTTTTTTAGAGAACCACCTTCTGCTGATAATGGAAACTGAAAATGCTAAAATTAAAAGCCCAACAGAATTGATGAAATAACACCTGGGCTTATTGTAAAAAAGCTAGCAACAAGGCCGAGTAATTACTTGATAGCAAAATGCCAAATAGACTTGTCAAAGGATCACTTACAGTCTTTTTCGGAAAGATATACTGATCAAGAGGTACACTGTTTGCAGTTTGCTCTAGTCCCAAGATTGAAAAACCTTCCCGCTTCTTTTTCTCCAAGAATTGTTTCACACTATTTACAGGGACCTCTATAATAGGAACCCATTTCTCTGCTGTCACACTGCAGAGCACAGTTTATGTGAGTGGATTATATGTCAATTTTTGTTTGCTATTTAGTTTAGCACTCAGATAAAACAATCACAGTGTCCATATTTATTTTTCGTTGAGTTTTAATGCCTATTATATGTTTGTTCTTAATTTAGCATATCATCTTCAGTTAAGTCTCAACCAAACAGAAGGCAGGTCATAACTCCAGTTACAGAACAACACAATCATTCACCTAATGTGAAGGGGCGTTCATTCTTCATATGATAAATGCCAAACAAATAAGGGTGATACAGAGAGTTATAGCACAAATGAAAACTATCATCAGAACCTGATGAGTTGAAACTGTTTGTCCTGTATTATTTTTGCATCTGCAACAGCTAACCCCTGTGTTTTAAAAACCTGAAAGGAACAAGACTTAGGAGTGTTTGTGTGAACAGTAGACATGCTAAATAAATTGCAATACTAACTTCAAAATAATAAATGATAAATAAGAATCAAGGTACTAAGAAAAAAGAAATACAACTTAATAACCAGCATACCTCACAGGTACGTGCCAATCCAGCAAGGTTGGGTATGCGATCAATCAATGATGCTACTAGGATAATATGCTGCCGATTTCCTCTTATCCTCTCCATGGCCAAGCTTCTAGACTTCCACAACTGATCAAGAAGATCATCTTCCTTTTCCATTTCTGTTTTGCACATTATTAGTGACGCAATACAACAATTAAAAACTTTGGGGTATCATAAGAAGAGAGAGATAGTAGGGTCAAAACATGAATGTCACCAGCTCTATTGCCTAAAAATGCAATTGACAGTATTTCAAAATCCAAGCCTAGAACATGCAATTTCACAAATACGGTGTAAACTGTCGAGAGCTTTAACCTTCAAATTATTTACTTCTCAAACAAATACATACCAAGAAGTTGCTTGTACACTTCTCCCTTGCACAATAAGGAACTGGAACCCAAGTCTGGCTTCTCATGTTTACAGAAAGTAATCTTTTTCTGGAAGTCCAAATGAGCATCTTTAGGCAACTCCAATTTCTCTTCACAAGCGCTAGATACTTCTTCAGTCGATCCAGGACCTGCAGCCATATTTAGACTCTCATTCTTGATTGTGACAATATCCTTCGCCATTGAACATCTCAGATCTTCCCTCACATCCTGAAGTAACAGAAAATTAGATATGAAGAACGCATCACAAAAACATATAAAGCATACAACTGCTTACATTCAGAAAGTTGATCACTTGTTCCATGAGAGATGTTGGAACACATTCAAACCCGATTTCCTGCAATTTTTACCACAGAGCGAAAATGGGAGTTAATGAAGAAGAACAAAAGCATTTCCAGAAACATGAATATAGGTTACGACAAAATGAAACACCATGTTAATATTTTGATCACACAGTTCAAAGTCAATATGCAATAAGTAAATTTGCAACCCTGATCTTTCAATAACAATGCAATTTCAGGAAGCAAAAGACTGTCAGCAGGTAAGTTAATTACAAAACCACAGTACTAAGTGAATCCTCACCAAAGAAAGAAAAATTGTCCACCAATAGTATTTATCCAGTGATGATTTCTCCACAATCATAATTAGTTTGCCAGAGAATTTATGCAGGAGAATTTATTCATGTAGAAAAAATTTTGTGAAAGTCATAACTCGAATTTAGAAACTAACACTTAGCTCCCTAAACTTTCAAAACTAAGCCAAAAGCATTTATGAAATATCATACCTCTACCCGACTAACAAAAATTCCAGCAGGAGTAACAGAGGTTTTGGGACTATAAGCATCCAGATAGCCTTCCATTGAAGCTCGCAAGCTGAGAGGCAATCAAATATAACATTTCAAGGTCCAAATACATAACTCATCAGCAGCATGTAATGCAGACACCTAAAGTATTGCACGGCCATCTTATTCATCTAGTATTGCTTGTGTAACTAGACTTTATTGGAGAGAACTATCTCTTGTCTCTACTTCAACTCCCACTGATGAATCTTATTCAATATTGGACATATGAAAACTATGCCTTTTCAAGTTAACCATTTGAATCCCAGTATAGTCACTTTTATTTTTTTATTTTTTATTAGATTTGTGGAATACCCCCTTTTAACTCTATTCTTTCTCTTATCTTACTCTTTTCTAATTTTCTTTGCATAATATATCTCCATAACAGTTGAAATGCTTGGAAACATGAATTTTCTATGCCAAACTGTCAATCTATTTACCCTTGTAACATGGGCAGCGAAATGGCAAATTACAAACTTAACAAAATATGCATTAACATTGCAAAGGAAATTTAGTTGACAACCTAAAACACAGTTCTTAGAATCGCAAAGTAGCCAATCATATGATACTAGAAAATGTAGATAAATTACCATACCGCATGCAATCAGAATTCTTTGCCAGGTATAATTTCAAATCCTCAAAGCACCTTTTTTCCAAAGGTATGAATTCAGAACTTGTAGAATCCAGTGATGGAAAAAATTTGCAAAGTACTTGGTGTAATAAAACCTGCAAAAAAATGTCAGAAAGAAAATTGCATTGACAAAGTAAAGACAACAAAAATTTTGAACATGACATTCGCCAACTTGAGAGGAACTGACCTGAGTAAAGCCACGTAAGCTATGATGATGTGAGGTTAGTAACGGAAGTATGGGAGGAAGTAGTTCATCCAAATGCCTGAGTTGAATGTCCTTAGAAGCATGGAGGATCACATTAGCTGCTATGAAGACATAGGAAGAAAGTGCCTGCATTTGACGCATACACCACAAAAATCCAGAATGTGAATAAGTGAAAGAGAGAGTTAATATCCCCCCCCCCCCTTCCTTGTAGTGAGTAACTACATCTAACTAGACTAAGAAATTGGTTAGAGGTGTGCATGTGTCGGTGTCTATATGTTTGTGAGGTACAGGCTTTCCTTTCCATATATATAGTATGGTATGCAGATGCTATGTCATGTGAATGGTGAATTTTATAAGATTCTCAAAAAGAATAACTAAATTAACATAGGATGAAGAATGCTGCAACTTGTAACAACGACAACTTATAAATCGAAAATCTATAATAAAAAAATTAACCAGAGGAAGCACAGATATCCTTATTTGGTTATTTTACCTGTGGTCTCATGTCATAATCTCGTAATAGGGGAACCAATTGCTCTGCAACCTGTGATATGATTATAACAATCAATAAAATCAGCTGAATGACTACACTACACCTATCAAGTTATAGAAGCTTCAAACATGATTTCAGAAAATGTGGCTGGTCCTTCTAGATTGCAGTAGCATCATTCAAGCTTTTAGCAAATGATGCCACGCATAAGCGAACTTCTAAAGAGGCCTTTTTTTTTTTTGGTGTCTGGACTCTGGACAGGGCTCCTTTCACTCACTTGAAATTCATATTTGACAATTCAGGCATGTAGACTGTTGGAATATGTGTGTTTCTGCACACATCTCATGCATGAATGTTAAGCTTTATTTAGTAAATAAATTTAAGATGGTGCATTACCAAAGAGGGAAACTTCATGTAAATATTAATTGCAAATGTTTCCAAATACTGGCGAACAGAAGGTAAGTTGTTTCTCTGCATAAGAGGCATGACCAGAAATTAGTGGAGATATGTTACACAATCCAAAGTCAAAATAATTAATTAAAGACCATTCAGTATTATCAGTTTCTTCTAACTAGCAATGGCAGCCAATGAATTAATCTACAAAGTGCACCATACAGCAAGTACATTTACCAAGGGTATGCAACAAAATAAGAAAATTAGTGTGTTAACACTGCCTGATTCATGGAACCACCTAACAATAACCTCTGCCAACACCAAATAGAAGCATTCAGTGTTTTGGAAGTATAAAGTAAACTAAACATTACATACATGAACACAGAGCAGGCATTCAGGAAAAGGAAAAATATTTGAGATAGGCTTTCATGAAATTTCTATCAAAACCAAAAAATTACTTTAAGCGAACTATAATAAGTTAAGAAAGAACTATCAAATTTTCGAAAAGAAGCAACAGTTACTTACATAGAGAGCTATTTGCAAGCACTGTGTGACTTCTCCAACTATATCATCATCAACAAATTGTGACAAAACACATATCATTTGCCAAGCACGTATTTTTCGCCTATGGATCTGTTGAAATATGATAGGACAGATAATAAGCATTCTGACCAATCTGAAACATAGAATTAGAAACCTGAAGAGAATGAAGAGAAAAGTATCAGCTACCGCGCTATACTTCTTATACAACTCTTTTGCAAGCTCCTTATCATTTAGCTGCATAAAAAATGAATGCCATGAGAACTAGAATCCAAACATTTTCTGAGGAGAATTTTCTCCTATAAATAAATGCAGAAAAGTAGAATGTACTTTCTTTCTAAGTAAGTTTGGATAGAAATGGTTAGCAAAGGCAGCCACGTAACAAACAAGGTGGACAAGCTGCGCAAGCTAAACAGTGAGATAACATGATTATTGGAAAAATAACATGATTTCTTTGTGATAGGGATCTAAATGCATACACTACACACCTCTCTTGAGAACAATCTTACCAAATACCTATTAGTCACAAGCATATGCGAGCATTAATTGTAAAACATGACCTATTTCTTCCTTTGCCAATTTGTTTCACAATGTCAACAAACTCGATTTACTTCCACGAGAACGCGATCAATTTTGTAATAAGAGGTTACAGACTTGTTGTGTTAATTGCATTAGTAAACAAAGTAACTTATTAGATATAGCATTCTCATTGACAATGTGGAATAACAATCAATTAATGTTGTAAAAAAGAACAATACCACAGTATCCAAAAGCTCAAGCAGAAACAATTTTCCTGATTCAAGGCCTGACTGGGATGCTTTGTCTCCGGTAGATGATCCCGATCTATTGGTCAAGTCAGCCAGCTTGTAGAAGAGATTAGCAACACACACACGTGCATACAACTCTGTGTTTATAAATGCCTGAAAAGAGAAGAATATGATATAATGAGTAATTCCAGCAAAGCAATTTATTTATGAATTTTAATGCAATGGAAATTCAGAAAATCACCATTAAGAAAAAATACTATATTGTCAATAAACCTCCAAGAATCTAGACAAAAGTTCCTCCAAGATGATCACAGATTTAGAGAACCTATGAATAATTTCAGAACATGGTCTCTAGATTTTACAAAACCAAATGTGTATCTTTTAATAGAAACTTATTTAGAGACCCTAATATATAAGATACTAAATGATGACATGCCAGAACAAGAAGTTATTTTTGGGATAAAAGACGATATTAAAATTCTTATACCCCAAAATTTGTAGAATTATATACACATAATAAAACAATAAATTGATAGATTGAAGAGCTTACCTCGGTCAACTCAGAATCTTGGATTTTAGTCAATAATGTAACTTCAGTTCTTGCATCATCGTTTTCAGATAACTCGGCTTCAAAATCCTCATCAAAAGCAACTGGAGGAGAAATTTCAGAATCGAAAGTTATTTTAGTATATAAGGTTAACATGAATATGACCCAAAAAGTGGAAAAGAATGAGACAACACCAGAGCCATAGAGTGTTAGCAGCTTCAGTTCTTTTATGTAGTATTTTATGGTTGTTGGATTTGATAGCAAGAGCCCTGTCAAATGTAAAGCTGCAAGACGGATAGTTCGGGGACTTTTTGTGCCCTCCTCCAGAAGCTTTTCAACAAACTGTATCATTGACATGGAGCAACAAATGAGATAGTCCTATAGAACTACCACATACAAAAACAACACACATGCACAATAAGCATGCCCTTACACTAACAGCACCACCAATAAATTCATGCAACAACACATATGCACAATAAATACACCCTTACACTAACACCAACACCAATAAATTCATGCATATACAGAAGAGAAGAACCACACACCCATTTCAGGGGCCCAGGTTCATTATCAGCATCATGCATGTCCCCATCACTAAACAAGGATGGATGCAAGACAGAAGATAACAGTGCAGCAATATGTGCAACCCTCCGCTTGTTGCAGCTAGAATGCAATATCCAAGAAGAATGAACCAAACGCCAAATCATCTGCATCAATTATGAGAAAATATGTGAATACAGCTTCATCCAAGCAAACAAATATACTACAAGACTAGATGGTAAATTAAAATTGATAAAGTTGAATTAATTCCTCCACACCTATATAAATTTGTAATTGGTCTTTTTCCTCAGAGCATTACACTAATACATTTATAAATAAAATACAAAAAAAAATGGCAATATCATAACGCAGTTTACAAAGGCAATATTATAGAAAAGATCAGCGAGATTTTAATAGAAAGACACAAGATAAAAGACAACACAGGAGTTACCTTCAGCAATTAAGGGAAAATAAAAGTAAAGATTGATAACATCTATATATTAGCATTGAATTATGTGCATGAGGTAATTCTATATACTAAGTTACTGAAAGAAAACTCCAGTATTCAAAAGGTGTATCCCCCAACACAAAATCACTCCTTAAACAAATGACAATGAAAAATAACACTGTCAGGAAAGGGAACTGATGGAAAGAATACAGATGAATGCCATTCATTAAGACACAGCATGTCTAATCTGCTTGTCATTTTGACACACATATTACTAAAACAATGAACTGCCCCTCAAAATGTCAAATTGATTCTGCAGCCACCATTGCTGATGAAAGAAATATTTTAGTGTCTATAAAATCCAAGGCAGGAGAATTCAGTCTAGAATTGTAACATTATCCCCTATCATCATTCAAAGACAATACAAAACCCTGCATCCTTGGCTCCTAGAAAAGATCTCAGTGCTGAATAGTGTAACCAGGGGGGGTTCAACCAAGCTGAATCGATGCTGTGCAAGTAAATAGCTTTCAATGCATAATTAGTGCAGAAATGATGACCAAATATTGAAATCTCAAACTTGAAATTCCAAAACAGTGAGGGAATAGCAGCTCCCTGATCAATTGCAACCCTTGCATCACACATAAACCATACTGAGCAGGGAGCTGTCAAAATGCATAGACAAAAGATCATATATGCATAAGCTTAAAATGAGAAAATTTATGTGAACCTGAGAATCTACACCAGTGAATCTGGAAACAACCAAAGACAACCTTCGTGAAGCAAATAGCTCCAAGGCCAATCTGATGGACCTCAACATGGGTAAAACAGAACCCTCCCCAGCATTCTCAAGGCTGCAAGGTTATTCAGGAAGAAATCAAATAGTATTAGGATCACCTTGTCGGCATAAAATCAAGAGGGAAAGAAATATGTGAACAGAATTAGACAAGAACAAATAAGTACTGCTAAATGACTCACCTTGAGATTGAACAACAATTTGAAACATTCCATTCGTATAACATGTAAATAAATGAAGCAATATATGTTGAAATACGTGTTGTGCAAATTAGTGTTTACATAGAAGCATATTTTACTTACGACAAAATACGCTGGAGAAATATATGAGTTAATATGGGCATAGGCATCTCAAAAAGCCAGAGAAAAGAGATGCAAATTTAAATACTGCATGAGTAAGAAACCTTCTTCCAGTAAATAATAAAAGAATTAAGCTCAGCAATTTTTTTTACCTCTCAACAGTATCAGTAAAAATGTTTATGAGAGCAGCATCAGAGAAAAAAAAGCTACCATCCTCTTGCTGAAGCTTACTCCCAAAACTATAATAAGCAATTGAGAGTAGAGATTCCAAGATAACCCACTGAATCAATCACGAAAATCAGTTAGTATTTTGATTTATGAATTTTTTACTGTTAAAGATGAACTTGAATATGTATTAATTAAAAGCTGAAAAAGAAAAGCAAAATTTAAGACAAGTTTCACATCTCAAGAACCTATATACAAGTTCCATACAAAAAGAAGAAAAAATGTACTCTCAAAACCTTAACATTATGTACTTTGGGGAACTTTAGAAAATAAAATTTACCAAAATTGTTCTTTGCTAAACTCATTTTCCAAAAAATACTTTAATTAAAAAGCTTTATCCTCTATAAAGATTTAAATAAATATAGAATACCTCAATACAGACAAATATAATTTCAAACAAGAATCCTAAAATAACTGGAAAGAAAACACTTGTAATCATGATTTTATATAGTAACAAAAGTAAATCTTAAATGCTACATTATACATAAGCAAGGATATTTAAACATGGAAAACTTCAAAATTCATCCGAAATAAGACATATTAATGATCGGATCACATTAGAATTCAAAACCTCATACCAGTACAGTTTGAACTGTTCATTAAGCTATGAAAAATAACTGTATTAACAACCAAACATTTTTAATTAGTTTTAGCAAATTCTTCAATATTTTTTAAGGTCAAGGCAAATTAGAAGGGAAAAGAGCACAAATCTTAAAAATACTGATACAAAGCCAAAAAATTTAGGTTACTATCTATGTGTGTAAGGCAAAATTAGAAGGAAAACATAATAAGAATTTTAAATATATATATTGTACATACACAATTTTTTTTTTCCTTTTTGAAGGAAAGATACACAAAAGTTTCAAGTTAACATCTGTCATCCAATTTTAGGAGAGCATCAGAATCAACAGTATAACTCTGAATGAGTTCAGGCACCAAAACTAAACGAAAAAAGATGAAGGAAGACTAACGTTAGACCTAACAAATAAGAAATGGCCAAAAACAGCCTAACAAATAAGCATTACCTTCCAATTAAGCAAAACTGCCCGCCTAGTGCGCGCCATAATCCCAACAGCAAGAAGATTATTGATATTCTGAAGAAAAGAAAGAACCAAGGTATCTAACCAAGGTTCACCTTCTATTGCAGGTTGTAACGACTTGCTATTTTCCATAAAAAGGACCAAACTTTGAGGAGCCAATACAGAGACAAGTGCTTTCAACGCAGGAGCTAACGCTTCATATGCAGCAATATGTACTTCAGCTTCACTCTGGTTTTAGGCAATCATATTGGTCACACAAATGTTTAAAGAAAGGTCATATTTTGCAACAAGATGCCCAAAAACTCACCTCAGAGTTGCAAGTTGGAGATTTGATAGTATTACAGAAGAATTTCCACACAGCAGTGAAGGCAGAATTTAACAGAATACCAGTTCTGTGTTGTGCACACCAGGCATAGATATATGCAACAGCTTTAACGGAGATTGTCTGTTCATTTATATATATATATATATATGAAATTTAGACATGTTATGCCTTCACTTTAAAAGAAATAGGAACAAATAGTAACCATAAAAGAAAATATTTATAGATAAGAAATGCAGAGAGAGAGAGCAATTAATGAGCACCAAAGGCAATCGTTTCAAATTATCTTCTTTGCAGTGGATGAAGGTGAGGTATATTGAAGTTCTTGAACATAAGCTACAGTTCTAAAGAAGAAATCAATTAATGAAATGAATAAATAATATAATGGGACGTACAGCTTGCAACACAGCAGTTGTCAAGGAAATTGATAATCTTCGTTGACTAGGACCACCAAGTTTTCCTCTCACAGAACTAGGGAGAACCTTGTCCTCTATATCAGAACCAGATGAGAATATGGAACAAGACAAGTTGCAAAAGGATACAAGTTCCTCCTGCATGCAAACAGAACATCTATGTAGAGCTCTCTCAATAACAGGTTATAAGCAATGCTCATTATTTGACAAAATGATTTAGGAATGCCCGTTGTTTAGTAAAACAATTTAGGAACGCATAACTACCAGTATAAGAAGTAAAGAATCAGTGAACATATTGTAAATGTTTGAAGCTTCTGCGTCACTTGATTGCTCCTCTGTCTCTAGTCGCTGAATTTCAAATTTGGTTTGAACTTTGGCCCCATGTTTTCTTCTCTGCATTACCTGGATCTCTTGAATTAAGCCCAATATAAGGGTGAGAAACTTCACAGGTACCCACTCTGAATGGTTATTTTGTTTACAGATATTTGTTCCATGTTGTTGTATAAACTGCACAATCAAATATAAAAAGAGAAAGAATTTCAGACTCCTATTGTGCAAAACTATCAGATGATATTTGAAAAGGAATGCCAGAATCAACAGATACAATGCAAACAATTCTTCATGCAGTCATCTTGCAGAACATTTTCAAGGGAAACAGAAGCCTGTACAACCTTTCAACCGACAAAATGTAGTAATAAGATTCCAGATGTTCAATAGAGCACAGACATTAGAGAAGAGAATAAGTAAATAACACAAGCATCCTAACAGGATAAGATATATGAAAACATGAAAACCAACAAAGGACCATGATGAAGGGAGAAAGATCCCCTTTTTTTTAAATTAAAAAACAAATGATCTTTGAACTTTTCTTTTTCAAATTGATATCTGCACATTCATATTTCAGAGAGACATCATACTAAGTGCTTACATTTTAAAACTTTGATATGAAAGAGTATTAACATTAGGCTCAACTATAAAATTGTAATTAGGTGCCTAAAGTGTTTTTAGTCAAAAGTGGCACTTAAACTATATAAACTTCGTCTCATTTTACCCAAGTGTACTATTCCAATAAGAACATGCCACGTGTCACGTTCTTATTGGTTCATATCATGTTTTGGGGTAAAATGAGATAAAATTGATAGTTTAGGTATCATTTTTTACCAAAAAAACTTTAGGTATCTAAATGAGAAAAGGGGTATAGAGGTCAACTTTGCATTTAAGCCTTACCATTAATGCCTTTGAAGTAAAAAATTGGTTTTTTCCAGTTACATTCTATAACCTAAAATATATACCGACCAACAACGAGAAAAGAATAAAATGATAAATAAAAAGATTGAGCACATAAAGGGAAAATTGAAGGCAAACCGTCATTAAAGGTGCTAATTGATGTTCTTCCTTGATTACAAGAAATAGTACTCTTGCCCATCTTCTCACTTCAAATTCCCACGCATCCCAGTCTTCATCATCGAAATTTTGAAACAAACAATGATGAATAATGAACCGTTCTGGAAATTCATTGAGACTTTGCAAAAGCTGCATCTGGATACCACCAGAACGAGTAACTTGATGATTTTGCAAAAGCCAGTCTTGCACTCTTACACGTAGCAAACCTGAAGAGATGGACCAATTTATACATATAAAAAAAAAAGCTCCTCCATTGAGAAAATAGACAAGCAAAGCAACTTCAGAAAATAAATTCATGCAATTAGGATTGATGAAGATCGATAAGAAGGTAATATGAGATGAGGAAAAAATCCAGATCATAAGGTAACAAGTAAAACAAGCACTAAAGTTTCAGAGAGAAAAAAAGAAGATTCGATAGCTAAGGCATTCTTCAGACTAAGGATATTTTAATTATCTTCCCCACATCCTGTATCATTACAATATAAGAAATTTTTATATAAATCTCATCCACCTCTGATGCTTTTTCCCGAAAACATCACCAAAAGTGTCCCCATCCAACTCAAATATCTTCTGAACCCAGTCCTTACCATACTCAAAGCTAGCTACACAACACCAAAAGTGTTACTACATTGTGCAACAGTCATTTCCTCAATAAAGCCCCCTTGAAGGTTGTATGCTTGAAACCTCCAATTCCTTAGCTCCAGCGAAGATAAAACATATTTTCAGTCAGGGAAGTGAAACGAGTGAAACAGTGAAAAGAGAGTTGTTATAAAGTTCAATAAATAAAGCTTTGAGCTCCTTTTCTTTTCAGTAGACAATCATTCGACTCAATTTAAATCATAACCAGAGATCTAAAATAGGGAAAAAAAAAGACGCATAAAGAATACCTAATTCATATGGAAATTCATAATTGCCATTATCGATAATGCAGCAGCAAATGCAGCTAGCAAATAGTTTATAAAATAAGATATAATGTTCTTCCTACCACCATAATCGGTAACTTCCCGTGGCAAAGTAGAAATGAAGTGCAAAAGTATCTCAAGAGAAACATCACTTGCTGGCACCATAGAAGCAGCAGCCTCTACTACTTTTTCGCAGACTGAAAATTACACACACACACAAAAAAAAAAGGGTGTCACAAGGATTCTGAAAGCCTTCAGTGGTTGCATAGTATATGTGTAACTATAAGAAACATCATTAAAATTCTTAACCAGATTGGTACCTCGAAAACGGTAATTAGGATTGAAATGTTGTTTGCTACTCTCAAGAACATATCTAAGAAAATCGAGCAACTCCGTCCCATTATCATGCAGAAAGTTCTCCAAAGAATATTCTGGTTGGACCTCATCAACAGTACCGAATTCACAAGATTCTACTTTATTGTTGCTGTATTTATAAGCCCCAAAAGCAGATGCAGCAATGCATTCTGCAAGACCCATCAAGCCGGCTCTACTAAAAGATTTCCTTTTAGCAAGGGATGCTAAGCTGTTTAACAAGATAACTGTTTCCCTGTAACAATAAAATATCAGGCTCAAGGATATCCCAACAGAACAGTTATTGTCTATCAATCATTTAGACATTTCTACTGCTCTGGAGATTTAAGTACTTTCTCTTGCATTTGCATATGCCTGCCCCCAACCAGTGAACATCGTTATAGAGCTTATTCACAGAGAATTTATAGATTCATGGGAGTCCAATGGTTGAAGAAAGGGAAGTGACTTGTAAGGCATGTAAGCACCAAACACAACAGAATTTGACCCATTTAACAGCTTAGAAGTTTCCAATGCGCCAGACAGCCAGTACTTTCTCTTTGATTTGACCATAATGAAATCAAAGGTATGCATGTATTGTGGCCCACTAAAAAAAATAGTTTTTATGGTTATTTATAGAGAAAAAAAGGACTCATTGAAGCCCAAACCTAGATGAAAAGGGAAATAACTGGTCAAAACAGCACACTTGGATTTGATAAAATTTAGGGTAACCAACACCTTACTGAAAGTCTGATCATTGTCAATATGAAGCTAAGTGATCTAACATTTCTAAATCTTTACCCAATTGCAAGCCAAACAACTATTTAGAGTTTATATAAATAAAACATAATAATAAAAAAATGAAGAAAGCATTCCTAAAAGGCTGCAATATGGAGTTCAAAGAAAAATAGTTTCTTCAACTACCACGTATCTAAGATGTGTCCTAAAAGATAAAATGATTGCATAACATTAGGAGTCTTTACATTTCATTCATTATCTTTGAGTATCTAGAAACCTTACTTTGGCAACAATGTCCAGCATAAAGGAAAAAGTCTCAGTTGGGTTTAAGTAGCAAAGCTCACCAATAAGATCCGAACAAACAACTAATACTCATTGTTTATTCCCTACTAATATGCATGTCAAAGACAACATTAATTAGAATGAAAAAGAATAATGATACATAAATCTTTCTTGCCAACCTAACTTAGTTTTACAGTTTTCTACAAGTTGCATTCTACAATAATAAAAAACTAATTAATTAAATAAAAAAAATCAGACCTATAATTCATACCTTGCATCCAAGTAGCTTGAATAGTGATGCAAAAAATGAGTAGCACCCTCAATTGTTTTTGAAGAGTAAATTCCTTTAACACCTAAAAGTTGAGAAAAAGAACAGCTGATTGAAATATGGAATTCTAAGTCAATCATCTCAGCTCAGAAGATTCAAAGAAACATTAACCAGTCAAAATAGATGGAGTAAACCGACAACTGCACAAATTAATGTAGAGAGTGAGACTACAAAGAATAAAACATGAATAAACTCAAGTGTTTTTACATGAAATTTTAATATGGAAGTATCTTACTTAGGTGGCTAACTAGAAGGTCAGAAAAGAAAACAAGGGGAAAAGAGAACAAAGGGGAGACGCCATTTATGGAGATGCTCAACCTAAGTTCCAAATTACATAATCACAGTTAATGACAAACACGGATTGAAACATGCTAGGAAGTTTAGGAGAAAATGTATTTTGCATCAGATTGCATGCCAATGACTTGTGCCCGAACATAGAAAGAAAAAAGGGTAAAACAATGGGGGGCTCAAGCTAGTTTATGTGAAGTTGCACATCAACTGGGAAAGAAGAAACAGAGATCAGGCCCTGAAAGTGACAAGACTGTCAGATTTATCTCTTATAAATCTACTTATTTAAATCCAATTGGTAATATGATAATACAAACTATTCCATGCTAGCTAATTCAGAAAGGAAGTAAATCAGATACAGGGCAAACCAAAATCACTGTGGTGAACTGGATCATTCAAAGCTTCCATCAATGAACCAAGAATAAAACTCTCAGGTACTGACTTCACACGGCTTCCATATTTTCTCCATTCTATTCCCAAAAATGACTGCATGATCATGCACCTAACTGCATTATTTTGAAACGAAAGAGAGAACACACTATGAAAAAGTCTGCAATAAACCACAAATTAAGTTAACCCTAATTGAGGTCATGCCAGCAAGACATCAATACCTTGAGGATTATCATGACAAAACCCTCGCTTCCACAAAATTGATAACCAGCTAAAGACTTCAGCCCAATTTTCTGACTGAGTTTGATGCATGCTTCCACTAATAGCACTCACAAAGTTACCATGTGAGACAGAAAATTGAAGCAACGAAGTTATCTGCAAGAAACCAAAATACTTAGGCAGGTAGGCAGAGAAGAACTGAGGTTCTAATAGAGTTTCGCATCCTACAGAAAAAACAAAAAATATTATAAGAGTCATAAGGCATCTTCTTTAGCATCAGTGAAAGAAGGTTGCTTCATTTTACAGCAAGACACTAGGATATAATACATTAGAGACATGCTGCCATGCAAGTGGAAAGATGACCATAACTACAAATCAAAAACTTAAGTTCACTGATTGTGTAGGTGATCCTGTAAAATAACAAATAGTCAACTGGGGCAAACAATTACCAACATCTTTTCGTCATATATTCTGTGCAAAGAAATTTTGAGCAACTTCAGGAGGACAATGACAGAAACCTTATATCTCCAAACATTTGCCACCACATCCAAGTGTCTAAACAAGTAATTAAAGAATCCTCAAAAGGGCCACAAAAGTACTCCAATCTCTTGCCCATAATATAACATATTTCTTCAAACATTTTCTGCACACCCAAGGGTCTAAACACTCTCTCATTCAAGCATCGTGCACTATAGTTCTCATCAGTATTGTGGTTGAAATTAACACCTAGCAACTATTTTCTTCACACTTTCCCTTATAGAGATCATGTCCTTGCTGCATTATTTATCACATAAATTAACTTTTGCTAACTAGACAAAAACAAATTTCTGTAATGTCTTTCTGTCACCATCATCATCGGTTACTCCTCTATTAATGTACATACAGGTGATCTAAGGTCTATCTAATTAAGCCAACTGAACCAATAATTTCATAAAAATGGATTTTATCAGCACCTGATGATTCCAAGCAGCTTCTACAAGGTGAGTACCGTACTCTTCAAGCATTTCAAATAAGAGAACGAAAGCCTCCCACTGCTGCTGACTGTTCATGCCCGAATCAACTGAGTTGCAGAGTTTCCCAACCCCTAGTGACTTTGCTTCTTTATAAGCCCAGAGCTCTCTCTTTGTCACACCATGAGGAATTGAATGTTTCCCTTGGGTTTTCTTGTCTGAAATATCAGAATGATGTTCGTTCCCACTATCCATACATAACAGTGTCTTCAGTATATGCAATGACTGCTTCCTTACTAGGCCCTCCTCATCAACCTGACACATCATCAAATAAAGAAATAATAATGAAAAGGACAGTAAGTTAATCTATATTAGATGAACTTAAATCAACAAGAAGAGGGAAAATGGTTTTGTCAAATACCAATCCTCTTTTGATTTCATTCCAAAGATCTTTTTCACTTCTTATATCAAACTCTTCCGCTCCATCATTCATGTTAGCGTTTTGAAAAGTTCCACCACAGGAGAAATAAGACAAATATAGGGAAAGTATCCTGTATGCATCTCTCCTCTCTAATGTTCCAAGAGAGAACAATTTTCTGCAGCAAGTCCACATTCTCATAAAGAAATGATTCCTGAAAGCCAACCAGATTTAGTCAGTAATGTAAGGATTCAGGTCAAGTTAAATAAGGTAAAAAAAAAAATTAATAACAAGCACAATTTGCAAGCAACAATCTACCTGGACAGTATATGTATCTGCCTATGAACTGAGATTTCAAAAGAGCTTTGAGAAACAAATGCTTTGAATATGACAGGTAGAAGAAAGCCAATTGTACAAGACCGACTTTCTGAACCTTGTAAGAGTAATCTTTCAGTCGCATTACACAAATTCCAAAGTAAATTAGCAGTGAAACTTTCAACAGAAGACACGTTTTCTGAAACTGAGCCTGTAGCTGGAGCAGCTTGAAAATTTCGTAGCGCAGCATCCAAAGTAATGCTTAAAACATGGCATGATAGTCGCAAGGGAAAATATCCAGATATAGACAGCTTACAATCCTTGCCAACATGCAAATTTTCTATGAACTTCTCAATCAAGTCGCTTGAGACATGGAAAAGTGAGCTTCTATCCAATCCGGTACCTTGCAAATCTCCATTTTGAATTATACCAGCAGACAAGCCAATAGACCTTAGGGAAAAAGGCACCAAATTTTCTTCCAGAACTTCCCAGGCATGAATACTTTGCACAACATCAAAGAATGAATCTGCAATCTAATACAAAACATCATGCATTGACCAGACTATAAAAAATAAAAAGAAGAAGCTAGTAACTAGATGTCAAAAAGGGTAAACATAAGCTAAAAAAAAGCACCTAATTATTCTACCTGGTTAAGAAGCTCTTGGTCAAAATCATGTCCCATTTTCATCAGTGGAATAAACCCTTTCCATAAAAAAGATTGCAGCTCTTCACGACCAATATCTGCTTAGAAATTGCCATTAGTAATGAACTTCATAGATAAATTGTGATTCGTAAATAAAGCAAGGATAAAAGTCTCATTAGTTTCAGCTCAACAGATAAAACCTATTTATTAAATTACAAATCTCAGAATCACCCAAGGTGACAATTAATTCAGCCACTACAGTCTCTTAGCAAGGTAAACATGAACTCGAATTCACCTTATCCTCAAACGAACCTTTAAGTTCTGAGATAGGCCAGAGTCACCCAATTTTTCTTCGCAACATTTCAAAACGGTGGAAATAAACAACAAACGAAAATAAACTACCATAAAGAAACGCAGGACTAGGTTTACATTTTTCTTCTGAAAAGTGTCAATGGAAAAAAGCAAAGGACAATATAACTGACTCGCTTTAGTAAGAAGATGGCATAACGCTCCAATCATTGACGCAATACCGTTCCAACGATCAGAATCCAAATTCCCATCTCTGTTACCACTCTACACACAAAAAAAAAAAATCACAAATTGCTATAAAAAATATGGAAAAGAAAATAACTAATGGTAGAGTTTACTTCTTTTACATAAAATAAGAAAATAAAAAACTAATTGCGATTTCCGATTAGGGTTTAGTATAGTAGAAGAAGAAATTTACCTCAATGAAATCGGGGAGATCGTCGAGAAGAGAAGAGAAAAGTGACGACGAAGATACGGCAGTTGAGGTCAATATACAATCCAACATAGGTGGAATGGCTGATGGAGGAATTTGTCCAAAGCTCTTTGACAGTGAAGAGATAACGGCGGCGGCCATTGCATCCAATGAGAAACTCTTTTTTTTTTTTTTAATTTTCCTCCAATTCTCTAAAGAACTTCAACCGGGAAAAAAATGGCGCAACGGCTATAAATTGTTGTTACGACATAAACCGCCTTTTGTTTTATAAACCCTAGTTTGGTGGCGTTTCCGCCTTTTCATATTTAATTAATAAAATACGTTAATTCAATCTTAGATTATAGTACACTTGGATGAAATATAAAATTAGTGTGGTTAGATTTGGATCGAATTAGTTGATTGAATTAAAAATTATTGGTATACAAATTCAAATAAAGGAGGATTGAACCGAACTTTGAATAAACTATTCAGAAAATATAGAAAAACTTAAAAATCAGGATAACAAATAAGATTGACCCATTTTATGTCATTTACTCATTTTTAATTATTTATTTAATTAATGTTGGACGAGAGGTTGAACCAAAAATTAGTGGTCTAACTAATTCTACCACTTATCCAATACCCGATTGGATCGTCAGGTCTGAGCTGTTAGGTGCTATATTTGTTGCCTGAGCTATTAGGTGCTATATTTGTTGCCGAAGCAATTATTATATAACATGTTATATAATCATGACATGTTATACAATTCAACAATTTATACATGTTATTATGTTCCATATGTAATCATGACATGTTATATAACAATTTTAAGGTTTAAACGGGCTTACGAAAGCTCTTTCAATAACCTAATGTCATTTAAGAATTAAAATGCAACATTTTAAAATTACCAGACTAGCATCGCAACATTAGAGTATTGAAAGAGCTTCTATAAGCTTGTTCAAACCCTAGAATTATTATATAACATGTCACGATTACATATGAAATATAATATCACGAATAAATTATTTAATTATATGGTATTGAGATTGTAGTTGTTCTAAAAATGAATATAACATCTCAAAATTTGGATTTGACAATCGAATCTAGTATGAGATGTTATAAATAATTACAAAAGCAAATACTAAAAATAGGGATCAGTGTAACATGATTTAAACCAGTGCAAGATGGTTGTCTGATAAGAATTGAAAACCATCCACCTTTAAAAAGAAGCTACTTTCTTAAAAACACAAACTATGATTTACTTTTAAAAGCTACACTTATTTCCTTCTAAAAAAATACAAATTATATTACTTTCATCCTCATGATAGATGTAACAAAAGTTAGTGTTAAATAAACTCTTAACTTTGTTACATTATAAAACGTTATACTTTTATTTTATTCAAATAAGCCCTTAAACTTGGTTATTTTATTTAAACTTTTTTTACTTTTTTTAATCCAAACAAATTCTTAAACTTTAATTCGTATTAAATTAAACCATTAATAATTTACTTATATCATTTAAGGAATGAAAGAGGAATATAGAAAGACAGTGATTCAGATGGAGGTAAGGTGTTGAGAGTAGTTGAGAAAGGAGAAGAAATCAATGTATAACAGGCAGGAGTGGAAGGTTAAGGCAACAGTTCTCCTAAGGCCAGTGAGGGTATTTATAGGTGAGGTTGAGCATCCCTTGGCCTTAGGTGACATGAGCTAGCCTTATCATGATTGGTCGCTTATAGAGCATAATAAATTTCCTTTCCACGCAAATCTTCATCCTTTGATTTGCATATAGTCCCCAAATTTCCAACCTTTGAAACCTATTATCGTTCTTGTTACTTACCATCAAGAGAGGTTAAGGTTCAAAAGCTTGAAAAATGAATTATTTGAGGAAGAAAGCTTCATTGCACCAAAAGAGCCAAAATTCACAACCATATCATCACTATAATTAATACAACTATCAGTCATCGCATCTTCAACAGTAAAGGTGGAAAGTTAACCACAATATTCAATCATATAGTCGGGAATTCGATCTCTACTCATACGAATAGAGCACATTTCATAGTCAGTCGTTTATTTATTCTAAAAGCACTCGTAACGAGGGGATTAATCACTATTATACCTAGGTCATGACAAAAAAAAAAAAATCAAGTATTCTCAAAGTCATTTAATTAGGATAAGACATTCGTTGCAACCTTTGAATTTGAAAAGAAAGGGAGAAAGAAATCCATATCATACTAGGTGGTGAAATGGCAATAGTGACATGGAATGTTTGGTAGTGCTTTTTACTTTTGTCCTAAGATAGCCTTTTATTTACCCATTGCAAGTATGGGGAAACGAGAGTTTCTTTTTCTTTCTTTAGACAAGCATCTATGGAGCATATCATTCTTTAATACTTTGAGGTTTATTAAGGACATTAACACATGTAGTAGGGTTTGCACAAGAATAGTCAATGGAAGATTGAGAAGGGTCAAAGGGCATTTGATACAATATGGTTTATTCTCTTACATTGGCAACAAAGGTAATTTAAATCCTTGTAGATGACAGGCTAATTGAAGCCTTCAATAGTTAAAAACCTTGACAAAGACTTCTTAAGATTGAGTTGAACTAGAGGTGTACATGATCGGGCAGCCCGGCCAGACCCAAAGGCCCTCCCGAAATGTGAGAGGGTTTGGAAAAAAATATAGGCCCGAAAAATGGGCTTGGACAAGAAAATAAGGCCCGTTTAAAAAATGGGTCAGGCTCAGGTAAGGCATTTTTGGCTCAGGCCCGGCCCGGCCAGGCTCAAAATCACTAAAGGATAAAAAAAATCTATTTTTTTAATATTATTTTCTTATTGTTTTTCTCCCTATTTTGCTATCATTTTACTATCATGTTGCTATTATTTTGTTGTTATTGTTTAGATATTGTATAAAACTTATTTTATTGTTAATTTTGTTATTATTTTAAAGACATTTGTTAAATTTGTTATTATTTTAGAGGCATTTGCTTGTTAAGTTACATATATTTTAGTGTTATTTAAGTCTATATATTTTTTAAAATTTATTTTTAATTTTTTGAAAAATATTTATTTTGATTTTTTTTAGTATTTTTGATGTATTATATATATTTAAAAATTTTATAAAATAATATAAAATTTAATACAGGCGGGCCGGGTCTGGCCCGGGTTTTAGCATTTTTATATGGGTCGGGCTTGGGCAAAATTTTAGGCCCATTATTT
Organism: Gossypium stocksii; assembly: GCA_020496765.1. Lineage (NCBI taxonomy): Eukaryota > Viridiplantae > Streptophyta > Magnoliopsida > Malvales > Malvaceae > Gossypium > Gossypium stocksii. The sequence continues at coordinate 108,491,567 of CM035627.1, read as the reverse complement.
GGGCCGGCCCTACCCGAGCCCAATGAACAGGTCTAAATTTTTAGTTGAGCCCGGCCCGAGCCCGGCCCATGTACACCTCTAAGTTGAACACAAAAGTGTGTAATATTTTCTCATTTCACCAACAATGGTGTGACTATATTTTGAATAAGGGGCCAATGCACCCACCAACTTTCCTTGAGATACTGGTATCATAATATGAAGCTGTAAAGTTGATTTCTATATTCAAACAATAATAAAATGACTTTCAATAAACCAATGTTCGTTCTTAATGATATTATTATAATCAACACAATTATTAATCAATATAATGAATGGTCAAGCTTTAATCAGTTTTTTTTTTTTTTTTTAAAGGTTACTTGAAGGGTTCCAAATAGAGGTCATATGGCTTGAAATGAACCCAATCCCAGTATTGCCAAAATATTTTACAACAATAGACTTTGAATTTGTGCACTATGTGCAACTTTTCATCAAAGTTCAAAGTAATGTTAATGTCTTCAACTTTCCCTTCTTATTCATTTTTTAGATTGTCTAAAGCATTATATCTTCGTAAAAAGACTCATCATCGCTAACCATTAATTATGATATGAACTTGTCATTTGGTTGAAGGTTTAGAGAACCATTGTCAGAAACCTTTGGACCATTAGGAAGAGAGTTTTGTAAGAGCAGAAGGCTGCTTGATTTGCCTATTGCTCTTGATTAGTTCATCTTCTTCGATAGAAAGATTATTGCCAAACACTTCTTGAAAGAGAATCCATCACTTTGACTTATCAATTTTTTTTTTAGAAAACATGAACTTCATAAATAACAATAAGTAAAATAGTAGTAAAATAAAGGTATTTGTGTACAGATCATGTCGCACAAGTAGAATCTGTATAGCACTACACTTCTTCTATTTGACATTGATTAATATTAGTGAATTTCTCCTCCTATACCAGTAAGTTTTTCCCGAGAGGGTTTCAAGTAAAATTTGTGTGTTCTTATTTTTATTTTCTTATTATTTTACGATTGTTTTATATTGCCATTGTCAACATTTAATTTTAACCATATATATTAATTTTTAAAATGATAAATTAAATTTTATACGATTAAATTTTAATAATTCAATCATTGATTTTATTAAGATATTTGTACTTGTCGTGCATATAAAATATTAATTGTATATAAAATTATGAAAAAGTATTAAAACACTTAATTTTTTATATTAGTGTAAGTGGATCATCATTTAAAATAAATACATGCATTTATGCCCCTTCATAAACTAGTCTTTCTTAGTAAAAAAAAAAAAAGGTTAAGTTCTATTATTAGTTTCTATACTATATGTAAGTTATGAATTTAATCCTTATACTTTAAATTGATTATTTTTAGTTATTATATTTTATTAATTTTAAAATTCCAGTCTTGACCAAATAATAACTGTTGAAGTCATTAACTTAAGCTATTTTCAAAATCTAACTTGACAAACATATTATTACTTTTATAATATCATGTTATGTCAATTTGCTATTTTCAAATATTACTCACAAAAAAATCAGTTATGGATTTAACAATAGTTACTTACTTAAGGATGGAAATTTGAAATTAGAAAAGTATAAAGACTAAAATTGATCAAATTAATATATAAAAACTAAATCTATAATTTAAATAAATTACGAGGATTAATATCAAATGTTGACCAAAATATTTAATCTTTCTTAATGTAAAAATAAAAAAGAAAAGGGGAATGAAAGGAAAAGAAGGGTAAACAGAAAAAATAGTCTTTTTTTTTAAATGTAAAATAGTAACTTTTGTTTGTTTTAGATTATATTTTAGTCACTTATGTTTGAAATGTTACGTTTTAGTCACTTACATTATCATTTTGTTACGAAGTGGTCACTTTATCGTTAAACTCGTTACCTCCCTAAACAACAGTCTTACGTGGGAGTCCAAATAAGTTTTAAATGTCAATTTGAATGTTTAGTTGTTGAGATTAAAATATGTTTTTAGTTAAATAAATTTAATTTGAATTGTCATTTAGGACATTCAAGTTGACATTTAAAATCTATTTGAACTGTCATGTAGGACTACTGTAACACCTCCTAACCCCAAACCGGCATCGGAACAGGGTTACGGAGCATTACCGAAACTATCAAACGATATACAAATTATGCGTAAATAAATATTAATTATAATGTAAAATAATCATATAGTCCCTTATATGGACCCTCGCGGCCCAAAAATGTAAGTCAAGAGTAGTTCGGGACTAATTTGAGTACTTAGAAATTTTTTCAAACATTTTAAAAGTTATTCTCAAGTGCAGGGCTTACATGCCCGTGTGAATTAGGGACACGTCCGTGTGACCCTATGACATGTCCGTGGAGCACTCTGACTAATTCGACACGGCCACGCCACACGCCCGTGTAGAGGCCGTGTACTTCCACACGGTCAAATGCTAAGAGACACACGGCCATATCTCTTGTCCGTGTGATTCATAAAAATTAAATTTAAAGTGCAGGGCATGCACGGTCTAAGTACACGCCCATGGGGTTGGCCCGTGGCTCGCCCACGGCCTAGGCACGCCCGTGTCTCTACCCCGTGGTTGATTCTGTCAAAACTAACACGGTCTGGACACACGCCCGTGTGTCCTGCTAACCAGGCCGTGTGAGGCTATATCCTAAGCCTTAGCCTCCCTGAAACACTAAAACACAAATATACCAACCAATTCAGCTAAATAACTTTATTTAATTTTATTGCATCTTTACATTATAATTTCAAAATAACACACACATAAGACACCCTAGGTACATGCCACTATCAACAATTAATACACTTTACCTTATTAAATTCGGGATCGGCCTGGGATGCTGATTTAACGTTCTACCTTTATTTAACCTGCGCACGGAAACAAACCGTACGCTGAGTATGGGTATACTCAGTGGTATTTCTATAATCCGAACATCTAATAATATAACAAATACTTGAGATCATAATAACAATTATAATTATTTACTTATTTATTTCATAGACAAATTTCAACTACTTACTATATAAATTTTATACAAATCATTTAATAAACACAATAACATAATTGTACAATTCTTACATAAATCCATTATTATTCATTCCATTCTTTCACTTACTAATCGGTATCGCTTTCCTTAATTTATTCACAATTCAATATCAATAAACTATATTCAACTATACACTTATGAATCATTTCCATTTTATTCTATTTCAATAACAGTCAACTTCATTTATATCATAGCAAATTTATTATTCTTGATAACTCTCATTATATACATACGATTTATACCAAGCCAATATAATTCAAATAATTAATTCAATGAATCATTACTGAGATTTCAAACAATATAAGAACATTTGATTCAATTCTCATCCACTTATAATTATTCAATTTACTTTTCAAATATAAACAATTCATGAACCTTAGGTTCAAGTCTTCAATCTCATTGTACAATTTTCATATCACAAAATCTCTTTTCACTTTCCATTCAATGATTTAGATAATCAAATTCACTTTCTTATTTCTTTTAATAGCTCAATCACATTTATTCGGAATTTATCATTTCACTTATTTACCCCTATTAACTTGACTCGGACCCAGGTGGATACACGGATCCAACCAAACACACCAGATTGGCACCCAGTGCCTCATCGGATAGTTCGAAGCAAAGTTGACACCCAGTGTCTCATCGGCCTAGCCGAAGTAAAGTGGTACCCAGTACCTCATCGAATCTATCCGAAGCAATATGACACTCCAAGTGTCTCATCGACTCGAGGTCGAAGTAACCCTGAACACTTCCAATCCTATGGCATGCCAACTATATCCACTAAGCCCGACTAGTTAATAGGGTATCGGAATTACATAGTAATTTCACTTTCAATATCGAATTCACATCAATTATCATTTTGGTCACATTTCTCAGATAATTCTCAAATCAATCACAATTTGCTTTAATTTCACAAAATCAGATATTTTCACTTCAATTCACATTTCAATATCAAATATTCAAATATCACAAATCCCATATATTTATATCAATTTCCTCATATTTCCAATCAATATATTTCCAATATAACATTCACTCATTATTGTAATTTTTACATCAATCATATAAATTATATAATTCAACCAAAATAATTCCAATCATTATAAATTCAATAAATTCATCGTATGCGGAAATCAATCCATTTCAATTATAAGACACCATAATTCAAACACCAACAATTGCCATATGTATATAAATATAACAAATAATGACTAAGTTCGAATTATAGAAATACAAACCGTATTTTCTCGAGCTAACTCCCGTTGTCTTTGCCATTTTTCCTTGCTTAGCCAAGATTCCCGAGACCACAATAACTACGGAAATTAAAACAATTCATATTCTTTAATTCACTACTAATTTATAACTAATTAATACAATTTCTATTCAATTTCTACTCTAATTTCAATTTAATTCTTAACTAAATTCACTTACCTCCTTCTTCTTCTTTTTTTTTTTTTTTCTATCTCAATTCATGCTTCATTTCTATTCAAATTTTGTCCAAACTCATACTTAGCTGTTAAATTTCCAGCATATTTCCCTAATTTCGAAATTTCATCAATTTAGTCCCTACAACATTAAAACTTATGAATTACTTTACAATTCAATCCTTATTTCATTTCTAACTTGAGTTCCTATCAATTTAACCCCTAATTCATCTTTTTACTCAACATAGACATTATCTAGAAATCTAATAACTTTCAAAATATCCATTTAATTTCCTCAAAACTTTATTCTAAAGCTTTTAAAACATCAAAATTAAGTAAAAATGACTTACCTATTTAAGCTTCAAGCATCAAACCTCTAATTTTTTTTTTTCTTTCCTTTCTTTTTCTTCTTCTTTCTCCCCTGCTTTCACGTTTGGCTCTCTGTTTCTTTTCTTCTTTTTCCTTTCTCTTTTTCTTTTGTTTCTCTTATATATATATATGTATATATATATCAACTTAATAAATATCTAATTAATAACAAATATTTATTTGACATTTGTATCCATTTATTTTTATACACTTGTTCCAATTATTTTCAAACACTTTTTCTTCTTTTTTTTATATAATTATTTAATTAATAAATATCTTTTACTAAATAATAAATATCTTATTTAATATCAAATACTAATATTATAATTGTACACACTTATATTTTCACATTTGTACCAATAAATTTATTACACATTTATATTTTTATTACCACACATTTGTCACTCTTTTAATTTATTTAATAATATAATAATTTAATATTAATTAAATAATAACCATAATAAATTAATGCTAAGAAAAATCTTAGATTTTTCCATCTTTTGCCGCCTAAATTGGGACAAATGGCATAATTTCCATTTTGGTCCTTTACATTTTCTTTTAATCTATAATTCAACTTTCACACTTTATTCAATTTAATCTTTTTATTAATTTATCCTTAATTAAGCTAAATTTACTTAATTAAACTTTAATTAACCACTCATCTAACTTCATAATTATTTTTAATAATTATTTATGAACCCATTTTTCATAAACGAAGACCCGAAAATAAACTTTTCCGATAATCGAAAAATTTAGGTCGTTACAACTACTATTAGACAGATAACGAAACTTGACCATAGAGTACCCCTTTATAACAAAACGATAACTTAAATAACTAAAATATAAATTTAAAATATAAATGATTAAAATATAATTTGATGCAAACAAAATTACCTGTTTTTTTATACTTTACCCAAAAAAAACAAACAAGTGGGAGTCCAACTCAATCCCCAACACAACTTTGCGAGTTTCAGAATTTCCTGTTAAAAATAAGGTTCATACTCCAAATCCTAAATCACACGACACACTCAGTACTCAGTCCAATTTTGTCCCTTTCCCATAATCCATACGACAACGAAATACGCTGAAGAAATGCAGAATCCCTCTCTTCCTCGACTTCTACTTTTATCCTTCACTCTAATAAGTACTTTCCTCCTATGATTTCTTATCGACTACTAACTTCAATCATCCCGATCTTTATTGTTTTTTTTTTTTTTGTGTGTGCGTGTGTGTGCGCATTTCCTTTGCTTTCTCAGGTGTGTTCAATCAAGTACTAGGTGATGAAGGATTCTGTTCCGCTTCTTCCATGTTGGACCAAACTGATAGTTCCTCTAAACCTTTGTACTGGAAAGTCACTAGCCCAACTCTGTCTCCTTCGCATCTCCAAGGTTAGTTTATGTTAGTTTTAGCTTCTTCTGATAAATTCTGGACAGCTACAACCTACAAGGGAAATACAAATGTTTACTTTCCAAGTTTAATTTGGTTTCTTTGCAGACTTACCTGGTTTCACTCGTAGTGTTTACAAAAGGGACCATGCGTTAATAACGCCAGAAAGTCATGTTTTCAGTCCTTTGCCTGATTGGTATTTCACTCATGTTTAGATTTAAACTTTTTTTTATTTTTAAATCTTTGACTTTGTTAGCGTGGGTATATTGATTCGAGTTATTTTGACAGGACAAATACACTGGGAGCATATTTAATAACACCGGCAATTGGTTCACATTTCGTGATGTATCTGGCAAAAATGCAAGGTCTGATCCTATACGAGTGTCAGTTCTATTGGAACAAAGTGCATGATTTAATACACTGTTGTTCATCTGTTTGCAGAAAACTCGAGGTCAGGGCTTCCCCCTAATGATGTGGAGAGGTGGGGAGTTTTTGTTTGTTTTATAGTTTCAGCAGAAATTGAAAAGACTCAAATATAACAAGTACACTGTCCATTTATTTTTTTGCTTTGAGTTTTAATTCCCATTATATCCTTGTTCCTAGGCTCATATTTGTGACTCAGGGTGCTGTCACTCTCACCAATGCATCTGGCATTAGCAGCAAATTGGTGGTAAAGGATGCTCCGTTTACATTTACTAACCAATATGTCATGAATGCAATAGTACCGATAAAATTAGCATGATCCCCTTTACAATGTTCTAGTAGAGGCATCAATTTTTTTCCATGTGCTAGTGGGCGTAGCTTTCTCTAATAATATTTGAAAAGTTAACAGCTTATCTTCCCCTACTTTTAGTTTTATTTTGTAGTTTCGGATCAGCAGTACCTTGTTATTTGTAGTAAAAGAACCTTTCAAGTTTTTCACAAGAATAAACAAATGTATCTCCATTCCAGTTTTTCTTAATACCAAAAATTTAGAAAAGAAAAAAAAAAAGGGGGGGGGATGCATACGTTAATTGAAATATAAATCTTGATGTCATTCTCTCTGTTATGCAGGTGGATTCATATGCTTATCTTCCTCCTAATTTTGATCATTCTCTGAAGTGTGACGGCTCTGCTACTCTTGTAGTATTTGAAAGAAGGTACATCATCACATATTATGTTGTGTATCTGTTAAACTTCTCTTATTAGTATATTCAGACACCAAGGTCACTACTTGCAGGACTAATCACGTTTAGAAAGCTTATTGGGATGATGTACTAGTGCTACATTCTTAATTATTAATATCTAGTTCTCTTAGCATGTGCTACTTGCCCCTTGTAGATATGCCTTTCTGGATAATCACATCACTGAGCATATTGTTGGTTCAACAGATAAGCAACCACTTCTAGAAACTCCTGGTGAGGTAATATAGTTTTGCCTCGTCTTATTTGCTCTTTTGCCAGTATTTATTCTAGGCTCCAGATTTGTACATATGGAAATAATTCCATTTCCCCATTTGTAAAGTGATTCAATCACATTGCACTATATTGATTTTATTTTTTTTAAGAGGTTGTTTTGCCATACAAAAGTTTAAGAAGGATTCCCGATGTTGAACTTATATACATGATGATATCTGGATTTTTTTTCTCATACGACCTTTCTTTACTTCACAGGTGTTTGAACTTAGGAAGCTTCTTCCAGCATCAATGCCTTATGACTTCAATATCCATGTAAGCTATAGTCACTACACAATTTCACTTCTTGTCTTGATTTAGCCTATGATGTTGTCTATGTTATTTGCTAATACAAAAATCCAAATTTTGTTTGGTTGAGACTTTAAGATTGAAAAAGATATATGCTAAACTAAGTTTTGTCTTTTTGTTGGATGCCTAAAAACGAAAATTAATCTTCATTGTAATAAAGGATGCATGCTGCAAACCTTAATCCCGTGTTTCGTTTGACAGTCATTTTTGTGCTTCATATAACTTCCCTTTTGAGTGCTAAACTGGCTTGCAGTTTTTGTTAAATCACTCAGTGAGAGAATTTGGATTACATGATAATAAACCTTCATATATTAGGTCTTCCAAGGTTAAAGCCAAAAACATTTGATGCAGTAAGTTTTATCACCTTAGAGTGATACAGTTTACGGTGTAAATGATAATTGTAAATTATTAATTGGGCTTGATTGCCAGTTTCTTACTGAGGGAGAAATGGACTGGTTTCTTATTATTATTTTTCATTCAGATTCTTGCTTTGGTTCACCAATTGATAGTTGTTTTCCAGTTATTGAAACAAAATCCTATTTTTTCATTATTTCCATAATAAATGTAAAACATGGAATCATTTCCCTTGTTTACTTAGGTATGATATGGATTGGTAAGAGTTCTTTACTGAAATAAAGACAATAAATTCTTGTTTGTATAGCTGACGTTTTGACTTTGGACCCTTTATTATAGATTATGGATTTTCAACCGGGAGAATTCCTTAATGTGAAGGTAAGCCTTTGTTTAAGGATGATTGATACTATGTTATTTGATAATTGCTGGTATTAAAATTTATTTTGGTTACTTATGTGTCATCAGAGAACTGATTATAAGCAAAAGAGACCAGGAAATATATTACCATAACTAGAAAATAGAAGGAAAAATAAAATTGACTAATATACCTTATGAGTAAACAGAATTAGGCTAAAGTTTGCTAAATCTTCTTTTTGATACATTTTTAGGCTTAAACATGTGCATTCATTAATCATTTTGATCCACTTCTGATTTGTATTACACTTCAGTGACGCTGAATAACCCAGTGCTCCTTATAGTTGAGCATCTTTTGAGATAAGTTTTCCTTTTGCTTTTTGCAGGAGGTCCATTATAATCAACATGGTTTGTTGCTTTTAGAGGGACAGGGTATTTATCGCTTGGGTGATAGCTGGTAAGAGTCATAAATGACTGTTGAAACCTTGTTAAAGCATACTACAAATTATCTATATATTGCCTTTATCATCCGGGAGCCATTGTGTGAAGGTTCTCTAGAAAGCAACCTGATAGTTCTGGCTATCTCACATTTATCTGCTATTTGTGTTTATCATGGAATATAAAATTTTCAAAAATGTTTTTGGCATGCAGTATCAATAGCTACATGGGGAAGACAAGAATATTTTCTCCTTTCTATATTTTCAGTGCATACAGTTGTGTTTTCTGGGGAAGACAAGAATATTTTCTCCTTTCTATATTTTCAGTGCATACAGTTGTGTTTTCTGGCATGTCTTCTTATTAATGTCATATGCCATCTTCCACGGAATGTGCTTGCATGGACCATAGAGGACGTGCTCTAAACAAGTAATAGAACATTGAAAATAACATGCTAAGGCCTTCCGAAGTCCATATATCTCATGTTCTCATCTGATTGTTCACACTAGTATCTGCCATAAAGCCCATTTTCATCACTTTGCTCTGTTTTCTATTGTGAAATAGGTATCCGGTTCAAGCTGGTGACGTTATATGGATGGCACCTTTTGTGCCACAATGGTGAGGAAAAAATAAACTCTCAAAATTTCTTGCTAAGATGTCAGAATGTTCTCTTCCTTTAGTTTCTGCAGATTTGATTATGGGCTTGAAGACTGATAAATTTTGCTACCATTTTCAGGTACGCTGCGCTTGGAAAAACCCGGTCACGTTATTTGCTGTATAAAGATGTAAATAGGAATCCACTGTAGTCATATACGCACTGGTAGAATTTTGATTAGATGTTTTAAATAACAATCAGCATGCTTACAGAATAAGAGTACGGATTTGTGGCCTGTAAAAGCAAAATTAATTGTAGCATCCACTTTTATCGTTATATATCATCATTAGATTACCCAACTTCTAAAACATATTTGTTTGTGAAATCGTCATTTTGTCTAAATCTTGTCTTCCAAAATTGATTTCACTAGTGAGACTCAGCTGCAGTTTTGTGAATCTACTAATAAAAAAAAGATGGTGGAAAACATGCATCTATGAACTTTAAGTTCGTAGGCTAACTGTTTTTCGATAAATGTTGTTCATGAGATGAGAAAGTTGTGTCTACTAATTTGAAGAGTTTGTTACTGCTAAATATGATTATCTATATTTGGACTCTATTATTATAAATGCTTCTGTCCGATATATATTTGAATTTGAATATGAAAAAAAACCAAAAGATTGAGTATATCTCATTCATATCGAATACTCATTCTGAGTTTTCGTAGAGCATGGTAAGAATATTTTCTGTGGCTGGAAAAGTGAAGTGGACTTTTTTTCACCAAGAATTTAAACTGAGATCGAATAGCTTGTGAAATGGAAGATTGGTGGGTTCTGGCCACAGGTTACGCGATAGCTAAATAATGTAAAACTCAGCTAGTTAATTAGAAAAATGTGGAAAAACATTGGAAAAGTAGTTTAACCCTGATCAGTAGTTATATAGAAGCTCTCTTAACTGAGGTAAACTGATGGTACTATAAATTACTGTTAGCAGTTGACTTCCAACATGCAAACAAAATTATAAGACAAAACAGTAACAATAAAACTGTGAAACAAATATAGCATTATGTCTAATTTAGAGATTGGCCCTACTAGCATATTAATTTGTAATTTAATAATGTGGTCAAATTCCATAGGGATCTAGTTCTCGATTGATTAGTTTTTAATGCTTGATTTAATGCAGCATGTCCTGTAAATTATCAGTCCAACTTTATCTCCACTATATATATAAAATGCTGAAAATTTTATTCCCTTTGAAACTACTTGAACTCTAAAGTCTGTCAGTTAACCAGCCAATCAGATACACTCAATTACTTGTACCTTTGTGAAGCTTAACATATTCCTTCTCATTAAAAAACTAGCTAAAACCCAAACTTATGCTTAGATAGCCAGTCAAATATAAACTTAATTTAAATATAACTTTCTTTTTGAACTTGTAAGAGAATTTTGGTATCATTTGTACAAAACTTTTGGGTTTGAATTAACAAGGTTATCATCTCTGTTTAACCTTTGAAAGGCCAATAGACATCCTTGATCTGGTTCAACAACATCCACATGGCTCTTGACAGATGCTATTGGGATCTGGGAGCCAAAGTATTGATTAAGTCCCACAAATAAAAAAACAAAAACACCATCGCTATTACCTCCACCAACAATGCCACCTACCCATTCCCTTCACCACTCCTTTCTTCTATTTCCTCTCACACTTTGGTGGGATGCCTCAAATCAGGCTTTACCAAATGAGGAATATTATGATATACATTATCTACTTTTGTGGAACAAAAGTTTATTATCTTTCTCTTTCATTAAAAACATCTTTTTCCTTAAAGTTATCATTAGCGGTATTAATATGTCAAAAGTTCTCCTTTCAAATAGCTTTTCTTGGACATCAAATTCCCATCCAATAACTCTGTCCAGACAACACTTATTCTAAAGCAATATTCATATTAATGTTTTAACTTCTAAACACATCCTTTAAGTAATAAAAGATTTTGCTTATATTTCTTTCATTGAGAAAGGTTAGTATTTCATCTTCATGAAATCTAAAAATTTGATCAACGTAAGCAATGGGATTGAAGGGGATTATCCCTTGTGGCACAAATCCTGTTAGTCAACATCTCCACTGACTAATGGTAGCCAACTTTTTTAGTTATGCATAATCTTTGCCACCTGAACTTGTCACTGCAAACTTTTATTAAGAGAGATTTCCATTTCAATCTTTGGCTCTTTACTTCTACTCTCCATCCTCAGTTAGTGCTTCTATGCCTTTGATATATAAATCTATTGGCCTTCAGTCAGATGTTTAGCCTTTCAATGTGTCATATTGCAGTCACTATGTGAAGATGGTATCATCATTATGAATACACCTTGAACAAGTTGTTAACTCTGTTTTCTTGAGTTGAATTTTTCATGTCTGGTCTGGAGAAATTGAAACATCAACAAACATGATGCTCAACACATACATACATGTTGATGGAAAAAAAATAATACTTTTGACCTAAATAGGAAAAAGAAGCATTTGTTGACAAATGCCAATGGCCATTAAGAGTGAGCAAAGATTCTGCAGAATATATGTAGTTTTTGCAATATTAAAAATTTTTAGTTGTCTGTCTTCCATGTTAACATAGAACATAAAGACATCTATTCTCATCTCCCCCAAGCAATGCAGAAAGTATCATAAGTAATTTCTTGTTTCATATTCAAATGCTTGTTGCTTGTGGCTTATTGCGGTCTTTGCTAATGTCCTGTTTCTGGGAAGTTCAATATCAAATTCCCTTGAGACTTGTATGACTGTTTTATCTTAATTGAAATTCAGCAGGATAGTCTTTAGAAACTTTTTATGGTATTAAATGGAAGGAGAAAACTAATAGGGGCTTTACTCATATCCTTGCTACCCTAACCATCAATGGGATAAAGAGACACCATCCGTACATTGAGTGTCTTAAATAAGTTTAATATAACACTTTTACTCAAATATAGATACCTCTTCTAAGTTACATGCATGCTTAAGCTAGCTGTCTTATATCAATCTTTCCTTAATCTATTTATGAGAATTGCCACAATCCATTTACATTCTACTCCTTTGTAAAAGACTTCATATAACTAGAACTTGTGTAACTCTACCCAAAAAGGGAATTTGGAATGATTCTTGAGGAAAGAAATAACTAGCTTGTTTGCTAATCCTATTCAATCAAATAGGTTTCTCTACATATATACGTGTAGCAAGTAGCACCATAGAATAACACTAACTATTTAAGATTCTTAATATCTTCTTGCTAAATAAGAGCACTAAGGTTTGTGACTTGATGCGGATTTTCCAGATGAATTGAATTTTTGTGAAATCGTAAAAATTGAAGCCATTCATGTATTCTTCATACTTTAATTTCAACTCCACTTATCGAAACAAAGAAAGATTGTTGAAGTGTAATGATTTTATCAATCTTGTCAATGTTTTGATATTATTGGTTTCTGAAGGACACTAAGGTAAAAAAGATAAGCTCACTTAGAAAAGCTGAATAATTTGCTTTGTGAAGCCCAACCACCTTCATAAACCGGTCAACTGATTGTTGGATATTGTTTGGATCAGATCATTTTATATCTGTGATTATGCTTTCACTTTGAACATATAGAGAGATCCAAGTAAACCAGGTTATTATATCTTTGTGTATATTCATTTGTGAAAACATTATGCTAGGTGACATTGGACCTAAACTTTAGATTTTGGTTCAATGAAAGTTGGGAGAATGTTCAGATGTTATTTCTTTTTTGGTAGGAGAAACGATGAATGTCAATTCTTGACAGCTGCGTTCCCTCAAGGGAGATTCCTAAAAAGTTGGCTGCTCTACCTGACATTTACAGTTATCTTTATCCTTTTGTTGACAATAGTGGATTTGGAACCCTAATTCCGAATTACACATAAGGGAATGACTTGTGAATTGATAATGTCTGAAGTGCATTGATAGTTGAGGGAATTGTATTTTATCATAAGGACAAAAAATATTTTGTTTTAGTGGTGTTCGTGGAAAGGATAAATGCAAGAAAGTATATGAAGATTTTAACCCATTCTGGTTTAATTAGTGAAGTGGCAACTACATTGATGCCTATGAAGATTGAGACTTTATTTTCAGTGAATGGATGCTGAAAGCAGTCATTGCAGACACAGAATAAAGGTGATGTTCAAGCCTTATGGTGTCCAGCCCCAAAAGTAATGTCTTGTGTGAACTTTACAGAGACTTTTTTCTTGGTTTTAAACTTTACTTGTTTGCTTTTGCCGCCTCCTCCTTAGCATATTGTTTGGCTTTAAAATCTTGTGAAAAAGGAGAAACCAATGGCTCATCCAACGCATGGAACGTCAATCCACCTCTTCTTTAATTTTAATGTGGATTTTCCATGCAAATCAAGCATAGATATCACTTTCCATTGGCGAGGATGCGCATGTGACATTGAAAATATTAAAACCAGCTGCATGCGGGCCATGGAAGAGTTTTTTTTAATCCATTTTCTTTTTGTTCAGCTAGTAGAAATAATAGGTTTCTTTTCAGTGATGGCAGACCATCTAAATTAACAACATTAAATTCTCAAGATCTTACCTTGTTTCCATACGAAATCAATTTAGTATATCCTATATAGTTTTTAGTTTATTACAACTGTAAGTGCTCTTTTCGTTCTGGTTGATACTTTCGAGCTCCCTGTTCCACTGTGTATGTACTTTTTCCTGGTCCTTTAATTTGTTTTTTCATACACTTTTTTTTTCTTTTGCTAGAAAACACAGCCTAGAGGAACGGTTTGCAAATGCTGGGATTTTGACCCGTATCTGCTAGATGCCACCATTTAAAGGTAGTTCCATAAACTAACACATTTCTGCTGCTAGTGGTTTCATTTCATCACATCATAGTTAATATTTTATACGTTCTTCTCCCTTACGGAGAGGGTGCACGTTGATTCGAAACGTTTAGAACCAACTGAAACCCTGATAGCTGAGAGAAAAAAAACAAGAAGCAGACAAAAAAAAAAAGTAGATTTATTATGTTCTATGCTGTGCAGGTGATTACATAAAGAGCTTCCATTATGTAAAGTTGACATAAAATACTGATTTTTGCTGATTGTTGGGTCTCAAAAAATCCACTATATAAAAGTCTGAACTCAAATAGGAAAGTTGTAGATTCTGAGTGACGTAATTATTCCATTAATTAGATTGGCTGTTCATGGCTGCCATATAATATGCTTTATGTTCCGAACCTGGGCTTAACCTAAGTGGCTCATATATGCTGTCACGCTTAAGTTAAAGAGACGAATCTTAACATTGGTAACTCTTTCTCGTCTTTAGATTGAAACCTTCTTTGTATAAAAATCTCCAAATCCCGAGACTCTGTTAAAGAGATATATATATGTAATTCGAACCACAAGCCGGTACAACCTTTTTAGGTCTCCATGAAGTTAATCTAATCCATGATTTTCATGGTCATGGCAAGTATTTTATTGGTTTTTGGAATTGAGTTGTATGAGGCCTTTATTTTTCAGTTTTCTATCCATTCCCACCCTTGAATTCTGGCTTTTGCTAATAAAATATTGAATGGGGACAATAAAGTTAAATATCATTCCCCTAACAAATTGCTTTCATTTGCTTTATATTATATAACAACATGAATCACGGGAAGGTCTCTTCTCTTCATGCTGTATCATCAGTGGTTGCCATTATGGATCTAACCTTAGCACATTTGGCCTAAAAGAATGTCTGATGCATATCCTCAGAAAGCTGTGTCTATAGCTTAGTAGCTCTTAGAACTATTCTTGCATGTTAAGATTGGAGATAGAAAAAAAACTTCAAATAAATAATAAAAGAAGGATATACCATTAAGGTAGTTAATTACTACTATAAACAATAAAGCCATTAATAGGTCATAACCTAGCTACTAAATCCCAGAAAGCTAGTCTCATCAAAGAATAGTTTAAAAGGCACCTTGTAAATTTGTAAGTATTAGCAATGCTGATTCCTTCCATAAAAAAGGGGACACCTGGCTGGCTTCTCTGGAAATGACTCTCTCACTATTCTTTTTCTTTCCCCAACTTTTTCATTAGTAAATTGTCTTTTCTGATAATAAGAACAACACACTTTTCACCTATTGATATAATGTTTGATTAAAAGGTGCTTTGGTAACACTTAATGGGAGAGGTGAGGAGTGAGGTCAATGGGAAAAAGCATAAGGATCAAGAACTTCCTACTAGCTTCCTGAGTGCAACTTAAGTACCAATCATTTTGTAAAGCACTGAAAAAATAAAGGCCACTCCCTTAGTTTAACTTTAGTTGTGTGAATATGCTTACTATTGTCTTCATAGGTTTTTTAAAAATCCAATACCCATATCTCAACCATCTGATTAGTTTGTAATCTTATACAGAAAAAAACGTGGCTGAAATGCTTTAGTTTAAAGCTTATTTGAGCTTGGGGTTTAATTCAATTCCGTTTAGGCTTTTTTGGATGCCATATTTAGGTGTGGTTCACAGCTTTTTATGCAAAAAAAAAAAGGGCCCTTTAACTAGTGTTTGTGTGTTATTTGATTGTGGTGAGATTGGTGGAACGTACCAGCCATTTTTCACTGGAGCTTTTACGTGCAAGTGTCCAAATTGCCCTTATTTTTAAATAATGTTTTTCAATGTTGAAGGATATTGGGCTATCTTGATAATTGCTCTAAATGAAATTGTAAAAAAGAGTATATAATAAAAAAATGACTTCAATTAAAATATTTTTTTGCTAAGCAATTAATTAAAATATTTATATGAACATATAAATGACATTATTACGAATTTTTTACTTTAAATATCATAAAATAATGATCAATTCACTAGGATTAATGTAAGTAATTATTTTAATAAACAATAAATAGTTATATCAATAAAAAATCCAAAAATATTATCATACATATTATTTTATTAGTAGAATTAGAATTTGATTTATTTTTAATAATTTCATAAAATTGAAATAATTTAAAACTCTTACTATATATAATTTTTAGTCTAATATCTTCAATAGTCAATTCTCATTCTAATCTTATAATTACAATTACGTTTGAATCTAAACAATCTCACAATTAATTTTAATGTCACCACAATAATCAATTTTATTACCACAATAATTAATTTTACCATTATTGTTATTTTCAATTTCACCGACCATCTAAAATCATCCTTAACCGCATGTTATTCATGTTCTAAATTCATTATCACATCTTTTAAGTAACTTCAAAGATTAAAGGACAGTAGTAAGTAATTTAATGTCCTGTTCTTTTAATCTCTTCATATAGCAGCCTCTTCCTATTTAGCTGCATGCTTAATGCAGCAATGGTTTGCTTAAAATCAACCTTATTTTTTTCCTTTTTCGCATAATATGAACTAGGATTGTGATAGATGGACTTTTTACAAAGATTGAGAAAGTTCTTTTCTTGCTTTTGAAGTCAATTCCAATGAAGAGCTTTCATCCACATATAATCATATAATATATATATATATATATTTATGAAATTGACAATAAAATTTCTCTTTCACTAGGGTCGCTAGGGTTTTGTTTTGAAGATTGAGCTTTGAAATTTGAGAAAAAAGGGAACTGAATCTAAAAGCTTTCTTGTTAGGAAATGTATGATTGCAAACTGGGTGTTAAGGAGTAATCTCTAAAGTTTAAATTTGTGTTAGAGTTCATCATTTTATTTTTATATCAAACAATTATCCGGTCATGATTTTAATTTTAATTCTTGTTGGAATATTTTTAAAATATATAGTTTTTAATAATTGTAAATGAAGCATTATAAATAACCGGAAGTTATATCATTTGGTTATTATCCAAAAGTTATCACATTTCATAGTAATGAATTATATCTCTTAAATTCAAAAATTATATCACTTTATTATTAATAACGAATCATGATAATTTAAGGATACATTTATTGAGTAATTATGTTTATTGTTAAAAGATGTGACTATTCATTTAAATAGTTGTATTCTTATGAAAAGACATGAGAGTTCCTGTAAATAGGAGCCAAATTTCATTTGCCCAACACATCAGAAAAAGACATCAAAAGTTTCTTTCTATTCTCTCACTATATTTTATATTCCCAAATTGTTCTATAAAGAATTACTGAAAATTTTTTTATAGGAATTAATATCCTTATTATGCTCCGCTTAGCACCTAGTGAACAATTTTCGTCAGTACAAAATATAGATAATCATTAGGCTTCATTGTATTTTCAATGTTCATTTGTCAATAATTCTTTTACACACTTTAATATAAATGAGAATAAATAGAACTTAAAAAAATGACATTGATACATACTTTAAAACTTTCGTTAACTTAAAAAAATATAACAGCAATCCTATTTCAAGAAAAGCAGTTAAATCTTAGAAATCCTGTGGACACTTCCAAGTGGAGGAATCTCGTAGCTTTGCCTCCACAACCATAAAAAATCCTTGTAGATCTTGGCATACACACGCAAATATCCAACTTGTGTCCCATTTGACACGTGTGACTCGTAGAGGACCAATGGCAGCTCAATCTCAACATGAATTTTTCTTTAGCAGCACCTGCTTTTAAAATCACTATCAAGACGATGAAGATTCATTAATTCCTGTTGTTACTATTCATAGCTTTGTTTTGTATACTCTGCATAAGTGTCCTTTTAACTGATAATGATTCTCGAGGACAAAAAAAAAAAAAAAAAAAGGACAAATGAACTAAAAGCAGAAAGCTCTTGGATAAGTTTGCTTGGAGACGGTGTTAATTTAATAATGGTGTCTTTGCATTTTAATCCAATTTTAATAAACAATGGCAATAACTTTAATTATACCAAAAGATCAGTATAATACAAAGTTAATGTATAGAGGTTTTCTGTGTAAGATTTAATGCAATTAAGTTAATTCCCACAATTTTGAGATGGGAATATGGTCTATAGAGCTATCAGGCTCAGCTACATATGAAATTAGCAGAAGGAAAAGAAAAGGGTACATACAGGAAGATGAAACCGTAAGAAGGTTGGCAAATGATGTATTGGATATGCTTAAAATATTAATTGATTACTTCATTATCCATCTGATCAGTTTGAATCTTGAGCCAATTGTCACAACCATGCACTTTACAACAAGGATAGCTAGACAATGATCGAACCTCTGCGTCAACAAGAATTATGTACGGACAATTCTATTGATTGTATTGTCTTGTTTTGGAATATTAAGGTGAACCAAATTAATGATTTAAACCTAAATTCTTTTGACTTTTGCAATTCTCACTTTTGTAGGTCTAAATGTTACCATTTATTTGTTCAATCACTTAATATATATATATATATATATATATATATGATAGAGGTATCCAAAAATGAAAACAATAAATCCAATCATTCAAAAATGAAAATCTCAATAAACAACTCATTTTTTGAACAAATAAATTTAATCCACTATTCCAAAAATCTCCTATAAATTGATGATATATATCATTTAAGTAACCAACCCAATCAACTCAGTGAATTCCCTTATTTTTTATTTCAAACACTCATCATATCCTATTTTTCAAAGGATATCAACAATATAATCTCAAAAAAAAAAAAAAAAAAAAACCCAAAACTCTTCACACCATCTTGACAGGCTAATTACTATTTCTCTGCACGAAACATTAGAAAAACTAATACAATAACAAAGTAGAAAATTATCAACTAAAAACAATACATAAACAAGTCAAAACCGCACAACTCTAAATCCAAACAATACACACACACACACACACACACACACACATATGTCTTCTTTCTTCCTATGTTTTATTTTTTCCATTTCCTTTTGTTTGGGAGATTTAGCTGCTGCAGTCCCTGCTGAATGCTGATCATGTGTTGCCTGTAGAAAGAAAAGGGATTGAATGGACTTTTCAGTCTGTTTCAGAGCAGAGTGAACGACCATTGAATTAGTATATGGAGTAACATGAATGAGAAAAAGGAATATTTTACAAACCGTAATTGCATTGCATATTCCTGCACACATGATCGATAGTCATCGTCTAATTTCCACCTGCTAATTTCTACCTAAAAGGTTATTGCATAATACAACCTTCCACAATATTCACCACAGTCCATAAATATCATGTATATGTATATATACACAGTTTCATGATAAACTTGAGTATCGTCATTGACTTTAGCACACATCAAACATCAATCTTTTGTTTCAGTGGGACATAAACTTTATACACTACTACTGTATCTGCTGCTGCTGCAAACTCTGAATGTTGTATTGAGGAATCAAGTTCAATTATTCCCAAGAATGGTGGGTGCAAAACTGCAAATGTAAAACTTAATTGCTTGTATGTATGGGGGATGTTGTCGCATATTTTCAAAGTTTCTGATGTGGAAATTCCAAAAGATTAGGTCAATGTCTATCCTTACATAGTTTTTCAAAATGGGTAGACCTTTTTTTTTTCTTTGCATGCTTCTATAACATGATGAACCCCCTTTGGAGTCTTGGGTTTATAAAAAGCTGGTTGTTGTTCTGTAAGGGAGAGGTTAAAGGGTAGAGTTGTCAGTCCGAATACAGTAGTACACCAAAGGACAACTAGGTATTTTTCATTGAAGCTAAGGGTCACCAATTTGTTCTCCATCAAACTTTATTAAAAAAAAAAATGAAAAGAATCTGTCAAATATCAAATATCTCTCTTTCTCTCTCTTCTAAATGCATATTTAAACCCTGGCCTCATGGTTCAAGCTTCTCATGGAAAGCCACAAAACAATAAACTTGTTTCACAAACATGGCAACCATTCAATCCAAAGACAACAAAACTATCTTCTTCAACTATTTCAAGTCTCTTTCCCAAACCCCTCATAGGCTTAGAAAGAGAATGCTAGCAACATGGACCCCAGACCAAGAGCTTAATCAAGTAAGGCTAAGGTCTGGTGCTGATATGAAGAGGAAACTTAGATGGTATGATTTAGTAGCTCTTGGTGTAGGTGGAATGCTTGGTGTTGGCGTTTTCGTCACCACTGGATCCGTAGCCCGTAATCACTCTGGTCCATCAGTCTTCATATCCTACATCATTGCCGGAATATCAGCACTTCTTTCTTCTTTGTGTTACACTGAATTTTCAGTCCAGATTCCTGTTGCTGGTGGTGCCTTCAGTTACCTGAGAGTGACTTTTGGTATTTATTCATTACATTTTCTGTAACTCTTCTTTTCCTCCATTTCTTGATTCTAATGATTATAATATAGCAATATATATATACATCATCTTCTCCAATACCCCTTTGATAGGAGAATTTGTGGGCTATTTTGCTGGAGCAAACATACTAATGGAGTATGTACTATCAAACGCCGCCGTGGCCAGAAGTTTTACAGAGTATTTATGCTCAGCCTTTGGGATTAGTGATCCCAATTCCTGGAGAGTGGAAGTTCCTGGATTGCTACAAGGCTATAACAAGTTGGATTTCTCAGCCGTTGCTCTTGTTCTTATTCTCACTTTCTGCTTATGCCATAGGTTGATTTCTCACTTCAAAATTCTTAAATAATATTGTTTTGCTACTATTTCTGTTAACCTGTTTATTAGTGCCTTGGATCTATGCTCATGAACAATTTTTCTAATTTATTATTTGTTGTTTAGTCTTTTTTTTGTTTGTTTTCATTATGATCAAGCCAACAATTACTATACCCTTATTATTATTTTATTCATCGTTGTTAGTGGATTTTGAAAGTGATGGATGTTTCTATCTTTGGGTTTGCAGTACAAAGGAAAGCTCAATCTTGAACCTAATAATGACAGCCTTTCATATTGTGTTCTTTGGATTCATCATAATCATGGGTTTCTGCAATGGAAGTGTGGAAAACTTGGTGAAGCCAGCAGGGCTAACTCCTAATGGTATTAGAGGGGTTCTTGATGGAGCAGCTATAGTTTACTTCAGCTACATAGGCTATGACTCAGTCTCAACCTTGGCTGAAGAGATCCAAAATCCTCCGGTAACCCTTCCGGTGGGGATCATCGGTTCGGTTTTTATTGTCTCCGTACTTTACTGCCTCATGGCCTTGGCTTTGTGCGTGATGGTTCCTTACAGTCAGGTCAATCATCTCAAACTTGATCAAATCCTGAAGTATAGAAACACAATATTGATATATAATTACACATTCTTACATTGTTTTCACATCATGTATAGATAGCTGAAAAGGCATCATATTCAATGGCTTCCCAAAGAATTGGTTGGAAGTGGGCAGGGAATATAGTTGGGGCAGGAGCAAGCTTGGGGATAGTGGCTTCTCTTTTGGTCGCCATGTTAGGCCAAGCCAGGTACCTGTGTGTTATAGGAAGGGCCAGGCTGGTGCCATCCTGGTTATCTAAGGTGCATCCTTCAACAGGCACCCCATTGAATGCCACACTCTTTTTGGGTATGTGAATTTTTTTCTTAACCTTGTATTATATGTTAAACTTCTAACTCCTTAACACTTAAAAAGAGAAAAAAGAAAAGAAAAAAACCATTAAATGGGAACAATAAAGTCCAATGGAGAAGTGCTTGACAACTGCTAAGTTTATGTTTAAATTTCTTCTTTATATCCTAACCCTCCCCTCTCTTAATTACCATTTCCCTTTGACTTTTATTTTGTTTTTTTCCTCTCTTTCTCTTGGGTTGGTGTGGTATTTGATGAGAGGGTTATTCACCACAAATTCTTGATTAATTTGATGTCACTTTCAATCACGATTAGAGCTATAACTTTACAATGGATAAAATAACAACAATGGCAGACATTCCTGATTGCATAGCAACACCATGTTCTTCAGTGCAATTCTTTATGTATATCAATCAAATATCATTGTGATTGTAAGACATAATAAAAGAGAATTTTAATCCGTGTCCATGATGCAGGGCTTTGCACAGCATCAATAGCACTCTTCACTGACTTGGACATAGTGATTGAAATCATCTCAATCGGCACACTGTTGGTGTTCTACCTGGTGGCCAATGCTCTTATCTACCGAAAATATGTGCTAACAAGCAAAAATCCACCTTTCCCCACACTCTCCTTCCTCTTCCTCATTACATCATGTGCAATAGGCTTCTCGATATCATGGAAACTTGAGCAGCAATGGTGGGGTTTGCCTCTTTTCGGCGGGATAATTATGGTCGTTACAGCCTTCTTCCAGTACACGGTGCCTTGCCTAGGGCAGCCAAGCGAGTGGTCAGTGCCATTCATGCCTTGGCCGGCTGCTGTATCCATTTTCCTTAATGTCTTCCTTATGACCACACTGAAGATGCTCTCATTCCAAAGGTTTGCGATATGGGGACTTTTGATAACTTTGTTCTATGTATTATATGGAGTTCATTCAACGTTTGAAGCAGAAGAGATGGGGATGGAAATGGCTGTTAATGAAGTGCCAAACCCATCTATCCAACTAACAAAGCTAGAGGTTTAACAATTTATGTTCATTTAAAATTTGAAAAATCACGCTTTTCCTCTCATTTCCTTCCAATTTTCTATTATCTAAGCCATTTTTTTCTTTTCGGTTTTTATCTGAAATTCAGTTAGCTAGATTAACAATTCCATAAAACTCTTTAAGCTAAGCCAAGTCTATAAGATATACCCCTTTGAAAGAAACTCATAAATTAAGGATGATTCTGATTACCAAAAGACAACAGCAATATGAAAAAAAGCATGGAAAAAACATGAACTTTTAGGAGTGGCATTGCCAAGGTTGATTGAGATTAGGCTTAGGACATACACTGTAGAGAATTAAAGAATGCAATATTCGAACCTCTTTGGAAAAGTATAAGCCTAGCGGCCACATTTATTTATTTATTCTTTTGTCATTAAATGACAAGCTCATCCAAAATGAGAACACTGTCAGCTTATCTACAAAATTTTCCTTTTTATAATAAAGGTGTCATTATCCCACTGAATGTAGCCAAAAGCTTTAAAAAGATAAAAGATGCAATGTCATGAATGTTAGAATCATCACGAAAGACACCTTTTTGAGTGCTGACCTTTTTAGATGAAACGAAATACAGGGCAGGCACAAATACAGATTTATGATGTACAGAAATCCAATCATGACTAGAACTAAGAAAAATGAACTGCATTTGGTAAATTCTAGTTAAAGAAATTCAACCATGTTCTTTGATGTCATAAAGGATTGAAAGCCACATTCACAGAGCATAGATCAAGAATATATATATATACTGGCAAATAATGTGAGGCAATCAATCTAAGTTGCACTTTAATTTTGAATTAGAAGGAAGAGAATCAATCTAAGTTTGCATTGTTTCTAAGAACATTTGGCCAATTTAAAATGCAAGTAAACTAAATTAATAGGTGAAACAATATCTACCTTTCTTTCTTAATGAAAGCATCTTCTTGCCATTCTTCAACCCCATTTCCGTTCATGTTTGAGAACATTAAGGATGGTTTCTTTTTCTTTTTCTTCTTTTCCGACAACAACACACTGGAAAACGCATCCACGATCTTTTGTTGTGATTCGAGTATCATCTCGTTATGCTTCATCTCCATCTCCATTCTCATCTTCTCAATCTCCTTCACCATTTCCATCTTCATCTTCTCCATCCTCACAAACCCTTCAGCCAGCAACTTAATTGAGGAAACCATCTCATCAACTGGATCCACACCCCTCTTGACTCCATCACCAGCATTCTTTCTCTCAAGCCCTGGCCTTGAACAAGAAGCATCTCCATTTAAACCCCTCCAGTCACCACCTGGTTCAAAGTTCATATCAACTCTACCACGTTTCTTTTGATGAATACCTTGGGGCACTGAATCCCAAGCACCTGAATCTCTAGCTCGAAACCCCATTTCTTCATCAATGTTATACTCTTTTGAATCATTATCATAATCATAATTTAGATTAGGGCAACCATAATTCTTTGATTTGAATCCCACGTTCAAAAAACTCCTATCGCCTAAGGTCTTAAGAGGAAACTCTCCAAGACTATCAACATCCTGACCAAAACTATGATCAAAATCAACCATAGAACCATACCCATCGCCAATTCTACCGTCACTCTTGAATTTTTTAATTCCTTTTGCCACAAAACCCCCATTTTCCTGCCATTTGTGATCAAAATTAAAACTTGACTTATACCCACCTCTAAATTCATGATCAAAACCTAGATTAGACCCAGAATTCCCATCAATATTTTCATGCTTGTTCGATTTCAAGCAAAAGTCACCGAATACAGTGACTTTATGATCAATAGTATGATCTTGATCATCAGATCCAGCAACCGAGGTGGATGCAAAATTCATAGAATCAAGCAGAGGATACAAGTCCCAAGAAGAAGAGAACTTGCCCGAATTTTTAAGGCTCCGTTGCTTCTCGGCACGGTAACGCTTCCTCAGCTTCTCGATCTTATGCCGGCACTGAACGGATGATTTCACGGTTCCAGGATCAGAAGCGGAGGATACGACGTCCGACACGGCGTCCCAATCCGATGCTTTCAGGTTCCCACGTCGAAGAGCGAACCATTTGTCCTTGTAAGCGTCGATCAACGCCAGGGTTTCGTCTTTAGTCCAGCACGGGGGAGGAACCCGCCGTGCAGCAGTGGCGGAGGAGGGTTGGGGAAGAGGAGGAGAAGTTGTAGTCGACATAAGGAGAAAGAAGGCGGTGGTGGTGGGTGTAGGATAAGGAAAAAAGAAGGGAGCATTTGTTTCAGGATGGATTAAACAGAAGCAAAAAAAGGGGGGGTAATATGAAAGCGATTAAAGAGGCGGTTGGTTGGGTAAATGGGGTTGCCTGATGAGTGAGAGGCGGCAATCGTGCGGGAGGGGGATGGTGTGGGGTGGAGTGTGTCACGCGACAGCAAAACACGTAAGGTCTTTTTTTTTTTTTTTTTGTAAGTGTGGCAAATGCAAGAGTCCGGCACTAAACACGCATATGAAGTAGTTAATGTCAACCAATCGAGGTGCTGAGGCTGAGACTGAGCCCACTTTCTCTGTCAAAGTGGGGGAGGGGGTTGCGTTGGACTGATGGTGGTTGCGCTGCTGCCGTGAAAACGAAAGGTGTTGGCCACTTGCTTGGTCGGATGTTGGAAGTGGTCTGAATCTTTTGGGCTTTTTTAGTGGATTAAAAGTTGAACTTATTTTGGGCTTTAAGAACATCATTGAAATGAGTTTCAGTTATGTTGAAGCAGATAAAGTAAAACGTATTCGTTCTGTGGTACTAGCATTTGTTACTGGATTGTTTGTGTTGTCCAAGACCCTATGGCTATGGGTTGGTACTTTGTATGGTATTTTGTGTGCCATCATTTACATATAACTCACTCACCTCTTGTGTTGTTGTGTTTGATTAGTGCAGGGACTTTTCCCAAATCTGAGTCTGGGACTTAGGTAAATGTCATGTTAGCTATTGACAAATTGATGAAGGATATCAGATGTTCAAAGAGAGGAGTTGTTGTGCTGGGACAAGATAACAGGGTTTAGAGCCATGAAAAAAGACCAAGTTGGTTGCATTGCATCCTCTTAAATTGAATACTTTAGACTGCGAAGTTTGAACACTGAACAGAAAAGAGTTTCTGCTTCAAGAAATCTGTCTCAACAAAAGACCAAATAGTATCATAGGATTTGTTGGTTCAATTTGCATTTTGCAGTTTCAGAGTATATTGGAAACCTCTTTGAATTCAAAGAGATTATGTTCCAGTCTGAAAGTGAAAAGAATAAAAATAGAACAAAAAGGAATTCCCAATAGGACCGGGGTTTGAACCCGACGTGAATCGAGCACGCAACCTTCTGATCTGGAGTCAGACGCGCTACCATTGCGCCACGGATCCTTGGGTGGCAAACTGATGTTTCTATATTTTTAAAGCTAAATTATATTACAAATAAAACAAGTTACCTGAGGTCATAAAGGATCTTTGTTTTTCGTCGACGCGATAGTCCTTAAAGAGTTTTATTTTTGTGTGTTAATGTATGCGTCAAAGCGTCTATTAAAAACTAAGGGCGTGTAGCTGGGATTAAGCAATTTTGAGGAGAGATTATGAAAACTTTTGGCACTGCAAAACACAGAAACCTCTTGTCCTTCTAATAGTTTAAAAACTTTCTTCTCCATACCTCCTCTGAAAAAAATCAACAGCCTCCAAATCTGTGAATAGACACTCCTTAATCCTCCAAAAAACAAACCTAAAGAATCTATCCGAGTCACAGGGAGTTGTCCGGTGAACAGGAGACGTTTGATCAATCTCAACATCCCGACCCAGATTCCACAACACGGCTGGCTACTACACTCATGTTCATGTTGGTGCCATTCGATTGGCTTTAACTTTTTCATAACAAAAAGGGGCTCCCCATAGCCACTAGAATCGCCTTGCTTGATTCTAGATACAAGACTTGCCAATTTCATCAAGTCCTTGAAAGATAAAACTTGGTCCACTGCCTTTGTTGCTCAAATGTAGATTGTGGTACAGTGGTAGCCTCGATGGATCCAGGACCTGTTCAAGCCACACCTCATTTTCAGTTGGTTTGCAGGTGCTGGGATCATTTTTGTGGTTTGAGAGATGGAAATTGAGCAGGGCGAGACAGATATTACTAATTTCACTACTACTCCACAATCGACATATTCTATTTCACCATTTGCTCTACTCCACTATAGATATATATTCTTAAAAATTATTACCACTTTTATACATGTTGAATACATCCATTCCTATCTTACCCCGCTTCATTTTAATTTAATTTTTGCTACTTATATTTTATTTTTAATCTTTTTAAAAGTAACTAAATATTTAAACATATTTCTTCAAAATAATATTTAAATATAAAATATATATAGTAGAGTGAGTTGAGACGAGACAATCACTTACTATAATTGTTTCATACCTATTATCTAAAAAAAAATCTACCTATTACATCTCATATCCATTTTTCAAATAAAAAAAAATTACTCTATTCAATCAATTCAAAGTACATCAAATGAGTCAAGTTTTGCCATCTTATTATTAATATGTAACCATCATTATCCACATCCCAAGAAGAATCTCCATTCTCCGGGTAAGAACCATGGAAGAACAAATGAGATGTACTATTAATTTTATCACCCGCTATAATTGACAGACAAGCCCATGAATGTATGTATGTATGTATGCATGCATGCATGTCTTTTCCCACTCAAATGCATTGCATGCATCTACCACCTTTTCTATTTGCTGATTATTTCGCGACTACTACATAAAAACTAATGTTTGCCTGGGTCAGTATGGAAGTGCTTCTAGCTGTGGGAAATTATGTCAAAAGCATATAACTTGAGTTCTTACGGTCTTCTATGTTTCTGGCTTGGGTAAAGGATTCCATGAGAATGGGCTTGTAAATGCGTTAATAATTTAATATCGAGTTATTAAAACAGAACTAATAAGTGATAAAATTAAATTTTTTTATAATTTGATGATTAAAATAAAAATACGATAATAATTTACTTTAATATGTATACATAATACATTTGGCTAAGCTAATAATATATTTATGTTTGAATGTTGCGAGAATCTATTTGAATTTTATAGATTATTTAGGAATTAGGAGGATATCCTTCACAAGGTTGTTCATCAAAAAACGATTGGAACCAGCAGTGACCTCAACTATTGTCACTTGTCAGTATGTTTTATTGATTTCAGTTTGCTTTATGTACATCTTTTGATCGATGTCCACCTTAAGGGTTTTTATTTCCATCTATATCAAATTAAAAAAATTGTAAAAATAACTTTGGTGTGAAATTGTTTGGCAATTGCATGTTAATTCTACAGTAAACTTCAAAATCTATGAAATCAGTAATTTGAGGTGCAGACTTGAAGTCATGATCATTACATGGCGTGGGATACTGCCAATAATATTTAATGAAATTGTTCTCCTGCTCTAAGGGGGATATCCGGAGAACGGGAAAAAGGGGGCCAAATAGAAAAAGCTAAAACCAACTTGGTTTCTATGCGACACTTCATTTGAGGTATAAACACGAATATAGAGCAAAACTTATTTAATGTCTTTACACGTTTACTCATCTTGTTCTCTGTTGTTGTGTTTGATTAGTGCAGGTACTTCGCCCAAATTCGCGTCTAGGGATTGGAAAATGTCATTTTAGCTACTGAAAAATTGTTGAAGGAGATATCCTAAGACAAGCGTTGCTGTGCCGCAACAAATTAAATGGGTTTAGGATTAGAGTTCTCCATGGGTTGTGCGGTTCGGCTCGGTCCAAAAGTTCACTCGAAAAATATGATAATTTAGATCAAAAAATGAACTTTGACAAAAAATAAAACCCGTTCTAAAAATAAATCAGTCCTCGAATAAGATTTTTTTTTTGTTTTGGGCTCAACCCGGCTCGAATTTTCAATAAAAAATCATACTGTTTTTGTATGTTTTACCACTGTTTCGCAACCATTTCACTATTTTGTTGCTCCTATTTTATTGATAATGTTTGGATATTATATAACACTTATTTTATTGTTAATTTTGCTACCATTTTAGAGGTATTTATTTGTTAAGTTTCACTTATTATTTTAGTGTTATTTTTTTAGATGACTATTTTAATGTTATTTAAATATAAAACTTATTAAAATTATTTTCATTTTATTAGGAAATATTATTTTAATATTTTTAATGTATTTACTGTATTATATATTTTAATTTTTTTATATAAAAAATAAAATTAAAAAATTAATACGAATTTAAACAAAAATATAAGTCTATTTTTTAAACTCAACTTATATCCGACTTAAAATTTTGTTAATACGCAACTCGACCTATACACAACTTTAAGTTGGTCGCATTCTCTAAAATTGTAGGTGAATTGTATGAACACTGCACACAACGGGAGTTTCCTGTTTCAAGAAATCTGTTCTTCAAACCACCAAGACCATATCCTGTTATCCATATCATGGATTTGTTGGTTCAATTTGCATTTAGCCTTTCATACATTAATTGCTCAAATTACTTTTTACTTATAGAAGTAGCTGACCTGACACTCTGGAAGCATAAAACAGTGGAAAGATAACCAATCACCAATGAATCAAAATCAAGTCGACTTCCAATTAAAGTGGCTTTATTAAACCACTAACGAAAACTTGTTTCTTTCTTGGCCTTGACTTGGGTCTTCGCTATGACACCTTTGAGGGGTTGGATCTCGCAGTTTATGCTTCTATTTGCTTTTTTTTCTTTAATGTTAAAAGACTTTTTCAACTAGTACTAAATTAATTTTAAATGAAAGGTTTACCACTTTAAACTTGAATGATTATTATGAAAGATGTTGGTGAATGAATTTCCCAGTTTGGGACAAATGCAAGTCGATTTCCAATTAAAGTGGCTTTAATTAGTGAACCAGAAGAAGAAACAGGATTTTCTTTTGACTTGGGTTTTCAGTTCCCTTTACAAAGGATTTCATTTTAAAAAGTAATGAACACGTCCCAAGACAATTTTGGAAGGAAAGATAAAAAATTATTAGTAAAAAATATTAATTTAATCGTTAATATTTAATTAATTTATCATTTTTTATAAGCAATAATCTTAAATTCCTTTCGACTTGGTTCAATGAACTAACTTAAAATTACGTCAAAATACAAATCTTTTCCACATTCCTGTCAAAAATTATAATAATCACATTATATTAATTATATTCCATTGTTTTAGTGCAAGAAAATCAATCACATCTACGCTTTGTAGGGGTGGGGGGGGGGGGTTGCTCAATATCTAAATGTGATTTATGTGATGGCGAAAACAGAAATTATATGAACTCATTCATATATATATATAATATTCAGAGTAACGCATATTATATCATATAGCTTACATATTTCTCTCCAATATGCAAGCGATTATACATAGCTCAAAACACAATATTATTTGTTTAATTTTTTTAATTTCAGAAGCTGATTCCACCTCCAAGCATAAGTAAACAGTAGTATAGCAGAAGGTATGCCAATTTCATGGAGTTGTGATACCTGCCAAACAAAAATAAAACAAGAAATTTAGTCGACGAAGCATTAAAAAAAAGGATTTTATGTAATTAAATTTGATATATTGAAAGGGGTAGCTTACTTCCACATTTGTAGTGGCGAGGAACACTCCGACCGCAGCCTTGAATGAGGCGGATGGCACGGTTGACGTCAATAAGGGCGGCGATCTTGGGCGTGATGACGGGGCAAACGCATTCCAGATGGGTAACCCTTACTCGCTGGCAGCATTCCGGGGACGGAAGCTTACCGTAAACCACCGGCTTGCAAGCGGTAATGGCTAGGTTCCTTTCTTGCTTGCACTGAGCCGCACTGAGTTCTGCAGTGGCCATTTCAACGCCCCACATGACTGAAACAGTTATCACCACCACCATTGCCAATGACTTTGCCTCCATAATTTTTTTTTCTCTTTTTTTCTTCCACTACAAAAGAAAATGCACCTTACTTATGGTTATCACCTAACCCAATTTTGACATATTTATAGCCGACGGGGGCTCGGGTAGGACAGTACGTCAGCCCATCCACTAACGAAGCCAATACCACTCCTATATCGGTGGTAGCTAGCCTGCTAGTCTCGGACAATAATTTTGGACTTTTTCCTTTTATGTCTAATGCTTTTTGGCTGTTCTTTGACTTCTTCGGCAAATTCACATTGCAAATTGAGGAATTTTCTTTTTATTTTCAAATTTTCATGAGCGTTTCAATTGTTTTCAAACCTTTATTTTTTTATTATAATATTTCTTAATAACACCATATTATCAATTGCATTTGATAATGTCTAAGAGTATAGTACTTCAAAGAATACAGCATTTATCTTTTAATATTCCTAATTTTTTTGCTTAAATATTATTGGAAAATCTTAATAACATTACTTGAAAATTCAAAAATGATAGTAGTGAGTTATGGTATAGTGATGTGGACACATTTATTGGAACATCACCTAATAAACATAACTTATTAGGAGTCATTAATATAATTTGGATTTAACTTATATTTACAATAACAAAATTTGTTCAAAAATAAGTTCATTATACTCTTCAATTACAATATCTAAACTCTAACCCTTTTACGCTTACTATAGCCGCTCAAAGGTGGAATAAACAAATCATTCAACAAATTCCTTTAATTACGAATTGAGTTGTGCACTTTTTTTTCTCTGTCCTTTGAGCGTATTGATCATTTATAGGCCATCACAATTTTGATAATAAACAAGAGATAAATGAGATAATTATCATGTTTTCTTGTTGATTTTAACTATTTCAATTATCAACAAAGCGACCTCAACTAATATTGGTGATGATTTTGTTATGCTGATCATAATCCATCAAAGGGGATTTGACAAACTTTGTTGGAGTTCTCTTCTATAACTCAAAAGTCTTTTCTTGCTTGAATAATTTAATGTTGTTTTGCTGTTAAAATAGATCAAATATGTCTTATAGGTGTACAGCGTGATGTTTCAACATCTGCAACCACATTGCTTGGTACACCGCAGTCTGTGAATCAAAACCACCCATTGTTCTTGTATTTGTACTCCCAGCTCATTCTCATCTCGATGTTGCTTAATGATTAGCCGTTATCACCTAACCCACTTAGACATGTATAAAGCCAAACATCACATATTGTAATTGTTAAAAAAATTTATATCTTACAATTGGTTTCATTATTATCCAAACTATATTTAATTTATTTAACTAAACTGATGTGACACCAATTTAAATATATATATATATATATATAATAAATTACATATATGATCTAAGACAGTATGTTATTAGCTTTAAGAAACAACTATCCACTAAACTATTATATTACTTTTATTTAAATTAATAAGAATAATTATTTAATATACCGTCTATGAAATTTTTCATAATAAATGTCATAATTATTTATATATTTAATTTTTTAAAATTTATTTTAGAGTCTATAATATAAATGTTAAATCCTCAATTCATTTGTGAAATGTAATAAATTCCGCAAAGTATACTAAATAATTTTCCAACTAATAAATACTCATTTTAATTTTTTTTTGAATTTTAATTTAGCTTTCTTCCATAATATGATTATTTAAAAAATAGTTTTTATGGAGATACAAATTGTAATTCCCAATCCCAGTATTGTAATACTAATTTATCATAACCACAATTTTAATTAGCTGTCACTGTATTTATTAAATAGAAATCAGCTTCACTTTGGGCAAAAACCTCAACCGAGCGGATGATTTTATCCACCACAGTTTTCATCATTTACAAATGAACTTGTGTCAAATTTGATTGAAGAATCGCCCATCAAACTCGGTATGGGGGCTTGAGACAAATTTGGTAAGAATTGATGGTGTGGAATAAGTTAGGATGCTTCGTGGAAGTCTATGGTAACACATTCAAACATCTGATGATTACGTTACATTGACTTCCAATTCTTCACATTTTTGCATATTGGGTTCGGTGTGTGTAGGGGGTCTTTTTCCATTGTTTCTTCTTTTTTATGGAATTGCAAATTACATGTCGGCTGGTTGGTTTGACTAGTGTCTTCGGATTTTGCTGCACCGTCAGTGCGCTAGAACAAATAAATTTTATTTGATTTCAAAAGCATTAAAATTTCTCTTCATCCCTTGATTCTCCTAAGGAGTGAGGCTTGAATTTCTTCTATTAACTTTTCTTTTCGTTAGTTTGTTTGTTTTACTTTTTAATCGTTTTACTTCTGTTTATATTTTTTTAAAATATACTAGCATCATCTCCTCACTATGCCGGAGATTTTCCTATTTTTTAATAAAATTATTTAATTAATAGTTAAAATAAATTACATTTACTTAAAATTTTGTGAATTATGAAAATAAATTTATTATTTATTTAGAGCTAGATAAAGATTTTAAATTAATTTAGGTATTAACACCTAAATCAATCATTATAAATATATTATAAACAATTATTTTTCTTTTGCTGGAGGTAAATACTTAACATTCTAATCAACACTTCAAATATATTATGTAAAAATAAACAAAAAAAAATGTAAGCAAATTAAGTACAAAGTATAAACCATAACAAATTTAACCTTTTAATTATATAATTTTAACATAAAATAAATTATTTACATTTTTTTTAGTGAATTATAATAACAAGATAAAAATTTGAACAACAAACATGACTAGTGTGGCTCAAATCCAGGCCACATCTACGATAATGAACATTCTTAACCATCAGGTCATCACATGATGTTCTTACAATTTTTTTTAAACATTTTTTAATTGATCTTTTGTTAAATCTAAATTAATTTGCAAGTTAAATACGTGGAAAAGTAATTTAAATATATCATTAAAAATAAAATGATAAAATAATTTTGTTAGATTTATAAAATAAATCTATAATAAAACTGAACTTAATAAACCAGGATCTATCATGTCAAATCATCAAGAATAAATCAAGAATAAAATTAAATGCGGAAGCGTACCTGAATCCATGAATTCCTTGAAGTTTTACCGGATTTTGAGGATTTAATCTTCCAATTTAGCATACAAGAAATTCAGAGAGTATCTGCTCTCTCTTTTCTAATGATGGGATATTAGAAAAGATATCTTGAGTATAATTTGGGGACCATAACTCTAATATTTATAACCTTAGCATATTAGTTCTAATCAAATTCTAATTAGCCCATCATTAATTAGAATTTGATTAGAAGAGTATCTACACATATTTTACCCATACTTTATTTAATAATTAAAGCCCAATAGAATTCTAACCAAATTAGATCACTTTTAATTTGGGCTATCCTTATCATGATAGTAAATAATAACATGTAATTATCCTTATTATATATGTGATGTCCATATTTTCCAACAATCTCCCACTTGGACCACATATATATACTAATTGCTTTATAATTACATGTCATTACGTAACCTTATGAGCTCAAAATTTTACTATCATATCCAAAAGGTATTCCGAACAATCTCGTCCATTAATTATGTTAACATAGAACCAAGGCGACTTTCGTTACATATATCGTAACTAAATCCATCCATGATTACGTATATTAACACAACCAAATGACATAGATCAAGTATGGATGTGTAGCATGGAAATTACATGCAATATGATCTAAATATGTCTATTTCCAACTGGTCCTATTTAGTGAGATCAAACCTTACAAAAATCAGAGTGTGAATAAACCAAATAAACTTTGTTTCTGCAGAAAATAAACTTAATATCTTTAAATTGAAATAACCGATAATGTGCCTATAACATAAAAGCATTTAAAAACACAAACTCCCACTAAAACCAAATATCCTTTAAATGACATTACACCCATATGAGCAGTGTGCTCTTATAAAACCTTAGGTGTAGTTCCTTAGTAAGCAGATCCGCAATCATGGAGTTTGTCCTAATATGCTTTATAAGCACCTAACCACTCTGAACTTTTACTTTTAACAACCAGGAGCTTAAAGTCTATGTGTTTTTACTTTGATGTGCTCCTGTTGCTATTGGAATAAAAGATTGCAATTTGTTTTCACAATTTGTACCTTAGTGAAAAAAAAATCTTATATTCATATTCCATCAAAATCGGAGTCTATATACCTAATGATCTCTAACTGATTAGACCTCCGATATGTGAGCATGTAATCTTTTGTTCTCTGAAAATACCTTATAATCCTCTTGCATGCTATCCAACGGTCTAAACCAAGGTTGCTTAAAATATCTGCCTAACATCCCAACAATGTACGCAATGTCCAGACGCGTACAAACTTGAACATACATTAAACTCCCAACAACTGATGCATAGGGAATCTTTTGCATTTCCTGAATTTCAAGGTTGCTTTTAGGGCATTGAGTAAGACTAAATTTGTCTCCTTTCGCGACAGGGGTGTCACCTGGTCTACAATTCTGCATGCCAAACCTTTTGAGTACTTTATTGATATAGCTCTTTTGTGATAATCCAAGAATACCTCGAGATCGATTTCGATGTATCTGGATTCCTAAAACAAAAGAGGCGTCCCCAAGATCTTTCATCTCAAAATGCTTAGATAAAAACTTCTTGGTTTCGTGCAATAAGTCTATATCATTAGCGGCAAGCAAAATGTCATCAACATATAGAACCAGAAATATGTACTTACTCCCGTTGAATTTGTGATACACACAATCATCAACAATATTTATCTCAAAACCAAATGAAATAATTATTTGATGAAATTTATGGTACTACTGACAGGAAGCTTGTTTGAGTCCATAGATGGATTTTTTTAATTTGCAAACCATATTCTTTGAGTCTTCTGATTCAAAATTTTCTGGTTGCACCATATAAATTGTTTCTTCAATGTCGCCATTAAGAAACGCAGTCTTAATATCCATCTGATGAAACTCAAGATCAAAATGAGCAACAAGCGCCATGATTATCCTAAAGGAGTCTTTCGATGAAACTGGAGAGAAAGCCTCTGTAAAATCAATACCTTCTTTCTGAGTATATCCTTTTGCTACAAGACGCGCCTTATACTTCTCCACATTACCATTTGCATCCCTTTTGGTTTTAAATATCCATTTACAACTAATAGGTTTTGCACCTTCAGGTAATGGGACAAGTTCCCAAACTTTATTGTCTTGCATAGACTTATACTCATCTTTCATGGCATCAATCCACTTTTGAGAGTTAGAACTTTTCATAGCCTGATGAAAGTTGATTGGATCATCTTCCATCATTCTATTGTCATCCTCATGTTCTTGGAGAAATACAATATAATCATCTGGAATAGCATTTCTCCTTTCTCTTGTGGACCTCCTTAATGGCACTTGTTCTTGAGGTTGTTGAGTTTGTTCTTCTAGAATAATTATCTCATTTTGAATGGGGAGTTGTTCAACATTGTCTTGTAGAGGTTCTGGATTCACTTCTTGATCAATGATAGGTATAAGAGCCTGAACATCGTCAAAAGTGATAGTAGGAATACAATTCCTCCTCAAAAGCAATGTCTCTAACCTTATTTCTCCCCCCAAACTCAACATCCTCAAAAAATGTTGTAGTTCCCGTCTCAAAATTATTTCTTATTATGGGACCATAAAATTTATAGCCCTTAGATCGCTCAAAATTTCCTTAACCTTTAACTTTATAGACATCAAAGAAGTCAGAAGTGATGTCATTTCAACCTTATTATTTTTAGCAAAACGTTTCTTAATTTCATCAAGGAAACCTTAGTCTGAGTAATCTTTTCAGATTCTATGCCCTTAAAGGCTTCTGAAATGTTGTGCTTCATGATCATTAGACTCATGCGATTTGAACGATCCCACCTCTCAAAATCCCTCTTAGCATTAGGGGTGCTTTCCGCAGTGAGAGATGCAGGTTGTTCTTCCCTTAGTGCCTTTTCCATACAGCCAAGCACTATAAGTAAGTGCCTTTTCCATTCATTGAAATTTGTCCCATTAAACATGGGTATAGAATTTAGCAGATATTGTGGCAGTATAGAACAAAAGATAAAAATAAGCTCACATCAATATTCATAAGTAAACAATAAATTCAAGATAATGGCTAATCCCATCTCAAGATACCAAACACAACATTAATATCAAGTCTTTGGACAGTAATATTAACAGTAAGCGGTACTCTTGTTGTAGCAATCAAACATTGATAATAAATTATGTCAAACAATGAATTAATCTTTGGACTAACTTATTGCTCACATAAAATACCTTATAATTGTCACACATTTATTGCCACAGATGTCTTTGAAATTCTACCAAATATTAACTTACCTTTGGGTCAATCAATAAATGCATGAATCACAAAAACATATAATCATCTTAATATTTCAAATAAACTAATCTACACAAAAGAGGTCACTTTGGCGGCATTTTGTTTCAACTAATTTATTTAAAATATCATACATCCTTAATTAAAAGCCAAAATCTGAATTTATTTGTTCAAAATATTTACCTTAATTTTATCTTTCAATCAGATAAAAATATAACCATATATATATATATATATATATATATCTCAAAACAACATACAATGATGTTGGCAAATATAACAATAGTTGAATAAATCATAAACCATAAATAACTTTATATAAAACTTCAAATTTAAACCAAAATAATTTGAATAAAGGTAAACCTCATCTCAAGATATCGGACACTCCATTAATATTTTATTTTTGAACAAAATATTAACTTGTAAGTGATATCTTGGTATAGTAATCAAACATTGACAATAAGAACATGTCAAACAATAAATCTTCCTTTGGGCCAATTTATTACTCACATGTAAAACCAAATAATTGTCACATGTTTATTACCATAGTTGCACATGTAATATTATTAACTTTCATTTGGGCCAATTATAACTTAAGTTACATGCACACAACCTTTTATATTTTAAAACAACATAATTTATACAAAAAAAAAAATCACTTTGGTGATTTTTTGCTTCAATTAAATTATTTTAAAATATATATAAACATACCAATATTCAAATTTAAAATTTTCACAATAGTCAAATGTCAAAACTATTTTTTTTATTGCTTTATAAACTCCGAAATAATTCCAAATAAGGTTGTCTTAATAATGCAATAACAAAAAACTGAAAACCTTCATTTTTTACTATTCTTTTTTTTTTTGTTCCAAAACCATATATATCAAAACCAAATAAAAATAATATAATGGTTCAAAGCCAAATAATTAACAAGCACATGTATTCATAATTTTGGCATGAATAAAAACACCATAGTAATTCATGCATATACATGTAGTCATAATCAAATAGAAAAACTTATATTGAATTTACTATGTAAATCAAAAGTTGTGTTTATGATTAAACAAATATTCAAATGAATACATTTCAAACAAAATAATAAGAGTTGGCATATCCCATAATGCATACAATAAACCACATCATCATAATTTAACCAAATATTCAGAACCATAAGATGCCAAAACCTAAAATTATAGAACCAAACTTAAAACCAAATTATTTAAACACATATTATAGTTAACATCAATTTTCATCAAACCTAATTTCATCATAATTAAACCATAAAAATATAATTCTGATCAACTTGCTTTACATATCCCAAGTAAATTCAAATCCAAAATATATGCTTAAACTGAATAATATATTCTCACAACTATATATTGAATTCAAGGATTAATGATTATAAAAATTGAATTCAATTATACATTTGCTGAATCTGATTTGAATTAAAAAAAACGATTATAATGAAACCCTAAAATTGAATCGATAAAACTAACAAATATTACCATCAACCTTAAGGATTCACCATATATAATGAATTCATTGATAAACAATCGGTATATAAGAGACACTTTACCTGAAGCAATTTCTTTTACCAACCATATATCATAATGTAAAATCCTGAACATAATTACTAAAGTGTCTCCAAAACAATATATATATATATATATATATATAACCGTTAAATTGTAAAACAAGCGATTAACAATTAACAATCCATCATTGATATAATCAAATATATATCATAAACAGTTTCTAATGAAACCCAAACCTACATAGCTTTTTAAATATTTATTAAAACTGTATAAACAACATAAAATCCTCAATTTTTTTTTAATTCTCAATTAAAACTATAAATCTTTCCAGTTATACGAAAATTAAAAACTTAAAACTTTATTTAAAACCTTATAATTTTATTTAAAGAATCAAAAGTAAAAAATTTATCAAGAATCTTAAAGATTCAATATAATATATAATTAAAATATCAAATCCATAAGATCTGAAAAATGAATCAATCCAAAAATAATAGAGAATCAATTCATTCTCAATGATTCAACATGACAAAGCTCGGATGCCACTTGTTAGATTTATAAAATAAATCTATAATAAAACTGAACTTAATAAACCAGGATCTATCATGTCAAATCATCAAGAATAAATCAAGAATAAAATTAAATGCGGAAGCGTACCTGAATCCATGAATTCCTTGAAGTTTTACCGGATTTTAGGGATTTAATCTTCCAAATTAGCACACAAGAAATTCAGAGAATATCTGCTCTCTCTTTCCTAATGATGGGATATTAGAAAAGATATCTTGTGTATAATTTGGGGACCATAACTCTAATATTTATAACCTTAGCATATTAGTTCTAATCAAATTCTAATTAACCCATCATTAATTAGAATTTGATTAGAAGAGTATCTACACATATTTTACCCATACTTTATTTAATAATTAAAGCCCAATAGAATTCTAACCAAATTAGATCACTTTTAATTTGGGCTATCCTTATCATGATAGTAAATAATAACATGTAATTATCTTTATTATATATGTGATGTCCATATTTTCCAACAAATTTTTCTTTAGATATATTATTTATATATTTTTTTGTAATTTAATGATGAAAATTAATATAATATAATGTAAATTGAGATATATAATGACATAAAAAAATACTAATATTAATATCTTAAATATATAATACATTATTAATATATAAAAATGTGTAAATAAATTTATTTTCTCTTTCCTCTCTCTCTCACTTTCCTTTTCTTTCTTTCCCTTCCCCTATAGCCTCTCTTTTCTCCTATTGATCCACCATGTCCCAAGTAGTGAAAAAGAAAAAGTCAGCCATCAAATATTGAGGCCAAACATCTGGAGTGCCCTCAATATATTCTCTTTTAATATATGTAATAAATTTTATATAGGTAAACTACAAAAGTAGTCACTTTTGTTTGCCTCAGGTTACATTTTAGTCATTTATGTTTAAAATATTACGTTTTAGTCACTTATGTTACTATTTTTTACGAAGTGATCACTCATCCGTTAAGTTCTGTTATCTCCCTAGCGGTAATTCTACGTGGCAGTGCAACTAGATTTTAAGTGCCAACTTGAATTTACTAATGAGACGAGAATAGATTTTTTATTAAATAAATTTAATTAATTAAAATTTTTAAACCTCAAATCTTAGTTAAAAAATCATTCATCTCCCCATTTTTTTAGTTTTCTTTTTCAATTGACTAAAAAAGCTATTAATTATAAAAAAAATTTATTCACTACAAAACCAAATAAGAAGACTTAAAATCTTAGTCCAGGTATATTTTCTTCACCGACAAATTTATGTTCTAAGACTTAAAATGAAGTGGTTGTTGACAAATAAGAAGATGGTAATCGTTTTTGTTCCTAATCATTGTATTTTCCAGTTCTTCACGCTCTTGCATAATTGGTTTCTCAATCCGATTTTTCTAATCTAAATCGGTTTGTTTGTTCACAATCCCTTTGTGGGTATCTATTTTTTCTGATCTGAAATTTTTTTAGTTGTTAATATTCATATCAAGAATTTTAATTTAGGGTTTTCATTAAACAATAAAAAATGTAACGACCCAAAATTCCCAGGTACTGGAAAAATGAGTCGTAGGGCCTCCGTCTTAGGAAAATAAGTTCGTAAGTATTTATTAAAAATATTTATAAGGTTAGTTATAAGTTGAATTAAATTTTGGTGAAGTGAATTTAGTTTAATTAGAAATAATTAGTAAAAAGGACTAAATTGAATAGAAGGTAAAAGTTTAATTTTAAGAATAGAAAATATTAAAGGATTAAATTAGTAATTAGACCATAAAAGTGACATGTGTGAATGATGGATAAAATACATGTGTATTAATTTTATTGGTACAAATGTATGTTATATGTGTTTGCTTAATTATTAAGTAAATGTTATTTATTTATTTATTTGTTATAATTAATATTAAATATGTGATATTATAATTTTTGTTGATTAATTATGATGGAGACAAGTGTATGGTGATGGATGATACATGTGTATGTATGTGTGTAAAACATGTGTATTATTTTTTTTATTTGTTATAATTAGATATTTTATATTAGTTAATTAATTAAGTAATAAAGAAACAAAAGAAAGAAAAAGAAGAGAAAGTTACCAGAGAAAGAAATGAAATTGAGGTAAGTAGTAGTATTTGGATTGAATGTGATTGGATGTGACTATTAACATGTATATGGATTGAAAGTATGAGAAAGTGTTGCTGAATGTATGAGTATGTGAATTGATTTGGAATTGATTGATGGTTATGTGATTATGTGATTTTGAAGCAATTTGAGATTGAAATACTATTATGATTGATTTGAATTTGAATGATTACATTCAATTGAAAGTGGAAGTACAACGAATAAGTGATTCCGATACCCTATTAACTAGTCGGGCTTAGTGGATATAATTGGCATGCCATAGGATCGGAACAGTTTAGAGATTCTTCGACCTTGAGTCGATGAGGCACTTGGTGTGCCATATATTTGCTTCGGATAGTTTCGATGAGGCTTTGGTAGCCACTTTGCTTCGGCTTAGCCGATGAGGTACTTGGTGTGCCATAGATTTGATTTACTTCGAACTATCCGATGAGGCTTTGGTAGCCACTTTACTTCGGCTATGCCGATGAGGCGTTGGTCGCCATTCTGATATGTTAAGTGGATCCGCATATCCGCCGAGGTCCGAGTCATGTTAATAGGGGTAAACAAATGAAATGAGTAAATTGCAGGAATTTGCTTATTTGAATTAGTGAATGAAAAGTGAAAGGAATGTTGTGATATAAAACGTGAAATGAGATTGTGCAATGAAAATGAGGCATGAACCAAAAGCTTATGAAGTGTGTCACTTGAAATGTGAATGTGGAAATTTATATGTGGTTGTGGAAAGAACCAATGATTCTTGAGTTGTTAGAAATCTTGAAGATTATACATTGAACCCTTTATTTGTATTGTGTCGTCTTAGTATGAATTTATGTGTATGATTTATTAGCTATTTATACATGTTATGTTATTGAATTGTTGTTATGATTTGAATTATGATAATACCACTGAGTATTTCCAATACTCAGCGTACGGTTGTTTTCCGTGCGCAGGATAGGTAAAATTGAGGTTTCGTCAAGCATCCAAATCAATCCCGATCTCAGCTCAAATTAGTGGTGATGTATCCATCTTTTGATATTGTGGCATGTACTAGGTTAATGTTTGTCACTTGTATATATTTAATATTTTGGGTGTAAATATAGTGTATAAACTTTGAGAAGTTCTTAAAATGAATGAATGAGTTTTTGTTAAATTTGAAATTGATTTGAATGATTTTTGATTGTCATTTATAAGCCAATTAATTGGGCATGTATTAGGGATGTTTTGAGGGTAAAAATAGCTTTAAAATGATGAAACATGCAGTTTTCACACGGCCAAATCACATGGGCGTGTGCCCTGGCCGTGTGGGGGAAGTCAGTAGCTTCCATGGGCTAGTCACACGGCCGTGTGTGGCAAGTTAGTCTGCCCACGGCCTGGCCCCACGGCCATGTGATTTCACACGGGCTGTCCACACGGGCATGGCATGCCCCAAGCCACACGGCCATGTGCCCCTGTTTTCTGTGAAAAATTTTTAAAGTTCCCGGTTTGATCCCGATTCAATTTCTAAACTTATTTTGGGCCCCGTAGGCCTATATTAAGGTCTAATTAATGGAAATTAGAGTGTTTAAAGTTGAAACTCAAATTTATACCTCGTTTTATTTCGTAAGTTAGTGTATGGTTCCGGTAATACCTCGTGACCCTGTTCCGGCGACGGTGTGGGGTTAGGGGGTGTTACAAAAAATCTAATATTTTGTTTTTCAGTATTGAATAAAAGAGATAGAGGGATGCAAAGAAGACATACCTGAACCCTCCATTGAATCCATCCTTATGAAGCAGTCAATTTGATTTTAACTATTTTGATCATAATAATAGTTTTTCCAGTCAAATGAAAAAAAAAACCATTGAAAAAAAAGAAGAGACTGAAGAAAAATTAAAAAGAAGAGATAAATATATTTTTTAGTTAAGGTTTAGGTTTAAAAATTTTAATTAGTTAAATTTTTTAATTAAAAATATATTTTCATCACATTTAGAAATCCAAGTTGGCATTTAAAATCTAGTTTGACTGCCATGTAGGATTACCGTCAGAGAGATAACGGAACTTAACGGTAGAGTGATCACTTTGTAACAAAATAGTAACATAAGTGACTAAAACGTAACATTTCAAACATAAGTGACTAAAATGTAACCTGAGGCAAACAGAAGTGACTATTTTTGTAGATTACCCATTTTATATTAATAGTGTTTAACTTCTTCATGTACCTAATTAATTTTAATTTTATTTAAAATAATAGATAGGTCTATTTAATTACTTAAAATATTTAAACAAACTTAA
The DNA here is from genome assembly GCA_020496765.1 of Gossypium stocksii. Lineage (NCBI taxonomy): Eukaryota > Viridiplantae > Streptophyta > Magnoliopsida > Malvales > Malvaceae > Gossypium > Gossypium stocksii. Next base: position 108,447,741 of record CM035627.1, on the reverse strand, counting down.
AACATAAAATATTTTATAATTTAAAATTATTTAAAATGCATAAAAATAATGTAATAATACATCTTTTGATTAATATACTTAATGATTATTTTCATTTTTATCTCATTGACATTGTTTCATTTAAACTCAAGCACATATCCAATCATTGGCTTGTTACAGTAATTAATCTCATCACTCATCCAAATGAAGCTTAAATATGAAAGTACTGAATTGCACCACAAACTTAAGGACTAAAATAACAAATTTTAGTTCTAGTGGCAACAGAAATATTAATCAACCTTTGATCCTTACATGAAGATGTAGAACCATGACAAAAGGTTTAATTATGTGAAGATAATCCTCCCAATGAAAGGGGAATGACTCTTGATTCACTACGAGAAGATAGGCTTTGCTTAAGGACATTTTTCTCATTAATTTGAAAGGAAATACTCCTACTGAAGGGAACATGAAGGATGGTGATTTTAAGTGGTTAAAATGGGATGTTATTACGTAACTGGTGGATTAAATATCTATTTGTAATTTTTCAATTAGATTTTATTTTCTAAAGGAGTAGAGTATGATTAGAACTATAATTATCAAATTATTAGAGGAAATTTGAATTTAACATATTCTTGAAAAAAAATTCACATTTTATAAAAACTAAAGTAGAGTATCCAATTGATGGATGTTGATAATGATTATTATATGATTAAGTTATGTTCGACAGAAGACTACACAAAAATTTTGTTGAAAGATCTTTGAATTATGCTTGGACAATATCTAATTGTTTAACCGTGGCTGTCCAAGTTTAATACTACCCAACCATATTCTTTGAATGTAAATATATGGATTTGCTTATCAAGTCTTTTGAGGCATAGTACAAGCAAAAATTGTTGATGGTCATTTGTAGTCCTATTGAAAGGATAATTAAATTAGATAGTTCTAAGTTGTAACCTAACTATAACAGACAACAAATCAATTGGGCAAATGACTAAATTTTTTGCTAACACTCTACAGGGGTCATCCACCTAATTTCATTGGCATGCCCAATCGGCCACTGATCATTTCTTGGCCTAACGAACTTGTTTGTTCAAATACTCACATTGACAGTGTTAGAATAATTTTTTGACTTCAAAACCAATTTATTTAGTATTATTTATGACTTGAAAAATATTTTGACTTCAGAAATAATACTAAATAAGATGATAAAATTTAAACTTGTACATTATGAAATTACCTAACAAAATCTTTAACCATTGCCCAACACTTTCTGTATTGAAATCAAACTTTTCATGACAATGCATCACTGCTATGCCTAACTTTCTGTGTTGAGTAAATAAGTATAGTCAGCAGCTTGTTATTGTGGCTTCACGAATCTCCAAACAAACTTGCCATTGATCATCTCGGGTTTAGAAAAGAGATTCGATTTATGTTGCTCCTCTACCGTCTTCTTCAAATATCTAAGTTTCGACCTTCTTATGTGAACAGTAAATATAAATTTTCAAAAACCTAAAAAAAAACAAAATTATTTATATCCGATACTTACGTCAAAATCCAAATAATAAAAATTTATAATGTCGCAACATTGTAATGAACCAAACTTTTATGGGCTTAAGTTGAAGTTGAATCCATTGCAAATAATGATTTGAACTAGTAAATTATATTATATAATGTTGAGGGATTCAACTTGCTCATTGGAAAATTTTTTTTTAATTGTTATCCTTTAGCAATAGATCTAGATCTTGAAGTGTTGTTTTTAAGGTGTTTTTTAATTTCGAGGAGCGATTAAGGTCCACTAATACAATGTTATTATCATTTGATCTTAGCGAGACTTGAACTCAAGTCTTTAAAGGGTCCTAAAAGAGAAGAACAAATGATAAAAATATTTTCATGATTTTGAGTAGACAAAATCCCAAAGTTAAAATCAAGTATAAACATCCTAAAAATAATACCCAAACAATTAAAATGTCAAATTCATTACTCAAAAAATGACATCTTAAAAGAGAATCAATTTTCCCTCACCATATAAAAATGCGGGTCAATGGATCAAAACAAAGTACAAGTGTCATTCAGTTTATTTATACAGTTTCAATTATTTGAGTTTTAGCTTCTTCTTTTTTTATTACAACTTACAAGAAAGAAAATAAAGCATATACACTTAACACAATAGCAATAGCACTATCGCTTTCATTAATAACTTTTTGAAAACTAAGGTACTAGAGCATACGTAAACCATAAAAGATAACCCATAATTTAGTATCAAGGACAAAGCACGATCCATTCCTTCTATAATAGCCCCAAAGCCATTGCCAATTAGCATTATGTTCTTCAGATTCTAATTTTTTTTTTGTTGAAAAAATAGACTTTCTTTTTTCATTGCATGTTATTTTATGATGCATGTAATTAATTATCTAAGATTAATTAATTACTTTTTTGTGCATACTAATTTTTATGTTAAGTGGGTGCTAAATAATTTTACCTATTTATATTTTAAAATTATTAATGATCCAAAATTAATAAATTATATATTGTTATTCGATAATAATTTTTACAAATAAAAATAGTAAAAGATAAAATTATGACTAATATTACATAATTAAATTATTTTCTTTTTATTATTCATTTGCTTAATTAATTCTTTTTATAAGATGATGAGATGAGAAATACTTTTCTATACCAAATGTTATTTCTTTTAGGAATTTTAATAAATTAAAAAATGTAAATTTTATTTTATTTAATGGATAGCTCTCAATAACAAAAAGTCTAAATATTTGGACTTTTTTTTTTATAAATATGTATGTTTAGAATTGGATCGATAGTGAAACTGATCAGGCCACTGATTTTTTCAGTCTGATTGATTCAATTAAAAAATTATTAAAAATTTATAATTAAAAAAACTTGATCCAACCTATTTTTTAACTATTTCATGGTTAAACTAGTTTACTATTATTTTTCAAATAAATACCCCAATCAATTCTCGATCTGATCCAGTTTTGTTCAAACAAACATCATTCGTAAATACTTTACATTGGCAAATAAAGACTATATTAAAGGGGAAAAATAATTATCAAGGTTAATTCAATTCAACATCCTTAAAATACGGCTCAAACTTTAAATTAATCACAAACTTATAAAAAAAGTCCTAATTGAATTTTTAAAGTATCAACATCACATCAATAATGTCCTTCTATCAATTTAGCTATTAACTTACTCATTAAATGTTAAATCGGATTTGACATTGAGCATATTTAGAACACATAGGTCATATTTAAACAAGTTCATACTTTTTACGTGGACAATTTAAATTTGAAGTACTAAAATAATCTATCTAAATTTTAATGAGTTTGTCTTTTTTAACATGTTATATCCAAATTGTCTATGCAGTCGTGTACTTATGCTTAAAATTTGGATCCACATATTTTAAATATGTTTAACATTATACTCAAGTTGCCATTTTAACACCAAAGTGATATTAGGTTATAGAAACACTAGATTAACACGATATTGATACTTTGAAGTTTAAGGATTAATTTGAAATTTAGATTATAGTTTGGGGACTTTTATTGGAATAACTCTAGTTATAACATAAAAAAATCTTTATCATGAAACTAGTTGATCACATGCCACGTGTAGGCCAGATACTTGAAAGAATATTAGAAAAGCGCAGACACCGAATCCCCGCCCCCACCCTTTAAACTCAAAGCTAAGCCTAAGCTAAGCTACCCCGCCGATTTATCGGCCATGTCGCCGGACCTATAAAGTTTATCCCGATTTTAGCCTTTCTCTCTCTAAAAACTCCTCTGCACCATTTCTCTTTCTCTCTTTGGCGAAAAAAATTTAAAAATTAATAAAATTGGGTTTAGCTTAAACATTTTAGCACTTCAGTTCCATCTCTCTGAAATAATAAAGAAGAAAATAGAGAGAATCCTAGATTTTTGGGCCTAGGGTCATTTGCGTCATTTCGCGAGAACGTAAGCGATTATTATCATCGACAAATAAAGGAGGGATAGATAAAAAGGGAAGATGTACAGAGGAGAGAGAGCGGCCGGTGGCTCTAAGGGAGAGGTGGGGTCGGTGGATCGGAAGCGTATCAACGAGACGCTTGATAAGCACCAGGATCGATCATCGCCGTCCACTTTGAGAGCGATCAACGGCAAAGATAAGTCTGCAAACGCCCATCTCATGGGGAAGCATCCACCTGATCATCATCGCGACTCTCGCTCCGCTTCTCTACCTAAAGCAAAGGCCTCCGAAGGTATATGCATAATCACATCTCCCTCTTTCAATAGTTAAATTTGATGCCATTTATTTTTTAAACATGGATTTTTTTTTCCCTGGTTTCGTATGAGAAATTACAAGGAATGGTGTATTTTTTCTTTTTTTAAATTTGTATCTAGGTTTGGACCAGACAATTTCGACATTTTACGTTTTCCTCCAAAGTTTCATTGTATTTGATATCTACTGAAATTAATCTCGCTAAAAGATTTTGAAATTTATGTAATTGAGGTTGGATATAAATGAAATTGAGAGTTCTTATTGATATTAATATCGATGTGGTTGGAAGACAAATTAGTGATTTGGTGCCATAATTTTAAAGAGAGTAATAAATGATAAGAAAGCTCAAAGATTTGTGTTGACATTCCCACAATGACACCTAACTTTCAACAGTGTGTGCTTTTCTATCTTTAAATTGAGAAAAGAGGCATACTTTCTTGCACCAATGTTCTCTTTCGATTCTCCCGGTGCTTGGTGCCATAAGATTATATGTTACATTGGCCAGACCCTGTATTTAAATGGACAAGTTTTTCTCAATATTTGTGTTTATACACTCAAATGAAGTGTCAGTACTGAAAGCAAGTTGGTTTTAGCTTTTCCTATTTTGCCATTTTTTTGGAAGTGTTCAATTTCCAAAATCAAGTAATTTATGTTTTATAACCTCTTCATATACTGTTTTGTAAAATTATATTTCTATTTATTCAGGACTACGCATCAAGTGGCTTTCTTTTGATTGCAAAAGTATTGCAAGACTTGTGGTGTTTCTGTGATTCCCTTTACATTTTCGACTGCATTATCTAGTTTCTTTTTCTGAATCATGTTTTCTAAGTGAGGGTTGTTACATTTTTGGTGTTTGGTAACATTGGTTTCCTATTTCTCTTGTTATGGACATATGCTGATGCAAATTTTCATTGTATTGATTGCAGATGAATCTGAAACGGACAGTGAAGAATCAGATGTTAGTGGTTCTGATGGGGATGACTCATCTTGGATTTTTTGGTTTTGCAACCTACGTGGAAATGAATTCTTTTGTGAAGTCGATGATGACTACATTCAAGATGACTTTAACCTTTGTGGGCTAAGCAGTCAAGTTCCTTATTATGATTATGCACTTGATTTGATTTTGGACGTCGAGTCCCATGGTAAGCTTGCAGTTCGTTTCTTCACATGTCAAATCATTACTTCTTGTTCTTGGTGAAGTCTTTCTGTGCCATTGTTCTGTTATTAGTTTGAGAATTGAAAGTGTTAACATTTGTCTATTTATGTTCTTTGAAGCAGCTAGTTTTGTGATACAGTTTTATTCTAACCGTGTTAAATGAAATACAGTTTTTTTTTTTTTTTTTTTCGTATTTGATATTCTTGATATAACACTTAAATTTAAAGGGATCATGTTATTTATATGTCATTTAGCAACGTGACAAGTGTCTATTTTATTTTTCTTGCAATGGGTAAATTTGTCTTGGGTTGAAATTGATAGGGGATATGTTTACAGAAGAGCAAAATGAATTAGTTGAATCTGCGGCAGAGATGCTTTATGGTTTGATTCATGCTCGATACATATTGACAAGCAAAGGAATGGCAGCTATGGTAAGATGTTTCCCAAGATATTCATTGTGATAGTTCCTTATTTTCTTATACATGTAAATTGGGCAGTTTATTACAATGGAATTTTTTAAACTTTTACAGCTAGACAAGTACAAGAACTATGATTTTGGAAGATGCCCTAGAGTTTACTGCTGTGGACAACCTTGTCTTCCAGTTGGTCAATCAGATATCCCTCGTGCAAGCACCGTAAAAGTATACTGCCCTAGGTGTGAAGATATATACTACCCTCGGTCCAAGTATCAAGGCAGTATCCTTTTAGCCATTGAATTTGTTTGCTACTTTTTGTTGCATGCATTTGGTAGGGAGATAACATGCATATCATGAATAGGCTTTCATTTCTACCACTCCCATGCATTTATGATATCCCTCTATCATTTTGGACATTTCCTTATTGTTCCTGCATTGGGTCTTAAGTTCCTTTTCTAGGAATCTTTTAAACTTCCATGAAGTAATGATATTATTAAATATTATTGGAAGGACCCCGTATGATGATAATGGGTTCATTAGGATATAGGATCTATTGGAATAAATACAATCTTTAATAAATATGAAGTGGATATCACTCTTACATCGTAGTATATGTCACATAAAGTTCCTGATACATCATCATGGGATCAGTGTTTCTATTTCCAACATTTGTGCTAGGAATGTTGTGATTGGAGTATGTAATGAAGTTACCTTTATTCTATCTAGACATTGATGGAGCCTATTTTGGGACCACATTTCCAAACCTGTTCCTGATGACACATGGGCACTTGAAGCCACAAAAGGCAACTCAAAGCTATGTTCCAAGAGTATTTGGGTACAAGATCCACAAGCCATAACTCTGGAACTAAAACTGCCTTCATGACATTTTGCCTTCTAATCTGGAAGTAATGGTTTTGAAACACGAGGGATAGTTGAGTAGTCTTTCATAATCAAGTTTACTGTCCTTTTTTGTATGTTCTAAAATCTAAATGGATTACCACAAGGCTTATTTACAAACAGCAAGTGTTTAATTCTTAATTCAGAAGAGCCTTTCATGTGGTTATATTCATTTGAATTGATTCTTGGTAGGGTAACCATTAATACCGTCCGGCATCGTTGTACTTTATCGATTGATTTATCGGTGTTTTCTCTGTGTATTTCCTTGTACTTAAAACGTCTGTTATATGGTATCAGCATTGACATAGTGGAACAATTTGCTAGGCTTTTTAGTTTATACATTTCTTTGCACGTACACGCGATAGGAAGAGGTCAATGTGGCTCATGGGCTCTCAGTTCAAACAGCTGCATTTCAAAGTTTTAAACCCCTCAACTCTTTTTTTTTGGGACTCAACCCTCTGCTTACAAGTGATTCGACTTCTGAAGCATATTTTGGACAGAAGGATGTGTCTTGTTTTGTGTTTTTTTTTTTTTGGTCATAATCGTGTGCGAAGTATTATGTATTATATAAGTTTGAGTTAATAAGTAGTTTAGCCCTTTGAATTTATCCAAAAGTTGGTACCTGTTTTTTTTTTTCAGTCACTCAGGTTGGTCACATTAACACTAATAGTTTCTGCTAATGTGGCATTGGTTACTAATCTTATAGTGATACGTGTTCCTGTTAGTATGGCACATAACGGATATAAATTAAAAAGCTGTCTTTTAAAAAATATAATTTTTTAGATAAATTTAGGTACTAACTAAGTACTTTTTGGATAAGTTTAGCGGATAAGATACGTGTTAACCCTTAAAAATTAATGCTATTATTTGAGTAATGTGAGATATAATACAAGTTCAGGTACCAATTACGTATAAAAAAGTACAAATACCAATTAGATACTTTTAGACAAGTTTAAGGGGTAAACTACATATTTATATTCAATACATGGTAATGTTTTAAAAACCGGATTGATGGTTGAACAAATTAAACTATCGGTTTTCAATTTAACAATAAAATCATAATAATTAAATAATTAATTAAGAATAAAAATTATAAACTAATTTAATGGTCAAATTTTGTTTCAATTTTTTTTATTGTTCGTCCAAAGATTAATTTAACTTTTTTTCCAAATTAGTATATTGACCAATTTTTTATCTTTACCAGTCTTACCGATTGATCCAACAAGACTAATAAATAATTGTTAAAAGATGGATGGATAAAACAATGATCTCAAAGTATTAATCCAGTAAAAAGAAAAATAAAAGACATCAATGTTTTATTTCTTATTATTTTCCAAAAGTGATTTTTAAAATCAAATGTGTAAATAAGATTAAACAAATAATTTTTGCAATAAAAAATGTTTTTAACCCAAAAGTGAACAATTTTTTAGTTTCAGTTTTTGAAAGAACACTTTTTAAACTAAAAGATTTCTTTTAACCCTTATTTATAATATATTATATATATTGAGCATATAATTATTTTTCTATTTAAATTTATTTTAAATATATAATATTATACACTTAAATTTATAATAATTACATTTTAATAATATTTAAAATATAAATTATATGTTCAAATTAAATTTTACAAATAACAGATATTGATTGCTTCGTTTTTTCTAGTGTGCCTTTTCTAACTTCTAATTTCTAACGAAGGGGCTTTTTCTTACATTTTTAAAATAAAATTCAAAATGAAATTAAAGAAAGATAAGTTTTGGCCCGTTTTCCTATAATCTATAATATAGAAAAAATTCGCTAAACTTATCGCACAAACTTTTCATTGATCTATTTTTTTTCATTGGGATTCAATCCAAATCACGATGCCATTTTCTTGTTCCTGAATGGGTTTCATCAATTTTTTATTCAATTTTTTTAGGTTTATGCTCTACTCCGAGTAAAGATCCGCCCGATTTTGATTTGCGCATATAGGACAAATGACCCAATACCACATCTTTTTGCTATGATTTCCTTTTTTATTTTAATTCCTTTTTCTTTCATGTTTTCCGCCAAATATTCAACGTATTTCTCATATTATTCGATTGATTAATAGTTTGAAATCGTTCTTATTTCTATTTCGAATTTGTAAATAAAAAAGATTTATGATTATGATATAGGTGGTAATCATAAATGTATTACCAATTGGGTTTTTTCTAAACGGAGCCTGGATGCTTCATTTTTTCGGTCCAACCAAGCCAACCATAAATCATTCTAATTGAAAATATTAATCTGGATACCCCCCAAAAAAAATGAATTTAAAATTTATATTTCATATATTGAAATATAAAAAACAAATTACAATAAACTATTTTTTATATTCTTACTAAAATGCAATAATATTAATAAATTTAAAAATTATTTAAATACATATTTTTACTTTACAATATCAAGTCTAAAATAAATATTTTATTTTTCAAAAATACTTTTTAACAACAATACTAAAATTTAAAGGTACTGATTTTCGAAGAACCTCAATTACTCCTCTACTACCAACTGTATTTCGATGAACAATATTGGGATTGGGAAGGTTCTGAGAACATCCAAAGATATAAAATTAGCCAACTCAATCAAATCTGCACTTCACATTACAGGCTCATTCCCATGGAATGCTAATAAAAGAACTTAACAGGTCCAAGCTAAATACATACGTACACGAACTAATATGCAAATATCAAAGGTTGATGCAGCAACCATTTAAGTGGGAAAAGATATTGGGCTTGGATGTCATTTTTTGTGATGAAAACTGATGGTAACAGTTCCATCAGCATTTTGGGTGGTGATTGGATTACCACTACGTCTCCTTTGCTCTTCCGTTTAACGTTTCTCATAATTTGAAACCCATGGCAACGGTGGTGGGTTCATTTCGAGAGTCGATTTTAATGAGAGGAATGTCCCAGAAGAGGCTAATCCCTAGCCGATAGCATGATACTGGAATCTACTAGCCATTTGAGAATAAAGTGTGCCTTGAACAAGGCCTGAGTCCATCAGGGCTCAGGTGATATGGATTTGAATAGGAAGGCGGTGGACCAATTTTTCTCTCATGAACATGGTGATATTGGGGAACAGAGTCAGGACCACTGCTCCAGAGTTGAGCGTTGTCTCCACCATCCCCAAACAACCATACTGATAATTTTTGTATCTAGAATCAAGCAAGGCCATTCTAGTGGTCACAGGGAGCCCTCTTCTGTTAAGAAAAGTTGAAACCAGCTGAATGGCTCCGACACGAACATAATTGTAGCTGAAGCCGAATAGTGGAAACTGATGTGGAATGTCGAGAGTGAAACATCTCTTGCTCACCGGATGTGGAAAAAACTGTGCGACTTGGATAGATTCTTTAGGCATTTTAGGAGGGCTAAGGCAAGTTTTAATAAATTTGAAAAAGGATGTTGAAGGCTTAGCTAAATCCTTTTAAAGATTAAGATCAGGAAGTAATATACCGTGGATATCCTCATTTGGAAAATGCTTGCATAGCAACTTGGAGGTTGTTGACTTTTTCAGAGAAGGGGGAGGAATGTAAGAGAAATTTTTTGAACAATCAGAGGGTGAAGAGACTTCTGCATTTTGCAGTGCCATAGCTTTTAATGGAACAAAACTGGATACCTGCTTCTGCCTATAATGAACTACCTCCCAGACCTGGGTTACAATGACGATGAGTTTAGAGAGCCCGCCTCCCCTATTCTTACACAAAGTGTGACGCATACATCACACACAGAAGAGAATAAGGACAATCTGCCGACCCAAAAACGATAAAGAAGCTAGCACTGGTAAAAAGTTGACATAAAGTGATGGAAAGAAAGAGAGCAAAATAAGTGCCGTACTTAACACATGCATGTAAAAGTATCTATGCAGAAAAGATCACCCAAATTCATTCAACAGAAGTCAATCATTCAAAAAAAAGGGGCATAAGTTGTTCAAGCCAAAGTTCAATAGCTTATCTAGAGATAAACTCGGGTTGGAACTTCGTGATAGGCTCATCACTCCGCTCATACTGGGGTCAGTTCTGGAATTCTGAAGAGATTTATGGAGGGTTTGGCCACTATTGCAGCATTCTCAAAACAATACAGTGACAAATAATATGAGCAAGACAACGAATCAAGAATGCCATAATTTGATGTGAAGTTACCAAGATAATGTCGAATGGAGCAAATAATTGAACTTAAATAAAGTTCTAAAACCAGACTCAGATATAAAAATGAGAACACATAGCACGAACATGATTGCCAAAAAAAGGTCTCAATTAAGTCTCATAGCTAAAACATGCAAAACAACATCCTATGAAAGTAGAATATAAATCAATCACCAGTGGTGGCTCAGCTCTCAGTTTGCTCCCTCAGCCTCCTGATGGTACTCCTCACAGTCACAGCGCTAGCAGTGCTGTTAAATTAACAAATGCAGCAACCAGTAAATTACCTGGGCATCCAAAGAAATGAAATTGAAGTATGAAGAGGTAAAAAAATGTATCTTTACTTCAAAGTATAAGCACCGCCTGCTTTGACTTTCCCGCAATCCTTGCAGCCCCAGATACCAACGGCTTTTCTCTTCACCGCATACTGTTGGAGCAGAGTTTATTAAAACAAATACATTCTACTCAAATAAAGAAGTGCAATAGATACAAAATTTTCTCAAAGTTTAAACAAAGAAATGCACCAAAAGGACAGGCAAAAAGCAAGGGCCTCAAAATATAGGATCAAATGGATAATGCACCAAAAAAAATGCACCAACCTTTCCGCAGAACTCACAGAAGTACTTGCTGTGTTGACTAACCTCCATCTTCTTAATTTGCTTCCTCAAACTGGCACCATAACGAGTACCTTTATTACAAGGCAAAAAAAACAGAGAAAGAAAAAGAAATCAGAAACTTTGGGAATTTTTAAAGAGGCAAAATCCCATTGTTATTTCAATTAACTGAAGAGTCTATTACAATGAATAAGAACAAGAAATGAATTCGGATAAATCTTATAATGGTGACAAGTTCCAGCAAAATCAAATCACAGAGCTACCGATTAGTACTGATCTTTCCTATTCCATGAATGCTTTCTACTTAGAAACTCTCTTTAACAAACCATAATAAAGTAAGACTTCAAAAACTTTGCCTACCATATTTTCCAACAATTCCAGCCTTCTTGGTTCTCTTTGTCTGCAACATCAGAGAAAGAAAGGAATTAACTAATTACAACAAAATAAAACAATTAACACAAATTCATCACCTATTGATTTCTTCCTATTCAATTCTCCACACAACCACAGTAAGAGGCTATAAGCTAAAGCAATCCTAAATGATAGGATAGTTCAATTCCTAAGTGATTTACTAGCCAAATTTGACAATGAATCAAAATACATAAGTAAAGATCAGAACAAGTGGCTGCAATTGAAACTAAAGTAGCTTTATGAGTAATCAACAAAAGTTATTACCAAATTTTGTAATATAATAGCTCAAGTTCCAAGTGATTTCCTTCTACTTCTCCGTCGGAATATTAAATAACTTTTTCAAAAAAAGAAAAAGAAAATATGAAGAGAAAGCATGACGACATTGCTGAACCATTCAACCAACAAAACAACCAGGACGCAATTTCTACTTAGCTAATAAAGGAGGCTTCATCATCTTTAATATCTTTTTCTTCGTTAGCTGACCAACTACTTCAATGAATAAAACTTTCTATGGAAAGCATTTTCTCAAGAAACAAACATATCTACAGATATACACAGGTAAGAGAAAGAATCATTTTTCCCAACATAGGAAGTAGAGAAATACCATTGTTGTTTGATTGGGAGGATCTCTGACTGTCTGGTCGCTGAAGTGAGAAACGGCTCGTCGAGAGATTGCAACAAAATCAAAGAAGAAATTAGGGTTTTTCTTGCTCAGTTTTATAGAAACTTGAAATCAACGGGAATTTTGAATTTTAGGCCCATTTCTCATTCTAATGTTAACGACAATAAGGCCCAAAGCGGTTTATCATTTCCTCTCCCATTTTTTGTGCTGATTTTTTTTTTCCTTTAGAAAAACACAATTTCTTGTGTTATGAAAAAGAAATTAATTTTTATGATGTGAATTGAGTCTCGATTGGTATGGTTATTATTGTCAATAGAAGAGAATATGAGTTCGAATGCGTTGAAGCACGTTATCCTCCTATTTATGGGTTGAAAAGGGGGCTATGAATAATTTTAAGCATTATGTAAAAAAAAACAAATATGATCAGAACTTTTATATATATTAATATTAAATATTAAAGTTTGAACTTTGTTAACCAATACACATTTGATTGGAACGTAGAATTCTTTCCTTTATTTGAGAGAATATAAGATAATTTAGGATCATAAATTATCATTTTTATTAAATTATTATTTTTTATAATTAAATTATTTTTATATCTATTTTATGATTTATGAAGACTATTTTTTTTTTGTAATTGTCTCTCTTAAAAACATCGTCTTTAAAGTTCAATTTTGTATTTTTCTATTAGAAGTGCAATATGGCTTACATTATCAAACTATAATAAGAGTTATTTGATTATGAAAAAATAACACTAAGCTAAGTTAATAATATAAAAAATGAGTTAATACAAAGTTTAATGACTTTAAATTTGGTCAAATTTCGCTATTAGTTCTTTTACTATGCATAAGTTATGGATTTAGTCATTATATTTTAATTCGATCAATTTTAGTACTTGTATTTTTTGTATTTTCAAATTTCAGTCTTGACCCAAATGGTAGCACTTAAATCTATTTGGTTAAATTATGCTATTAGTATTGATTTAATCTATATTCTCCAATTTAACCATTCTTAATTCCTATACTTTTTGTTTTGAAATTTAAGCATTCACGCAAACAATAGTTATCCCATTAACTCACCTTTTTTAGAGCAATGTGTGGAAATAGTAAATTATACGTCATTACATATATGATAATATGTTTGTCGCGTATGATTTTATAAATAATATAATTTAATAAATTTAGCAATTACCCAAAATTAAAATTCCATAATTGAAAAACTTGAGGAAAAAATTATCAAATTAAAATAAAAGAATCAAAATCACAACTTATACACAATATAAAGATTAATAGTAGAATTTGGCCATACTTAAAAATCACTGAACTTTGTCACCAAACTAATTATTATTTGTTAAATGCTCTGCTTCATTCAGTTAATTTGTGGTTTAGTTCTGTTAAAGAATTATATAAGCAGTTGAGCTACAGAGCAGTTAAGTTATAGCTAAACTATTTACAAGTTGTTACAAGCTGTTATAGAAGCAGTTACCCATAGGTCCTATAAATATAATAAGTCATGATGAACAGAGATAGATAAGTAGTCAAGATACAGAATTCTTCTCAGAAAATTTAGCTAAGCTTTTCTTCATTCATTCTCATTTTTGTAATTCACATTCAATCACAAGTTTACTTGAGTTTCTTCATGGTATCAGTCGTCGACTGATCCTCGGTCCTATGGCCGCCACGAACTCCTCTAATTTCGCCTCTAGTAACGTCGTCTTCACCAGTGATCGCGTTGTCAATTCCTTTCCTCGGCATGAAGTGGTGAAGCTCGGCGATGGTACTTTCATCCAGTGGCAACAAGAAGTTAGATTAATAGTCGGTGCTTATGATTTGATAGGAATGTTAGATAGCATTTTACCTGCCCCGTTGTGATTCATTCAATCACCGGATGGTTCTCTCGTTCTCAATCCGTCAGCATTGGTGTTCACTCAACAAGATCATCTACTTACCTCGTGGCTGCTTTCCACAATCAATCTTTCACTCTTGTCCTCTTTCACGGATGCTCGAACGGCCTACGATGTGTAGACTACAGTGACAAGTATCTTCGCGGCCGACACCGTTGCTAAGTAGTCGAGGATTCGACGCAAATTGCACTCCCTCAAGAAAGATATTCTTTCTATCAAGAGTTATGTTGCAAAAATTAAAAATCTATATGCTCTATTGGAAGCCTCCGGCACTCAAATCTTAGAGACAGAGAAGATAGAGATCATGCTTGCGGGCTTGCTGTCTGATTTTAATGTCGTCATTTCTTCAGCCTCTCCGTCATCGGATCCGTTGCTTTTTCAATGCCTGGTTGATGCCTTACTTGAGTGCAAAACTTGTCAGTTGCGCACAGTTTAGGAGGTGGATATGCATGCTAACCTTGTGGAAGATGCTTAGTCGTAGGCTGTGGAGAGCTTCGTTCGTAGTGGTTGTCCTCCATCTAGCAGCCGTGGAAGAAGATTTTGGCCGCGTGTGCAGTGCTAGATTTACAGCAGGTACGGCCATCTCGCCTAGCGCTGTTTTTACAGATTTAATCGTGATTTTGATGGTTCGTCGTCCATGGCTCGGGTGCCGCGTCCTAGTGATCGACACACTCCTGAATTCTTCTTTCTGTTGCCAGTATCAGGTTTTTCTAATGGTGTGTACTCCACTGCGCATCAAGAAAATCTGTTTGATGAAAACGGGTAGCCTTCTTCTCGATGACTCAAGTACACCCATTATTGTGGTCAAAATTATTTTGACAATGGTTAAAATTGGTGTACAACTGGACAAAACGTGGGAATTTATGCTGGGTCAAATTCCCAACTTGTGAATGGGCATTATGCGCATAGGCCAGCGTATGTTGAGCCAAGTAGGCCGCCCTTGCTTGGCACTACTGATGGATTCACTAGGTCGTTTGCTTCAAACGGTCCACGTCAAGGGCTTGGTAATTCAAATGCTTTTGGGCCAGCTTCTAATTGCGTTCAACTTGGTTCTTTACTCGGCCGTGATCACAATATTTCCTTAGCGAACCAAACCGCGAGCTCGTGTCTATACCGGTTTCAATCCATGTATTGAGCTTCCTCGAGTAGGCAATTTACACGCATCTAATTACTCTGATTCTTCCAAATTGTAACACCCTTAACCCCTGTCCATCACCGGAATAGGGTTTCAAGGTATTACTCAACTAAACACTACTTCCAGACATTCAATGTAACACCCTAAAACCCTCACCCGTTGCGGAATAAGGTTACTAGGTGTTACCTAACAAAATACAATCTTTAAAACTTTTGATTCGACCTCACATATACATTCATTCATGATGTATGTAACTAATGAATCAAGATTTCTTTAACTTAGATACAAATGTGATCCATATTATAAAACATTAATCACAAAACCAAAGATTCATTTCTCATATTTAATAACTTAAATATGCATACAACTATCGAATATGCAAATTATATATATAGATATGCCAATCCGAAAATACCAACATCACTAAAACTTTCACAACCAATAATTCAACTATACGACTTTACTAAACAAAATGAATAAGCCATTCTCGTATAGCTTGATTTCACATACATATTCAAAGCACAACTTGGTTCAAAAGAGAAAGGAGTTAAGCCTATACATGCCAAAAACAAAAAAAAATCTTTAAAGATACCAAAATCAAGTTTAGATAGTATGGATGACTTCAACTGAATCCCCAAGCTCGTAGTTGGAGTTAAAGATCTATAAAACAGAGAAACGAAACGAACGGAGTAAACTTCCATAAGCTTAGTAAGTCTTAAACAAAACAATTAACTTCACTGAATTAAACACATTGGTCGAACATATCTTAATCACATAGTTAATCGTAATACTTATTCACATATACACATTTCATTCCATACTTGAGGTTCAATCCAAAGCAAACTTAATTATAAGTGTAGGATACATACCTGACAGACTTAAGGTATTAAATCATTTCAAATATCATTTTATCGCGAAGTCACAAAATCTTAGACTTTTATCAAGTCACCTATTATTTGTTGGCTTGAGATCACATAATCACATCATCTACTATCAAGATGTCATTCATTTATTCAACCAATAGAGTTAATCTAGAGCTCCATAACAATCTACAGTTTCAATGATCACATCAAATAGGTATCACATATACTTTTATACCCTTACTAAACGGTATATCATATATAGCCAAATTTACACACTCGATATCATCGTATATATAAACTCACATTTAACCGTTAGTCACAAATTCGGTATAAAATTACACTTAACCGAATACTCAATTTCCATTTATCATACTTATTTACTTATGCCATAAATAACCAAAAGCTTTATCATATTTTCATAACTTAATTCCACGAGGCACAATCTGCTCAATTGCAAATGAATATACAACCATAATTCAAACACATTTTAACATGATTCAAGGTCTCACGATAGAAACACATACGTACCTTATTACGAGTAAATAAAATTAGAGCTCATACATTGCTTTACTACTAGTATTAACTTTGGTAATAATACAGAATTTCAAAGTCTCGGGTTAACAACCCAGCTTATTAATCGCTAAGTACCAATTTGATTTGATTTCACCAGCATTATGCCTGCTATGCTTAAAACCCGAGATTAACCACCAGCTTTTAGCTTGTTAGACAACTGCCCGAACACAAAATATAGATCACCCCACAAGCTTTCGCTCACAATTAAACATTTACTTTTAAATTTCTAATATCCTACGAATATATATATAACAAAAGCTTACTATTATTTAAGCATAGAAACAAATAATATCTTATTACACATCATACATTACCATTTGGTCAAAACACTTATTAACATCTCACCATCCTGTTCGGCATAATATACACATATATATATATACGATATAGATCACTTCTTTACATGATATACTATGTTAATATATATAATCTAACACATTTTAATCACTTAAAACTTGCCATGCTGTTCCTAATTCAACTATTCAAACTCAATTTGTAAATACATGCTTATATGTAACATTTATTCACATACTAAATTCCATTTGGCCGAATATATAAGTATACAACCGATTCTCATTTACTTTTTATTTCACATTTATAATTCGAATCGCATTGTCATTATAAATAAAAATACATAATGCATGCCTGAACCACTTAATGCATTATCAAATTCAATAGTTATTCTAGCACAAATTCACAAGACTTAAATCCCTTTTTAATCCACAGGCAAATTTATTTACATGCATGGGACACATTCGACTTATGGCCAACATCCATTCACTTTCGGCAATTACCAAATTCAGAAGTTCATATCCTATTTGGCTTTCCCACATAGTAATTAATATCATGTATAAGTATAATTACCTTTAACTTTTAACTAATCACCACTTGTGATAAACTCTTTTATCTCACATATAACATAATATTTATATCCATCAAAAATACTCGTTAGTCACCTCACTGTTCACATCCAATTCAATATATATAATTATATTTAATAACTATCCTCGGATAATAGTTTCCATTCCAATCTCATTCGGCTTATTAATTAAATAACAATATTCTTTTAGCTACTTTTATTTAACGATTAAGCATAATGAATCAAATCAAACTCTTTAGAACTTACCTCGACTGCCGTCGAATGATTACGAATCGGCTAATCAATAGGTTTCACTTTCCCCTTATCCGAGTTTGGCTCTCTTTGATCTTGAGCTTAATTAAACAAATTTCAACTTGTCATTACTCAATTTCATACCCTTAAATCTTCAACAATTATTTCTTTCTATTTCTAAATTACATTCGGCAATTATCGATTAAATCATATACATAACGTTCATTATATTTTAGGTCACATCCAACTAACATTCACATGAGCCATAGAAGAAATTACACACCACATAAGTCATTATTGATCATTTCTATAACATCGAACATTTAACATAAGGTTCTCACCTAAACCACATTAACCGAACATAATTTTTCCTCTTGAGACCACATTAATCAACTTTACTAATTCACATGTGATTCACATCCACATTCCTCCATTGTAAAGTGTACATTAACAATCATAATGGCTACTTTAGCCGAATATCACTTATTAATTGAAGTACATATATAAATTTCACAATTTTAACCTCATCAAATAATTCATTCTCATCTTAGCACACATTCGACTAGCATAAATATGCATATACATACTATCACTCCAATTAGCAAAATTCAACTCAATATCTAACCATAATTCGGTTAAAGTCATCCATTAATTTCCTCATGAATAAAGACCATAGCCGAATACCTATTATACAATTAAAACCATTGTTCAATTATTAATCACTATAGTATTATAGTCGAATCCCTCAATTTGCTAACATAGCCCCTTGTGTTTAATCATATCACATATACACAACTTAAAACCCTATTTTAACACCAAATTCACTATCTTGAAAACTCAATTAAACCAATTAACTATTCCAAGGCCGAATACTACTTGAGCATTAAGCTCATGTTCTTTTCACTATCTATCAAGTCTTATGACTCATTTAATAACCATTTTTAATTATCACATAATTTGCCAAATTCAAGGTTCATTTCAACAATGAGTTTCTTGATTCCAAACAAGAACAATTTCTCCATTCACTATCTAAATCCACATTCGGCAAAATACACATACATATACCAATGCTTTAACATCTAAATTCTAACCAATCAACACATTTATACCATGGCCGAATATATAAATATATATATATATACCCAAAGCGTACAAATGTTTACACTTCAACTTACAAGCTTATAACCACATAAAATTTCTATTACTATGTCCATCTAACCTTCATTTATCCATTTCTACCATCACATTTAAGATTCATGTCCTTCCACTCATAGCCGAACATCCAAAACACTAAATTACAAAGTTTTAATTCATGGGTTTAGAAGAGAACTAAGATAGGAACTCAAACACATCAAAATAAAATCAAATTAGCAAGTTTTTACCTTGGATTTTTAGGCCTTCAAGTGACCGAAACCTCAAAGCTTCTCTTCCCTTATTTTTCTATTTTATTTTGGCTATGAAGAATAAAAGGTGAGAAACTTTGTTCTTTTCACCACTTATTGATTTTATTATCTTTATTTTATGATATAAAACATCATGTCATCATTAAAATATAAAATATACAATTTACTCACCAAATAACATCATGGCCAGCCACTATGAGTAAAAATGGGGAATTTGACATGCAAATCCCCATTTTTTACTCCATGAATTATTTGGCCACTTCAATTGGCCTCACACATTTTCAATGCTTCACATCTAAGCCCTTTTAAGAAAAATCATATCCAAATGACAAAATCAAAACATCAAAATTTCACAAATGCAATATCACACATAATAATCATGAAAATGAGCATTTAGAAAATTTTTTGACTCGATTTTGTGGTCCCGAAACCACATTCTGACTAGGGTCAAATTAGGGCTGTCACACGAATCTCATATCAATATCGCTCAGTTCGAATCTAATAATGGCGGTACTGACTCCTATATACATAATCCTGTTGGTACTGCGTCATGGTACCCCGACTCGGGTGCTAGCAATCCTGTCTGTCATGATGCGTCTGCTCTGCATGACTCCACCCTGTATTCAGGTACATCTTCTCTCTTATGAGTAACGAGACTCCCGTTCTGATCTCGTCTATTCGTAATGGTGTTTTACCTACACATTCTAAGTTACTTCGGTTATCTGATGTTTTGTGTGTGTTGAGAATACGGAAGAATCTATTGTCTGTGTCATAGTTTGCCAATGATAATGATGTGTTTTTTGAATTTCATCCGACAGATTGTGTTATTAAAAACATCATGACTCGGGAAAATTTACTAAAGGGCCATATTTGTAATGGACTATACCATTTCTCTCCGCCAGTTTTGTCTACTCAGTCTATCGAAGCTCCAATGGTTGCTTCCACTGTCGAAGAATGTAATTTTTTTTTGTGGCATAAATGTCTTGGTTACGCGTCTGCTCTTATTGTTAAAAGTGTTTTAAACAAACGTAGTATTGCCTCGAATAAATATTATCTTGATGCTATATATATTGCATATCCAAAAGAAAAGTCATATAAATTACTGTTTCCGATCTCCACTACTAAATATCGTGATCCGTTTGCCTTGGTTGTCTCTGATCTCTGTGGCCCTACGTCTGTTGCATGTGGAAATAATTGGTATTATGTATCGTTTATTGATGTATGTACTCGCTTTATGTGGATTTTTCTTATTCGTCAAAAGTCCCAGGCTGTGCAATGCTTTGTTCAATTTCAACAACTTGTTAAAACTCAGTTTGGAAAAACCATTAAATAATTTCAGAGTGATTGGAGAGGAGAATATCGAGCCTTCACGTCTGTCCTGGCTTCTCAAGGGATCGTTCATCGATTGACTTGTCCACATACTTCCAAATAAAATGGTGTGGTTGAGCGCAAACATCGCCATATTGTTGACATGGGCATCATGCTTTTGGCTGAAGAGAATCTATTTATAGAACACTGGGGCTGTAACACCCCCTAACCCATACTGTCGCCGGAACAGGGTTACAAGGCATTGCCAGACTTATACACTAGTAAACAAACAAAATCGAGCTATAAATCTAAGTTTTATTTAAAAATCTTCTAATTTCTATCAAAAAGTCTTTAATATGGGCCTACGAGGCCCAAAATATGCTTAGGAAGTGATTTGGAACTAAACCGGAGACTTTGGGAACTTTTCTTTGAAAATAGGGGCACACCCCCGTGTGGCCTGGAACATGCCCGTGTGGCCTGCCCGTGGGGCTCCTATGGCCGTGGGCAGATCTGACTTGTTACACACGGCCGTGGGACTAGCCCGTGAGCAAGTCTGACTTTGCCATACGGCCTGGGCACACGCCCATGTGTCTTGGCCGTGTGAAAACATGATTTTTCATCATTTTTAAGTCACCCACCAAACGTACCTAATTCATGCCCAAATCATTGACTTATAAATCTTGATCAAATAACATTCATTTCATCTATCAAACTTAGCAAATATTCATCTATTCACATCAAATACTTCATAAGTGTTACATATGACATTATACCCAAAACATAATATATACATACACAAGTGACTTAAACAAAACCTAGTACATGCCACCTTTATATTGATAATTTAATCTTTTAACCATCAAACTAAGTTTTATACACATATGCATTCCACCACTTTTCACATAATATAACCATTAATAACATTATCTAACGAAACATTTTATACATGCCATATAAATCAAAAGATAATAACCCAAAAACTACTAGAGAATATCAGGATAGTGTGATTCTTTGAGATGATTCGATCCTCCGAACTCACATTAATCTACAAAACATGTCAAACACATTCAAGTAAGTTTATGAAAGCTTAGTAAGTTCATAGGCTTGGAAAATAAACTTACCGAACATTGTAACACATTTATATAACATACTTATACACTAATTTCTCCTGTGGATCACAAATCAAAGTTAAGTTCGTTTAATACTGATTACTATCATTCGTAATAAAATATTACTTTCTTGGGCCCTTTTTCCACTTACCACTCTTATTCAATTTAGGGAACTATATGAAATTGAGTACTTTATCTTCAATTTGCCATAGTAAAACTATGGACTTACAATGTTCACTTTTCTTTTTCCGAAGCCGTGGCCCAGCTTTGGTCTTACACGGTCACATATTACACCGATGCCATATCCCAGATATGGTCTTACGCGGAAGTACTTATCACTTTTCTCCAATGCCATAGCCCAGCTATGGTCTTATACGAGTCACTTATATCACTTTAATCCAATGCCATAGCCCAGCTATGGTCTTACATGAAAATCACTTATCATTTCTCACCGATGCCATAGCCCAGCTATGGTCTTATACGGGAATCATTTGTCACTTGTTGCCATAGTCCAACCATGGTATTTTTCCATCAATTTATCATTTTTCATAAAACAGAAGTACTCAATTCAATATTCCCCTTTTATTTGTTCATTTCTTTCATTTCATACTTCCACAATATTCACGGATTTATCCAATACATATAGCATAACACATTATAAAATTCACAAGATTAATAAAGAAATTTTAAAATTTAGCCACATGAACTTACCTGGGCTAATTCACAAAAGTTGTAGAAGTTCGGGAATTATACGACTATTTTCTCCTTTTCTCGATTTACTTCGATTTCTTGATCTATAATTGCAAAACCATTCATTTATTAGCATTTATTTCAATTTTACTACAATCCAAAATTTATACCCTTTAATTCCCGAAATTACACTTTTGCCTCAAATTTTGTAGTTTTCACAATTTGGTCATTGACCAATTAACTCATCAATATAATCTTTTCTTCTCAATTAATACTTTATCTAAATCTTATAAGCTATTTTATAACCATTAGAATTCAAAATTTCTAGATAAAACCCTAATTTCAAACTCTTTTACAAATAGGTCTTTAAATATTCCCTTTCTATTCAATTCTTTCAATAAAATCAACATATAAACAAATTAAAGCTTTAATTCCATGCTAAGTCATCACATACTTCCAGCACATATTCATAGTAACTTTCAAAATCAACCATGAAATAAAAAACTATTGAATTAGACAAGAGGACCTAGTTGTAAAAGTCATAAAAATACAAAAATTTCAAGAAATAATCAAGATTTGAACTTACTTGCAGTAAAAATAAGAAAAACCAGCTTTTAGAAACCCTCCTATGGTGTTTTTGCTGGAGAAGATGAAAGAAAATGAAAAATCTAGATATTTCTTCTAATTTAGTCCATATAACACTATTGGATTCCTACTTATTTACAAAATTACCATTAGTTCACACTATATTTCAGCTAATTTTCAACCCATCCGTCTAGCCCATTTAATTTTAGGCTTAATTACACTTTAAGTACCTCCTATTTAATTAACTAAATTATGTGGTCACTTTCCATAATTTTGCACTTTTTTCAATTTAGTCATTTTTACTCAATTGACCACCAAAACCTTAAAATTTCTTAATGAAACTTTAATATTAATTTATTAACACTCCAAAAACATTTATAAAAAAATATTTATGGCTCGGTTTAATATCTCGAGGTCTCGATACATCGTTTTCACTTCTAAATTATTTAGTATTTATTTCTAAAATACTATTCACTATTTCAATTATTTTCCTAACTTCACATTTAACTGATACTCGTTAAATTAATAATATTTTTACTAATTTTTTGGATTTCGTGATCTCGAATCACTGTTCCAACACCACTAAAATTTGGACCGTTACAGGGGCTATGCATTTTGCTGTGCGATTCACCTCATCAATCGTCTTCCTACTCCAGTTTTAAAGGGACAAACCCCGTTTAAGGTTCTTTATGGGCGTGAACCTACCTACGATCATCTGAGGGTATTCGGGTGTTATTGTTTCCCTTGTTTACGTTCGTTTATGGCTCACAGTTGGATTTTCATTCACAACCGTCTACCTTCTTGGGTTATAATGCTCAACACAAGGGGTACCAGTGTCTCCCACCAATTGGTAAGATTGTTATCTCACGGCATGTTCTATTTTATGAGAATAGGTTTCCGTCATCTGAGTCTGTTCCTGAGGGGTGTGTGCCGGTACATAGTCCGTCTATCTCAACATTCGTTCCTCTAGTTCAGACCGTTTCTTTTCGACTCGTTTAGCCTTCCATTGCTCAACATTCTACACCATTTTCCTAACCAATTGTTTGCCTATTAACTTCTAATTCTGGTGCATCTTAGCCTGAGGTTGGATCTAACATTGAGCCACACAGTTCTCCTTTGCCAAGTGACGAGGTTGGTTGCTCCACCAGGCTTAATGAAGGTGTTGTGTCTTCTCTTAATGGTCAGGCTTCTTCTTTGCCCGTGAACAATACTTACCCAATGGTGACTCAATCGAAGACTGGTATTTTTAAACCTAAAGCCATGTCCTTTGAAGCTGTGGAACCTTTTACAAGTGAGGAAGCGCTTTCTACTTCAGAGTGGCGTACTGTAGCTCAGGCTGAATATAATGCCCTTATTCACAATTCTACCTGGGATCTTGTTTCTCTACCACTAAATCGCAAGGTTATCAGGTGTAGATGGCTTTTCAAAGTCAAGAAAAATCCTGATGGCACTATTGTTCGACGTAAGGCTTGGTTAGTAGCCAAAGGTTGTTCTCAAGTCCCTGGGTATGATTTCAAGGAAACATTTAGTCCAATGGTGAAACCTGTCACTATCCGAGTTATTTTGTTTGTTACGATCTCCAGAGGTTGGCCACTTCGTCAAGTTGATGTCTGATATTCGTGATATTAAGTAATAAAATTTATAATAAATGATTACACCAGAAACTAACTATTATCACGATTTTAAGGCAAGCGCACCTATCGAATAGTAGTATAGCTTAGTGGTAAGACCGAGATATCGTACCCAAGGGAACCAAAAGTACTAGTACTAACTTTCTTTCTATTATTTAACCTAGAAACAAAAATGGATTTTATTAAACTAAACTAATTATTAGACTAAGCTAAGAATGCACAAAAAGTAAATTGGGGAAAACTCTTTTAGGAAAACTGAATGATTTGGACAATACTCAAGGGAGAATCTACCTAGACTTCACTTGTTATCAACTCTTGAACTAAACAATTTATTCACTTGACTTGATCTGTAGAAATCCCTAACTTATGTTATTATCTCTCTCGAGACTAAAAACAACTAACACTAGGTTGATTAATTGAAATCTCTTTCTAATTAAAACCCCTAGTGTTGCATTAACTTGGTCTATGGATTCCCTTATTAGGTTTGACCCTAATCTGGCAGATTTTCATCGTCCTATCTCTAGGATTGCGATCAACTCCGCTTAATTGTGTTGGATCTACTCCTATGCAGGGACTTTTACTCCTCTACATAAGCACATTCGACTTAAATCAATATCCCGGAAATATCAATTTAAGAGTTAAAAACACAATTAAGAACAAATCAAATATTTATCATATAATTCAAAAGAAAATAATAATAAGATCTGTCTTAGGTTTCATCCCCTTCAAGTATTTGGGGGAATTAGTTCATGATTATAAAAGAAAACATCTCAGAAGAATAATGATACAAAACATAAAGAACCCGAAAACCCCTGAAGGTAATTGAAGGGAGATCATTAGTCTTGAGGGAGAATTCAGCTTCTGAGATGGATCAATCGGCTTCCCTTGGAGTAATTCCTTGCTTCTACTCTCTGTGTTGGCAGAAATAAGGCACTCTTTTGTGGGAGAAAAATCACACTTTAGTAGTTGCCCCCTAGGGTATTTATATAGAGTTTTGGAATGTCTTTCTTAGCCTCTAAGCATCCTTTTCCGCGTGAAATTGAACTTCCTCACAACAGGGATACGCCCATGTGCCACGCCCTTGTGGATCGAGGCCCAGGCCGTGCTCAGGCCTATTAAGGTGGCACAGCCGTGTGGTCTGGCCATGCTTGTAGGGTTGGGTCATGTTCGAGCTCAGGGTGGCACGGCCGTATGATAATCCTCCAGGCCATGTTGTTTTTATTCTTTGGCCCATTTTCTCTGTTTTCGGCCCTTTCTCGTTCTTTTCACTTCCTTATGCTCACCTGAGTAATAAACATAAACTTAAAGGTTTAAGAGCATCAATTTACACAAATCAAGGGTTAATTCATCCAGAAATTAGGTTAAGCATGAGGTAAAAACATGTATAATTTATTATTTATCAATGTGAACAACCTTGTGTGTTGTCTAAAGAAAGCTTTATATGGTCTCCGTCAGGTTCATCGCGCTTGGTTTGAGAAGCTAAACCGATTTGTTGTCACAGTTGGTTTCGTTGTCTCGAAATCTGATGCTTCTTTATTTGTTCAGGTTAAGTCTAGTTCCACTCTTTATGTTCTTGTGTACGTAGACGATATTATCACAACTGGAAGCCTGCCTACCTTCATAGACTAGTTTGTTTAGTTGTTAAATGATGAGTTCTCTCTTAAGGATATGAGTGATCTTTATTATTTTTTTGGGATCGAAGTTACTCGCTCGTCCTCAGAGTGTCTTCATCTGTGTCAAAAAAATATATGCGATCTTCTTGCTAGGAGCTCGATGTCTCATGTGCAAAGTGTTCATACACCAATGGTTAGCTCATCTATCATGTCTAAAGATAATGACGAGTGTTTGGATGATCCGACTGAGTATAGAAGTCTTGCTGGTGCACTATAGTATGTGGTTCTTACTTGGCCCGATATTGCTTATGCCGTCAACTGGATTTCTCAATTTATGCATAATCCGACCACTATTCATATGGTCGCATTAAAGCGGATTTGCGATACTTATGTGGCACACTTATTTATGGGATTATTTTTCACCCGTCTGCTCGGTTATCTCTGGTTAGGTATGCTGATGCCAGCTGGGGGTTAGATTTTGACGATCAGCGATCAATATTAGGATATTTTGTCTATTTTGGTCATACTCTGTATCTTGCTGTTCCAAGAAACAACAAGTGGTTTCCCAATTCTCGGTTGAGACTGAATATCGGAGTCTTGCTACAGCTTCTAGTGATGTTACTTGGTTAATCTCGCTACTTAAAGAGTTACAGATTCAATCTGACAATACTCATCATATCTAGTGTAGTAGCTCTATTGCAGTTGCCGTTGCTGCTGCCGCCAATCCTGTCTTACACTTTAATTTTAAGCACGTCGAGTTGGATTTATTTTTTGTTTGCGAGAAGGTTGCAGATGGATCTATTGTTGTTGGTGAGGTTCCTTCATGTGATCAAGTTGCTGATAGCCACTGTCGATATCATTTTTTAGTCAGTTTCGAAACTTTCTTCAGGTTTTACCAATGGAAAAGATGGATGAATGTTAAAGAATTATATGAGCAGTTGAGCTACAGAGTAGTTGAGCTACAACTAAACTATTTACAAGTTGTTATAGAAGCAGTTACCCATAGGTTCTATAAATATAATAAGTCATGATGAACAGAAATAGATAAGTGGTCAAGATATAGAATTCTTCTCAGAAAATTTAGCTAAGCTTTTCTTCATTCATTCTTATTATTGTAATTCACATTCAATCACAAGTTTACCTGAGTTTCTTCAAGCTCGGACCTCGGTTTGACATTATTCTTGTGTTGCGGACATCAAAGCAATAGAACAAATAAAAGATACATCTCTCTGATGGGCCTAATGAAGGCTTTGGGGAAGAAACTGTCTTGCGAGATTCATGGAGGTAAGCATATATACTTACATGATTTTAGCTGATTGAGTTATGCTCAAGTTCAAGTCAAATTTTCATGTAAAAATCCTGACACTTATTGCCATATAGGTGCATTTCCTTCATCATTAATCGGTGTTCTGTTAACAATACATTGATGAACTAACTTGCTTGCAACTAATATTGTATCTTTTAGTTAAATTTTTACTTTTAGGTGTGGACATAACAACTCTTTCATGATTTTAAAAAATCTCATGAATTAACTTGAGTTACAGGCGTAATTTTGATTGTGTTAACCGTATCTTTTGGCGTAATAGATCACTCCTTATCTCAAGATCAAATTGATTATCGAGCAGTCAAAATCGTAACAGGTATTTCGAAAATTATTCTGGTAATAAGATTATCTCTAGTAGAGTTACTGTGTGAAAATGCTAGTGTGGCACAATCCGTTTTGACCCATTTTTCTAATTTATACACTTTTATATTATCCTTTACTGATATATTTATGTTAAAACCAGGGGCGAATCCAGGGGGGCTGGCATGGCCCCGGCCCCCCTAAAATGTAAAATTGCTACTTTGGTCCTTGAGTTTTTTTGAAAATTTCAAATTAATAAAGGTAAAATTACACTTTGGCCCCCCTAAAATTATAAAAATTTAATTTAATCCTTTAAAAATTATAAAGATATAGCCTATAAAAAACTAAAATTTCTTCCGGTCTCCCTACAAAATTGTTGTGGCTTTGCCCCTGGTTAAAACATTTTCGAATATTATGTAAGTAAGATATTTCTAGTCAAATATAAAATAACTGATAATTTATCTTAGTTGGGGAGGAACAACCTAAACCCATATAGTTTAGAGTTACTATCTTATGGTAGGTTTAGAAATTAGTTGAAGATGATAGTAAGAATATGAAAATGAATTGTATTCAAACAACATGAATTCCTGTTTATATGAAAATGACAGTAGTCCACCTACCATAATTTAAATGAAAATAGCACAATGACACAATCCATGGGTCAAATCTCATATATGATAACTATAAACCAGCATCCATAATCATTTGCCGATATCTTTGCTATGCCAACATTCTTCAGTGTCATCATGATCAAAATATTACGCTAGAATCCACCAGAAATTTAACAGTTCAATAAACATGAAAAAGAAATAAGGTCAATGGTTGAAGACAGTCCCATAAAAAAGTAGAAAATTGTTTTAGTAGCAATTGCCTCTAAAGGTTAAAGTAGTCAGAAAATGTGGAGGAAATTAATAAAGAACTAAGGAAGTGAAATCTTCACGTTTGACATAGTTGCGTCAGCCGTGTTGAAATGAATGAAAAAGGTATGCGGCATATTGTTGAAAATTATAATCATATCCTACTTTCCTAAGCAGAAAATTAATGGAAACTTGGATGAAAGTTAGTGTCGTTTTCTTTGGTTTTCGGACACTGTTCCATTCAAACAACAACAACAATGTAAACAAGACGAAGATGGTCCACTTGTTTTTAATTGTTACTGAATGCTAATTAATAAGTCCATACAACATTTACGAAGAAACCAAACAAAACGCGGTATAGAGTAGGATTATTTTATTACTAGCGCCACTTTTTTCCACTTTAGAAATGTCAAAACAGTAGTGCTTTAGAACATTAGCGTATTTTTCTTGAGTGGGTCCTCCTATATTTCTTGATCCCATCTTCTCTCATGTCATTCATGTCCCATCCTTTTTCATTGCCTTAATTTCATCTTTTATGCACGCCACTTATTTCATGTATTTTTCTGATCTATCCTCACGGTAAAGGAGGATTCAGGTGTATATTTGTCCGGACGGGGTTTCTTTTTACTGTTTCTTGTCTGGGTTTCACTTTTCATTGATTGTTTCTACCCTTTGTTGTATTAAAATTCCATCTCTTTATCTTCATTTGTTATATATTTTGCTTTTACTTCTCCATTTTCCACTCCTAGGCATCAAGACTTTTCTGGGTCAATTTTCTTTCTCTGTTTTCTTCCTACTTTTACTCGTTCCTTGTTCAAAATTCCTTGGGTTCAGAAGTTAAATGTGAAGGAAAGGGTGCAACTTGATAGAACAAATTTGAGGGTAACAGGAAAATTTTTTTATTTTGATAAAAACTTAGACATGAAGTGTTTTTCTATCTTCATCAAGGACAAATCAAAGAAGAAGAAAAGAGAATCAAGAACTGCTCCTGAACTGAGAAACCAAAGTAAATCGGATAATTCAGCCCTGAGTCAGACTCGGACATCATCAAGGTCTTTGCCATCTCCAAGGAGCATACCAGAGCTGTACAAAGAAAAAGAGCATAATTTGAGAGTTTTCTCTTTACAAGAGTTGAGGGATGCCACACATGGTTTCAACAAGTTGTTAAAGATCGGTGAGGGTGGTTTTGGGGGTGTTTATAAGGGAAGTATTACTCCTCCAAATGGTCGAGGTGATCCTATAGTTGTTGCTATCAAGAAGCTCAACACCCAGGGTTTACAGGTACGTTGCTGCAAAACCATTTTCTTCCTTCAAATTTGTCTGAAAATTCAGCACTGTAATGGTGATCTGAAAATTGAACGTGGATAATGATAATAAATTGTAAAAAAGGGAGAAAATAGAACACAAAATTTTAATAGTCTCTTGACTTACACCTCTAAATCTAGTGAATAAGTACTGTTGATGTGCTGTAAGGCTGATTGCAACAATGATTGAACCATGATACTAATAATAATCTTGTAATGATCCAAAATATTTTGATCTCAGACAAAGATACCGTCAGCCATTCTTGCTTTGGACCATGAGATGTTTCTCTGTCTGTTTGTCTGTCTAGTAGCTTCCAATATCACTTTATTTTGAGAATCGTTTCTGTTTCTTATGGTATTTTGGAGTAACCACATGTAGGGTCATAAGGAATGGCTTGCGGAGGTTCAATTTCTCGGAGTCGTTAACCATCCAAACCTGGTAAAACTTTTAGGATATTGTTCGGTAGACGGGGAAAGAGGGATTCATAGGTTGCTGGTGTACGAATACATGCCTAACCGGAGCTTAGAAGATCATCTTTTTAAGAGGACACCAACTTTACCTTGGAAAACAAGGTTAGAGATTATGCTTGGTGCAGCACAAGGCTTGGCTTATCTACATGAGGGATTGGAAGTCAAGGTACATTCCTCTTTTATTCATATCACTTCATTAACGTGGTTATCTCTGATCTGCCTTGTGGCTATTTGTAAAGGTGATATATCGAGATTTCAAGTCCTCAAATGTGCTCTTGGATGAAAGTTTTAAGCCAAAGCTCTCAGACTTTGGGCTTGCAAGGGAAGGGCCAACGGGTGATCGTACTCACGTATCCACTGCGGTAAGTAGATACTGAATTCGGACTTAATTCAATGTCTGCAAAGCATCTTCATTGCATCCTTCTTGGTTGGCTCCACTGTTCCGCTTTTCACTGACTCTCAGTTGTCTTTTTAAGTGGTGCATTAGTAGCACTAACATAGCTCTTTAGCGCATTAGGCACTCAAATCACTAGGATAATAAATAAATGGTTTGTTTTCTTTTGTTAAAGGTGGTCGGAACATACGGATATGCTGCCCCAGAATATGTGAAAACAGGCCATCTCACAATTCAAAGTGATATATGGACTTTTGGGGTGGTACTTTATGAGATCCTCACAGGGAGGCGAGCAGTGGAAAGGAACCGGCCACCATTGGAGCAGAAGCTGTTAGATTGGGTGAAAGAGTTCCCTCCTGATAGTAAAAAGTTCAGGTTGCTAATGGACCCTCGACTTGGTAACAGTTACTCTTTGAGTGCAGCTCAAAAGGTAGGAAAGTTGGCTAATAGCTGCCTAAACAAAAATGCCAAGGAAAGACCAACAATGAGCGATGTGGTAGAGAGCTTGAAGCAAGCAATACAAGAATCAGGAGGAAGCTCTTCAGCCAACAAGGCTCCTCCTCTTACACCCTCATCGAGAAACGGGGGGAAATAAACATACTTCTGATCTGATGTTTTAGCAGATAACCAATCAAGAAAGCAAAAATTAGCGACTAAGATGTCTTTTGCTTTTGTTTCACTGGTTTGAACTATGAATCCGTGGATATTTCACTGTGAATGAGAGCCCTTTTCTTCATTGAGGTATTGGCCATTTGAAGAAATTTTTTAGCATAATGTATGCTTGTAAATTATAGCAGCCATTATAAATTGTTATGCATTAAATTGATATTTAAATTTCTTTGTTGATCAAAAAGGCATTGTTTGCTGATATCTTTTTTGTTGGTTGGATTCTCCGTTGGTAAGGGAAAAAAAAAAAAAGGCTTTTATCCAACATTTCGAGCGGCGGCCACTACAGTATTAATTTAGAAAATTATTTTAGGAAATGATTATTGCTCATTTTATTATGGTCAGTCAATTAAAGTTAAAAATGTTTTTTAATATTTAAATATTTAATATTATAATTTTTCTATTTTTTAAATTTAAATTTAATGTTTTTATTTTAATAAATTTAATTGTTAAGTGCCAAAACATGCCATATAAGGGCTAACGGGCTTTTGTTAACAGTGGTTACAAAATGGATAAAAATAGAGAAAATTAATATTTTAGGTATCAATAAAAAATTAAATATCAAAGTGAAAAAGTGAGTATATTTTAAGGGCAAATCGTAAATTAAGCCAAAAGAAAAAAAAAAGTTCCGTACATTCGCGGGAAAGAAATAGAAAACGGAGAAAAAAACGTCTCATTCAAAGTTCAAACCATTGCGACCGCGGCACCGCCGGTGTCTTACTGGTATCGATTGCTTCTCCCTTTCTTTCTATTCACTTGCTCTAGAATCTCTTCTGTTAAAGTTTGATATTTTCTTTTTTGTGTTTTTGGAAAAAAAATAAACTTTTATTCCGGTATGGATTCATGTTTGGCAGAGACTCGGATCGTAAAGAACTCGGGGACTTGATCGAAAGTCTTCGCCGTGTTTGATATTTGTTTCTTCTTCTTCTTCTTGGTGAGAGATCCGATTTGAGGATGCTTCTAGGTGGACACTGTATAGGCATGTATTTGTACTTTTATATATTAGCTATTAGCTGCTAATTAGGATAGTCTGTTTTTGTTTCCTTTGCGCAACCATAGCCTGAGGTGGTTTGATTTCCTTATTTAACTCATTTATCTGGCAATAATTGAATATGTTCCTCTTAAAGTTCAATATCAAGTATTAATAATGGCATGATTGACATCATTTACTGATTTTGGATGCATGGATTTAAATTGAATGAAATCCTCCATATAATTTATGGAGATGCTATGTTCTCTATTATGTTTTTCACCTATCTGCTAGTTTGACATATGATGCAAAAAATTATATTGTATATGGATATAATCTTTGCTCTGTTTTGCTTTTCCTTTTTTTCTAGCTTATACATGATACACTAATTATATACTGTTGTTCATGGACTCTGTACATAGTTTCTATACAAGAGCAACCTCCTTTTTCTCAACAGTCTTGTCTTTGATAAACCCAATGTAAAGGTTTGTTCCTCGGTTGTCACACTCCGAAATCTTTCTACCTCCTTCCGACATGTTCTTCACAAATTCCACCAAATGCCTCCAATTGTCCCCTTCAAACAACCTTTTGTTCATCCTTAAATATGTAAATGCACTCAATCCGTTGCCTGAATCCGATCTACTCGTTGCCAAAACCTGTGCATATGAACCAGCATCATACCTCTCTATTGCATTTTCTCCGGCAAGTTCGACCCTGGCTATCTTTGTTGCCATTTTTACTTGCCGGACTAATCCCTCGGGTGAACAGTTTGCATATTCAGGTTGTTCCCCATCTCTCATTTCCATGCAAGTGAAATTGAAAACAACTCCATGTTTACTGAACATTTGTGCTATTGGGAGGTAACCATCATGATGTCTGGTGTTATAGTAACCAGCTGTTAGTTCAGCAGCATGTGACCTTGTTCTGTAATGCCAATGAATTCCAGCAACCTTTGCTGATAGTTTTGCTCCTGTTCCATGGAATGTTCCTTTTGCAGCCGCAAGTATTCGGTCTCCATGCTCGAGTAGCTTCCTGGAGTACCATTCTAGGAAGAACTGTCCGTACTCGGTGTTCCATGTTCCATCCCTTTTGAAAAAGCCAGTTTCTTCAGGAACTTGCTTGTAATGACCAGAATCATGTGGACCACCTTTTCCCCAGTCTTTTTGCCCGATGGCTTCCGCCGCTGCTTCCAGGGAAGCTCTCATATACTGTAAGTTAAAACATTTAATCTTGTTTAGGAATTAGGAATCAACCATATCTAAGTTTTGATCATTCAAGTTATGTGCCATATCTGAAAACATAAATAAAGGAGAAACTTCATTTAGTTCATAAAATTTACCTTATCATAGCACTGAAACTCTCCAATTCCAGGAAATTTCCACGTTCCATTACTTTCTGGATAAGATGGGTATCTCAGTTCCCCACATGGTCCCATCCCCACTTGAATTTCCTGAAATAGAAATTACATTTAGATTTCTAGAGCTTCCAAAAAATAAAATAAAAATAAAAAAGAATATCATCATCCACCACTTGAGTAAAGAAACAAAAGTGCCAAAACTTTTATATTTGACATTTTTTGGTATTTTAAACATGTTGGGTAGGCGTCTGTGGTCCATCATTTGGATGGATTCTACACTGAAAAATAACATGAATACGAAACGATAACGACGCTTTTGTAGTATCTATTTTCTTTAATCTAAATCTCTCTCCTTACATCCATTCATATTCATTCATTTTGTTGCTTGTGATATTTAGCTACAAAGTTTACTTGTTTTCTTTTTGTCCCCAGAATAAGCACAATCAGTTTTATAACAGTTGCCTTTGTGTATGATTGGATCATATAAAACTTAAAATTTATCTGTATTTTCTGTTTTGCCTGTCCTAGATCTTCCAGTAAAGATAATAACTAGAATTTCATAAGATTTTGGATAAAACTAAGGTATCCTGTGCTAAACTAGCAGTAGTAGTTTGAGTTTTATAGATGCTATACCACAATAACTCGTCCCAAGTAATCTCTGAACCTCTCACGGAACCTCCTCATGTAATCTGTGTAAGCTTGAATAGGTGTTCTTCCTCTGAGAACAGGAACTGAGTCACATCCCAAGGAAATGTACTCGGGATTCCTCCGTCCCAATCTATCTGTGTAGACAAGGTCTGGGTTTTTGCTAATTTCTTCAAGCACCCATGGAGGCAATGGGATACTAAACATTCAAGCAGATAAAATTTCAGGTTTATGTACATAAATTTTGTCAGTAGAAGAAAAACCAGAAACACAGGATGTTAAAATAATACCTGCAAGAGTCTCCAACATTGCCGCCACACTGATGAAAAGACATGACAACTTGGAGCTTTAGACCATGTTTTTCAACCATTTTCACAAGCTCAGCATACCCTTCCCAGTTGTAGTTTAGAGGTCCATCTTTCTCTACTAAGCCCCACCAAGCATCAACCATAACCCCTTCGACACCTGCACTCTTTAAGGCCATCAAACTGGCGTTCATTGCCCGTGGCTTATTCAAGCTACCCCCTAGAGTTATTGTGTCTAGTGGCAACATCACATAAACAGGTACCTTTGAGTTATTTTCAGCATGGGAAATTGTTAGACTGTATAACTTCTTGGTTTCCTTGGTCGAGATTTTCCCATGCACCAGCGGTGCTTCCTGCATCGACATCGAATTCCTTGCTCGGATTCGGCAGGATGGCTTCATTTGAGCAAAAGAAATGGAGCCTAAGAAGTCATCAGGAGTTTTGCAGCTGTTGGTTTCTTTGAGTTTGATGAAAGAAGTAGAAGAACGTAATGTTAAGGCCATGTTTTTTTGGTAAATGAAGAGAGGGAAAACAGATATTGGAATGAAAGAAGATGGGTTACATCCATTTATAAAATGAACCTTGGGTCAGAGCTTTAGAAGGAGACAATATTGGTGGGCTCCGTTTAAAGGGGAAAAAGTGCATAAGATCAAACTAGTCACCTCAACTTTTCAAAGGTCATTATCTAAAACGCGGTCATTCCATGTCCATACTTCACAAAATGAAGATCCTAAAAGTTTTTAAATTTTTAAAGGTCACGAATTCCCTCTTTTGGAACAACTGAATGCCTTTGGGTGTAGGTTTTGTTGATTATTTTGCTTATTAAAGGTGGATATATCCACAATTTGGTTGTTCTTTGTTATAGGATAAAAAAGAATATAGTTAACAACAAGTGTTATGTGCAATAGTAAGTAGCAATGGCATACACTAAAGCACACATTGAAATATCTTCAGAAGAGATATTTTGAATCTTGTTAATGGCACAACTCATGGTGAATAAAAAACAGGCCTTAATCAATAGTTTATTCACTTATTCATGGGAATGAAGTGAATTTTCTATATATTTTCTTCAGTTATGTAAAATAATCATACTGGTGATAATAAGTAACTCTTTACAATAAAATTATTAGCTTGGTTGACAACCAAATGATCTAGCAACTTGCAAACCAGTTAGCCTCTAATTTGCATATGAGAATTTTAGTGGCTGACAAGTTAATAGGATTTCAATTTTCATTGGCTTTGGTTGGTTCAGGATAAGAAGATTGGAGAATCCGTTTTCATTTGGAAATGCATGTGGCTGTAGTTGAAGTCTGTGCTTTCATTTTTTGTTGGAATTTTCTTTCCATTTACATTGATATATCCAAATGATTTATACTAATATATCATATGCTAAACAGTACTTTAATCGAGCAGTTGAATCAGAAATGTTAAATGTTGCAGATAGGAACAAAATTCGTCCATGTCATCAATACGTGTTGGCTAGCTGTTTAGCACCCATGTGTGGGTTTGAGATTTGAGGAAGGAAACAAATGAAGATGCAAATGCAAGCAATGAGGTGTCAGAGTTGTCGGTGCCAAAGAGGAGACGCGTCAATGGCTGATTAAAAGTTTGGCGTTTTGCATGGGGGGAAGACTATTGACTATTGAGGTTTAGCTATTTTGAGCCAATCAGGTTCTTCAGTTCTCATGCTCACCATTTACGTGTGTTTTGTGGAGCAAATTGATACATATACATATACATGTGAGTGTTTTGGACAAAAGAAAGAGAGAAAAAACGACCCCATTTCCCTTTTACATTTCAAATTTCAAGTAGGGACATTGCTTTTTTCTTTCACAACCAGTGCCAACAAGATCCCCCCAAAAATTTCCCAGTTTTTTTAATATGTGATCAGCTTTGGTTTGGTGAATATAAAATAATACATAGAGTTTGCAGAGACTTAAACTAAAACCCCTAACAGAAGTTGTTCAGACAGAACTAGGACGTCTTCCTTACTACGGTCCATTTTTGCAAGAAAATCCGAAACTTTATTTTCATCTCTGAGTACGTGTTGGATACGCCATTGTGCTGTCCTTTCCAGTAGCTTTGGATAATTAAGTAACATAAGTTGGTTACCTAATTTCTTTCCTCGTAGAGGACAGTTTTATTAGGTATAGATTTAAGACATTGAACAAAATCATCTTTAATTGGAATGTCTCAGAAGTCAACTATTTCAGAAACATATTAAAGCGAAAGGGATGATTTAATGAAATTACACCAGTTTGAAATTGTCATACTGATGTTCATCTGTTTTTGTGATTATTTTGTGTTAATCGTTGCAACTTTGGGTGCGTGTGTGTTCATCTGATGGCGATAACTTCTTGTGGCATAATACACTCTTATCAAGATATCAATAGAAAAAGAGGGATAGTTTTCTGTGAATATTATATGCAGACAATTGACCTATGAACATGTTGGTGATAAGAAGAGAGTTGCTGTCCTCTCTTTCATGTTAGATATTTCCATTTTAAGTTTTGGGTTCTCAAGAAGCTAGCAATTTGATCTTTTTAACTTAGCTCTATGTATTGTCTCGTAGCACATAGCTCTGGGAAAGAGGGGTTCCTTTATAAATATCTGATGAACCCTCAAAAAGATATTTTCGACCAACGTTGATAATGGCTGCTTAGGATATTTTTCCATCTGCATCTAATATATAGACGGCGCTGAACGATTGATTCCTTTTAATGATACAGAAAGAATCCATGTCATCATTTTCACAATTCAATTCCCCCCCTCCACTTGATCAAACAACACCCCAAAGCCCTTCTCTAATCAATCTTCACCAACACAAATTTGAGAATTATCATTTGAATGAAAAATGAAAACAACAATAAAGAAGAATGAAGAAGAAGAAGAAGAAACAAACAGGTGCAGCTGATGACTACAAATGAGTGTGAAAGTGTGAGGCCAAAGTCTCCTTTAGTTATTTCCACTTTACCAACAATCAGTTCTTTGGCCATTAACTTCTAAGCCTAAGGGTGGAACACTGTCAAGACCAAGCTCGAAATTTGTTTTGCTCGAAGCAATTTCGTTGAAATCTTAGGCAGAAATTCTCAAAACCAGTATAACACATGGTAAACTCTAGTTCAGAACTATATGCAAATTTTGATTCCTCAATCATCATAAAGATTAAGCTATAGGAGAATGCATATCAACATAGCATGTAAGTTTTACACATATCATAATTATCAATTTTGTAAGTTAAAAGATCCAAGTAAAAGATATGTTATATCATAACTAATGTTAGACAGGAACATGAACATGATGTCTATAGTGTTTCTGTAGCTTCTGGATGATGATAATAATAATAATAATAATAATAATAATAATAACAACACACAGAGCTGAAAATCATCATTCTGCTATTGGAAATACAGAACCGATTTTATTTCCAAATCGGTAGCACTTGATGTTAACAGAGTATGGACCCAGCTGTATATAGTTATCCTCTCCACCCACGAAGAAACACAGAGTATAGAGAGCAATTTCAAACTCAGGACTCACTCCAACCAATGTACTTGACACGGATTTAAGAACCCCATTCCATTCGAACTGAACTGTAAGCAACTGTGTCTCGGAGTCAGGCTGCAAAATAAACACATGCAGAGTGATATTAAATATTGAAAGTGGGTGTGAACAACGTTTTCCTCCTAGCTCAACCTAATATTATTAACTACAATGATCTAGAACTTAAATTCTTTATCAAATTTGATTAGAAAGAACTTTCTTCTTTTTCTTCTATGTATTGCAAAACTTAGAAGAGTGCATAAAATGCAGTAGATGCAGAGAGAAACAGAAACAAGTCAAACTGAGACTTACAGTTTCCCCACGTCTTCGGGGTAATATATAACCATGATAATCAACACATCCTTTTGCCTCTTCTAGGTAAAACTGGAAAATGTAATATAGGATTAGCAATACACATCTACTACATGGCACCTAAATATCAACTTCTGAAAACAAAAATGTATCAAGGTATGCTTGTGACCAGGGTTGGCAACATATTAAAATACTAGCAAGTAGAAATTGATATTTTAAATACTTCAGACGTAAAGAGGATACAATTATCACCAACGCATTGCAACCAACACTTCAAAATTTTAATGAACCTTTTCCATTTTGCTCCATCAGATGTAAATGAAAAGTTTTTCTAAGAAAAGTATTATATTTCAGTATTGCTTCCAGACAACTCGATGCTATAAAATAAACCAGGTCATGAACTAATGATTGCAGTAACCTAGTTGAATTGACAAGCAATTAAAAGATACATTAACACACCTGAAGCCAATTGTGGAAGCCACTAACTTCTTGCTCACAATGTTGCTTGATTTCCCCAACAAAAACATGTTCAAAAGCAGAAGAGGAACCAGATGTACCTCCTCGACCATAAAGATCAAACCATAGGCTTGTCAACATTCTTTTGAAATCTTGATAGTTTTCAGATACAATGCCCTTCCAAGACAGGTACTTGTGAAGATATTTAATAGGCACAGTTCTACTGATTTCTTCTATAAATGCAGCCTGCTCTTGTTTCTCCTCAGATGTAACAACTTCCTTGCACCCAGCATTTGGGTTGTAATTATCCAAGAGAGAACAAAAACGAGCAAATGTAGGTTTTGTTCTAAAAATGTCCTCATCAACATAACAAAATAGGCTTCCTTCTGCCATATCTTCCTTCTGGAAAACCTTCTTTCCTTCACCACAGTCAATTTGATAATCCTTTCCAGGTTCCAGACGGTTTAAATCAAGTTGCCACAGCCTGTTGCAAGCTTGCGAAAAGTCAGCAAGTTCCTCTTCTGAAGGTTCGATGCTAGTACCAGTTCCAACCTCATCAGAGTATTCTTGCTCACTAGGAGGTCGTTTATACCCTTGCCAGTGATCCATATTAACCTGCAAATGTTCCATTCATAAAAATATTAAACACTGTGGTTCAAACAGAACAAAACAGAGAATGATCACAGAACCCCCAGATCAAACAAACAGAAGTCATCTACAAATGCCACAACTGACAAAAGGGTATTTCCCAGTGCACAAGGCTCCCTGCTTTGGGGGCAGTCATTTATCTTACGCAGCATTTCCCTGCTTTTTCCACTACTTGGATCCATGACCTTCCAGTTACCAAGGATCAAGTTCACATTGCTACCAAGGCTCGCCCTCACAAAGTTGATAATGGTTAAAAATATTGGAGAGAAAAACTAGTAAGGAATGAAGTAAACACTAACCTACCTAATGCAAATAAATCTAATGTCATTGTGCTACTGCTATATTATACATCAAACATCTACACGTTTCTAACAAAAATATAACACAATTCGTTCAACTTAAAAGAAATGTAAATCTAAAACCATATAATAAATTGAAATGAGAGAAACGACACCAAGATGGCAACTGCATTAGTATTTATAAGTTTAAAACTTGAGATATCAAAAAACAGAGGAAGAATAGTGACGCACCTTTTGTGGCCGTCTTCGAGGCTTTTTGCCAACAGTTTCCCAGCCATCATTATTCTCCTCTTCTTGCTCCTGTATGCGAAATTTGGGGTAAGTCAGTGCACACACAAATATAGATTTTACTAAAACAAAGAAAAAAGTATAGACCAGTAAATCAAAAGCAAGAGGCAACCTTTCTGTTCCACTTATTTTGGTTATAACCATGCCGTCGCTCATCACCTTCATTTTTTTCATATCCCCCATACTCGGTCTGCATTAGAGGTTTATAGATATTTGATAATAAACCGCATTCAGATTTAGGGTAACGATCAAAATTTCAAATATCCAACCCAAAAGAACAAAGAGCAAATGAATCTATACAACTCTTAAGAATTGTACCCCTGAAATTTTCGAAATTTACCTTTTGGGTCCTCCCCGAAGGTCTTGAACCCAAACCCTGCCATTGACTCTGCACCTCCGAAATCAATAAAATTCCCAAATTAACAATAAAACAATGAACCACCACTTCAACGTGCTCCAATTTAAGATACAACAGACAATATTCATCAAAATAAACGGAAAACCTGTTTTTCGTGATCCTGATCCCCTGACACCACCTGCGAACATTATCAAACTCAATCAGCAATTTTTTTTCTTTTTTAACTATGATATAACATAAGAAATCAAAAGATCAGAGGAAGAAATCCAAACTAACCTGCGCCCAACTGGATCTGGAGCGTTCATCTCGTTGGTGATCCTGATCCCCTGACACCGCCTGCGAACATTAGCAAACTGAATCAGCAATTTTTTTCTTTTTTAACTAAGATATAACATAAGAAATCAAAAGATGAGAAGAAAAAATCCAAACTAACCTGCGCCGAACTGGATCTGGAGCGTTCATCTTGAGACTCATTATCTCCCTCGTGGCCAATAGCGACGTCCAGTAAACCCTTGATCAGTCCGTCCATATGTGAACAAAATAAGTGAAGCGAGGGAAATGAGAAACTGCGATGTGATCTGATCTGAGAAAGTAGAAGCCTTTTTCTAACTTCCGTTTTTAAGCGGGTAATGTAAACTTCAAGTTTGCCGACGAGCTTCCACCATACACCTCATGCCACGTGGATGGCCTTAACTGTTTCAACTGTTATTTTGTGACCATTCTCTTAAATTCTCACCAGCTTCCCCACTTATATTTTACAAGGTATATATTTTATTACTGGTAAAATTCTCATAGAGGCCTTATGCTTCTAGTTGCATTACATTTTACCCCCTACTAAAAAATGGGTAAATTAGTGTCTGTATATTATATCAAAAAGCAAACAACTTTTTCTGTTAAAAAATTATCTATTTTTACTATTAAAAATTGATTCTTATATACCAGCATGAGGTATATGCGGCCCGTCATGTGTGATTGTATGTTTATTTCATTAGCAATGTTGGTTTTTAACAGTAGAAATTAATGAAATTTTTAACAGAAATGACATGTTTACTCTTTAATTTAATTTAAAATGATTAATTTACTCATTTTTAAATAAATGAATAAAATACAATTTGAATCTTAATATATTCAAAAGTACTTTTACCTTTTATTGGTTTTGCAAAATAATTTTCCACAAGATAAGATTTGTTTTATAGAAGAGATGCCAACACACCAGCCCATTTATAAAAAGAAAAAATTAAGTAAACAATTAATGTTCGAGAAAAAGAGATCATGTCTACGCTAATCATGTCTTTGCTTAACCGCGTGTATCTTTTTTTTTAGTATTTTTTTATTTTTGTTTTATGGTACATATTTAGAGTTGTCTTAGGGTAATTTTGGATGGGCGATTGAGTGCGATGTAGTGCGTTTAGTCTACTTTTTGTCTCACGCTACAGTGTCGCTACAATATCTAATCTCACCACCACCATTGTTTTTACACTAATTACAGGTAAACGCACCGCCCGTCCAAACTCACCCTTAGTGTAGATTTAGATAGATGATGCAGTGTGTTTAATTTACTTTTTGTTTCACGTTACAGTATCTAATTTCATTGCCACCATTGTTTTTACACTAACCGTAAGTAAATGCGTCGTCCATCTAAACCCACCTTTAGTAATATATATATTTAAATGTAATGTGTCTTATCACTCCACTAAAAATTTATTGGTATTTAATTATACTTTATTATCTTATTTTATATTTATTTTAGTTTATATTAGAATATATTTTATTTTCAACTCAACTATACTTTGTATCGTTTTATTTTTTTATTTTTATTTTTATTTGTATTTGTAGTTATTTGGATAATATATAATTGTGTTTATACTTATAAACTTGCGTTAAGAAAAACAATATATGTGATAATTAAAAAATTATTTTTTGAAATATATATGTATACGAGGTTTTTAAAGTAAATAGGTATTTATATTTGATTCATACTTTTTAATCGATTCCGCATGCGATGGTCGTAAGGGATGTTTGTTGTCTTAGGTCGAAAAGGGAAAGATAAAATTTAATGTTCATGGGCCACTTATGCTCACAATGGGTGTATGGGATGGGTGGTGGTTGTGCGAAATGATGCTGTTGACTTCATGCAATGTATTTCGGGTTTTATGGAGAGTACTCTTGATCCTTTTTTGTTAGAAATTCTTGTTGTGAGGGAGGCCCTTCATTGCCTCAAGTCTTTACATTTAGACAATGTTATAATAGGGACTGATAGTTAAGGGCTTTGACGAACTTTTCATCATGGTTACGTGGATGCTTCAAATTTTAGATTATTATTAAAGGATTGGATTCGACTCTGCTTTTCAATTCTTTTCCTTCTTTTTAATTTGTAAAAATACTAGTAAGACTGCTTATGTTTTGACAAGGGGGTTTTATTAATAATAAACTACATGAATTGCACTATTTGTCCTTCTACTATTGTTAGTATTGTTTATGCTGAGAAATTATTAAGTTTAGAGATTATATTAAATAAGCCTAATGGCTTGAATTTAAATAGACTTCTTATTTTTATTATTATTTTGTTTTGTCGAATTTTATTTCCTATCAGGTCATCTTTTTTTAGAAAAATCAATTGAATTATTTCATCTAATCAAATGCACTAAATTTAGTTAAAATCTTTATTATAGTATAAATCCATCTAATTCATACCAAAGCCAACTAAAAATCATAGTACATTTAAAGTTTCTTCCACATGATAAAACCATTTGGTACATCCTCACATTGTCTTGAAACTTGAAAACAGTATTTCCATTACCTCACGACACCTTAAACTTGACTAGATTTACTATGAAAATAAAGGCATCATGGCAGACCCTTTGGATTCATGGACTTGTATATCATTAATCCCTTGGGTTGGCCCCTACAAAAATCCATGTTATTTTTACCTAAAAGCTAAGGCTTTTGAGTTCAGTTTGGACCCTCCTAAATGTAAAGCCCAACCCTAAATTCCTCACTCTCAACTCTTTGGTGTGATGATATTAACGTTATGTTTAGTTCGTCTGCATAGCTAAACTATTCCAGGCATATTCAATTTTTAATAGTATTTCAAACATTTGGTTGATTGAATGTGATTCTGCAGAATTGTCTAACACGGGACTAAACAACAAAGTCCTGTAATAGCTATTCAGTACACTCATGTCTGAATGGCTATTCCGCAAATGCTCGGAATGAGGAAAAACTTTTTTTTACCATATTACCCATGAAAAAATAAGTCATCTAAAACCCACAATTTAAAGAAAAAAACTCAATCAAAACTCCCCAACAGATGAGTCAACTTAAAAACACATAAAAATAGAGAAAAATGAGGGACTCTCTATCTCCTTAGGTCTTAGGTGAGATTTCATATTCCACATGAAGAAAAGAGGGAGACTGGGAGAGGATGAATGTTGGTGTTCTGTATTCATGGCCATCAATGGATAGTGATGAAGGCAATAGATGAAGCAGATTTT
The DNA here is from genome assembly GCA_020496765.1 of Gossypium stocksii. Classification (NCBI taxonomy): domain Eukaryota; kingdom Viridiplantae; phylum Streptophyta; class Magnoliopsida; order Malvales; family Malvaceae; genus Gossypium; species Gossypium stocksii. The sequence continues at coordinate 108,403,297 of CM035627.1, read as the reverse complement.
TTTTACTTTCTGGGCATTTGCACACGGGTCAGATAGAAAGAGAAGTGAATGGGTGAGACTAAGCAAGAGGAGTGAAGAATCATTATCAATTCATGACCAGCAATGGAGAAAGATGAAGGCAAGTCAATGGATGAAGGCTGATTTTGGGTTTTTTCTTTTCTAGGTTTTTGCACATGGGTAGGATTGAAGAAGAATGATGGAGTAAGAAAAGAGAAATTATTTTGAATTAGAGAATGAAAAGAAAAATGTTTTAGTACCCAAAAGTAAATTAGTATAGATAATATTTTTATAAAAATAAAAATATAATTATATTAAAAATATTATTAAATTATATATTATTCTTATTTTATTAAATCACATTTAATAATAATCCTATTAAAATTTAATAACAATAATAATAATAATAATCTGCTTAACAAAATTCTATTAAAGGTGTTTTGATCATTTTAGTTTTTTTATATGCTATTACAACCTCTGTTCCATTTAACCAAATAAAAGAATAGTATTACACTTCTATTCCATTCTACTCAACTAAACAATTAAATTATTAATTATAACTCTATTCCATTACAACTTTATTACATTATAATCTTATTCCATTACAGCCATATTCCATTTCCCTTAACCAAACATAATATTCCATTTCACTGAATCAAATAATGTAAATGTTTAGTCTTATGTCCATCACTCAAAACAATGGCTCCAATCACTTCTGGTTGAACTGGGATTACTTAAAAATCATCACCATTTACCCCTTTAGCCTTGTTAAATAATCATCTCGACTTCTGGCCTTTAGTTCATCAATTCCCACACAGATATTTGGTAGTGGTCTCTAGAAATCTCAACCATCCACCAACCCATTTCCCTATTCCTCAACATTCCAACATAAAAGTAAAAAATTGTGCTTTACACATCCAATACAATTAGGTCCAAAATGGTCCCAAAAGGTAGAAAGAAGAAATTCCAATTGATGATGAAGCCTCAGCCATTGTTTCCCTGGTGGGAACTCTGGCTGTGGCAGTGACACCCACCAGTTCTAATATAGGAAGCAATGCTTTTTCACCAGAAAAAGTAACCCACTTTTTCCTTCTTTCTCCATATTCCCACTTCACCCTTTCAACTTAAGATGCCTCAATAGGTAAAAAAAGATGAGCAAGTGAAATAACAAATAAGCTTAACAATGAAATAGAAAAACAAAATCAACAGCTTTTTCAGTAAGTTCCATTTATGTCATTTTCATTAAACATTAGTGATACTGAAAATAGACATGAAAAAAAAAAAAACAGTTCTCATCATTCTTCGTGATGCATTAACATCTCTTAAGAACCCAAAAAAAAAAAAAATCTAATCAGTAATTAACCCCCAAAAAACCCCAAAAAGAAAAAGGGAGCCATATCATAGAGTAGATCCTGGGCAGGCTAATTTCATATCCTCATATAGATATAACATTCACAGAGCTAAAACTATAGCAGTATGTTTTATAAAGGGGATAACAAACCACTCAAAATATAGATTTCTTCATCCTCTCCTCTCTCCTTGGCCCTTTTCTTCATTGATGATCTCCATCACCTTTCTCTTCTCTTCTTTTTTTTTTTTTGAACTATTCATATATATATATATATGGTAGATATGTTTTTGTTTATTTCCTTTGTAGTGTGATTTAAGCAGCTGCAACTGTGCTAGTTCGAATAGAGTAACCTTGAGCTTCATTCGGAGATGCAGACTCCCTTTGGCCCTTCTTTCTCATAGCTTTCACTGAGGAAGAAAGGTTCATGTTCTTTTCTTTAGCTTCATCTATCTCGATTTGTTCTTGTCTGCAATCTTCACTGCAGAAAGGCGTGTCCCCTCTGCAAAAAAACCAAACACCAATCAGCAAAAACCAAATCTGTCTACTAGACTTGTAAGAAAAATCTTTAAGGGGAAAATTCATTAAGCAAATATGTATAGAAAGATCCAATCGACCTTCCCAAAATTCTGATCTTTCTTTCTAAAAGACTGAAATTAAGGACGAACCTGTACATGAAGATGTCACGGTTACACCCAAGAGGCTTCTTGCAAAGAAAGCAAGCATCCAAGAAATAGGGTTGATGAACGTCTTCAAATCTGGCATCATAAAAGCGAGCAGGCCTCGGAGAAGAAACTGAACCAGAAGAAGATGACGAAGAAAAAGAAGATAGATTCCTCAAACTACTCCTTCTAGAGTAACAAAGAGGTCTTGAAAGAAACCCATTTTGGTTAACCTTTTGGTAATGGCTTCCTGAATATCCAGCCTCCATATCTACAATGGAAGCCAATCCATCATCTTCTTGGATGAAACAAGTCCTCCTTGAAGGTCCTGAAGACTCCATTTGTATTTTCTCTCTGTTGGAGAAATAAGGGCTTGGCCTTTAGGGATCCTTGAAGGAAATCGGAAAATGAAAGGGTGAAGAGAAGGAAGAAGACGAGTGGAGGAAGAAATTACGGGTAGAGTTTTATAGGGGGAAGGCTTTGTTCTTTGTTGGGAGGGAAAATACCTTAAAAGAAATTATAAACAGCGGCAGGTTTTAGGAGTCCGTGCAAGTGAATCCATTGGCTCAAAATACCTGCATCTCCAAGTTTGTGATTATTTCCGGTTATTGCCATTCATTTATATTCATAATTACTATGATGCCATTGGGTTGAGAAAAAATTTAAAAAAATCCTAGAAATTTTCTATAAATAGTTAGATACTAGGGGAAACAATACACAACTGCAATAAATCATAGAATTATGATAATATTTTATGAATAATTTAAAAATTTCTGGTAAAGTCAATTAAAAGAATTTGCTCTAATAATACATAATTAAATAGGTTTATTGCATAAAAATAGTAAATATTAATCATAATTTCACTTTCTTCAATTTAAATAGATATATATACATATAATTTTCAGATTTTTCTTAACGGTTAAGAATTATTATTTTTCATATAATCATCTCCCATTCCCCAATATAATGTATTGTTTTTTAATAAAGACATCATCTCTTAAATTTTTAAAAACTTGCATAAAAATATTAGAAAAGTAAATTTTACTTAAATATGCACTAGTGCAAGTTTGCAGTGAAATTCATAGAAGCAAAATGGCAAATGGGTGGTTTGGGGAAGAAGAGAGGGGTAGAAGAAGAAAATGGGAAGTCTCGTGTTATGACTAAATCTTCGAAGACAAAGCCCCACACTCCATATTCTAACGTTACGTCAATATCTGAGGCAGACACCACGCTAGTCCACTGCGCGTTAACGTAACGACTACACCGCCATATTCTCGGCTCCTCTTTTGCTCTACATTGTGCGTGCTCTCTCTCTCTCTCTCCAAACACTGCTTCAAAAGGTCCAAACTTAAAATTTGCTTTTTAATTTTTTCCTATTTGTCCCTCTTCATTAAAAGATTTATTGAGAATCAATAATTTTTCATTTAGTTCCCTTTTGGTAAATAGCAAAATGCTCTAAAATTTTGAGTTAGAAAAATATTATTTTTAAATTAATTGTTGATAAATCTCACCTGATTTTTGAGGGGGGCAAGCATGCCATGTTCATGTGCGCAAAGGTGAAGAAACAAAATATCTTTTGGGGGGGGGGGGGAGTGGATGTAGGGCAATTTTTGGATTCCAAGCAAAGGTTACTTAAAAGGGTATGATCTTATAGTTTATTTTTAAGCCTTGATTATGTCATATGCTGTAATTGTATGCCAAGTTTAATCCCTTAAACAAACACTATTTTGCATAATTAGCTGCAACATTACAACTATAATCCAAAATGTAACATGCCCCACTTTCATTAAAGTTGGGAAAATTCATAACATTTCAATTTTTCTTTTTTTGGGCAAAATCGAAAAAAAGGTCTTAAAGTTTAAAAGGGTACAATCTAATCATTAAGAAAAAAAAGAAGAAGAAAGCATTGCAACTTGCAAGTAATGAGTAGTGGGTTAGACCCACGCGCCATAAATGAGAATATGACTTGTCTTTAACTTCCAAGAAGCCCTCCAACTGTACTTTGTACTACACACTAAACTCTCTCTTTTTAAAATAATTTATTAAAAATAAAATAATTATAGTTAATTTATTTTACTAAAAAAAAGAGGGAATTTCACGGTATCCTCACCGCCTCTCCCTTCACTCAACCTCTTAATAACGTCATTCTTTGGCCTTTTACTTAAATTATTTTATTTATATTATTTTTGGGTCATAATTATTTTGTCGTTTTCATGACCCTTTCTCTTTCCAACTTCAAGGGGGGACCCACCTCCCAAAAACCCATCGAAAGTAGGGACCACGCGTTCCATACACTTCCTTTTATTTTTTATCATTGATAATGATGATTATGAATGATGCCATCCATGGCATGGTTTTTTTGGCCTTTGATGTCCTATTGTGATAGGAGCCTCTCCTTGAAATAATTTATTTTTAAAAAGAAGTTAAATTAAATAATATCATAAATTATTTAATTGCCAGTTGTTTTCCATTTTCGTTTTCGTTTTCGTTTGGAATCAATTATTGTTGAATTCTTTTTTATGTTATATAGCAAAATCAATACCAATCAATTCACATAAAAATTGAACCCAAAAAAATCTTACAAAATATTTAATACCATTTCATAAGAAAAAAAGAACAAATCACTCATAGACAAAGTCATATATATATTTCTTCTCCAATCAATAGTACATTGAAAATAGTTTTTTTTTTTTTTTTTAAGTAAAGAAGAATAGACCATTATTATTTTAAACGTTAAAAAAGTCTTATAGTATGGACAGGTGTTTACCCGATATTTTACCCCTTATTTATCTCACCGGTCAAACTCAAACATTATTTATTTACATTTTTTTTTAAATTTTACTTATTTTATTTACATTTAACATATCGGATAAATTTGAAGAACATGTAAATTTAGGGAAACCAGTTAGTTTTTGTGAGAAATAAAAAACGTGTCTTACAATAAGCGTATTTTCTTGACGTATTTGAAAACGTATTCTATAATATATATATTTTTTAGTTATTTAACATTTGTTGGTAGTTTTATTTTTAAGTTTTGAGTTTAATATTTTTCTACTCACATTTAAAATTTTTTAATCTTTAATTAATAAATAGATTATTTTCAAATTTTTTAATTCATCTTTTTAATTAATAACTCTTTCATTAATATATATAATAAACATTAATTTTAATTTTATCATATTAAATTTTACTATACCCACAATATAAGTACAAAAAATAAATATTTAATATATAAAAAATATATCAAACAAATTAGTTAAAAATAAAATGTATTTAACACAAAAATAAATATAAAATATATAATTTCATTATAGAATGACATATTTGTTAATTTATAGGTATAAATAAATGAGTTATTAATTAAAAATATTTTTAACGTAATGATATATATAAAATATATTTCTATTATATAATTACATATTTATTATTTTATTTATATAAATAAAATAATTATTAATTAAAAATAAATTAAAAAACTTGAAAATAGTATATTTATTAAATTATTAATTAAATTTAAAAAAATTAAAACAACATTAAATAGAAAAAATAAATGTGAATAAGAGAGATATTAAACCTATGACTCAAGGAAAATGCCATTAACATTTAACATTCGATTAAAGAAACTAATATATCAAGTTATTAAAGAAAAGGCATTTTGTAGTTTACGTTTTTAAACATGTGCTTGCAGGATGTATTTTCTATTTCTCTCTACAAGATTAATCTATTTCTCTATTATCTTCCAAAAACAGCATATATTACTAATTTACCCTTAACATCTTTATATTATTATTATTACAAAAATGTTGAGTTTAAACCTTATTTGATACTGTTTGATTGAAATGTTAAGTAGACCTTTTGGAATTTTAAACCTTGATGATTGAGCTTCACTTGGGTAATTATATGAATAAATTAATTTGAATTATCATTTAATTCATTAAGGATTTGTAATGAGAAAGGGTTTACTTATATCGGTATAAAATTAAAATAATTTTATAACTTTTTGTAATTATTAATTTTAATAATCTAACTTTTACATTTCATATCTCATTTATATAGATCATTTATCTCAAATTTGACATAAATTCAAAAATTTTAATTTTGGTTTCTATGAAAAAAAAATTTTCAATCATTCAATGAATATTCATATATATATATATATATACACATTTTTAGATCGATGTGATAAAAATATATAAGCAATTTAAAAATTTTCATGCATAATAAATATAAATATATCTTAAATTTAATAATTAAATATTAATATTATAAAAAATTATAAAAAATTACTTTAAGTAATAATTTTGATAATAGTTATCAATATATAATTTAAAAAAATTAATTTAATGACATAAATTCAATGAAAATAACATAGATTTCAAATGTAAAATAAAGTAGAAGATTATATTAGTAATTTAAAATTTAAAATTTTATTATTACCGGTTAGCTTTTGAAAAAGATATTGAAAGAATTTTATTAAATTTGTTCGGTACACGACGAAAAATAAAAGGTAAAAATAATAAAAACAAGAAAAAAAGTGCTAAACAACAAGAAAAGGAATGCATGATGTGGGTCATTACTTTAACGTCGGCACTTGTTCCGAGGTTTTTGTTTCTCCAACCACAGGTAGTGCCCGAATATCCCGGTCAGCTCCACCACCTGCCCGTGATTTTGCACTGTACACGTGTGGCCTATGTTTCTCACCACCACACCACTAACATGTCCTCTTTCATTCCACGTGGCACTCAATACGCAACCAAATTTTTTTTTTTTTTGCCTACTAAGTAATCAGTTTGCAGAGGCAGATGAGTATTCAATTTTTGACGGTGCCAAGAGCAGTGATCTGGTACGCCATAATGTAATGTTATCGCTTCGTGAATTCTATAAAGCATGACGGGGTTCAGATTGCATCAACGATAAATGCCCTTTCCAATCTTCTAGAACCGGGCAACTTACTCATCGATGACGGTCGGGTTTTCGTTTTCAATGGGCTGACCCGAAACCTTTAGACCCTGATAAAAGGAAAGAGGAATTACCTAGTGCTTTTTAATTTTCATAATTTTATTTTTATTATCTGATTTAAAATTTAAATTTTTATTTATTTGAGTTAGATCATTTTAATTTTTAAATCAAAACTCGAAATAGTAAAATATTATATATTTAAATTTAATAAAATTTATTAATATTATCTATCAAACTTTAATTTTCTAAATATAAGTTTTTTTTTAAATTAAATAGTATAATGCCCATCAACATATTTAAATTTAAATCAAAGAAAAATATGATTATTTCAAATTGATGGTGAAGTAACTTTTTGAGACATCATGACACAGATATTACTGTTACAATATCATATGATTCGCGTTTTCCTTTATAAGGTACCCAAGGTAAGATTTATTCAAAGATGAAATTTGAGATTAATCGAAGAAGTTAATTGATTTTACAATTATGGAGTCAAATGAAATTTAAAAATCAAAATAGAGGTGAGTATTTAATGTGAATTTAAGACACAAGTATTGAAAAAGGAGAGCACAGATTTTGGTAAGAGAAAAGGGGGCAGGGGGGGTAGGTTTCCAGAACTTGACTTCTAATTGAAACAAGAAAAACAGCAGTAGAGAGGATGCATGGAGCAAGAGAATAGGGTTCCTATACCTTTAGGTTTCCTTGCATTCAATTTCAGACGACTTTCTTCTGATTTTTAATTAAATGTTTCAAATCTTCCTTAATCTTCACTCTCTATCTCACAGTTTAGCTTTCAACGTTTACTGTTGGACTAATCTAGAATCAATCTCAAAGATGTGCTTCTAGACTCTAGAGTAAAAAAAATTTTAATTTTCTTTTAAAAAATATATTTCTTCTAAAATTAGGATAATTTTTTGTTGACCAAATCATACATTACAATTTGTAATTAAAATGAGATTACAATATTTAAATTTTTAATATTTCGCACGTCTTGTAATCTTAAATTCTTAAACCGTATTAAGATCCTCGTTTAAAATTTCCATTACGAAACAAAACGTTAATTCTCATAAACATTGACAAATTTATTTTAAAAAACAAACTCAAACTGGTTTTTTCTTTCACAACTCAAATTTCTTAAAGAGTTGTTGGGAGCCCCAAACCGCATTAAGTAAAACAAAAGAAAGCTTAGAGGTTTATATTGTAAATTTTAGGTTACTAAATTCTCTAAAATAAACACTTACACACCATATAAATAAACTAAGTTTAATGGTTGTTCAATTGAAAATCAACGTGTAATAAAATTTAGTTTCTTTAAGTTATTGTAATTTTACGAAGAATTTAATATTAGAATATGTTGAACTTATGAAAATAAAAATTTTGTAATAAGAACAATTTAATAAAATTTGCTTTTAGGTAATTATATATTTCGTCAACTAAACACATGAATTTTACATTTCAATTAAATAAGTTAAATAAGTTAATTTTATATCTCACTTGTAATTTTATATTTCCGTAAATCTATTACAAAACATAATTTAAAATTCGACAAATCAAGCACACCTTAAAAAATGAGTAAATAAAAATAATTGATATAAATATTAACTATTTTCATTAATAAATAACAAAGTAGAAAATAATTTAGTATGCAATTTAAGCATTCTTTGATAATCTATTGAAAAGAAATTGAATTCTTTGAAAACCAATAATTTCAACATTTTGATTATTTAAATGTGTTCAATAATAAATAACAAAAACATTTGATGGAATTTTTTCATTGAAAATCATACGATAAGATAAGTATTATCTTTTTAAATTGCAAATCAATTCATGGTAGTTTAAGTTAATTATTTATATTATTATTAGAAATTTTATCACACATTTATTAATAAATAAAAATATACAATACATTAAAATGAAGTCCTGATTAAGTGGTTAATTTAAAGTTTTATTGGTTTAATTAGCGCGAATTTAAATTTCATCATATGCATATTTTTACTAATTTTTATTAAAATAAAAAGATTAAGATACTTTCAAATAATATAATTTATTTTAATTATAGAAGAATATTACCGTAATTTCCTTAACCAAGTTACTCAATCAAAAGTTTAAATAATATAATAGATTTTGGATATTGTTAATAATAATTATCTTTTTAGTTTTGTGATATTTTTTTATTGTTTTTTGGAAAAAAAAATTATATTCAAATTAAAATCAAAGAGAACTTTCATTTATCAAACAGTATGTATATATTTAGCACGTAATTGTTTATAACAAATAAAACAACTTAAGTTATTGAATTATTATTAGCTTACAAAAGAATTAAGTGTTGGTGGTTATTTATTTATATTTATTCCAATTATTGAAACAAAGTTGAATAACATAAATATATAGAAGCTTAGGTTGTCAGAATTAAGATTGATGATTGAGCAACCCTCACATGCATAGGAAGTGCAGATATGATCTCAATTGCATCAAGATACAAAGGGGATTTGATTCTAATGACATGACAATCTCCCATATTTTAAATCAAAGACTTTATGATAAAGTGGACTCGTTTTTCTCTTGTTTAACTTTGTGCATCATAATTAAACCGCCCTCACATCATATCAATTTGTTTTTATTGGATTAAAAAATAAATAAAAATAACTATGTAAACCAGTTACTTTTTAATAAATTAATTATGTTTAAGACTTGCCCCACTCACCAGATTTATTCAAAATCTCGATTTTTGACAAAATAATAATATGAATTTGCATTTGCATTTCCATACAATTCTTTTATAACCAAAGATACACCCAACATATTACATATCTTGGGGACTCAATTGTGAGTGCCGTTGGAACAACCCCTAGATTGTAGTTGATAGTAGGGCCACCTAATTAACTTTACCAAATCTGTCTTTCACTCTCTCCCCCACTTTGATTCTACCATTTTCGATACTCTTCTAATATTTTTTGTATTTATTTTTATTGAAAAAGAAGACATATGTTTTAAAACGCTTTCTCAGGCTTAAACCAGGGCAAAGACTATGCAATGGAGAAAAAAACGAGAGTTTGGTAGCAAAGAGAGTAACATGAAGATAAATGAAAGCCCTAAATTGAAAAGAGAGCTAATATGGATATTTAGGTTAAAATATGTAATCAGTTCCTATTCTTTTTAAAATTTTGAAATTTAATTCTTATGTTTTTATTTCTAAAAATTTAGTTGATACTGCGCTTAATCAATATGTTTTTATCATTTATTTTAATTACTTCCGGTTATGAATTTTACTTAATTTGCTACTTAATTGATCGATTTCTATGTAATTACAAATGTTGTCTAATGTGTTGAAAAACAAGCGGATTGTACAAATTATTTGACACAAGAGCTCGAGTTTAACGCACAATAAGAAGATTTTAGAATTAGTTTATTATTATTTTTATTAAAACTTTATGTGATTTTAAGTTTGCCTCTTTTTTCGGGTGTAAGTGTCGTGCATCACCAATGACTAATAACACAACACATCATTATTAAATAAAACAAAAAATATGAAAGACTTGTAAATAAATTATAATAAATTTTTAAACATAATTAAATTTTAATTGTAATTATTATAAATAAATATTAATAACTCTTTAATTTAGAATATTGGATTTAAGGGTTTAAGTTTAGAGTTTTAATAATTATTTATAATTAATTATTACCTAATTATGTTTAAATAAAATATTAATATTTATTTATAAGTCCTTCATTATTTTTTATTTTATTTAATGATAAAATATTATATTATTATTCACTAACAGTCCGTGAGTAGACCTGTTCATGGGTCGGGCCAGCTCGAAATGTAAGAAGATTTGGGTAAAAATATAGGCCCAAAATATAGGTTTGGACAAAAAATAATATCCGTTAAAAAAGGGCTGGGCCTCAAGTAAGGCATTTTCGGCCCTAGGTTCAAATTCACTAAAGGACAAAAAAATTAATTTTTTAATGTTATTTTTTATTGTTTTCTCCATATTTTGCTACCATTTTACCATTATATTTACTACTATTTTGATAATATTATTTGAATATTGTATAAAACTTGTTTTATTGTTAATTTTGTTATTATTTTAGAGGCATTTGTTAATTTTTTTATTATTTTAGAGTCATTTGCTTGTTAAGTTGCATCTATATTAGTGTTATTTAAGTATACATATTTTTTAAAATTTATTTTCAATTTGTTGGGAAATATTTATTTTGATATTTTTAGTATTTTTGATATATTATATATATTTTAAAATTATATAAAAATAATATAAAAATTAATACGGCCGGACCAAACCCGAGTTTTAACATTTTATTCGGGCCAAGGTTGGGCAAAATTTTAAGCCCGAGCCTAACAAACGGATCTGATTTTTTAGTTGGACCAAGCCTGACCCATAAATACCTCTATCCGTGAAGCTTATATACTGATAATGTATCAAATATTCTCCCTTTATTTTTTTTGTATTATTAGTATCCCTTATATTGTTTTAAGCGTGAAACTAAAGGAGGTGCATAGTGAAATCTTTACTTAAACATAATGAAGAATAAAACTTTTTTTGTCATATAAAAATAATTATTAGTGACAAATATAGTGCTTCTCAATCAATTCCCAATGTCTCTTTCAGGAGAAAAAAAATAGTAAAGTTGACTTGTGGCTTTTTATTTATTTATTAACATTTATTGAAAAGTCAATAATCAATGATGTTTTGTACTAAAAAGAAAATAAAAAGTAAAACGTCTTGTTCAATTAACGATGCATGGTTTTATAAATTACTAAATTTATTTCCAAGAAATCAAGGAAAAATTGCATATTAAATAAATCTCTTATTAGAGTTTACATATAATGGAAAACTTATACAGATGATTAAATTATCAGTTGAGTTTTTTCATTTAACACATCAATGTTACTAAATTTTAAAAGAATAATATGCATAATCAGGGTCTGGTGTAAAACAAATATTTACATTAAGTTTTTTTAAATAAAAATCATATACAATTAAAAAAATATACATATTATTTTATAAAAATCATATACAACAAATGTGAAAAAATAGAGAAAGAATATTTATTTTACCGTTAAAAATTTAAAAGTTACATTTATCAAATAGTTTAATCATATTTTTATATTTAATTTTAAGAAATATACCAACCAAATTTTATTACTTAAATGTAATATCTAATTTTTTTAGCACTTAATTTTTCAGTTTACGAAACAACACCTTTATTGTAATTGATAATATTTTTCTCTAAACCTTTTATATACAGCCAACTCTCTCTATAACAATCATCTGATATAACAACATTTCGCTATAATAGTCAAGTTTCTAGAAGAAACAATTTTTTATGTTTTCTTTTAATTCTCTATAACTTTTCACTTATAATAGTAACATCCATAGTTATGAAATATATTATTTCTTAAATTGGTTCTTTATAACAACATATAATCTAAATTTTTAATTAAAATTATAGTTATCTCTTATAAGCAAACATATTAATTATCATTTATTAAATGAAAATAATTTTAATTAGAATGCTATTTCACTAAAATGATTAAATTTCACGTGAAGAAATATAATAATCATATTTTATTAATTAAAAATAATATTTAATAAGTGGAATTCAAGAAACTATTAAGTTCTCTAATTAAATATTCTACTATGAATTTGAAACATTATAAACTTATAAGTTGATTTATTTGAAATTAATAACTCGGTATAAATTAATGAATTTAATTTGATAACTCATATTAATTAATTGAACTTGTTAGATTTATAAATTTTATAATTAATCAATGTAAAATAAAATATACATAATAATAATAATATATGCATCTGTTATACTCCTTTAAATTTTGTTAATTTAACTCTTATTTTTTTATTTAATTATAAATTTTATGATAAACTTATAACCACCATGTCACTATAATTATTATAAGTATATAACAATTAACTCTCTGTAACATACAAACTCTTTAAAAAAAAAAAAAAAGTGTAATAGTAAGGTAGTGGTTCACATTTAGGCATGTGATTTATTATTTGTAGAGCGTAAAAAATCTGATTCTAGGCTCTAAGAACGACAAAGATCTAACCACGTGGAACGATATAATAGTCCCACGTGTGCTTCCAATGCACCAGGCATGTTCTGAAACGTGAAGCTACTCATTTTCAGTTTCATTGTTCTTTTGGTTTATTCATTTTTCTTTGTTTTGTAGAACTTTAAGGTGGCATCCGAAAGTAAGTCCCTTTGCCTCTTGTTTTCTTGCAATATTTTAATTTGTCGGCCTGCTTTTTTAAGGACTCTTATATATAAAATGTAAAAGTAAGGGTTTATTTTTTAATTAAGCTTGATTTATCTAAGTATTATTTTTGGAAGCATGTTTTGAGTTTGGGGGGCGGCTTTTGCTTCTGTTCTTCAATAAAGCATAACAACGGGACAAGAATAAAGCAAAAAAAAAGAAAGAAAGAAAGAAAGAAAGAAAAAGTCTCTCCCTTGTTTTTTGCTTTTGATTAGGCATGTGGTGAAGCCCACAGCCACTTTGATTCACGAAGAGCCCATTTTTAAAAGTACGCACGAAATTCACCATAACGGCCTATCCTTTAGGCCCAAAGGCTAATTAGGCTAGCTATAGCTAATAAGCCTTTTATATTCACTGTTATAACTTTTTACATAGTTACTATTAAAATGTTGAGATTAGTAGTAAGATATATTATTTGTCAAAGAAAATGAAGGCTTAATTCTTAGAGATTGATATTGTTAAAAAAATAGGCATAAACTTCGACATAGAAAATACTATATATATATATATATATATATATATAAGATAGTCTTAAAGACGTTGAGTTTTTACCGACTAAACCATAGAAATTAATTAGAATAAATGTTCTCACTGCATTTGATTATTAAACGATTTATAATACAATTGTGGTTCAACGATTTGAGTTTTAAGATTAACAGTATAAATTGAATTATATTAATAATTAAGATTTATATTTATCTATAATATAAGATTTTATGAAACTCTTTTTTATTTTATTGATGGAGTCTTAATTAGATCGGTATTAATATTGTTATTCGTGCAAGAGAATATGAGTTAGGGGTAAAGTAGAATTTTTTTGGGCGAAATTAAATTGTACATTTTTACAATTTCACCATTTTAATAGTCTATATCTTTGTAAGTTTTAAAAGATTAAATTAATTTTTTAATCATTTTTTTGGGAGCCAAAATGCAATTTTACCATTACTAATTTAAAATTTTATCAATTCTAAAGGGCCTAAATAGAAAATTTTCCATTTTCGGAGGGCCGAGGCCTCTGTCAACCTTTAGCTCCACTCCCGTAATAGCCCGATTTTCAGTGGTGTTGGAAACGACAGTTTTGGAATCCATTTTCGCAGTACAAGTCCTTAAATATTATATTTAATATATTTACGATGTTAGTGTTAAAGTTTATTAAAGATTGGTCCCTTAATTTTATCGAATTAATAGTTAATTTAGGTACAAGGATTAAATTATAAAAGTTTGTCATTATAATTTTAAATATTCAAAGTACCAGTTGAGTAAATAAAACATTTTAAATTATTCAAACGGTGGTGGATGGTATTCAAAATCCACCAACTTAGTTAATCGTTTAGTTAATTAAGATTTAATTCATTATCATGATTAATTAAACTTTAGTTACAAGTATAAAAGCTAAAATAATAAAGCAAGGAAAACCTAAATGAAGTTCAAGCTATTCGGTCTTTAATAGGTAAGTTTAATTTAGTCTTTTTTCTTCTAATTTTTATATTTTTGAGGTCATTGGAGCTTGATTTAATTAACCTGTATATTAATTTGTAAAACTATTAAAATTTTTAAAAGTTGCTATTGAGAAGTTCTTGAAGAAATAGGTTTTAAATTGATAGATTTTAAGCTTAGGTGTGAAAAATGACTAGATTGTAAAGTGTAAATTTTCATTTTTGTTTAAAAGGACCCAAGTGTAAAAATTGAGTATTTAATGTGAAATTTCTGTAATTTTTTATGGTAGAAGGTCCTAAAAGATGTAATTGAGATCGATTTCGAAATTGAAGTTGAAAATTGAAAGATTGTTATTTCAATTTTAGGGACTAAATTGAATAAAATGCAAAACTTATGTGCATTCAAAAAATGAAATTAAACCCGTTCATTCATATTATGGGATGATATAAAAGTGTTTGATGTAACACCCTCTAACCCCAAACCGGTCCCGGAATAGGGTTACAAGGCATTACCAGACAAATCAAACAATTTACAGATAATTCTTAATAAATAAACAAGAAAATTATTATTTAACAATCAATTTTAGTATGATCATATTTTACTTTATTAATTGATTTTATTCATAAATTTTTTTTTTTATAAAAATTTCGGCAGCATTTTTGCTTATTTTTACATAAACCTTCTGCAAGTTCAAACCAGAAATAAACCATTCCAATTCACTTCCACATAATATATAACTCTATACCATTCATTCATACGTAAAACTCCTTAAAGTTGATACACCGTCTTTTACATTCAAAACATTAAATATGTACAAGTGACAACCTAAAACCTAGTACATGCCACATTACCAAAAGATAAGATTTTCACCACAAAATGAGCTGGAGTCGGAGATGGTTTTGAATGCAGAATCGGACTCTACTTTACCTAACCTGCGCACGGAGAACAACCGTACGCTGAGTATTGGAAATACTCAGTGGTATTATCATAATTCAATTCATAACATCCAATCAGATTCAAAGCATAAATGCACAAGCAATCAATTGAATATGCCAATTCATGTCATATTAATATCATTCAAATGATTATAAAATTTTCACCAACATGTAAACACTTAATTCATAACACTTTCATGTATACATAATTCATAAACATAAAGTTCATGTTTTCAACTTCCTAGTACAATTTCTTTTCACATTTCGTATCATCATTTTCTTTCACCTTTCATTCAATAATTCAGATAATCAGATTCAGATAATTTTGCTCATTTCACTTATAAGCCCTATTAACCTGACTTGGACCAAGGTGGATACGCGGATCCAACCAAACACACCAAAGTGGCGACCAACGCCTCATCGGATAGTTCGAAGTAAATCAAATCTATGGCACACCAAGTACCTCATCGGCCAAGCCGAAGCAATGTGGCTACCAAAGCCTCATCGAAACTATCCGAAGTAAATCTATGGCACACCTAGTGCCTCATCGACTCGAGGTCGAAGAATCCCTGAACACTTCCAATCCTATGGCATGCCAATTATATCCACTAAGCCCGACTAGTTAATAGGGTTTCGATCACATTTCCATTTCCGAAACATTTTCACATTTCAATCAATTCTCTTATATTTCTCAATGTAATCACAAATAATCAACAATTCACATTCAAGTCATTTTCATGCACATTTATATATATATATATATATATATATAAACAATTAAATATACAATCATAAATACTTTGAATTATGATAATACAAACCGATTTCTCCGAGCTATTCCTCGACCACTTTCTCTTTCCCCTTCGTATTGGATGCCTCGGTTTCTTTGTTTGCTACGAAAATTAGCATAATTATAATTAATTAATATAATACAATTCAATTTAATTTATAAGCCTAAACATGCAAATTTGACCATTTTTAGGATATATATACTTTCACCATTAAGCTGTCTATTTGAGTCATTGTTACTAAATTATTTATATCTTGAGCTACGGAACTCCAAATTAATATCCGTAAATTTTCCTTGAAACTAGACTCATATATCTTCTTACCATAAAATTTTCATAATTTTTGGTCTAGCCAATTAGTACAGTTTATTCATTTAAATACTCCCCTGTTACTCCATTTGACAGTTCTGACCTCTCTCTACTAAAAATCAATTATCTCATTGTACAGAACACGAATAAGGTTCTTGTTTATCTCTTTTGAAACTAGATTCATTAAGGAGTTCACACATATAAATTACACTCCATAATAATTTTTTTAAAATTTTTAATGATTTTCCAAAGTCAAAACAGAGTGTCTCAAAATCACCCTGAACCAGTCTTACAAAATTTCAAATATCTCTTGATTCATAAATCCATTGCTTACATTGTTTCTACTATAAGAAACTAGACTCAATAAGCTTTAATTTCATATCTTATTCATCCTCTAATTCAATTCCTACAATTTTTAGTGAATTTTCAAAGTCAGACCATTGCTACTTCCCAAAACTGTTTTGATGTAAAATGCTAATAACCAAATTTATAACATCAATTCACACCTTATTTCTATTCAATTTCCATCAAAATATTCATATAACTATCAAATTTTCATCATTTTTCCATAATTCCGAATTTCTTTCAATTTAATCCCTAAAACTCAAAACTTATGGCTTATTTTACAATTAAGTCCCTAATTCAATTCAAATTCATAATTCTATCAAATTAATCCCTAATATCATCATTTCTTCAACATGAACCCTAATCAAACCTCCATTTATTTTCAATATTTTCTCATGAATTCAAGAAAATCTTTCTCTAAAGCTTTAAAAACATCAAAATTACAAAGAAATGGACTTAATTAACTTACCAAATTAATCTCCAAGCCTTAATCCTTCAATTTCCCCTTTTTCTTTCTTTCTTTCCTTTTTCTTTCTTTCTCACGTTTCTTCTCTGTAACTTTCTTTCTTTTCTTTTTCTTGTTTTCTTTTATTAATCCCTTTATTTGTTTTAACTAATTTTTTTTTATTATAAAATATCTAATATAATAACTTATTATTTGTATACATTTGTACACTCTTACACTATTACACATGTATTCATCCTTACCATACACTTGTCTCCATTAATTTTTTTTAATAAATTATAATATTTAAATAATTAGATATTTACTTAATTAAAATCAAATAATTAACTAATTAAAATTACTTAAATTCTAAGTAAATACACACATAAAATACAATTGGACCAATAATACACATACACATGTATTTATTCATCATTAAACACATGTCACTTTTATGGTTTAATTACTAATTTAATCCCTTAATAATTTTTCTATTCTATAATTAAACTTTTGCACTTTATTCAATTTAGTCTTATCTACTAATTGTTTCTAATTAAATTAGATTCACTTAATCAAAATCTAATTTAACTCCTAATTATCCTCATAAATATTTTAAATAAATATTTACGGACTTAATTTTTCCTAAGACAGAGACCCTACGACTCGTTTGTTCCGGTGCCCGAGAATTTGGGTCATTACAGTTTGATGTTGATAAATCAAATTGAATAATTGTATAAATTAGGAATTGAACCAAACAGGGGATAATTGAGGAAAAGATAAAATTATTGATTAATCCTTAAAGATTCAGTTATTTGTTGTTTCGACCAGGAAAGTTTATATGACACGATTGTATTAAATTGTTATGTATTTGGATTATGAATATGTGTATGTTTGGTTGAAATTTAGATTGTTTGCGATTTGGTATAAAATGTGAGATTTAGACTAAATTGTATTGAAAGGTATGTGTGTGTGTGTGTGTGTGTGTTGAAAATGTCCTGGTGCACTTAGTAAAGGTTTTGTACACATTTGTACGGATTGTTTACTGATGATAATTGAGATCTAGCATTTGTTGCGGACTCAAAGATATGTGTGACACATGTTTAGCTTGGACTGGTAACTTGATGTTATTTTATAGATCTAGCCTAGACAAGTAACTTGATGTTATGTTATAGGTTTAGCCTGGACTGGTAACTTTGCGATATATTTTCAGCTTGGCCTAACAATTGAATGCATCGTTAAAGGTTTAGCCTAAACTAGTAACCTAACATGAGTATGTATTCACCTTGGGTGAGAAATTATCGTACTAGAGATACCTATGTAGCCAAATACGTTTACTAGAGTTCATTGGGCTAAATAACTAATGGAAAGAAAAATAAAAATGAATTAATATGTGATTGATGTTTGAATGAATAAATATGGAATTGAATAAGAGTATGATACGTAGATATTGATTTTGAAATAAATTGAATTTGTATATGTTTAAATCACATTATAGTTGATTTATATGCTAAGCTCACCTTGTTGTTATATGGTTGCCAACTTGTCAAGTTAAATAGATTGTGGTATTAAATTTTAAATTGAGGTAAGTTGTTTAATGCATATAAACTTATTAAGCATCGTATATGTTTACCCCGTCTGTTTTCCCTTTTCTTTTTAGATCATCTTCTCGTGGAATGCATCAAGCCGGACCAACTAAAAGCTCACACTATTCTACCACTAAATCGATAGATATTTAATCGTTTTGGACCCCTAATGGCATGTGTATAGGTGTTTTGATGTGTAAAAATTATTATGTTATGAACTTGGTATATGTAAGTAGATGTTGTCTTGATATATGGTTTGATATGCTTGATTTAGCAATGGTTGATATCTAATGAAATGACATATTGTGGTTGACATACTTGAGGATATATGGGACAAGAAATGTCATGTTCATGAGTTGACTTGGTAGATGTAATGTTGGTGAATGGATTGTTGAATTGGTATGCCCTAATGGTATTGAAATGTTTAAACTTAGTTGATGATTTTGATTGGAATGATTAGTTTAAAGACTGGATTAGTTATTGAGCTTGTTTGGCATGTTTTGACATGTTTTGAGTTAAGTCAATACTTATTACATAATTGGTATAGTTTGGTTGGAAGACTTGAAATAGGTACTAAATAGTTTATTTTTATCAAAAATATAGTCCACGTTTTGAAGAGCAACCTTCCTCGTTGCAACATCAGTCGACAGTGTGTCACATCGTGGCGTCGAGTGGTCTGAGTTCACGATGTGACAAATTGTTTGGTGATGTTTCGATGTGGAGGAAGTGACGTCACAACATCGGCCCTAAGATTTTGAAACTTTACAATTTGGTCCTATTTCATGCTCGAGTTAACAAAAAAGTTTTCGTAAACTTGATTAAGGCTCGGATTTAATAGTGTTTCAAAATGTGAATGTGTTTAAGATATGGTTGAATGTTTGAAGGATTTATTTATTGTAAATTTGACGGTAGTTGCTCCGGCAACGATTGTAACATTTCGTAGCTTAGACCTGGCAATTGGGTCGAGCGAGGGGTGTTACAATCCCTGGTATGAGTTCAAGTGCGCTGAAACACATTTATCCTCCTATTTAAGGGTTTGGAAGGTGTTATGGCTAGTTATAGGTAAAAATGGGGCTGTTGTGTGCTTATTGTTAGTGAGCCATTGTACGTGGGATAATAGCGTTGAACCTTGAGTGGTAAACATACGTTTTCGTTGGTGAGGTCTTAAAAGTTTAAAATCCGTAAATGGGGTTTCCCCACACCTAACAAAATTGAAGTAAAGTGCCAAATTCTGTACTGAAAAGCATGCATCCTCAGTCATAATGGGTTCCAAAATATGCAAAATGGATCATTCCTTCATGTCCCTGTTTTTTGTCAAACTGCCATCCCCATTAAGCATCGTATCCCAATAGCAATACAGCTTCCTCGTTTAGTTGCTTTAATAAGGAAAAAAAGAAGAAGCTTCGTATGTATTTTCCTTGCATATTTACAGCAAAAACGAAACAATAGAAAAGTCCATTTACTCCATCAAAGATGACTCTGCTGGTTTATGACAACAAGAATGGGACAAACGGTGCCAATGACATTTCATATATAGTGATCAAAACCGTCCAGAACAAGGGACAAATTTGTTTGCGTTCCCACTTCAGTAAATAAAAATAAAAATTAATTGAAAACGAGGTATGCGTGTTCCTTTCATGGACTGCCTATATTTCAATGAGCTGGGTCACTCACTAGGCTTTGTATATATCAAGTCTTTTTTATCATTTTGCAGGGGTGTGGTTGTTGAGTGAGGACCATGTAGCCCTCTTTAACAACGCATTGGGGGGGGGGGGGCAGGGCACTGCTGCAGCTCTTATAATTTCATTGTCCTCTACGTTTTGCCCCCGTTTGACAGCCCTTGAGTTTCATTCACAAGTTGGAATCATATGGATAACAAGTAAAGAAGGGGGTGTTTAAAGTAGTGAAAAATCAAGGCAAAGGAAACTTGTTTTTTGGTGTAGTTGAGGGGAATTAATTGATTAATTAAAATTTTCTCTTTTATTCACTTCAAAGTTCAAACAGCTTTGAAAAATACCCCCATTTTGCATCGGACAAAGCAATGTGATGGGCATGTGATGAGGCACAACCAGATTCCAGCTTATCTTCCGCTTGTTAGATACGCAGTCAAAGTTGCCTCTGATCCAATCTTAAACTGCACTTAGCTTCATTATTATATTCAAAGTTTAATTACTTCCAAAATATCAAATTCACTTTGATAATTCTCATATATATATGCAGTAGCTGGTAATAAGGTAAAAGTTTGGGTCTATCATAAGTTCATCACATTGCAAGAAAGCATCTGCTCTGCAAGAATTTCAAAGGCAAAAAAGAGAGAATTTCTCCATTCATGAACTTGGAATTTTATTCAATCTAGATTTCTGTAATCTTGGAACCTATTTTTATTTTAAAGAATTTACTACCTCTATTTTTCGAATGTAAAAAATATAAGTCTAATTGTTAACACGTAACACCGTTAAATTTTTTATATTAAATTTAGGTTCATTATAATGCTATTATTTTTTTACATACCCACCAAACGAGTATTGTACTATTTAAAATGTTATATTAGTGAATTTAATAAAAAAAACCTTGGATTATATTATTGAACAAATGAATCCTGATTTCCTCCAATTCCTTAAGAGGTTTAGCTTGAAACTAAATCAATCTTAACTTGAAACTTCTATTGATTTTATTTGGGTTAATATCTTATATAGTTCATGTAATTTATGAGTTTCTTTTAATGGTACCTCTAATTTTAAGATATATAACTATCTAAACTATTCTTCTGCATTATCAATTGTCCATGTATATGATTATTGTGTGATCTACTGCTACTATAAATTTAGAACTCCACAATATATATTTTAAAAATTAATATAATAAAAAATACTTTTTCTTCTCTCTTAAATTTCACAAGCAGTTTATAGAATGTAATTAATGTACATGATTACCTTTAATGTTGGAGCACTGTAGTTGCATGGCATACACTTCAACTTCATGTAGCAAAATGTCATATAAATTGATAGATTCAAATGAAAAGAAAGGACTGCATCCGCAATTTTGCGTATGGTTAATTACATTTACTCTTTTAACTTTTAATTCATCCAGCAATAATTTTTGACACAAATTCTTCCCTCTTAGAAAGCTACAGTAATACTGGCAAATATTATTTATATGTATGGATTTGAGGGATTTGCCTCCAGAAGGCAATAATGAAAGGCAATATCATATATAGTGGTAGTTGATGTGTGTAATGGAGACGTTGAGCAGCTAGCTCAGCAACACATGGACTGACACCACTCCTCTCTTCTCTTCTTTCAATTGGATCCCATCATACCATTGTGCTTCAATATTTTATTTTTATCAAGTAAAATACAAAGAATTAAATAATTACAAGTATAATAGATTAAGAATGGGTACAATTCCATCTAAAGCCTACATACTTATGGTAAAATTCAAACACCCACGTATATGGATCTCAAATTTAACTACTTAAGATTTAGGATATCTACCTTTGTCAACAGAATTAAGGCCTCCTCGTTGGCTGTGAGAATTTGTTGTTAATCTTTTTACTTTGCAGATTTAATATCTACAACTTTAATTCAGTTAATTTTAGTTTATATATTTTTTAAAATTTAAAATTTTAATCTAATAATTGAATTTATTAAGTGAAATTTTGTTATTAGTCTCGTACATTTATAAGTCCAAGGCAAATCTAAAAGAGGCATGTAGGGCCTTGGACCCTCGTCAAATTAAAAACTGTTATCTAAGTTTTCGATAAGATGATTAAATAAAAAATTAATTAACGATAAAATTAACTTTGACCCTGAAAAATGAAAAAGAATATGTTCAATCTCTTCAAAAATGATGAAATAATAAATTAATACATTATAAAATTATGTTTTGATTTCTCAAAATTTTATTATTTAATTTCGACCCCTAAAAATATTTCTGGATTTACCCTTGATGGAAGTCATGAATTTAGTTGATATTCTCTAATTTGATAATTTTTAATGTGAAAATGACAACTTAACATATCATTACATATATGACAATAAGTATGTAGCATAATATTTTAAAAATAGTAAATTTTAATTTAATAAATTTAATAGCTATTATTTAAAAAATATATAGACAAAATTAATAATATTAAAGAATAAATACTAAATCTACGAATTACTTATGCTAGATGATCTAATTGTAGATTTTAATCCTTTTTTATTATAACAAATTTGAAGGACAGGGTGGCATCGGACTCGAACTTAATCTTTGATGCCTTGCCACTCCCACAGACTACAGTGATTTCATCCACGATTGTGCTTCAGTTTCGAATCATATGTTATTATTTGATCAAATTTTATTATTAGTCCCTGTTCTTTGCAGAAATTATAAATTTAATCCCTGTACTCCAATTTGGTCAATGTTAGTCTATGTATTTTTTGAATTGATTGATTTTAGCTCCTATATTTTCAAATTTTTAATATTAGTCTTGACTGAAGTAGTAGCTCAATTCATTTAGTTAAATTCTATCATTAGTTTGTACTATGCATAAGATTCTAGATTCAGTCCATGTTATTCAATTCGATCATTCTTAGTTCCTATACTTTTTGAATCTTGATATAAACAGCCACCATTAAATTAGTTTATAGTCCTTTTTTAAGTAATATGTAGATTTTAATCCAATAGTAAGGTGATATCGTCAGGAATGAGCAAAATTTGATTTGACTTGAAAAAAAGTTTGAATTTCAAATTAATCGAACAACTTAAATTTTTTCGCATTTTGAGTTTGAATCGAGTTAAATTTTCGAATTCCAAAAAGTTGAATAAACCAAATACCAAAATTTTTTTACTTCCCTTCCCCCAAACCCCTCAAAACTTTTCTCCTTTTACTTCCCTTCCCTTAGATATCGCATAACACATGTGATAATTTATTTGTCACATAAATTTTTTTAGAAAAAACATAACTTAATTTTATAAATTTAATCTATCTAATTAAGATTGAAATTTTAATTTTAAAATTCATAAAGTACAGAGCAGAGAAATGACCAATTCATCTTACGCATAGCACAAGGACTAATAGTATAATTTAACCTTCTTATTTATACATTTGAGTTTTGACTTCTTAATGTTTCTAAATATTATTTATCGTGTTCCCAACATATTGAAGAATAATGAAAAAAAAATCAACATAATTAAGTTTACAATGTAAAAATTTTAAATTAATTATTTTTGTAAGCAATTATTTAAAGAAAATAGTTGACGTAATGGTTATTGACATTTTTAATATTCTTTTCGTTTATGAATAAATTATGCTAATATTTTAGTTTCAATAATTTCTCAGACGAAATTAGTGATATTATATATGTATAACCTCTGAACTTGTTCTAGCATTTGTTCATACACAAAAAATTTATCTTGATTTATTGAAATTTCTTTATGAACCAAATATAAACTTTGATTAAAAATGTAAAACTTATTATTATAATCAAGGTTTATACTATTTGATTTTCTTTCTTTTTTCCAAATTGTTTTTCCCCCTTTTTTTTTTAATCTGGACTTACAAAAAAACAAAAATTCAAGAAAGAAAAGCCTCGACGCTAGAATTCCTGGCGGTGAGGCAAAGCGGGCAGGCTTGCACCACTCGATCACACTCTGTACACAAGCATAGATGCCGACACGGCAGCAGCACCACCGACGCCAGACGTTTCCGACACGCCTTGCATGCCGGACCCCATGAAGCCACCACCCGGTCCGGGTCCACGTAAGCCGACTCGGCGTCCACCGCTTGCCCTTCACCGCACTTCACCCCCTCCTCCCCTCTCCTGCTGTCGTGCATCGAGGCGGCAGCCCCTCCGCTCATTATAGCCTGTTGAAGCTGCGCTTGTAATGAAGCCGCCGTAGCCTCCTGTGCCCTGGCTTTCGCCTGCCAAACCTGCGCCTCCACATTAAGTTGCGCCACGCGTGCCTCCAACTCTGCGTTCCGCCGCTTTGCTTTCTCAACTTCCGCTTCTTTATCCCTTAATCTCCTCGCCACCGATTCTTCCGCTGCCCCCAGTAGCGCACGGTAGTGCCTATGCCGTTTCTCCGTTAACGTACGCCGCAATGCCTCCCCCTTTAATCCATAACAAACGATCCCCAGCCCCCCCAAAAATGTCACTACATTTTTCCCTAACAAAAGAAAACCAATTCAAGAAAGAAAAATCTGGTACCTGGGCTTGAAGAAATTGGTCTAGTTCTTCTCTCTGGCGTTTGATTTGGGTAGTCAATTCATCAGATATTATAGACAGAAAAGCAGTGGAGCTAGAAACGAGATTTTGATGTTGGTGTTCATAACTTTGGTTTTGGTTTTGGTTTTGGTGCAAGTGTTGTTGGTCGCCAAAAGATAAGCGGAGCCCAGTGGAGACTACATTTGGTCTTTGGAGTTGAGAAAGCTCTATGAATTGAGGCGGTTGCGTTTGCAAAGAAAATGAATTCATGGGCGCTGTTGTTGCTACCGCTGCCATTTCTCTTCCTCTTTTCCTTGGATTATTATTGTTGTTGTTGCTGTTAAAGAACATATGGGATTGATCAACATAAACCCCTCCCCCTTGTTGTTGCAACGAAAACTCATGCCCTTCTTGTCCACTTCTATAAAAAAAAAATATACCCAAGAAAAGATAAATAAATAGATGAGAAATCATGATGAAGAGGCAGAGAGATAAAAAGACAAACCTGTTTAAGAGGAGGACATTGGAAGGATACTGAGCTTGAACGGCCATTACAGCAATGTGATTGTGAAGGGAAAGCAATCAAGTTTAAAGAAGATAAGAAAGAAAGAAAGAATGAAGCAATCAAAGAATGGATGATAAAAGCTGATCAACAAGAAGAGAATAGATCACCCTTCTTCTAATTTTCTTGTTTCTTTAATTTGGTTTCTCACCAACAACATTTTGCCTTCGCCTTTGCCTTTGTTTGATATGGTTTCTTTTCTTTTGATATATAGGGAGACTAGAGATGGAAATGGAAATGAAAAAGAATCAGTCCAAGAGAGAGACACCTTATTCTGCTCTTTCTTCTTCTTTTTTTTTCTTTTGTTTTTTTGGTGGGCTTTGCTTTCGCTTGTTCTTCGCGTGGGGTTTGGCTTTTCTTCTCACTCTCACCCTCTCCTGTTTGTCTTTCATTTCAATTTCACACTTCCCACTTAATACTCTTTTCCCCTTTATTATTATTCCTAATTAAATCGCTAATTAATAATAACACTTTTTAATTAAAACCCATTCAATTAGGGAAAAAAAATAACATTGGTAATAGGAATATATACATATATATGTATTAAGTAGTAAGTTGAAAGTTGGTGAGGGCAGAGCAGTAGAGGGGACTGCAGGTCTCTGCCGCTACCGCTGCCGCTGGGATTGGTTATGTTTGTTTATAGATGGCCCATCCATCTGTTTTTTCGTCAGCCTTTCTTTTTCATTTTCCCCCTATTTTTTACATTTCCACATTTTCCATTTTTATGTTCCCACCTATTTTCAACTTTTATTTGTCAATATTTTATATTTTTCCCCGTTTGAGAGATAGTTAAAAACTCAGCCAATTTTTTCTATTTTCTTTAATAGGATTCAAACTTTGAATTTCAGTTATATTTATTCAGTGCAAAAGAGTTTGATTTCGATTTCAAGAAAAATCACTTAATTTCAATTATGAATATATATTTTTTTTTGCTTATCAAATAGAGAAGAGAAAAGAAAATGGAAGATATATCATCACTAACCTAATTGATTGGGGGGGGGGGGTGTTGGTTGGGTTTTCTTTATTTTGCTGTGATAAAAATGTTGGTGTTAAATCACGAGTTTCTTTAAACACGGCCATGTCATAGTCTCCCAACAAGTTCTTATACTTTATGATATAATTTTAAAACACAATAAAATCATTACAAATTTCCCAATATATTAGTGGAGATCTCAATCAATTCAATATATTATATCAAACAATTAATCCGATTCCATTAAAAAAACACTCATTTTCATTTTTAGGAACGGAAATATAACCCCAATTTTTATTTATTTAAAATACGTTCATCTTGTATATCAAAAGTGTATACATATAGCCTAGGTAATGTAAAAGAAAAATGAAAATCTGTGTAAAAACAAAAGTTACTCTGGAATGGGTGATCTTCTCCAAAACCAAGAAGGGTATTTTAACTTTAATTCACGGAGGAAGTGACAATGAAAGGCTAAAAAGAAGGCATTGGATTTACAAAAGCAAAAAAAAAAAAAAAGAGGAAAATGTGAAGGAGAGTGCTTGGGAATCACTCGGATGTTGTATATTTGTATTTGCCCTTTGGTCACCTTAGTCGGCTACTCATTATCATCGAATCATCTTAATATTCCTATGGGTTTTTCTTTTTATTCTTACCTTTGTTTGGTCTATTAGTAAAAAGCTTCCTATTTTTAAATGCAGTCCCATTTTTGAATTTTATTAATATTAAAAATATTTATTTAATTGAAATCAGGAGGTAAAAGATTAAAAAAAAATGAAAATTTCAATTGTTCTCTCAATAGAAGAAACTCTTTCCTATTCCCTTCTCTACCTCTTAGTAACACTAAGCTGCACGGCATTTGCATCTCACATCCAACTCATTACTCATTGTTTTCTTCTTCCTTCTCAACAGTACGGTGTCGGTTTGTATGTTTAAATTACGAAATAAAATTATTAATGTAATGAAAATTTAAAATCTTAATTATTAAATATCGAGTGATATTAATACTATATCCTTTATCATACCATTAGAATAAGATTTTGTTTATTGTTTTTAATATGCAGGAAACGAGTGAAATATAGAGTTACAGATAAAATGGGGCTTTCGAGGTTACTGAAGACTTAATCGAAGCCAACCGGTTTGATTTGGATGGAATTGTATGAAACCAATGTCTTCATTAAATCAAATTAGAGCAGCAGGCCAAATCATTTGAGACCTCGCACCTTGTTTTGTTATATATTTTTGTAGTAGGTTCAAATTTACTCTAAACTCCTATTTTATTTTCTTTTATTTTTACAACCAATCAACACTTTTGACTCAATAATGATGTAGAGAATTTCATCAAATCCACCTAAATTAAGTAGAATCATCTACAATTAATATTAAAAGAGAAGATGGACTGACATGACTAAGAACCTAAATTCAAAATTTCCTATTAACAACAGTTTGGATCTACCCCTTAAACAGCTCCCGTATGAATATTAAAATGGAGGCAGTTTCTGTATTGTGGTGTTCATGGGATAAACAACTTGGCAAGCTTTGATGTGAATAATCATTTCCAAGAAGTATCATGGAATCAGGCACATTTTCTTGGCTTCAAGACAATGCCAACTTTACTTTCTTTAATGCTGATTCAACCATTCCCATTCATTTTCCCCTTGTCCCACACAAAAACTAATTTATTTTTTATTAAAAAAAAAAGGTTTTCTTGTTTATTTTCCTCCCTTTCCCATACTTTCTTTGCACTTATCAAATATAATTCCTTGGGCATTGTTTCCTTTTTACATTGGCATTTGGCACCATCAACTCCACCACTTCCCAACAGTCTTACCCACTACTCCATGCCTTCCTTCAACATTTAAATCACCGCCCAATTCCATCCTACAAATATTTCAACCCTTCAACCATATATATTCTCCCTTATTCTATTTGTCATTTTTCATGTCCCTATATGTGCAATAATTAACCCTTCACTCTTAATTAATTTAGTGATCTACCTTTGCTTTAAAACCTAATGCCTTCACCAAAAGTAAAATGAATTTCATTTTTCTTTTTATTGAATTCTAAACATGGGTAATTGGATGTAACTTTATTAAAAGGGATGAAAAAGTTTTGAATAAGTGCTAGTAATCTATAACCTACCACAATAATTACAAGATCAGCATAACATGCAATAAAACAATATAGTATATTATCTTATTATTCATGGGTTTGTTATGAACTAACAATAAGAGGAAATGGAGGATTAGTGATCTAATGTTTATTGTCATGAATTGACACCTAACTCAAGCTAATTGGATCACCCATCTTTAATTGGTTGATGAAATTATTGTAAAGGGGAAAGACACAGAGAGAGAGAGACTGACTTAGAAAATAAACAATTTCCAAGCTAATTTAAACCCACACAAGAAGAGGTAAAGGGATTGTGGTGGGATACTTAAAACTATTTTAGGCTTATTCTCTATGCTATGGAATTTTGATTCAATTGATTAAGTATTCGTTAAATACCAAAGTTGGATTCTCATTTTGATGTATAAAAATAATGGATATTATACTTGATGATAAAGTGAGTAGCTAGGAAGGAGCTGGGGAAGGGGATGGTGCAATAATTTAAGAGAGTGATGAAAGGACAATGGCATCTCTTGTTTGGAGGTATAATGGCACTCACAAGAAAAAAGGGAAAATGGGGGAAGCGATAACATACGATAGGAGTGGGGGCTTTTGCATTTGCTGCGAAAGAATCAAAACTTTCACTGCAAAACCAAACTTCTTCAGCTCTCTACATTCATTGTGGGCACACTTTCAGTGTCATATCTAATCCACTCTAGGCCCCATCCGTATGGGATTCTATTTTAAATATGTGTATATATATATATATATATATATATATATCACTTTTAACAATATTTGTTTTCACATATATATTGCTTTTAGCCCTTTTTTTAAAAAAAAAATTCCAAGATTATTTATCATTTTTTAATTAAGAATGGTTATATCGTATGTTTTCAATTTGCCACTCACTAATAAAGATTAGTTTTTACTTCTTTTTGGATTTTAGATACACCACAATCCTCAATTGCGGAGGGAAAATGGAATTTAAGGAATATGTTTTGCGGATAAGATTAAGTGAAATTTTGTTATTAGTCATTTTATTATTTGTAAATTGTATATTTAATTTTTATATTATACTTAAATTACAGATTTAATCACTATATTTTTAAAATTTAAAATTTTAATTTTAACTAAAATAATAGCAATTAAGTCCGTTCGTATCAAAATATGCTATTAATCATGTACTATGTATAAGTTAAATATAAAATTCATGTTCTCCAATTTTATTATTTTTAGTTTTAATATTTTTTAAAATTTAAAATTGTAATCCTAATTTAAACAGTAACCGTTAAATTCATTAACTAAATAAAATAATTTTTTTATAAGTAATGAATGTAAATAGTTAACGTGACTTTATATAAGTGATAATATGTTTATTATATAAGATTTTTTTAAGTTGCTATATAAAATTTTTACTTAATTAATTTAATAAATAATGTCAAGATCAAGATTAAAATTTTAAAACTAAAATAAAATAAATTAAATACAAAAATTAAATCATTGAAGCCAATTTTCCTTTTCTTTCTTTTGCTTTCTTATGTTCGCTATTTTGAAGGTTAAATTTTAAATAAAGTTAAAACTTTGTAATTTTAAACTCAATCCCAAATATTTGAAAATTTTCTTCCAAAACTTTAGTGCCCCACCCAAACAAAATTCACAATATTGGTATCCAATGGAAAATCAATATATTTTAAAAATCCAAAAAAAATAATGTTGCACCATCCATAATGAATGTCGAGCAAGTTTGGTTAAAGAACGAAAGTCATAAATATTGAAACAGTGGTCCCTTAATCCAACATAGAATAATAAATTTTCAAAATCATATATAGTAGAGGTTCACTGTGCAGTGGTCAGTATCTGTATATTGGTATAGCCATATGGCTATATTACCAATAATTTTTAGCTTTGGTTTGCCCTTTTCCTTTATGGCAGCTATACTCTCAGACTTTAGCCCTCATTTAGGGGCGAATTTTGGGACCAACTTTCAGGAATAATGATTTTTACTGCTTTCAGAGAAGGGTTTGAATCAGCCCATTTCACTTTCAGTTTTTGCCAGTCAAACGCAATTAAGATTTTTGCAATATTTTTAGAGCATTTTTTTTGTCAGTTCCTTGTAATGAGTCTGATTATCCCTTTAAAATTTTAGGGTAAAATTATACCATTAATCACTAAATTTTGTATAAGTTTTCGTTTTGATTTCTTAACTAAAAAAGTTACAATTTGGTCACTGAACTTTCAAAAATTTTTATTTAATTCATTGACTATTAAAATTGATTTTATATGGCTTTCTCTATTTGCATTGTCTACACCAATCGAAAGCTTTCTTTTCCCTTCACTTCTATAGTTCAATTTTTTTTCATGAAATAGCTTTAGATGTCACGAATTTGCAAAATAAAATTTGAGCTATTTTTTTCTCTGATCTCCAACACTGATTGTCAGATCAACTTGGATCTAAAGTATGTTTTTCTACTTGCCGATGGATATTAATCCATCGAAGCTTGCTAGTGGGACTTTTTTTAGTTTAGTGGTTTAAATAAAAACTTTTAAATAGTTCGGTGATTTATATGAAAACTTTTCGAATAGTTTAGTGACCAAATTATAAATTTTTTAATTAAATGATCAAAATGAAAATTTACCCATAATTTAGTGATTAATGGTGTAATTTCTCAAATTAAAAAATCAAAATAAAAATATTAAGCATTATCATAATTACAACCCAATTTTTATTTAAATTTAATCCCATCCTTTTCCCACTATATAATCTATGTTGGATTAAATTAAAAAATTATAAAGTATAAAGCCCATATTTCCCATACCGACATGGTATTTAAAATCTATATTGAGGGGCATCAAACATAATCATTCTGAATACTTATGCTAAAGAGGTAATTATTCTTTAAATAAAAAAGAAAAAGAAGGCAAATGTAAAACACACACGCCACAAAGCGATTTTGGGTAAACAAACTAATATTAAGTTAATTAAACATAATTAAAGAAATAATGGGTTTTAGCATTTGCTTATGATGCAAAGACAACTAAAATGAACTCAGATTTGTTCTACTTGTAAGCTGCCCTTTCATTACAGCACAAGACCAATTAATCACCAACTTTATTAACCTAAAAAATAATTGTTTTGCCATTTTTCTCCTAAAGTTGCATTAAAAAAAAAAAACCTCTTTATGTATATATATAATGTAATTGTTTAAAAGAATGGTGCTTTTCAATTATGGTACCTAATTCTTGATGATATAAGCATTTTTAACCACATTGGTCGATTTGTGGCATATACTAATAAAATCTGTAATTACAAGATGAAATTCGAAAAAAAGAAGAAGAAGACAGAGAAGACCTTGCAAATTGTCAATGAAGGCAATGTATTTCATCACCCTTATGTCATGGAAATTAACATAAAAATATATTGTTGAAAAAATAAATATTTATGGAGCAATATGTCGTCAATGGGTAAATTAATTTTCTTTGATATATATTTTTTGGTTGTAGCATCACTGTATGTTCAGTCGACCCCACATATTTTTTTGTTTGAAGTTTGGACCCCTTTGTCTTTCTCATTAATTAACTCACTTCAAAACTTTATATATATATATATATATATATATTACCTTGGTTCTTCATGTTACAGGCAAGGGAAATCTTAGTGATGCATGTGCCACATTTAAAAAAAAAATAATTTTGATATTTAATGTTTAAGGTAGTGTGCGAAATCTATTAAGCAAAGGTAAAGTAATTTTAGTGACTCCTTCACGAATCGTATCAAGTATGAAGTTTATCTTCTCCTGATTTATTTAAGTTTTCAGTCTTTAAGATTAGCTTTTTCGACAGCAATAACAAGAGATGAGTACAGTAAATGGATGTAACATTGAAAGATATAGTGTAGAGTAAACAAAATTTTGGACTATCTATGATGACCTTCATATGCTAATTGAGATATAGTTATTCTCGAGATTGATTATGCTCTAGTCATCAAGGAGATTTTGGGGAGGCATCAAAGATCGGTTGAATAGAGATTTGATTTTAAGAATTCAATAACTATGCAGACGTGATTGGTGTGTGGAGATTAAGCACATACTAAAATATCGTGAATTTTTCTCTTTATATTCTGGTCAGATTGATGAAGGAATTGCCTATTGGTCCTAAAATGTTCTATGCATCTTCTTCAAAAGTTGTTGACTAGATATGATTAGATAGATTCTTAATACTTAATTTTGTTGGTATCGATATTATTTTGTAATTGATACTCTTCCATATATTTTTAATTGAAAAAAGGGAAAAAGGGTTAAAAATTATTCGGAAAAAGAATATCTGCCATTTATTTTCCTTTTTATAATGGTTAGTTACATTAAAATTTTTCTTCATTTCGTTTTTAATTAATTTTAAATAGAAAGCAAGGGTAGTAAATAAATGATTTGATATATATTTTCTAGTTGTCCTTTTTGGTAGACAATAATACATAAGTATTTTATTAAAATTCAAATTTGTAAATATAAATAAAACAAAAAGTTAAATTTTGTTATTACTCCTGCTTAAATTATGGATTTAGGCCATATACTTTTTGAGTTCCAAAAATTTAGTCCTAACCTTAATGGTAGGAGTTGAATTGGTTAGGTTAAAATTTGCTATAAGTCTCATATTATGCGTAAGTTGTGAATTTAGTCTAAATTACCAAGTTTCATCATTTTAATCTATATATTTTTTTGAATTTTGATAATAACTTAAATGATAATCGTTAAATCCATAAATTAAAATTATGAGGCATTTTTGTAATTATTATGTGAAATTCGCAAATTGACATTGCATTATAAGATGATATGTTTGTCATATAATATTTTAAAAATATTAGAATCTAACAACTATTAATTACCTTAGGGTTAGGAATTTTAAAATTCAAAAATTACAAAATAAAAACAAAAATAATTCAATAATAAGTAAAATTTAACTAAATGAAAACGGTATAGAAGTAAAAAAGATATTAATGACAGTCTAATTAAAATTCATTTAGTGAATTTGGCAGTAGTTTTTTTTTTTTTTTTAAGGTTTTGCTTTAAAAATGTTTTATAAAAAGTCCCAAAATAATCGGCTATTAGGAAAACAAAAAATTATAACTAAGATGTACTTGTAAGTACTTTCTTTTGGTACATATTTAATAAAAGTAATTTTCATTTGTACCGCCTTTCTTTTCCATGTATACATACTGCCCTTTTCTTCCACATAAAATCAACTTTGAACTTCTTTTTTTTCTCTCTTACTAAACCATAAAATAAAAATAAAGATTTAATTTTCCTTGAAAAGTTAATTTATAAAAGTTTCAAAAGTTGACCCTAAATATTAAACCCAAAATCAGCAAATAGCCACCAAAAATACTAATTCCAAAGTTTTGAATATAAATATCATTTGAAATTTGGAAGGCCAAGGAATTAGCAGAGAGGTGGATGAAATTATTAGTTAAGCAATTAAATAAGAGAAATTATTTTGTAAACTCTTTTAATTGTATCATCCATAATTTTATTCAATTATAAAAATGCATCATCTTCAATTTAAAAGTTTAATTTAAATATACATATAATATAAAAAAATAATAATATATTTTCTTTTAATTGAATTGGACCATAAATAATATATTGAAAATTATCCATAAAATAATTTCCATT
Source organism: Gossypium stocksii (assembly GCA_020496765.1). Classification (NCBI taxonomy): domain Eukaryota; kingdom Viridiplantae; phylum Streptophyta; class Magnoliopsida; order Malvales; family Malvaceae; genus Gossypium; species Gossypium stocksii. Next base: position 108,368,693 of record CM035627.1, on the reverse strand, counting down.
AAAGATAGATAAAGTAATAATGAATAAAAGGTAATGGTTAGTGGAAATGAATTGTGAGAGCAGAGAGACGTGCAATGGTGGTCATGAAACTCACACCGTTTGGATCTTTACCTTTTAAATTTTCACTCGTCACTTTTTTGGGTAAAATTACTATTGAAGTTATTATATTAAGAGTTATATTTTTTTTTATTAAAAGAATAGATAAATTAATTATTGTAAGTTAAATTAAAAAATAAATTAAATTTTTTATTAAATTTTTCTTCCAAGTTTATTATTAAAAACTAATATATGTTATAGTCATGAGGTACGCGTGACATGTTACATATTACTATTTAATTATTTTATTGATAACACTAGTTTTTGACTGTGATAATTAATGAAATTTTAATAAAAATGATTAATTTACTCTTTAACTTAATGTATAAAAAATAATTTATCTAATTTTTAAATAAACAAAATAAAATATAATCTAACTCATAATATAAAAATCTCCATAATAATTCTACCAACTTTCTTATTCTCTTTTAAGAGGATGACGGATATAAGCACTTAAAGGGACGCATTTATTTTTCTATTTTTTATAACGTTCACGCGTCAGACTTACACATGCAAATAATGCAAGTACAATTTTATACACTTTGGCCAAAAAGAAAAAAACCCAACAAAATAAACTCCGCTCGGCAAAAAAATAATAACAATAATCGCTAGGGAAGCATATGCATGCATGAATGTGAAAAAAAGGTAATTAATTTATGGTATAGTTGGTGGGTGGAATATAAAACGAGGGCATGTATATCCCCAATGCCACCTTGTTCTTTTTTCTTTGCTTTGGTTCTAATTTCTGGCCTTAATTTGTTCGATTCTTTCAAAGATTTTGGCTTCATTAATTTGGAAAAAATGGTGTATATATACATATATTATATACTTCAGACATTTTCAAGCTGGTGTAATTCTCTAAGAGTGTCATGTTTGGTTTATGTCACTTTCTCTAGATAATATTATTTTTTCTGCGTATACAATTATATTTGAGTAAATATGTATGGTTTTTCAGGAGATAATTAAACCCCAAAGATGAAGCAATTTCCTTATAATCTTAACCTATTTCCTTAAATCTTTTTGCAAAAGCAAAAGCCATCCACCCAACTTCTATTAATGTAATTACTTTCAATATATATGTATGTTTGTGTGTGAATAATGCTTGAAAGCTATATATATATATATATATATATATGATTTTATGACACCTAATTCCATTTTCAAGGGTGTGAGTGATGAATCTGATAACCCAAAATTTGACTAAATCAAATTAATTACCCTAATCTATATGTATGAGAGCTGAAACTAAATTTTCATTGATACACACACAACAAGTCTAATCTTCAAATGAAATTGATTTCAACCATTTGGAGCAATACCAAATACTCGTTGTGTCGTCATTGAAACATCAAATATAAATTTTAAGAAGAAAGTTAGAAGCAATTATGAAAAAAGTGTGAGTCGAACAAATTAACTTAGATTTTGACATACCATTAAATTTCTTATTGTTTAAATTAACTTATTCATGTAAAACATCATGCATGATATCATTTCAATGACTCTAATAACGTTGCAACGTATATATTATAACAAGCAAAACCCTATTTTTTGTATTATAAATGTTTTTTTTAATTCAAAATAGAAATTTTATGTTACACTTAGGTGTTCTGTCACATATTATTTTCCACAACTATATATATATATATATATAATATTAAAATTGTTACAAATATTTCTCAACCTGATAATATATGCAACATTACGTAAAACATTTGCTGCTAGCTAATCATCAAAGTTCTTGCAGTGCAAGGAAACATCACCTTCTATATGTCCGAATTAAATATATTGTGTAAAATGTTGAATCTAGTATAGTTTCCTAGAAGATTGACAATATTGATTTCTCCCTCTCCCAAATCTTGATCTAACACTGAGAAATATAAAAAGGAGGAGAGGTAGAACACTATATCCTGTCCCTAAAGATTACATGCTAGGATGGTAAAAGTACCATGGAGGCTTTTGTACTAGGAGTCAAATTGCATTTTACCCCCTCTACTCAAAAAATGAGTAAACTAGCCTCTGTACATTACATTAAAGAGTAAGTTGATCCTTCTATTAAAAATTCCATCCATTTTTATTGTTAAAATTTGATTCCTATACATCAGCATGAGGTACATGTGTTACTGTTTGGTTTAATATATAAAGACTAATATGTCTATTTTTTAAGTAGAGAAAGCAAAATATAATCTGACTTCTAATACAGGGACTTCCATGATTAATTTACATGCTAGGATGAATGTTCATCATATTCAGTGGCACAATATATATCTTAATGATAAAGAAAGTATAAGTTGATAAAGAAAAGGTTATCAACACTTTGTGGTGTGGCCCCTTGGGAAAAAGTGGGGGAATACCTCAAACGCTCTCTCACATTCCAATAGTAAAAGAAAGTTCCAATAGTTGGAAAATAATTGTAAGAATTTGGTGATCTAATTAAGAGATACAGAACTATTCAATGTGTAATTGAGAAAAGATACATCTTTCCTTCTTTCTTAAATCTTATAATATATATAACCCTCTTAGGTGGGGAGAAACTTGAGCTAAAAGATAGATTCATTAAGATTTTGAACAAAAAGGAAGCGGGCATACAAACTTTTGGGGACAAAGATGGTTGTTTTCTTTTTATTAGTTTCACTTGTTTTCTTATGAACAATATAATGATAGAGGTGATGCGAGAATAATGGGTGTGTTTGGCCAAATTCCACATATCAGAACAGAAGGCTCCTTCCCTTACCAACACTAGCCCTCACCGGCCACCGCCCCATTTCTCATAGCTTATAAGGATTCATGTATTAAAGTCTTAAGAGGTTATCAAATTGCTTGAATAATTTAAAATATTTGTTTCCTTTGCCTCCACGTCGTGATCTCCTTGACTGTCACTTTCATGCTATGATTCATGCTTTTCCTTCTCATCTATGGCACTTGGTTTTTTGGGGGGCAGATATCCCCATTTCAAATCACTCTCCTACCTACATAATCTCTTGAATTGGACAAAAAAACAAGAGAAATTTTTTGAGAAAAATAAAGATAACTCGAATAGATTTATCACTTGGAATCATTTTTTCTAAATCCTGTGTTGTTCATATATACGCCTCATGAGGGGTTATTAATTAAATGGGGTTCTCATGTTTCAACTTTCTTATGGGTTTTCTGAGGCAGCTCCAACTCCCCATCACATGATGCATCATGCATTATTATTATTTTTCTCATCTAATTAATTTTTTTTCCAAAGTTCAAATTTCAAACCTCCTTTTCTATCTACTTTAATTTGGAGGTACAATATTGTCAAACAAAAATTGCCTATGTCCCACACACAATAAATAACCAATATTACTGCTGCTTAATGTGATTCAATTAAACAAGTATGTGGTTTGGAACATATGAATAATTTGTTTGTAGAATAATTTAGATTGAATGAATCCTAATTAATTAATTAATAATTAAATTTGCTTTCATTGCCTTCAAACTTTTCTTGCTTTATTGTAGAGCAAAGGTGGCAGTGGCAGACATTGAAAACTTGATTTCAATACTAATCAAGAGACTGTTTAATTGTGAGAGAAACACGCACAAATTGACCTGTAACTACATACATACATAAAAATAAACGCTTCCTCATTTTCTTCAAAATTTCAATTAGTAGAATTTTACGGCCTGATTTTTCTCTCTTTTTTTTTTTTTGCAGAATTGTCCTTCATTTTATCTTAATTTTCATTGCAACTCCTTTACTTTCTTAAACATGTAAAAATTCAAAATCTAGTAATTCCAAGGTTAGTGATATTTCAACTAAATCATATGACATGAATAAAGGGTAGATGAATCTAATCTCTAGCTATCTTAATCCAACCACCCATTTCTTTCTTTTACGGCAAAAGTAATTAATAATCTAAAAGTAATGGTAAGACTATAGGTGTTGGATTTGAAGCCATACATTATTAAATATCACTTTTTTAATAAAATTATATAATTTGATTACATAACCATCTAAGTTAAAACTTTTGCATTCCAGCAATTATAAATTTGAAGATTATTCTTTAATTTGTACTTGGCAAAAACAAAAAAATGGACACAAGATAAATGTATAAACCTTACAGCTGTGACAGAAGGGAAAAATGTTATTAAATTACATTTCAGTGATGAAGTAGTGAGAAAGGGAAAGCAGATTTGGGCCCACAGCTAGAACTGTTGGGCTAAACTAATAGTAGTAAAAATTAGGGCAACAACATCACTAGCCGACCCAAAATAGCACAGCAGAAATTAGGGCTAAAATAAAAATTGTCCTCTAATATATCCACCAACAAAAAGGGCCCCAACTCTTTTCTATTCAATTATGACAGTTGAAATCAAGCACATCATGTGCTCTACATGTGACTTTGGCCATAACACCATTAATACTCCCAAGTCTACGCTATCAGTACAAGCTTTTATATCATTTCCATCAATCCCTCCTACCACTTCAGTTTTGACACATACTATATTTAAATCCACACCACTTAATTCAATTTTAATTCAATTAAGAATATTATTTTTTATTTATAAAATAATAAATAATATTATGACTATATTTTTAACTTTTTATTTAAAATTTATAAAAAAATTTTAAATTTATAATAAAATCTACGCATAGTAAAATTTGAATCGAATATAATATGATTTTTTAAGTCTTAAATTTACGTTTTCAACCCGAATATATTTAAAAAAAAAAAAAAACTCCAATTTCTCAGCTGTTGTGGACAGCTATTTTGGCCACACACTTGTGTAATTTTTTTCTTTCTTTTGTACCACTAAACTATTGGACTAATGGTAATTTTGTATATAAGTTCAAATGTTAGCATGTATTGCTATTTCCCCCCTATAAGAATATGGTCAATTTATTAGTGGAAGTCTACTTAAATGTTGATTGGTTTACACAAATTTGATGATAAAAATTGACATCTTTATCTGTTTCCTATTCATGAATTGAAATATTTCAAGAAATGAAGGGAAAAAGAAAAGGGTAAATGACAAATAATAAAATAAACAAATCTAGCAGTTGATCATCAAATCAGGTAATTATTTGGGGTAAAGCATGTGACAAAAATTGGTAACCATAATAAGATTTGGTTTGAGTTTTGGCTCTCTTGGATTTTTGTAGCTTCAATATAATTTGACAACCATGTGAAACATGTTTCAATGTTTGATTTGAAACAACATTAGACTAAACCTGCCTCATATGACTTGTATTTTTCTACAATCCCAATTAAGGCTATAGTAGTTGAGATTTTGGTTGTGATGGAGCATTGTTATACTCTTCCACGTGTTATCAATGGGGAATTATATGCTATATATATGTTTCTGTGAATCTTGAACCATAATCAATGTTATGGCGAACCTTTTCAAGAACAATTTCTTTGAATTCATGTGAAGTCTCAAACTTATTCATTACCTAACTATCCTAAGAGGTCATATCCTTGACCTAGGCCATCACGTTACCGCTACTGCAAGAAAAATGAAATAATTTTATTGTCAATAAGCTTAGGACATGTAAACTCCTTTGTCCCCCGGATATAAACTTCTTCACAACACTTTAAAAAGGAATCAATACACTTGACATTCTCATCACCAATTAATCCAAGAACCACTTCTCAAACTATCCAACCACACTTTTGAATAGTGCCTCCGCCCCAAGCATCTATGGGTGACGAAGTAAAGTGCAAGTTTGGTAACAATGTTGAAATAGGAACGGCATGTGGTGTGGGACTTTGACAAAAGCAAACACAAGTTGAACTAGTGGCATTCAAATGGAATCTAGTGTTAACAATACATTCTAACCTATGATTCTTGGTTGCACTTACACGTGGGATGGCTTTTTTTTAAAAAGGAGAATATATTCATCTACATGTGTGGGTAATTTATTTATGATAAATAATAATTAGGACTGTTTCTTAGAAGGCTCCTATCATATCTTATGCAACTTGACTTTGAATCAAAGATAAATAATGAAAAAGGAGACATTTGGTTAATTATTAAATATTGGTTTGTCTCATTTTCAATCTTATTAGTCATTACCCATATGAGATCAGCCTCTTTTGGGCTTAAACCCTTGCGTCCAAACAAACCCCAAATCATGATCTAAGAAAAACACACAAAACTTTTTGTCTCATGGAATTGAAATCACAAAATTTGAAGCTGGGTTTATTCAAAATAAAAAAAAATATTAAAGTTGATTGAGTCTTTAACTCGATTGGCATGGACATTGTTGTTAATATAGGAGGACGTGGGTTCAAGTGCGTTGAAGCGCATTATCCTCTTATTTATGGGTTGGAGAGGGACTATAGTTAGTTGTAAGTATTGTGTAAAAAAAAAATAGATATGATCAAAACCTATAATGAAATTGTTTAAAAAAATGTTTAGAAGTCTATTTTGTTAAAAGATAACTATTTATATAAACATGAAATCTAAAGTAATATATAGCACCAACATGATGTAATCTCAAAATCAATCATAATATTCAATGTTTATAAACACAATGGTTTGACAAAGGGTAAGATGGGATATGAAGAAAGTGAATGATAAATAATTGAAGGCTTTGTTGGCGGAAAGAGCCTGCTGCCATGACCCAATTTCCTCAATACCGATGAGTGATGAGAGTGGTCGGCCGTTGACTATTTACAATAAATATTAGCAATGAAAATTGAGTGCCATTATATAAATGAAGGCAAGAGCCACAGGCGGCTGTTTGGAAGCAAAGAAAAAAAATGGAAGGTTGTAGCGTGGATAGGCCCAGCTGGTCCATGTGTTGGAACCCACCTTGACCTGCACGTAAATGCCTCAAGTCTTATATATAAAATCAAACTCAGGCCTGGATGTCAATTTTGGAGGACTGACTCAAACTAAACTTTAGTGCTGCCATTATCACAACAATATCATTTTAAAAAATAATAAGTATTTTCTTGTCAATCCATCCAGATGTTCTATTTGTTTTTTTTTTCTTTCTCAATAGTAAAGAACTTCCATTCTAGAAAGAAAAAAAAAGTATAGCAGAAGCCCAAAAAATTCTCAATGGCAGGACCATGGGTCCAAAATTGGGCAAAACCCAGCCCTAAACCACTACTAACCCTAGTCACAAATTCAACCGTGGTTGTCATCGAAAGAGGAGGGAGAGAGATGCAAGAGGGTTAGGCTACGGCACTCGTTGTCAGCATGAATACCTTTTATAGAAGACCATGCCACACCAAAGCTCTTAAAGAAGTGTTGTCAACTATCATAGAACTAGTCCAGAAGCGACAACAAATGAAAAGCTAACAGCCATCGATGCAATCTTAGCCTCCCTTTGGATGCAAAATAAGCTACAATGAGATGAAATATTGAGAGAATATTCCTTTTCACTGTATTATTTTGATGTTTAGATAATTAATGGTGAGGTGGGATTAAAAATTCTCATCTCACTAGTGATTTCATTTTGGACCGGAACTAAAGGTACTGCTTGGAAAAAAAGCACCTGTAGTGGAAAGCTATTTTCCCACTATAACCTTCTTGTTATTATTCAAGTATAATAAAAAATAGATTTGTAATCTACCGTCTTTAATATTTATTTTTTATTCTTACTTCATTGCTAAAGTTGCATTTAAATCCATACATCCTATTATTTCTAATTTCATTTTTATAGTATTTAATCTCATAATTAGAGTAATTAATTTTACTATCACCGTTATTTTTAACCTCACATCTAAACAAATAATGTAAACATACACATCTTAGTAACAATGTGGTGATTACTGATTAGTTACCTAGTAAAATTGATTTTTGTAGTTTTTTATATTAATTTATCGAAAAATAATGTAAATATAAAATTCTAAATTATGGTTAGTGAGTAAAAATTAAAATCATATAATGAATATATTTATAAAAATTAAAATTAAAATCATATAATGAATATATTTATAAAAATTAATATAGAATGCAAGTTCAATTTTTTTCTATTTTTTATACAAAAGATATAAAAAAATAAAAATATTTTCAAAATAATATTATATATTTTATAAAGTAATAATATTTCAATTATTATTTAATTGAATTAGTAGTCGATTATTTTATGATATAATATATAGCATGAATGGATTGCTGCCTCAGAATAAGAACTCAATTAAAACAACCAACTATTGATCTTTTGATTGTTATACCTATATCTTTTATATTATGAGAAAAATATAAATTAAAAAAAAAAGAATTTACACATTACGATCCAAATAACAAAAGTACTAATTTTTAAAAATTAAATTTTCAGAAGTGATCGTCAAACAAGGGCTCTTGCTGAAAAAGATCAAAGAGGATGGATTAGATTGGTTAGGGGATGGGATGGGATAAGTAGGGGGTGTGATAATTTGGGTAAAATCAAATTAATTAGGTTAATCGACCAGATTCGGTCGAGGGTCGATTAATAATTTTTTGAAAGTTTAGTTAACGGTTAATTCAGTTCGAAATCTGTCAGTTAACCAAATTAACCGAATGTAATTAATTTTTTGGAAATATAAATTAATCGGTCAGTTAAGTCAATTAATTTTTGATATGTTTTAAACTTGTTTTAACTAAAAATAAAAAAAAATATAAATTTCGGTTAATTCCATTAACCGACCAAATTAACTAAAAAAGTTCAGTTTGATTAATTTTTTTTAAAAAACTTTCAGTTCGATTAACAATTAAAGGTTTAAAAGGGTTGATTAATTTGGTTAATAATAATTCGGATTAGTTAACCGGTCTGTTAACCGATTGAACACTCCTATGGATACGGGCTAGTCTAATGGTTTTATTTTTGGGCCTTTCTCTCACCTCTGATATCTCAAGTTCATAACTTTCTCGCATTTTAAGTAAAATAAAGTGTTTTAAGTTTTTTAGATAAGGCGTAACACAATTATCAAATGGATCAAAATGAAGTGAAGAAATAAAAGAAAAATGAGGCTCAAAAATTACAAAACCTGCTGGAATTAGATCTAAAAATTGATAACCAAGCTTTCCTTCTTCCTTTGTCCTCCTCACCAGGACTCTTGGTTCAAACAGGAGGGATGCAAGTTGTCCATTCTGCGAGTTGGACGCTGAATCCATCAAACACGTCTTATCTCGTGATTGCCCTTTCACTATAAATCAATATGGCAGCAACTTTCACCATTGTCTCAAGGATACATGGTTAGCTAAGAATAACATCATATTTGGGAAGCCTCTCAACTTTGACTCCATTGTTAATAACGCCATTTAAATGAATGGTCTCTCCCGTCTTTAGACGGTTCTTATATTGGTATGGTAACCCTGGACAGACGTGTGTGCGAACCATCATCAGGTAAAGGGATCAAACAAGTTCATTGGTCACAAGCTACCAACATGATAATAGCAGAGACCTGCCCCTCGTTAGACAGATACAGATCACTGATCTTTACCAAACGAATTGGATGCTACCTTATATTTCTGACGCTGCTATTAACAATAAACCGCTTCATCCTCTGGTTTGTGATTCTAAGAATTTGTTGATTGATATTCAGCAAAGATACCCCAATTGATTTTTGCCGACTTAAAACATAGAAGCAGGCAATGAACAACTATCTTCAGCACCCCTCTAACCTTGTTATTTGATTGCAGATCCTACTCTGCCTGAACTCATCCATCACACTTTCCGATCACACGTCTCTTCATCTGTATCCCCTTTCCACTTTATTTGTGACTAAAAATGTGCTTTTGATTTCCTTTGTTTAGCATATTCAAATGTCTTGAAAAAAAGTCAACATGTTCTGGTACATGCATAAACTATAATGGAGCACTCCATTTTTAAGTTCTATAATCAAAGTCAAATAAACTTGAAATGGATAAAGCAATAAACAGCAAAGAGATAGCAAGTACAAGCTTCTTGTTTCAGAAAATTTTATTCCAAACTCTGAAAACCAACAATTTAGGCATCTTGAGATATCTCAGTCATTTGTTGATCATGAACACATACAAAAAAGGGAAGCAATATGAGAAAAAAAGTCTTAGGATTGAAGCAAAGCTGATTAAGAAAATAATTAACCTGTGATAGCAGAATTCATAGCACTGTGAACGTCAACACCTATTTGGGCTTCAGCTTTCTCCAGATCAGTTGTAGCCGAGCCAAGCTTTTGGGTAAAGTCGGCCAGACCCTTCTGGACCAAGGCTGGGTCGAGGCGGTCGACTGGCACTGCTTCCACAGCAATAATATCCGCAACAGAGTTGGCATGGATAAGAGCAAAACCACTGCTAAGGAAATATTTTGTGACATCATTTCCTTCATGCACCGACAAGATCCCAGGTTTCAGTTCAGCAATTGTAGGGACGTGTCCGGGCAAAACACCCATCTGTCCAGTTGTTGCTGGAACTATTACCATGTCAACCTGATAAATATTAGATACACTACAAAGTCAGAACCTTGAGAATATAATGTCAATACGTTTATTCAATTCACTTCTTTATCCATATTCTACCTACCAAAGTGAAAAGGAAGAGAAAAAGAAATAAAAAGGGCATAAGATTTCTTTGAAGATGACGCCCAACTCTATGCATAAAGGATCTAAAAATGCTTTGGTTTATAAGCATTCTTCAGTCTAAATGACTTTCTAGCTGCATTTTGATAAATTTAATGATCTATATCATTTTGCATAATTTTCACGCATAATCAAAGTAATAATGGTCACCATGCTAAAGACATTCCTTGATTCAATAGTCAAGAGCTGCAACACTCTCACACAGATGATGTCTCTGAGAAAGAATAACAGAAGGCTATTAGTTCTCTCTAGAATGCTTGATAGATAATTGATTCAGTGTTTCCATCATATATACTTTGATAAAATCGACTAAAATTATCAAATTAAACATTCAAAATAGAACAAATTGAAGAAGCTACAAATCCTCAGTAAATGCATAAAATTCATCACTTCTACCCTTTTTTTTAAAAAAAAAATCATAATGAAAATAGATCAACTACTTGATTTTTTACTGACCATTATCAATAAAAGCCTTGATTCACGCGACAGAGAGTTTCAAAAAGACCAATCAATTAAAAAAGAAACCATAAATCAATCCAACAAAATCTAAATCGGAGCAAAACCCAGACGCCAAACCCACAACCATCAATCACACGTCAAAGATCCATCCAAATCACGATAGGAGGACAAAAAAAAAACCATTAGGTTAAACTAAAAAGAAGAGAAAAAAAACCTCTTTAGCGGAGAGCTCAGATGCATAAGGAAGGACAAAGTTAACGGTGAGTTTAGAAGGGATAGCAGAAGGGGTGGCGGGGCGAGGGGTCATGAAAGAAGATGGCGTCTTGGGAGGGTCTAAGTTGGGTATGACTTTGGACCATGATTCGATGAAGTTCGAATCTTGAGCGGGTGTGGCTGGTACATCTGACGAAAATGCTCGACTTCTCCTCCATGGGGTGGTAGTTCGAGCCAAGAGGCGTGACGCTTGCCGGAACATCGTCAGTAGGGTTCTTTTGCTTTTTTCCTCTTGGTGGCGACGGATTTTTGGGGGTTTGGAGATTGGGGAAATGTTTTGGGCGTTTATTTGGATTTTGCTTTTTCTGGCTTTTTTACTGTTCACTTCTTTGCCAGAGTTAAAAATAAAGGGTAATCTACAAAAATAGTCACTTTTATTTGTCTCAAGTTACATTTTAGTTACTTATGTTTGAAATGTTATGTTTTAGTCACTTATATTATTATTTTGTTACAAAGTGATCACTCTACAGTTAAGTTTTGTTATCTTTCTAACGGTAATCCTACATGGCAGTCCAACTAGATTTTAGGTGCCAACTTAGATTTTTAAAAAGGATGAAAATAGATTTTTAATTAAAAAAATTTAATTTAAATCTAAACCTTAACTAAAAAAACTGTTCATCTCTTCTTTTTAATTTTTCTTCAGTCTCTTGTTTTTTTCAATGGTTTTTTTTCATTTGACTGGAAAAACTATTATTAAGATCAAAATAGTTGAAATCAAATTGACTCTTTCATAAAGATGGATTCAGTGGAGCGTTAGGTATGTCTTCTTTGCATTCCTCTATCTTTTTTATTCAATACTGAAAAACAAAATATTGGGTTTTTTTATTGTTTAATGAAAATTAAAATTCTTGATATTTTCTTCTACTTTTTGAAATTGATTGTGAACATGTATTTTATTTTGCGTCGGTAGACATCCCATAAAATGTAACCAGAAACATGTTTCATGAAAACGTTTCATTCAAGCTAATTGTAAATTTTTCAGAAAAGAGCTGTTACTTTAACATTCCAGCAAATTTTAGGGCCAAATTACCTTTTAAAAGGGATAATCCACTTGGTCAACGAATAATAGTTAGATGGATGTCAATTCAACGGATCAATGACTTCACTCCAACACAGCTGAAAAAAGCCCAAGGATGGATCAATGAATTAGATTTCATTTTTTTGCACAGTTAGGAATATATTTTGTTTGGGGAAATCTGTTTTGTGGACAAATATTATATCTTTTTGGAAGGGTTGTTTAATCATGTTAACAATAGTTAGATTTTACATTTTATGTTAATTTAGGTTTGCAAAATTTTTTTTTTGAAATGTTAAACTATTGAACAATTACTTGAGAAATGATTGCATATCCATGAGATAAGTAAACATTTTACATATATATGTTACTACCATAATAGAGTTCCAAGGATAACGTAACAGGAAAGGAGTTATATTAGTAGACTTTTTGTACAAGAAGCTACGAATATGATGTATGTCAAGACTCAAGATACCGTAGTTTCTAATGATTCGTGTTGGTTTTATTGGTGAATATTATGTTTCATTTTAACATGTTAATACCATACTCGAGTCTAAATGTTGCATGCATTTATGGAATCGTATTATTTTAATATGATTAAAGGAAGTGATCATTCCCATTCTTCTCAAAGCCTCAGTCACTTCACAAAACTTTAATAGAAAATATTCAGATTCCTTAGTTTAATTTCAATAAATAAGAGAAAAGAAAAGGACCATATTCTTTAACTTTTATTTCTATTTGTCTCACAGAACACAATTGTTCATTGTGCGGCTTTTAAATTGTCATATGTTGTTCTTGTATTCCAAAGCAGCAATATCATTAGAGACACGACCATTCAAACCCAATCGTGAATTCGTAGGTCGTAAAGGTCTCTTGACATTGTCCAAACTCATGGTTTCAGTTTTCTGTTGAGCTTGGATAGTTGCTGAAGACTGATTTTGGCTCATTTCATTACTCGAAAGTATGCTTCGTATTAACTTTCCACCAGCCTCCTGTTGTTGACGTTGTCTTGCAGCAGTTGAACCAAGTGAATTTGCTACAGAAGATGATGCACCTTGTGTAACACCCCCTACCCGTATTCGTTGCCGAAATAGGGTACGAGGCATTACCGAAGGTTACCGAACAATATTTTTTTTTTAAAAATTCAATATATCCCCTTTATAAACATGTAACCTTTCCTGCAAAACTTAAACCGAGACCAATCCAAATCAACCAATCCAATTCAGTATATTTTTAAAATAGATTCATGCACATTCATAAGCTAATCTCATCATATACCAAACTAAGTTTTGTTAGCCATACCAATGGCTAACTTTACATTCATTTCGTATCAACATTTACTTTATAAACTTATACATGCAATTGATTTCCAAAATAAAGTTTCTAGATATACCAAAATATTGAGGTTGATAGTGTGATGTATCTCCGACCGAATCTGACCTCCGAGCTTTTAATACTACAAAACAGGGAAAAAGAAAACAGGGTAAGCACATTGTGCTTAGTAAGCTCATGTAACAAGAATTATACTTACCTAATATTTTCAACGCAATACAATAAACATACATAAATCCGTTTAATGCATTGTTACCATAGCATGCACAAACTCAACATTCAAGTTAGTACAATAATTTCAATGTATCAATAATATATACTGAGATTGATGAGCTCATCAATACCGTGATTTCTATTCCATTATTATTTTCCCATATTTATCCCGTTGAATTTCTCGGAATTTCGATGGATTTTCAGGGGTACACTTTAGTGTACAAATCTGGGTCCGTCAATTCATATTCATGTGCGCATATTTCCATTTCAGAGAGCACACTCCCGCGAACCTCATCCTTACAGCGGGATTACCAGTCCAGGCTAAATCCCCTGTAATATAAACTCATAGAGTATTGTCGGGATTACCAGTCCAGGCTACATCCCCTGCAACGACAATTACTCTAATGAGTTTGGATCTGAATTACCAGTCCAGGCTAAATTCAGACCCTAATTTGGATTACCCGTCCGGGCTAAATCCATTTTCCACATATTCTTCGGGAGGGCTATATCAGGATAGGATCACCCGTCCGGGCTAGATCCCCTTTTACCGTCAATTCCTTTTCAGATATCCATCGAATTTTCCTTTCATTCAACCGGGATTTCTTCCCCTTTTTATCAAATATATCAATGTTTCATCAATTTTCATATAATGAACATTCAATTCATATTCACATCAATAACATGCATTTTAAGCATTTAAGAATATAATTCAAGTTACACGAACTTACCTCGATACTTGTTTGTATATAAAAATCTACTAATCCTAAACTTTTTCCTTTCTTCGATCTAGCTTCGTGTTTGAGTCTTCAGGATCTAAATAAATAAATTTATTCATCAAATTAACATTTCATGTTCATATGTACCATTTTCTACAATTCCACTACTATTTATAGTTCATCCAAGGCTGTCTACTTGCGTCATAGTCACTAAATTATTTTTATCTTGAGATACGGGACTACAAATTAATATCCGTAAATTTTCCCTGAAACTAAACTCACATATATTCTAACCATAAAATTTTCAGAATTTTTGGTTTAGCCATTTAGTACAGTTTATTCTTTAAAGTTACCCCTGTTCTGCTATATGACAGTTCCGACCTTTCTTCACTAAAAATTAATTATCTCCTCATACGGAACTTGGATGATATTCCCACTTATTTATATTGAAAATAGACTCATTAAGGATTTTAAACATATAAATTTAAATCCCTAATTATTTTTATACAATTTTTGGTGATTTTCCAAAGTCAAAACAGGGGAACCCGAAATCATTCTGATCTTGTCTCACAAAATGCATTATATCTCAAGATTTACAATTTTATTGCTTACACCGTTTCTTTTATGAGAAACTAGACTCAATAAGCTTTAATTCCATATTTTTTTCACCCTCTAATTAGATTTCCACAATTTATGGTGATTTTTCAAATTTGGACTCCTGCTGCTGTCCAAAACTGTTTTAGTGCAAGAGGTTTATTACCATTTTTCCCCTAAGCTTTTAACAAGTGATAATTTCGTCCCTACTCAATTAACCTCTCAATTGAGCTAATTTTCTCAATTAATACTTTATTCTATCATTTTAAACTACCTTATAACCTTTGAGAATAAGAATTTCAGCACCAAACTTCAATTTCACACTCTTTTACAAATAGGTCCTAATTATCCACTTTCTTTACATTTTATTCCATAAAATCATCATATAATAAGATTAAAGCTTAAATTCCATACTAAATATTCATATACTTACAGCACTCAACCATGGTGACTTTCAATTTCATCCATAAAATCAAAAACTAATGAATTTAATAGTAGGACCTAGTTGTAAAAGTCTTAAAAAACACAAAAATTACAAGAAAAAGGCAAGGATTAACTCACTTGGTGCAAAAATTATGAAAAAACAGCTTAGAGAACCCTCCTATGGCATTTTGGCTGATTAGAATGAAGAGAAATCTCAAGAAATCTAGATATTTCCATATTAGTCCTAGTTTTATTTAGTTAATAATGCAATATTCCAATTTTACCCTTAATTCATCCATTTTTCTGCTGATTTTATGCCCTTGCCGTCCAGCCCAAATAAATTTTGGGTCTATTTTCCTTTTAAATCCTTTCTCATTAAACACTTAAGCTATTTAATCATCTTAACAACTTTTACACTTTTTCTAATTTAGTCCTTTTCATTTAATTGACTACCCAAACGTTAAAATTTTCTAACGAAATTTTAATACAATATTACTAACATTTCACAAATATTTATAAAAATATTTTTGACTCGGTTTTACGAGATCGAGGTCTCAATAACTTGTCTTTACCTAATTTCTTCAATAATTTCTTTTTCTTAACTAACCACTAAATCGGTAAAAAAAAATTTATCGATATTTTCATACAAATTTTCCTATCATATCAATATTTATGCAAAAATATTAAAATAAATTTCTCTTTAAATCGGATTTGTGGTTACGAAACCACTGTTCCGATAACCTTGAATTTAGGCCATTACACCTTGCTGTTCCGATTCATCCTTTGAGACCTAGGAAATTTAAAACAAGAATCATAATTTACATTCAATAATTTGAAAAAGGGAGGAAATTCAAAAACCAGCAGCACTAGCACATATAAAACAGATAACAATGAAGTAGAATAATAAATGAAAAAGATAAGTTACACACCAAAACAACATGCAACCCAAGTATTTTCATATATCACCGACTTTAACATCTCAATTAACAACATTTGCAGCACTTTAACACTTCAATTCACAGCGTTTAAACACTTCAATTTGCAACACTTTAACATCTTAATTAACAACATTTATACACCTCAATTACAACGATAAAACATCTCAATTTCTAGCAACTAAACACTTCAATTTGCAACATGTAAACACTTCAATTTGCAGCACTTTAACATCTCAATTAACAACATTTATGTGTTCAATTTACAGAAATAAAACATCTCAATTTCCAGCAACTAAATACTTCAAATTGTAATACTTTAAAAGTACAAAAATGAGTAGTAACAACATCTAATTTGCTAGAGCAACAGGAAATTTTTCCACTAATTGGACAGCAACTAAATCTGAAATAAACGAGTTTAACAAATACAAAACAGTTGCAACCATGAAATTTGTAAAGAACAATTTTTTGCCTATTTAACTAACGCCAAATCATCCATGTAAAATTGACAGGAATTTGAAGACTGGAAATAATAAAGGAGTTTAAAGAAAACTCACCATTAGCAGCACTCAATTTGTATTTCTAAAATAACATGTTATTCGACAAATAAAACTCGATTTATTCATTAACAGCACATCATCAATAACAATCCTAGAGTTATACATTGTAGCCACGATACCCAAGCACTATAAATTACAGGTTTAACTCCTCTCAATTTGTCATTTTAAGATACCACAATTTCATTATTAAGACCGTTTAAATTACGACAATTAATCCACTTCAAATAATATTTTAAGACAACATAAATACTCACAACATGAATACTTACATTTTAATCACGATACAGTAGTCGGACATCTTAATTATAAATGACATCTTCTAATTGCAGCTCAGGACATAAACATTTAATCAATTCCAGCAGCAGGTTATCTTAATTTCATTACAAAAAGTCATATTTGAACAGCATGCATCGAGTTTGCATGCCACAACAGTTCACTCAACAACCAACAATCATCAAAAAAAAAAAAAAGATTGCAATTAAGATTGCAAGCTCTAAACCAAAACTTACCCAAGACTAGGAAAAAAAAAAAGATTGCAAGATAATTCAACACAAAATCAATAATAAGAAAGAATAATCTAGAATACCCACAAAGAGATTGTGAACATACAAGTTGATTCAGATCAGAAAAAATTTGATTAAGAAACAAATTATTCAAAAACTATGAACGAACTAGAAAATATAATAATTAGGAACAAAAACAGTGAAAGTAACAACCCTTTTCTGAAAAATTTACAATTAGCTTGCATGAAACATGTTTTCATGAAAACATGTTTCTGGTTGCATTTTATGAGATGTCTACCGATGCAAAATAAAATACATGTTCATAAACAATTTCAAAAAATAGAAGAAAGTATCAAGAATTTTAATTTAGGTTTCCATTAAACAATAAAAAACTCAAATAAAATAAGTATTGAATAAAAGAGATAGAGGAATACAAAGAACACATACCTGAACCCTCCATGAATCCATCTTTATGAACAGTCAATTTCATTTCAATTATTTTGATCTTAATAATAGTTTTTCCAGTCAAATGAAAAAAAAAACCATTGAAAAAAAGAAGAGCGGAAGAAAAATTAAAAAGAAGAGATGAGCACTTTTTTAAGTTAAAGGTTTAGGTTTAAAAATTTTAATTAATTAAATTTTTAATTAAAAATCTATTTTTATCCTATTTAGAAATCCAAATTGACACCTAAAATCTAGTTGGACTGCCACGGAACTTAAAGGTAGAGTGATCACTTCGTAACAAAATAATAACATAAGTGACTAAAATGTAACATTTCAAACGTAAGTGACTAAAATGTAACCTGAGACAAACAAAATTAACTGTTTTTGTAGATTACCCAAAAATAAATTACATTTACTTTGTGATATATTGAGTAAATCGATAACAAAGTCGGCCCAAAATTTTTATATGGAAAAGCCCGTATAACTTGAGCCCTTAGCTCAGCCCACATCGTGAAAATGGAATGAAAAATAAATTTAAAAATGTATGGGAAAACTTTAAGAATATCAGAGCCAGGTTTCGATCCTGGGACCTGTGGGTTATGGGCCCACCACGCTTCCGCTGCGCCACTCTGATTTTTGAGTAACATTTAATAATACTATTCTTTATCTAATATACAATAATGAATGCCATGCTACAGTGCTGCAAATTTAATCGTCTTTGAAGGAAGAATAAATTTGATCCCAAATTATATGTTTGCTTTAACAATTTTTTTTTTGGTGAATCACTAATCCAACTAAAGTTGGGTTTCACATGAACTTGGAACTCAATTCTTGTAAGTGGAGACAGAGGGACACAAAACTTTCTGCATCTTATTATAATTAGGGAAAAAAAATGAAATTGTCTGCGACTTCTAATTCACAAAAATCTCAAATGTGTTTCTGAAACAATACTCAAAAAGGTTGAAAAAAAAAGCCTACTGCACTTGATGCTCTGTACAACTTTGAACAAAATTTACAGCGGAAACCGGAAAGCAGTTGTTGGAGCTGTAGCAGCTGAAGTTAGAAAGGCCTCAGGCTGATTGATGCAAGTGAGAGCGTAGTTATCTCCTTTGAAGTCAAGACATAGGTTCATAGGCCCAAAAACCATCTGGATCTGGACAGAAGAGGGAGAAATCTTGGATTTCTAGATTAGCTATGTGCCAATCAACAAAACGAGCTTGTGTTGACTTCAACAGTACAAGTATGGTTGGAAAAAGCCACCATTTGTCATCTTCCCTGTTGCCAAATTCCATATACAAATATCTTAAAAAGACTTTATAAACCTATCCATCCTATCACTTCACAAGGTATACCACTAACATCTACATAAACTAAGCTTGTAAATAATCTTCTATATCCATTTCCTTGGGAAGAAACGTGGACTCTAAAAAAGTTGCAGTGTCGCCTAGTATTTAGTTAAGGTTCCAAGAATTCTATTAGATCAATAAGAGTTAAAATGAAAAAATCTTCACCTTCTCGTGTTCCAAGAATTTTCCTGGTCAGGTGGCTGGAAAGCAGAGATTCCATAATGTATCATGCCACAGATGAAAGCCACAGCCTGCACAAAATAAAATAGGCAGATGTTAAATAAACTATTGATGTCCTATTCACATGGTAACGTAATGCAAGACTCAGTGCTTTATGAATTACATAAAATGCACATTCCTCCCCTTTGTTACTGCATATCATTTTAAGAAAATGCAGAGAAAAATCTACCTTGAGGGTGTAGAGGTTTTCTCCTTGACTAGTAAGTAATATCAGATTCAGTGCTTTATGGTATATTGCAAAATTCCTCCTTTTTCCATATTGGAAATACATATCAATTTAAAAACCATGGAAAAGAATCTACCTTTTCTCTAAACTGTTTAGTGCTTTGTAGACAAAAATATCATCTTTATAAAATTTTGGGTGATTACACATTAGTTCTTTGCATCAGTATATTTCACACAACAAGAAAGTAACAGAAACCCAGAATTTAGAGCTGCTTACGATGTTTGTCAGAGATGTAGCATTCCACAAGGAATATATACGGGTATGCGAAGCTCTCCGAGGCTCTTTACTGAACAAGGCATTCAAACCAGCTGGGGATGGAGAAAGTAGTGATAAAGGAAGAATAAGTAAGACAGCAAGGAATGCCCCAAGAGATATCCAATAGAACTGAATCAAAGTAAGAAGGGTAACGGCAAGATCTGCCAAAAGTATGGTAGTAAATAGGAACTGAAGGGAGTCCTGAAACACAAAATTCAAGCATAAGATGATGAACAATTCATAAAACCAGCCATATGAGTGAGGTTATACAAGAAAAATCTCTACATAACCTGATGACCAATAGGCATGGTATTGTGCACTAAGAGAGAAAATGGGAAGAAAATGTCTCTTTTAAATTCCAAAGTTTTCACGGTAGCATCATTTATAAGACCTCCATTAATTCCCCCTATGATCTTTCTACGAGATAATGCATGAGTCGGATATGGCCAACTCTGCTGAAGATGTTCGAGGCTTTTGCCTGCAGATGCAGCATCTTTCCTGAACCATTGACACACAAACAGCCAATAAGCAAATCATAACTTACAGAGATAAAAAAACAACCATTCAAATATTGGAACCATATCATGGGCATCAACTGAAGTGCTAAAAGGAAATTTTCTTCATACATTCAGTCAGTAACATAAGTTCCTGACACAAAATATTATTGGTAATGAAGGGCAGGGTATATAAATTAGAACAACCCTGCAAATTGCCTGGCCAAAAGTAGATCCAACTCATATATGATCAGATTCTTGTGTTTTATTTGGACTGATAGAAAATCTAAGAGGCACTGTTACTTGACGCTACCTTGGGTATTCATCATTGCTTCTGTCAGACAAATCAGGTTGGTGCAAATTCTGAAAGATATAGTCATGATGCACTACCAAGATCCCGAGTTGAAAGTACCCAGAAGCTGTTGCTTGAAACTAGCCTAGCTCAATTTTAACCCCATGGAATCTAAGCTGAGGATTTCCATGACTAGCTATCCAATTCATAACAGGAACTAATGCAGAACGGATGGATCCATGTCTCACAGTCCTCAACTGGGCATTCAAACCATCCACCAAGCGATTCCAAAGAGTTGATGGCACATACTGGGAAGAGCATAGTTCTTTCAGTCAGATGATATTAAATCAAGTTATGACAAACCTAGTGAAAATTCATAAAACATCCAGGACACCTGGCCAACAAGATTAGTCAACAACGTATCACTATGAAGATTGTAGGGTGACATATAGCTTCCATCCCCACCAAATATTATACACATGGGGAATCTCTTTTCTATGATTGATACCATGTCCACTTGCTTCTCATCACCACCAAGGGAAAAGTCTATGTATGCAACCATCAAATCAGGCGTTGCTCCAACCTGCACAAATTAAGCACCAATATAAAGACATGATAAAGAAGATAAAATGTATAGAGTCCTTTAAATATAAATATAAATATAAATATAAGCCAAGGAAGGCATGCACGGGTTTGATGTCTATCCACGCAATTTGCATAAAGGAAATGTTTTACTTGGTAAACATCTTATGGCAGTTAAATCCTGATGATATAGAACCAAGTATCTTCTTCAAAATCATAAGCAACATCAAGGCAGTAATAAAACATGGCATCAGAAATTTCAGAACTATATCTCAAACTAACAATAAGGAAATGATTGAGTAGATAAAGTTTAGCACTCTGGGATCCTTAAGATGGCTACAAAATAATAAAATATGAGAAGCATAACCTTCATCCCCTTGTAGAGAGCACGTGATCTGCAAGAGCGGAGACATGAATGGTCATATTCCGATCTGACATATTCTTGAATTCGATGTACTTTTTTCCTGCGCCGCCACTGTTTCCATGACCAGGCACAAGGATATGCAAGCAATGACAGTATACTGTGCACTGAACCTTCCCACCAATCATATGCGGCAACTGAGTTGATCTCACCAATGAATCTATTAAAAGCATCTTCATACCTACAGCTCAATGAGGTTTGTTTATCATGGATACTATTTTAGGCCAAAACCGGAAAAAAAAGCTGGATTCTAACATAAAAAAAGATGGGGTTCAATAAATGAATTCTAGTACAATAGACAACATCCATTGCACCCCTATAACTAGAAAGCTTCAAGATGAAGTGTATCTTGCATCAACACCGAGCAAAACAGGGTAGCACTAGCTAGATGATTGCTATTCTCTCATGGATTGTTTGTTAAGGGTCCATTAGCACTCTACTTCACTGCACATTAACTCTCCTACCACCGTCACAACCCAACCCTCCAAAAATAAAAAGGCTATTATTCTAAAGTGACCAGCAGGGTGTTAAACTGTTGGTTTACTGTGCAAAGAACCAAAGTTTCGGAAATAGCGTAATACTTTTTTGGAGCTTTTTTTTGGGGGGTGGGGGGTTAAGGGGTTATAAAATTTGAGTTCAGCAATGATCAATGCAACCAAAAAGCATTACTACTTGCATGTAATTTACATAGAGAATCATAATACTACATCAGCATAAAGAAAGTGCCATCATTTGATCTCTACGGTACTAAAATATTATCTTACACTATCTCAATGATGGTATCAGGAGGAGAGTAAGGAAGATGCCATGGTTCTCTAAAAGTATTGGGACCCATGAAGTACATTCTGTAAGCATGACACTGAGTCTCTTCAGCTCTGGTTCCCCGTACCTAGAATGAGAAAGTATATACAGTCCACAAAGCAATGTCATACAGTGATGAAACTGGATCCATTATAGCTGTGCATATTCTACCTCTCAAGACCTCGCCACACTCAGAAAAGCTAAGCCAGGAAGATGAAATATGGCTTTCAACAATATACCTCTGATAGGGAAAGAAGGTATGGGAAATGATGCCTGCTCGGATGTTCAGTATTAGCACAATATGAGCTCGATTCAAGCAATTTTATCCTTAAAGTGCTTAACAATACAGCAAGAAGCAACAAAACTCCAGACAGAAGAAGTGCAAAAGGCCAAGGACCTCCAAATATATACATCAACTCCTCAAGAGGGATATAGCAATTTGGCATTCTATACTTTTCAGATATGCATTTATAGGGGCAAAACGGCTCACGGACTCCTCCTGCACAAAATAGACACCCTAAAGTGAGAACATACCATATGGAAGACTCTGTAAATAGAGATGAAGTATAAAATGTAAATCGTGCTGTAAACATGTACCTCGAACATATATGAAATTAGCACGATCTGGAAGAAGGTCCAGAGAGCAAGGAGTGCAAAGATCTTCATCAGAGCCATCGATATCTTTATAAGTGCCAATGGGGCATTCCTGTGAATAATAGTTTTAAGGAAAAACAGATTGGTTAAAACATCAAAAGTTTCTTAGTTAATAGCTAAATGACATACAGAACTGATAACAAAATTCTAAACCTAGAAGAAAAAGACAACGGCATTGCATCTATCTTGATGTCAAGTGAATAAATTAGAAGGGTTGAACGGTTCATACCAATATGTGAATGCACAAACTAAGTTATTTTTACATGAATAAACATAGCCAATTAGCAAAGCAAGCCAAGCCCCTAATTGATTAGTGGTAACCAATTTCTCGTTATAATCTAGTAGTGAACTGAGTAGCATTAGACAAATCAGATTGTAGTATGGGAAGTAATATTTGTCTTGGAGCAAACTTGGTAACTCAAATTTGGTGTCCATTATCATAGAAGAAAGAAAAATGACGACATTAGGAATGAAAGAAAAAAAACATGTAGAAGTCTAATATCCTTCAATTGCAACCTACAAAGAAATACTATCATAAAATATTTTCAAAAGAAATTTTGAATTAGGATGGAGGTTGCTAGACAAAGTAGCACAAGGGTTTAAAGAACTTTTAGAGGGAATCAGCATATAGTGCAAACTGAAACAATTATCTGTAAGTATTCCCGTAACATGACCCCATCAGTGTGATGCATAACAGCATAAGGCCTTTTGTACAACACATAACATCTTGAAACACAAATTTTAAAAATTGTGTAACAGCTTTAAAATTAAGTGAAACCTTACCCTGCAGAATGTACCATAGAGGCCTTTTGGACACTTTTTCCCAGTTACTGTGCCCTTGTCCCCAAAGAGTCCACCATTATCTCCAGCACCTCCACTGTCAACCATCATCATTGAAGTAGTCAGCTGGTATTCAACAAATTTTCTTTTGGAAAGGCTTCTATGTAGGAATTGTAATAATTTCTTAAGACAACAGAAAATATGACACTACCCATTATTGGTCCATGCAGCAGAGAAGACATTAAGTATTAAACCTTTCAAAGCTTTACTTGAAAAGAACTCCTGTCATATGATAGTGTTTTCCTAATAATCTGATGATACAAAATAAATAGCAAGTGCAGATAGTCATAGTGGAAAAGAACTCCACCTAATATCTGCGGTATTAGCGGTTGGTTAACTCCTTTATCTGATACTAAATATCAAACAGCTAGTGCAAATAGCGAAAATCAGGAGTATCCTAAAATGTTTGTGGTATTATTGATCCATACAAGAGTTAAATAATCAACAAATTCGTTAGCTACTGGTCAATTTACTTAAGCACTATAAGAAATAATGGCATTTTTTGCACTAAAGAGTCATACCTACTATTAATGAAACCACTAGTAGTAGCAACTGGAACATACTCATCCCCAATGCCTATCATAGACCAGTCAAAATGCACTCTTCCACCACCACCACCACCACCACCAAGAGGACCACCATTTCCCCCAACAGTTGATAAAGATGAATTTACTGCAAGTATAAGCTCTTGAAGGAATAGAAGAACCGTTCCACCAGAACCTCCACCAAGCCCACCGATTAATGAGCCGTTATCATTTATTGTTGCTTCACCAAAGCTCTGGCCATCGGCAGTCAAAGAGCCATAAATGCTAAGTCTTAGCAGAGGCCATTGCGTTGATCCCATTACTAGCAAAGACACAACAATAAGACAGTCAAATAATTAATGCACAATGCCAGAGAATATTAAAAATGATGAGCAGAATATTATGTATGAAATTTGCTACCACATTAATTCTTGAAAGATTAGTAGCTCGCATTACATGTTAAATTCCTAAATGAACAACCTAATCAGACAGAATATTTTGGCAATTCTTCAACTGAAAACTCACCAATCATTCCTCCTCCAAATACATGTCCAAATGAATGAGTTGGACCCTCTGTTCCACTTCCCAATTCACAAGGAAGATCAGCATCACCATATTCATGACCACCATTGCTAACTCTTCCATTGAAATATCCAGCACCCCCACGTCCCCCATGCCCAGCACCACTACCAGCTCCATCAAGATAGTTTCCTTTTCCTATACCTTTGCTGCAACCTAAAATTAGGGTCTATAAAATTAGAAATCTTAAGAAAAGCATGATTCATAATTCATAGAAATCAATAGATTATTTAGCATCACTGCCTTGTAGAGTATAAACGTGGAAATTGGAGAAATATAATAGACAAAAATGGATAAATATCAACACCGCGGATTATATTACCTAATTCAGATGCAGTAATCAAACCATCAGCATCAACAGTAACTGTTCTTGCCCTGTGAATGTGAATTATACTTCCCTTAATGATCCCATTAACAAGTAGGTCCTCAACTCGACAAATCTGCAAATTGATCAAATATAACCATTTAGAAATTTAACTATGCCACATATAATAGCACCCTAATGCTACGAAGTGAACCAAGAAGAAGACCACATAAAACAATATGGTGCATGTTCTTCCTAACCCCTTTTCCAAGGTATGAAAACAATCCATTTAAGAAAGCATGTCTTTCTCTTTTGGTGATAAACTGGAGTGAGATGACAAGATGCTACTTCTCATTTACTATATATTCTCATTGTTGCAAAATCAATTCAAACCTTGTAACAAGAAAAACAGATGGATTATTCTGGACCTATATGCTTTCCCCTTATGGACAGCATGGTTTCCTGTATATTGATGTCATTCTCTTCTTGAACACTGAAGATTGTCACTTTCCCAAAATAATTCAACACATCATTTTTTTTCAAACTTATATGTGCTTGACATGATGGAAGTTAGCATTTCAAGTACATTATTTTGTTAAGCAAGACTTCTTAATACTCTTTTAGAATTATATCAATTAATTCATTAAAACAATATCCGTGGGATAGATTAGCACAATTCTCACAAGGAAAAAGAAGTGAACACAAATTAATTTGGCATCAGCAAATAATTTGAATTTAAATATATTTCTACCTGAAGAGAAAAGGACAGTGTAAAATTAACATGGCAATCATCTGGAGGAGTTATCAAATCAATTGGGCATGTTTGGCTCTCACAAAGGTAATTTGTAACCCTACAAAAACACATAACGATGATAGTTGAAAGAAACCTCGGATATTTAATTCTGCCACCAAATGTTCTGAAAAAACCAATAAAAAGAATTGAAATTCACACTCACACACTTCTGCTAGCTTCATCATCCATTGGAGCTTGAAGTAAAGAACCTGGCCCAACCTATAACATGCAAGGACTTAAAACAGAGGATAACAAATGGATAAAATAAGATAAATTTAGCTCAACAAAAATAAAAGGATGTCGGACATATTAGAAAATAATAGAAAAGTTGGGGAGGAGGAGACAAATAAAAAGAAAGGGGAAAAAGAAGGAAATAGTTTCAAAAAACTAAGTAAAATACTAGAAAGTTTCTTAATCAGATTCTAAAGGACTAAAGGTGTAACCTGGCGAAAACTTTATTGTCTGCAGTAGTATTGGTCAATATATTTTTGCAGAAACATTGACCCAGACAGATTCTCACAAACTATTACCTCAGTTCTACTATACATGTGGATATCAAGATTCTTTATAGAATGTAATCATGTCCTATGCTTTCTTAAGGTATACAAGCAGAATATTAGGGATGTTGCATAAGGTTCTCGCATTTATGAAGAATGGCTTCTCTTAAAGAGTCTCAGTTATTACACAGAATATTAGACATTAAGTTGTTGAATCATCCATGCATTCACAAATACCACAATATCATAGTATTTCTCTAGAGCCATCCATGCAGAATTCATACAGGCATATATATAGACACACAGCTAAGCATACTTGAGGATACTTTTACACACAAGTTGCAGCACAGTTAAGCTATCACATGCCTCTAATAAGTATAGACAGCAGAAAAGCAGTAATTCATGTAGTAATGGCTTACTGTTATGTTATAAAACAGAGACAAGGAAAGCCGCTGGCCTTGAATTGCATCACCCTGACCAGTTAACATCAGCAGTCCTTGGCCATATACACCCAAGTTTGCATTTGAATTAATGACAGAGTTCTCCTGCAAAGAGAATGGATCCACATAAATATCTAACGCTTTTAATCAACCAAGGTGAAGATGGAGAAATAAGAATAAGAAATAACAATGAAATTTATGAGAAGTTCAAGCATCATACCCTTAGAACAACCAGATTCCTTACTTCAAGGATAGATGCAGTGACAACTGTATTTCCACCACCATCTATTTGAATTTTGGAGTTCCACATAAGCAACATTTTGACAGAAACCCTAAATGCACCAAATACCTTCATTTTTGAAAAGGACTTATTTAGAGAAATGATGAAATGAAAAAAAATAAAAAATAAAATGAAAAACATAAATCTTTCAAGCTTCACTAAGAGGGCTACACAACTGTGGTCACCTCTCATAACATAATGAAATGAAAATTGCAGGTAAGTAATAAATTAGTTCATCAGAATATCATCACACTACCTTAACAAAGTGAATAAACAAGAATTGCATTACAAGGAGAAATAGTTAAGAAAGAAATTCTGATCTGAAAACTTGAAACTAGTTATTGTCCCGATACATGCTTTGGAAGGGAATAGCACAAAGAAAAGTTAACAAAGCAAAATCTATTATTACTCCCCTCACCATGCACACACAGTTCTTTAACCTGCTGGAAAGGTCGGGACAAAAATCTTGGTCATGAATTCAACTAAGCCAAACGATAAATGCTCATCTTCCGGATGTACTCAACCTTGTTAAAAAAAACACTCGCACCCCAACTACCTACCACCTGATACGGCCACTACATTATATAGTTCACCTCCATCTAAATGAAAATAATATCTAACATAGAACATTTTGAAGTTTCCCTCGGATAAACATAATAAAAACCAATGTAAAATACCTTTATTGTGGAATCACTCATTAAAAGTTCTTCTGCAACAAGCTCAAATTCTGATATTGGGTAAGCAGACAACCCAAAGACAATTGTTCCTCCATGATATAGACTGATTTGACCTCTCACCTTCACAATAAAAAAGAATACTAAGAAAACAGCATGACTTTGGAAATTTGGAATATGACCACTATTCTAGAAGAACAGATGCTCCTAAAGGCAATGTATATCGACAAAAGAAATTGAACTGGTAAGCTATGAAATATAAGAAAACATTAAAAAATATGATAAATCTATGAAAAAGGAGTATAGCATGGAAGAAGATAGAGGTTAAAACCTGAACTCTGGACCAAAGAAGAGGAACCAAAACTTTCGCATTATTCTCCACAAAAACATTCGACCAAAGTGGTCTAGTAGGGAAATCAAGCAAAGGAGTTTCAGTTTCAGTGGTAACATTATCATTGCCAACTCTTAGACTGAGTAAGTCAGCATTGAAATATGTCCCAGCTGCTCCAGAATTTCCAGGACAGCCAAAGCTAAAACCACCTGCCAAAAATTGAAACATATAAATCAGCCCATCTTACCTCAGAAAATTTTCATTTACAATTACGTACTAAATTCTTAGCCTTTATGGGTGTGGTAAGTACAAACCATGTACAGAAACCTTAACATCTTCTTGTATGCTGTAACAATGCAGAGATATTCTTCCACCACCACCACCACCCCATCCCATCCCACCAGCTGCACTTATAATACCATATCCCTTCCTATGTAAACAAAACAGGATGCAAACATTTAGTCAAGATTTAAAATCTAATTCATTGTTTTTAAATTTGTAGGATGTTCAACATTAATGCCTCCAAGTGGCCAACAGACTAAGACACCATTGTTTGGTCATTCATAAGCATCTTCTTCAGTACTAAAAAATTGTAGCATCTTGAAGAGTCATTGTAAAAGAAAAAGCACCTATCAGAAAGCATCTCAGTCTCTTCAAACCAAGAAAAAAAAAGTCAAAACAGAAGTAAACTACATGTGATTGGTTTTAGAGCTTTTAGTATAAGATATTTCCGTATTCTCTGTAAACTAATCAAGCAAATAGAATGTCATTCTAACAAATAATAGACTCCCATCTTCTTAAATTTAAAACAGGAAAGCCTACTGTAGATGCTAAACATAGTACACGGTGAGAAACTGGCCAAAATGGAAATTGACAAAGAGGAACAAAATTTTTGGATAAAATCCTAAATATTATCGATGAAAAATGTTACAAAATTCACTCAGGATTTAGTCAACTGATGAACAAACTTTATCATTGTAAAGATAACTCCGGTATAAATTGTCACTATCGCTGACGTAACTGCCCTTTCCAATATATTTATTTATATTCAATAAAATGCAGCAACAGAAACGTTAAATCACTGACAATGGGGAATGGCTAGAATGCAGTAATTCACTAGCGAATCATTATTACAAGCATTTGCTAGAAGTAACATAAAAGCTCTTATAGTACAACCCTTTTATATGATGTTTGTACATGAGCAGGAAGGGCAAAGCATATTTGAGTTTGCATTGAATGTCAGAAATGATAGGTACAGTTAACATACTTTTGTACAAGTGCTCAAGCAATAGGAATTAGCATCAAATGCTAACAAACACCCTATAATGCAGAAAACTTAAAATATGGAAATTGGTTTGTTCAGGAGCATTACTTACAGCTTCACAGCTCTTATATAGATACTTCCACCAGAACCTCCTCCCCCATTTAGACCTCCATCTCCGCCTTCAGCAGTTATAGATCCATTCAAATATAGCATGTCCTCTGCAATAAGCTTAACTCGTCCTCCACCTTCCCCTTCAAGCCTATGTCCACCAGAAGCACTATCAACCTTACTACCACCTTTGCTCCCATAACTCCATGGTTCAGACAAAGTTGACCAAGCATAAACATCACCTCCCCAAAAGCTTATCTTATTATTTTTCAAGCATGACGCTCCCCGACCCCCATGTCCTCCACCAGCTCCATCAAAGCCAACAGGCATACCACTAGTTTGTGGAGGTGGTGAACCTGCCAAAGATGTTGTGTTGATAGCAGAATTCTGACCAACAGACAAATTGGCAGCATAAATTACTACTGAACCAGCAACAACAGCAACATATTGACCCAGATTTACATTGCCAGACATGTTAAAGGTAATCATACACCCTTCTTTAGGGCATTCAATTGAAACATGGGGAAGTATCTCCAAGTTTCCTGTACCATGTATGTAAAGATTGGAACTCAAGTACAAGTTTGAGTTTAACAAGCAAGTAGAGCTGAATGATCCAACTCCTCCCAGGTCCTCACAGGATAGAGAATCATTTAGTGGTAGCGAAGCTGAATTCTCAAAGTGGATAGAGGTGTCGCTAACAGATTCATCACTCAAAACCAATCTAGGTTTCTGGAAAAGATTCTCTGACTGTTTCAAACCAAGACAAAGGACAGATGTGTAAAGATGCCCAAAAAGAATGCTCCAGCAGAGGTACTGCTGCATTAGCAATGTAAGTTTTGCCATCCACTGCAGCTGACCATTAGATAAAGTTGCATGCATGTAATAAGGCAAGCAAGTCTTAGCTTCTCACTCTACCAGACCTGTTTATCATCTGATGCTTATCAGTAGAAAATTATGTACTTGAAAGCATCTTCTCATCCAACTTTATAGAATATCCCCTTTTCTTAGCACCAAAATTTGCATTGTCAACAATGCCTCAATGTATCCTGCCAGAAAGACCACATATTTAGACATGATTTCACAAAAGACGTAATAATGAAAGATTACATAGACAACACGAAGAATAGGATACATATCTAGACCAGACTAAATAAGATTAACTTAGAAAGATCTTTGATAGCTTAGAAAACAAAGAGAGTAAAATCCTGTTAAGCAGATGTTTCCTGTACTGACACATAAGTTTTAACTTGCTGTCTTCCTTCCTGGCATACAAGGATTTACAGACCAGCGAACCTTATTCATTAGAACAAAATTTAATTGTATTTTATAAGTAATGCAGTTATATAAGTAATTGTCTACTGCCCTTCCCTTTGTCCGTTCTAGGTAAAATATAATGCCGAACTCTTTCCTGATTCAACATCACTACTTTGAAATGGGCAAAAGTAGAGATATGCATCTCTTTGAACGGGTTCCAAGAAATAAGCAATAAATCTGATCAGCATCACTACTTTTTCCCAGTTAAATTTACTTATTAATTATGTCAAATTCACGACACAATAGTTCAAACAAATTTTCACTTTCACGATCAATGCCATTCCATAAAAATCAACCACTAAGTTATCCACAAATTCAAAAATAAAATAAAATAACAATGCAACAATATCATGCAATGCAGTTCACAAGCTCCTTTTTTTAATATCATAAAATAAAAACATTTCTAATAAACATTTATTAATCCATTTTTCTTTTACTTATCAAAGTCAACCTCGCGCGATCTGTCGTTTCAGTCACTAGTTTCACATTTCAGGCATCTACAACTCAAACAATCGAACTAAAACTATATAAAAACAGGTCACACACACACTACAGACTTGAATTCCGAATTCTTTTAAAACAAGAACAGAAACAGAGAGTGAGAGCAGAAAGAGTACTGTTTGGCAATGGAGAAAGTGAGAAGAAATACAGTGGAGAGATTTCTCAGTCAAAACTTGAGTGAAAGCTTCGATGTTAGTCGCAATTTCTCTCTCCTTCTCTAACGAAACTTTTTTTTTAGGTCAGAAATGATCTCTGTTTCCTTTTTTGTTTTGTTTAATTGGTTGCCCTTTTCATTTTCAAAGGTTCAAAATTAAATTACGTAAATAAATTTGGAAATGAAGAAAAGAGTGAAGTAGATGGAAAAAGGAAGACGAAACTCTTAATATGATTTCAAGCTACGTTTCAAGCTTAGCTGGACTCCTCCATACCGATGGAAATGTACGCGTGTGCCTTTCGTATTATGACTGTATCAGACTTTCTTCCTATTTTGCCCTCACTTTTTCTCTTTTAATTCGGTATTACCAGTTTTATAACAAAAAATTCTATTATTTTTAAAAGAGAATCGTAACTGAAAGCCTGATTTTGGGAATTTGAATCCAACTGATGTAAAGTGTTATGGAGTAGCATTTCTCTCTTTTTCTTTTTGGATTTTTTAAATGACGTTAAGGATAGATACGTGTTTTTTTATTTATTTAAACATAAAAAGCAATTAAAAATGTGGAGTTGAAATTTTTTAATTTAAGGATTACAACTCGTGATGTTGGGTCATGCTTCTAAATATTCCAATTACAAAATTATTAAATTTTTTTATTTATAAATATTATATATTTTTCAAGAAAAATTAATTTTAATAAAATTAATAGGAAAAAACATTATTCTAATTATTTGAATGTTTCTTTTTCCAAATATTATTCAAATAAATTCAAGATAATGTGTTCTATTATTATTGTAACGTATAAAATAAATTGTAGTTCAAGAAAGGAACTTCAAAGGCAGCTTTAGAAAAATATCATAATTTCATATTAATTGTTATTAATTTTTTATACATTTATATATATTATAAAAGCGACTATTTAAAAAATCAAACATCAAATATAAAGTCGTTATTTTTTTAAATATGAATATTCTAAAAATAAATGTGTCATTTTTCTGTCCGATAGTAATCATTACATCGTAAATAGTAAGAATAGTCACCAAGAGTGGAGGCTTAGAGATGTATTTCAACATAGTGAAGTATATACAATGGATTCCATCATTCTCTTACTGTTCTCCCTTGATCTTAGGAAGAGGGAGTACTTATAGAGGGAGGCTCATTGACCTTCACTCCCAATCATCAACTACTCTAGTCCACAAAACGTCCAGGGTAGAGCGGCAAACTGTTAGCTAAAAGCATTGTTGGAGTCAATGTAAGGTGACTAATGGAAGTGACCTTAAGCTTGAAGAGAAAATGATTGATAGGTGTTGGCAAATTTTTCTTTCTTTGTATATATCTTACGAGGATTGCACAAGCCCACTTTATATGATGCAGTAATATAAGACTTAATTCATAGTAAAATCACAAAATCGAATTTAGTTGAATTCCACTTAAATGTGCGCATTGAGCAAATTGACGAGGATTGAGGAGTGATATAGTATAACAAAATTTAATTATTAAAAAAAAAACATAAATGTTAACTATATTGTGGATAGCCACACGCACAAACAAATTGTATTGGTTTTTAAATAAATAGATTTAATATCATTAATTTTAAGTTTTCTTTAGAAATTTTTATCAATTTCTAACTTAGGTCGTGTTTGATAACATATTGAAAAAAATTATTTCGTTGGAATATTTGGTTATATTTTTGTAAGTACTCCCTGTATTTTGTGAAAGTTGTAATTTTAGTTTCTATACTTTTATTTGATCAATTTTAATTTCTATACTTTTCAAAATTTAAAATTTTAGTCATGACCCAAAAGTAACAGTTAAACCCATTTGTTTTAATTCAATTACTAGTCTTATACTATTTGTACAGTTGTAAATTTAGTTTACATTCTCCAATTTAAAAATTCTAAGTCCCTATATTTTTTGAATTTTAAAATTTTAGTTTTAACGTAAATGACAGTTACTAATCAATTAATTGAATTTTTATTGAGTAATATGTGAAAATAACAACCTAATATAACATTACACAAATGATAGTATATTTGTTGCATCAGGTTTTGGAAACAATAAAACTTAACGAATTTAATAATTATCATTTGGTAGGACTGAAATTTTAAATTTTAAAAAGTATAAAGGTTAAAAATGACCAAATTAAAATAAAGGCACTAAATCAATAACTTTCACAAATATAAGGACAAATAGCAGAATTTAACCAAAATATTTTCAATGGTTTACTTTTTTTAAACTTGTTTTGATAATATTACCAACAGCCATTTTATAATTTTTTCAATGAAAAATCAAGGAAAAAGATAATCTTAATAAAGAAATACATTCCCACATTTATACTTTTTTTTATATTATGTATTATCCTTTAAATTGCATCAATCCACAATAATTTAAATTAATTGTTTTTATTTTATTAGAAGTTTTGATATTGTTAAAGTCATTTTTTTAGTTTTATGATACTGTTATATTTATCCCTTTTAAGTTTTACCACATGTATTTTCTTTATATTCAATCAAAATTAATGGTAAAATTATAAAATGAAATTTTAAAATTTAACATTGTATTTATTAAATAATATATTTATATTCAACACTTATTTTTTAGGTTAATGTACTTGGGAATGTCGGCATTTTTACTCAAAAAAAAAAAAAAAAACACTATTTGGGAAGTCTTTGTATTATAGGGACTAAATTAAATTAATTTCTCTCTTATCACATGGATCGATTTAGTCCCTATACCATTAAAAGAATCAAATAAATTCAATTTGTAACAAAGCTAAAATTTATTATACATAAAATGTCTTGAATTTTTTTCAGTTGTAGTACAATTCCAAAAAAATATTTTATTTACATGACCACAAAAAAATTTAAAAATATTAACTCTATTAAACAGTAAATATTTTTTTAAATAATAATAAATGTAAATATTATTCCAATTTAGCATTATTTGATTTTTTTAATAATATAGATATTAAATTGATCCATTTAATAGTAGAATAACTAATTTGATCAAATTCCTATAATAAAGAGGTTTTTCAGATACATTCACCTATTTTTTAATGCTTAATATTTCGATCTATCAAACATCCAAATCACATCATAGTTAGCTAGAATAATATAGATAAAAAAAAATTGACATTTTATTGTTTTTAAAAATAATATTAGGTAATTTAGACTAAATTTAGATAATAATATTTTAAATCTTTGGATTTACCCGACTTGTTAATTAATATTATATTGAGTTGATTTTAGATTGAGTGATAAATAGTTCGATGTCTTTTAAGTAAAATTTAAATTTAAATATTATAAATAAAATAATAAAAAACTAAAAAATTATTTCCAAAAATAGAATTTGGTCTGATTCAACTTCAAATTTAATTTCATCTTTTTAACTTCTTGACATCGAAAGTTAAAAAAAATTATAATGCATTTTTTTTCCTAACATCATTAAGCGAAGATAAAGCTAATAAAATTTTAAATGTTATCATTGATTCGTTATCTTGACCTATCCGAAAGATGAAAATGTGGTGACTGTTTTTTTTTTAATAGGAGACTCTTATCTAGAGATGTGCATGGGTCGGGCCGGGCCGGGTTTAGGCCGGGCCGGGCCCAACTAAAAAGTGGGCCTAAAATTTTGCCCAAGCCCCGCCTATATAAAAATGCTAAAACCCGTGCCCGGCCTAGCCTGCTCGTATTAATTTTTTATATTATTTTATATAATTTTTAAATATATATAATACATCAAAAATACTAAAAAAATCAAAATAAATATTTTTCCAACAAATTGAAAATAAATTTTAAAAAAATATGTAAACTTAAATAACATTAAGATAGATGCAACTTAACAAGTAAATACCTCTAAAATAATAACAAAATTAATAAATGCCTTTAAAATAATAACAAAATTAACAATAAAATAAGTTTTATACAATATCCAAATAATAACAACAAAATAGTAGCAACATAATAGTAATATGGTAGCAAAATAGGGAGAAAACAACAAGAAAATAACATTTAAAAATAAAAAAAAGCAGATTTTTTTTGTCATTTAGTGAATTCGGGCCGGGCCAGGCAGGGCTCGGGCCAAAAATACCTTACCTGAGGCCCGGCCCATTTTTTAAACGGGCATTATTTTTTGTCCAAAGTCCATTTTTCGGGCCTATATTTTTGCCCAAACCCTCCCACATTTCGGGCGGGCCTTCGAGCCGGGCCGGGCCGCCTGGCCCATGCACACCTCTACTCTTATCTTGTATCTTGCTTGTAATGTATTTTCATTGCTATTATTCATGGAAAAAAAATAAATTATTAGCATACATATGAACGTTGATTTTAAAAATGATTGGCACTAGTTTATATATCATAAATATTTTATTAAACACTTGCTTATAAGTCATTGACCCTTAAGAATTGAAAACACTACTTGATAACTAATACTTGAAAACACTAGTTTGATATTTGAGGGTATTTTACTAAAATAACTTAAAAAAAGTTAATATTTACAAAAATAACCCAAGATCTAAAACAATCACCAAAATAACCTAAAATGAATAGTAAAAAGGAACTATGGGATATTATTGGCCGGCACCACTGTAGCTGTCAGCCCCCAGTGTATTTTTTTTTAAAATCGTATAATACTGGTATAAAAAATAATAGTATTTAGAAAAAAAAAAATTTTTTGGGTGCTGGCCTTCTAATGGCAGGCACCACTGTAGTAAAAAAAAATTTTGAATTTTTTTGGGTGTTGGTCTTCTAATGGCCGGCACCTGTACTCGAGTTTTTGAAAAAAAAAATTTTTTTTTTGGTGCTGGCCTTCTAATGGCCGGCACCACTGTAGTAAAAAAAAAAATTTGGATTTTTTTGGGTGTTGGTCTTCTAATGGCCGGCACCCGTACACGAGTTTTTGAAAAAAAAAATTTTTTTTTTGGTATTGGCCTTCTAATGGCCGGCAATACTGTAGAAATTTTTGTTTTTAATTTTTTTGGGTGTTGGTCTTCTAATAGCCGGCACCCGTACACGAGTTTTTCAAAAAAAAATTTTTTTTGGGTGTTGGCCTTCTAATGGCCGGCACCACTGTAGTAAAAAAAATTTTAAATTTTTTGGGTGTTGGTCTTCTAATGGCCGGTACCTGAACACGAGTTTTTCAAAAAAAAATTTTTTTTTGGTATTCGCTTTCTAATGGCTAACAACACTGTAAAAATTTTTTTTTGAATTTTTTTGGGTATTGGTCTTCTAATGGCTGGCACCCGTACACGAGTTTTTCAAAAAAAATATTTTTTTGGGTGTTGGCCTTCTAATGACCGGCACCATTGTAGTAAAAAAAATTGAATATTTTTGGGTGTTGGTCGTCTAATGGCTGGCACCCGTACACGAGTTTTTTAAGAAAAAAAATTTTTTGGGTGCTGGTCTTCTAATGGCCGGCACCACTGTAGTAAAAAAAATTTTGAATTTTTTGGGTGTTGGTCTTCTAATGGCCGGCACCTGAACACGAGTTTTTCAAAAAAAATTTGTTATATATGTAAATTTAATGTAGATGTTTAAGAACTAAGGTTTTAATTTATAATTATTTTTGTATATTAATTTCTTTGGATGTTTTTATTTTTTGGTATCTGTAAATTTAATTAAGTCCGTATTATATATAGTTTGAATTGTTTATGAATTAAGGTTTTAATTTATGTTTATTTTCGTATATTAAGTTCTTTGAATGTTTTTATTTTTTGGTATCTGTAAATTTAATTAAGTCTATATTATATGTAGTTTGAATTTACAATTTTTATGTATTAATTTTACCCATATGTTTGTAGTTTGTTGGGTGTTTAAATTTAATTTAATGTATAATGGCCTTACTTGAAATTTATATCTTTTTTTATTAATATTTTAGAATATTTATATTTTATTGTGTTTGTAAATTTAATCTCTTAATTTCTATTACTTATTCGAATTAGAATTTTTAAATTAAATATTTTAAACTGATTTATTAAAACATATAATTAATTTAGAGAAATTAAAGTAATATAAAAAAAATAATTACAAAATAACTGAAATTTTTATAGATAAAAACTAAAATTGCTGTGATCTCGGTGACGTTCCCGGTGCTGGCGTGTAACGATCCGGACGCCTTCGCCGACGTCTTTCACCTTGCTGAGGTGTTTGATAATTGCTCGATCCAGCCTCCGGTGTCCCCTCCGGTGTACTTAGAAAAGTAGAATAATCATATACACCATAATCGGGAGTTAATGGGTATTGCGTGGCCGGAGGTGCCGATGGAAAAATATCCTCAGTGATAGGTGTACATTGTTCGGGATAGAACGTCGGGTGGTACGAGGACGATCCGGACTGTGTTGAATGTTGAGGGTCGATGTCGTCACCAAAAATATCCTCAAATGATGGAGGAATTTCTTGCTCGGGTTCGGGCTCCGGGTGGTATGATGATGAACCGGATGCTTCATGTTGGGGCTCGAGATCAGGGTTCGAAGCAGTATCAGAATCAATGTTCCCGAATGGTAGAACTCGGTTACGGCGCGGTCGTGCGTTCCTTTGTTGCCATCGGGAAGATTCCGGTTGCGCGTCTCTTTGGATCAACATGTAACGACCCTGGTATATAAAGGGTTTCCCGTATGCCATGTACCATGTTGCA
The DNA here is from genome assembly GCA_020496765.1 of Gossypium stocksii. Lineage (NCBI taxonomy): Eukaryota > Viridiplantae > Streptophyta > Magnoliopsida > Malvales > Malvaceae > Gossypium > Gossypium stocksii. Next base: position 108,330,069 of record CM035627.1, on the reverse strand, counting down.
TATTCACGCGTAGAAGAGAACCTCCCTCTAAAACAAACAATGGAGGGCGCCTGGAATGTCGATCATTCCATAGAAATATATACGGTTCATGTTTTTGCGCCCAATTTACAGAGTCTCAACCTGAATTTCGTTTGTCCATTCCGTGAACTTCACTAATGTTGACGGGAGGGTTCGGGATAGGTTGTGCGCAACCGAATTGCCTCAAAACCCGGCCTCCATCGTGCCACTCAACCATATGAAAATTAATCAATGGCACATTTGACACGAACAACTGTTGCTGCTCGAAAACCCATGCTGGTATGAGCGCTGCGATATCATCTTCAACATATGGCATCCATATAAACTGCATAATATAGTCAACATGTTATTATTTAAAATTTTCTTGATCAATAATTGTAATTAAAAAAGAAAGATTCAGAATCGTATTTTACTCCATCCCCGGAATGAGTCTCTATCATCATACGGTACATAGGTACCGTGAAAGATCGTCCGATTCCCGGTATAGTTGCCCATCTATGCAAAAAACGAATGAATTTATCAGAATATTATTTCCTTACAAAAAAATAGTATATTATACGATGCAATTAAAAAATAGATGGAAAAATTGAACTATATATTTACCTATTAACTAATGGCCACACGTACGGTTGGTGGCTCACTGATGCCAGAAATGGCATTCGGTATAATGCCCAGGACTACAATAGAAGGCAGCAACCGCCCATTGTTTTCACAGACGGATTTGTAGCTCGACAAAGCTCGCGGTATAAGCATGCCAACACTGCAGAGCCCCAACTAAATGTTCCAGCAACCTCGAGGTCCTCTAATAAGGGAAGATACATTATTGGGACTTTATTTTGATTGACGTCAGGCAATAGTATCCCGCCTATAAGTTGAAGAATGAATGCTCTTGCAGCATAGATAATGTCCATCTGCGTTGGACTGCTCGGAAGATGCTGGAAATTTTCTTTTAACCATTTAAATTTAATATCATTTAATCGGCCTTCCTCGTCATTGGGGGGCACCCTTCAAGTAACCGCTCGCAAGTGCCCCACGGGTCGGGTAGTCTTCCAAGCCCAGTCACTGCTTGGCCGTTTATAGACAGCCCGAGTTGGACTGCTACATCTTGCAATGTAATAGTAACCTCCCCACACGGGAGGTGGAATGTATGTGTCTCCGGGCGCCATCTTTCAACTAAGGCTGATATTAAATCAGCCCGAAGCTCAAATATTTGAATGTATGCGGCTACCCCAAAACCCGCAACATTTAAATAAGGTAAAACCCTACTATCGGGAAAATAACCTGGATCATGCAACCGGGGTCTAAGAATTCGGTATATTTCCTGCGTTTATAGTAAATATAGAATGTTATATTTATCATTTAAAAAAGAATTTTTAAAGTATATTTAAAATTAAATAAAAAATTTGAGAGCCGTTTACCTTATGGACATTGGCTGCAATGTGGTTGTTGTTATTTATCTGATCCATGGAATGGTCGGTGGGGGTCGGCGGTGGTTGATGGTGAACAACGATTATCAGAGGTGTTTGGAAGGCTCGGTGGTGCTTGGTGGTGCTTGGTGATCATCGGAGTTCCTTATTTATAGTGGGGGACCATTTGACTGAAGGGCAAAACGGGAAAATTATAAAATTAAAAAAAATTGGAGTATTGTCACTTCAAAATAAAAAAAAAAAAAGCTTTCACATAGGCTTGCATAGTATTGTCACTTCAATATTATTGTATTTTCTTTTTCATCTTCTTTCCCCGTAATGTCATTTCATAATTTAGCCTATGTCTTGTCACTTCAGTTTCTTTAACTTTTTTTTTCATTTTCTTTCCCTCCAATTTTATTTCATTTCATTTCTTTCACTCCAATTTAATTTCATTGCATTTCATTTCTATTTGCATTTCATTTAACTTCAAATTTTATTTCCAATTCTTTCTTTTTCATTGAATACTATGTAATTAAAAAAAATTATTTTAATTACAATTTTCGTATCATTTTTTTTAGTTATATTACATTTCAAATTCATAACACTTATATTTTCATTTCATTTCATTCACATTTCTATTTTTTTTTAATTTCCATTATATTTTAAATTCATTTCTCTTATATCTTTCCATTTCTATTTAATAATTCAAAAATTCTAATTTTTTTTATTTCAGTATTTGTTTTAGTTTTAATTTTAAAATTTCCATTATATTTTCAATTCATTTCCCTTATATATTTCCATTTATATTTAATAATTTAAAATTCTAATTTTTTTATTTCAATATTTGTTTTAGTTTTAATTTTAAAATTTCCATTATATTTTCAATTCATTTCCCTTATATATTTCCATTTATATTTAATAATTTAAAAATTCTAAGTTTTTTATTTTAGTATTTGTTTTAGTTTTAATTTTAAAATTTTAATTTCTAAATATTTATGTATATTGTATTATATCTAATCAAGTGTGTAATTTGAATAAATTATATTATTGTTCTAACTTTTCGAATATTTTACAGTGCACAGTTTATATCATTACTCTACAATTGACCGGTCATTAATATATTATTCATCATCTTCAAGTCCTGCATTACGAGACGATTGACCGGAGACATAGACACGATACGGGCATGTTGATCGGTTGTGTCCGGATGTTCGACACACAGTGCACAGTTTGGGTTCACCCGTCTCCCTGACATCCATGTCATTTCGAATTCTCATCGATTGTGGTCGACCTTTAGGATGTCTACGGAGACTATGGTCAGGCACCATCTCAAAAGCAGGCAGTGGAACTTCCCAGTTTGAGACATCGGGCATTACAGGAAATTCGTTCCCCCATATACACAATGTGCGTTGCAACGTGTATATCTCGTCTATGAATTGTTCAACATTTAAGTTTGCTCTCGCACACGCTGCATGAACATGCGCACATGGATATCGAAGAGTCTGAAATATCCCACACTCGCATCGCCTATTACGTAGATCAACTGCGTAAGACTTAGGTGGAAGACCCGAACGACGGCCGATGTACTCTTGAACTCGAAAAGTCTCCAAGTTGCGTGAATACAATTCTACGTTCATTGTTTGTGCCCTTCGACTATTTACTGCCATGGCCTTTCGGACGCCCTCAACGTACACGTGCCCGGCCTCGATCTGCTTAGCTTGTCTCAATCCCATCTTAGGCATCAGTGTGGCCAACCTATAAAATGTTGCCGAAAAAATAGCAGAAATCGGCAGATGACGTGTGCGCCTCAATACAGAGTTAATCGCCTCTACCAGGTTGGTCGTCATCTGCCCATACCGAAACCCGTCATCGTGACTTTGAGTCTATTGCCAGTTTTCCATGCTACCTAACCATGTCCGGAGATCTGTTGGTAAAGATGACATCTGAGCTTCAAGTCTCGCGAACCTCTGCCTAAATCTTCGAGGTTCTAACTCATAAGCTGCATATTTAATTTGAAATCATCATTTTAAAGACAAATTCTAATTTGATAAATAATTTTTAAACTAAATACAAATAAATTTTTTTACCCATGTTTACGAGTTCTTTTTTCCAATCTTTATTTTTATAATCTCTGTGGAAGTTTGCTGCGATATGCCGGATGCAATAAACAGACCTCCACGGAACCTCCGATCTCCTTATCGCAGCAAGTAATCCTTTCGATCTATCTGATATCAGGCAAATGTTGTCTTCTTTGACAACATGCCTCCGCAAATTTCTTATGAAAAATTCCCAAGACTCGAAGCACTCACGCTCCACGATTGCGAAAGCGATCGGAAGTACATTTCGATTGCCGTCTTGTGCAACAGCAATCAGGAGTATTTGCGTGTATTTACCGTACAACCATGTCCCGTCTACCTGCACCATCGGCTTGCAGTGAGCGAAGGCCCTAACACACGGCTCGAACGTCCAAAATAATCGATGAAAAACTCGTTTCCCAGATTGTATCTCTCCGTCCGGGCCTTTGTATGGCAATGTTTGCAAATCAGTCACTGTCCCAAGCACATACTTCTGCATCCCAGCTATCCACCCTTGAAGCTCATTGTATGACACATCCCAGTCACCATACAACTCTCGCATCGCCATTTGCTTTGCCCACCATGCCTTTCGATACGACACTTTATACTTGAATCGAGCTTGCATGTCCGCAATAAGGACCGACACCTGAATGGTAGGCTACTCTTTCACCAATGGGATAATGCAGTTGTATATAGTTTTTGCATCTAACTTTCTATGGTCTTGCGACATACGAGCAGATGTGCATGTGTGTGGATCTTCTAGCTTCCTTATCATCCACATTTGTGTCCGCTGTATTAACGCGGCTCGAACACGCCATTTACAACCACTTAACGCTTTCCAACATTCTCCTACGTATAAAGACTGCGTCGACTTTGTCACTTTATAATCTACACCTAATCTCAAGCTAAGTTGTTTTATGGCATCTAAACAATCTTTTTTGTTATCGAATTGTTGTCCTACAAACAACTGTTCATCGCTGAATTCATCATCAAGTAGGTGAGCTGGCACAATATTTGTATATTCCGGGAACTCACGTGCAAGAGCCGCATCAGGATCCACGTCTGTCATGAAGAACTCTGGATTATTTCTTAAAATTATACTAGGGCCCGTGTTTCCTGCTAAATGGGGGTTTGCAATTTCAACCTGTACCGGCCCCTCCTCATCTATGTCTTCAGGGATGTCATCCAAATCGGGGTCACTGAAATCGTCGTTCGGATCACGGTGGGACTGATCATCATTATTGAGATCTTCATCACTATCTTCTGTAGTGGCCAGCACCTCCGGATGGATTTCTAGACGAGGACACGAGTTCGGGATGTTATACGAACATCCACCGGTGTTTAGATTTTTTGCAGTTGGGATTGACCGTCCAAAACTCGACTGATCTTCCCAGGAGACGTTAAGATCAAAATCAATTCCAGAGCGCTGGCTTGCTGGAATTACAACTTGAATGGGATCTGGTTCAGCTATCTCTGCGAACAACTCAACCGGACTGGGATTTTCTATCTCAGTGGGGCAATAAATTGCTATCATTGTCCCTAAATCATCATCATCTTCGAGCTCCATTTCTGAGAACTTGATCGGATCATTTGAAATAGGAAATTTGTAAAATAGTCTCAGCATTTGCTTTCCGCAACGGGTTGCTATCTTTGTACTGATTTTTCGTTTTAAATCTGCCAGCGCAACCTGCTTGTTGAATCTCATTGCTATTTTTTGCCGACTTTGAAATATACATCCTTCTTCAGTTGTATTTATGATTTCTCCATCGAAATGAACATAAACAAACAAAATTTGAGAATTCATCTTCAAAAAGTTTTGCTTCTTTCTCAACAAAGATGAAACTAAAACCTTTAAAGCAAGTAAAAACTCAATTGAAAGATGAAATACATATATATATATCTGATAAATTTGGTGCCGGCCATTAGAAGGCCAACACCAAAATTTTTTTTTGAAAAACTCGTGTATGGCTGCGAAGACCAATACCAAAAAAAAAATTTTAAAAAAATTCGTGTAAATTTGTCGGCCATTAGAAGACCAACACCCAAAAAAATTCAAATTTTTCACTACAGTGGTGTCAGCCATTAGAAGGCTAACACCCAAAAATTTTTTTTTTTGAAAAATTCGTGTACGGGTGCCGGCCATTAGAAGACCAACACCCAAAAAAATTTAAAAAAAAAAATTTCTACAGTGTTGCCAGCCATTAGAAGGCCAATACCAAAAAAAATTTTTTTTTAAAAAACTCGTGTACGGGTGCCGGCCATTAGAAGACCAACACCCAAAAAAATCCAAATTTTTTTTTTTACTACAGTGGTGCCGGCCATTAGAAGGCCAGCACCAAAAAAAAAATTTTTTTTTTCAAAAACTTGAGTACAGGTGCCGGCCATTAGAAGACCAACACCCAAAAAAATTCAAAATTTTTTTTTACTACAGTGGTGCCGGCCATTAGAAGGCCAGCACCCAAAATTTTTTTTTTTCTAAATACTCGTATTTTTTATACCAGTATTATACGATTTAAAAAAAAAATACACTGGGGGCTGACAGCTACAGTGGTGCCGGGCAATAATATCCCATAGTTCCTTTTTACTATTCATTTTAGGTTATTTTGGTGATTGTTTTAGATCTTGGGTTATTTTTGTAAATATCAACTTTTTTTAGGTTATTTTAGTAAAATACCCGATATTTGAGGTTCCAAAAAGAAAAATTTGAGGAGGTGAAGTCTTGGGTTTAAATATAATGGATAAAAAATAATATTGAAAAAAATTATTCTCATTTAAAGATTCTATCTAACTCAATTTATTTCAAGTAATGAAAGAAAAAACATAAAAATTTTATAAATGGATAAACATTAAATTAATCATTATCGACTGACTGAATGGGGTTCTCTAACTTGTTTGATTGGTGGATGAGGATCACCACTATTATATTATGCCTGATTTTGGGTCTTTTATTTTATCAGTTGCGGGGCTGAGCTGGCAGCATGGGAGATTGTCGCTTTTGTGTACGATGTTTGTTTTCTCATTTGTTGTATGGTTGCAGTTTTCATGAATGTTGTTGTTAGGGGAGGAAACAAGGGACAGGACATGTTCCTCTGACTGTACCTCATGAACTGCAACCTCTTTTCTACCTGATTGATTGTGATGTTACGAATGAAATCCCCCGCCAAAAAGACACTGCCACCGTGATAAAGCCTAAAGGCAGAGAAATGTAAGGGTAAAACTGAAATTTAAAGATAAAAGCCGGGGTGTTTTAGTTTTACACCTCGGGGAGCATTGAAAAACAGTTCAAACCGTTTTTTAATCCCCTGCCTGCTGCCTTACTTTTTATGTTGCGGAGTAGGTGGGTCCCGGATGTCCAAGCATATGATGAAATATGAATGTCGTTCCTGCTTGGGGCCAGGGAAGAGTGGGCAGAGCTTTTCCTTTTTACAAAACGACATTGACATGCCCAGTGACTCGATTGATATGAGCCATTGGCAGTGCTAATTTGAATCTAGGACTTGATTATTAGACACCTCATCCGATTATATCTAGTATCAAATCTGAAGGGTATTAATTACATGTGAGGAAGGGGTGAAAGGATGGAGTCATTTTCCCCAGCTGTACAAAAGTTTGCACTTGTAACTGCTGCCCTATATCTATAATGGGATTCATCCCGTGTGTCAGATAAATGGCCTACTTCGACAATACCTTATCTTGTAATGCTCTCCCCAGTCAATTAACTACCAAGCAGGTATTTGTCGGTCCATTACCTGCTTCGCTCCAAGAACCAAAGGAATGAGATACACAGGCTCCGTTGCCTGAGTAGACTCATCAATTAGTCACCTGAAGGAAAAAAGATGGGCAATACAATGTACTTATATTTGTTCACTGATCTGATCATAGAATATCACGTATCTAATGTATTCAAGCTGGTGGAACCTAGGATCTCCAGCTCCGACAAAATTGCAACAAATGACATCAACACTTTGAGATATTTCCCTCTCTGTTGCACGTTTCAGTGCTTTGTACTTTTTCTCATCACTGCTTGATTACTCACCTGCAAATTTAAGGTCACAATAACAAGCCGTTGTATCATTTTATAAATTTGAGGGGAAGTTAGAGTTTTCAATTTCAGGCAAGAGTAAAAGTCTCAGTGTAGATGCTTGTTTTTTTGTTACTAACTGTTCTATAAATAGTAGTTCAGTAAATATGTTCACTGCAAGAGCACCTTTTGGGAACAACTCCATGTTGTGAAATGACTACCTTCATGAACAACTCTATGTTGGGAACAATATCATATTGGGAATAACCTTAGAAGGTTGGTAGGATTGCTAGATTATTCCGCTTTTGGAATGTCCTAGAAACTACGGTTTGGAGGCTTATATACGAAATTGTGAAGAGTCTCTTCTTAACCTTTCTTTGGGAATGCAAGTACTTCCTCTTTATTTCTTTAATGAACAATCAAATACTTTAAGTGAGTGCAACTCTCATTAGCCCTCATAATACCCCTTATCTATTTAAGTTGCGTTCCATTTTCTCATAATCAAGTAATCACTTCCAATCCCACTACGCACCATTTTAGCACATTTAAGCCCACTTCCTTTCTATAACCGTTTTCCTTTTAACTTCCTTTTTCAAGGTCTAAAAGAGAGGTTTGAACGTCTCATTTAGGGGGACTTTTTGATCTTCTGACATACTTAACACCCTAAAATTCTCTCTGCAACTCTTTCTACAATCATAAGAACCACAGTAGCTCTCTATCTTTCTCAGCCCTTTATTGTGTCCATCACCACCACCTGCTACTGCACTTGTTTTCCAAAGTCTACTCCGATCTTCCTCTTCACCATTTCTCTATGACATCTTGTTTTGCTAGATTGTAACGTCTCCTCACCTTACCAAAAGAACCCTCTACACTCGGTAAGCACCATCTGTTAAGATTTTCATTGGAAAAAATCCATTTAATTAATTGTTTGTCATTGCTGACAAAGGGCATATCCCAACCTTGTTCATCTTTCGATTGCTGTAACTTGTGAAGTTCACTCTTCTCAAATGTGTCAAAATGTCGTACCTGCATTTAGTTTTTGTGAAGTTCTTGTGAATATGAGCAACAAATACAGAACAACAATAGATGTAGATAGCAGAATAAGACACCGCAAACCTGATAATACAGGGTCAAATGTTCAATAGGAGAACTAACAGCTTCTTTTGATTTTGCACAAAGATTTACAACCTTCAGAAAAACACATTAGTAAATACATCAATTTACAGATAAATACAAGTAAAATCACAAACATATTTATTCATAGTTTCCCAGCATATAAACCAATGCATCATAAGCTACACCTTCGAAGAAATAAGAACAGGAGTGCAATGTTTCTAGCAGTTGTTAGCTTCTAGCAGCAGTTACACATAATTTGTTCTAACTTCATTCATACCATTGCATTATGTTGCAAATCCATTATTCTCCTTTCCAACAAGTGTGAAACCTGAAGGAGACAACAGCCATCCACTTGTGGAACTCAAATTAATTTTTTGATGCTGAAATTAGGTTAGAGAAGAGGATAACTTACATAATCAACTTATAAGGCTAGAAAACTACAACTAGCAATGAATGCAAATGAGAGACATCATTTAATGGGGAAGGAAGAAAAAGAAAGGTTCTTCCTTGTGTTTAGTTTGCACCTAAAATAAACAAAAAATGGACTCAGTAATTAACAATATCCAAAGACAAACCCCATACTATAATCAATTCAGATGCAGTAGTGGTTTCAACGTACAAACAGATGTGCAATGAATCATGGCAAGTACGCAACTAAATTAGAACTTTTCAAACAGAGTAATACCATGTCTACATGCAACAAGAAAGAACCTTTCAGAAGAGATTGTTGATTGTGAAAACTTAGTGGCAAACATCCAATTTAGACCCAATTCTGTTAAACCGATTTTCTCGAAGAATTATTATCCCTAGACTGAACCCACCAGCAAACAACTTTTTTCTGTTCACTTAAAAAATGCAACCTAGTAGATATTAGAGGAATTTTTGACTTCCAATTCTTTTATGATTTATGAGCAAGATTTTCTTTAAGTACCAATATCAGAAAGGGGTAATACTTACTGTAACAGCTTCCTAACAAGCTCAAAAGAAATTAAGGACAAAAGTTGGCTTCGATTCATTCAAATGAAGCTCTGTTATCTTAAACTCAGAATAAGATGAAGGAGAAGCACCCAATGATGCTACCTTTTCACGAACCAGTACAAGCATAACTGAAATATCTGATCAAGAAGTTTGCATTCATTATTGAGTCAAAACTCTTAGCACAATTCCTAGTTTAATCCTACAATACTGCATAGACTAACTTGGAAGGAAAACCTAACCGTTCAAAAATCCCAAGGTCTCACCCCTTAAAACAAAAGCACCATTCCAAACTAACGCTCCCTGTGTCTAATACATGCATTGCATATTTCAACTTAAATCTATAACATACAAATGCATCTCAAAGTAAAGTTTATTAACTTAGTCGACATGTTAAAAAAATCACTAAAGAATACAGAGGAGAGAACTCACGAGATGATTAACAATATGCGAGCCTGATGTATTCCCTCTAGAGTTACGAAACCATTGTCTACACGAAGGAACATTACAGCGTACCACGCAAACCGAGTTTGAAAAAAGGCAATACCGACAGCATGCCCGACAAAACCTCCCATTTCCATACTCATAACCGCCATTCTCATCGCCAACGGTCTCCTAAAAAAAGAATCCACTAATCCCCGTCACTAAAGCATCAACCATGGCCTCATTATTGCTAATACCGTTGCTATTACTCTTGTTATTACTCATTACGCCACGGTTAGCGCCTTTGAAAGCGCTAAAAGGAGAAGAGGAGGCAACAGCGTCTAAGTGGCAGTCGGCTGTGGTGGCACCGGAGGGTGTCGGCAGAGAACAAATAGGATCGCGTGGGATGTCCGTATACTCGAACTAGGACTCGGACTCGGCTTGGGTGTTGAATTCGAGGAAGGTGTGAGCATCAGTGGTAGGATCAGGTTGCGAGGCCGTCTCGAATTAGAGATTCCATACAAGGAAATTTTCAGAGCTGAATCGTTAATTTGAAGATTTTTTATAGTGACGAAGGAATTTGCTCGGGAGTGTATGTAAGGGCCGCGGAGTTGGCGCGCTAGGGAGAAAACGACGCCGATATAACTGACGACACTTACTGTTTTTGTTTTTATGATCCATTAACAGACGACATTCTCCAACTACTCAAAGCGCGTTTCGATTAATTAAATAAAATCAATAATATTTGGATAAAAAAACAATTAATCGATAGTTTTTATAGAAACAATATATAAATAATTTTAAATTTATATATGTAAATTTAATTCCATTAATTTAACTTATGTTAGATTAACTTATGAAATTGATTCATATAATTTTTTATATAATATAATCTTCCAAAGATCAATTTTAAAAATATAATTACGACTTTTTTTTAGGTAAAATAACGTGAATTTGCATTTAATTAAATTGTTTATTTACTATAGAATCTGTTTTTCGTAAGCCCCATGATATATCTTTTCATTTCTCATTATTTTCTTCTAACATCTTTGTATCATAATACTAAATCTACAGTTAATGGCTCTCTACCATCTTAAAAGTTGAATTATAGTCTAAATCACCATTTTTTTCCCTTTAATTTCCTCAGTTAATAATGAGTACGGTAAACGTGGATCAATTGCCATCTTTAAAATTAGTTGAAATGACTCTTGAAACCCTCAAAAAAGCCGGTACACTTCCCAAATTTTTATTTATTTTGGTAGAAAACACTTCCCAAAATTTTAACCACGGTGTGACAAGAGATATGTATTTCTTCTCAACTTGGCGAGCTATACATAATTCGCCAATACAAATTAGTCACTCTTCATGATTGTGAATCGATAAGATACATAATTCGCTAATACAAATTAGTCACTCTTTATGATTGTGAATTGGTAAGCAACTCACCATTTTTCTATACAAAAAAAAATTTGGGCAATCAAATTTATTATACACTTTCATGAATGACAAGCCTCGCCAGCTCTGATCAATTTTATTATGTGCATGCCTCGCCATTTTCTTTTTATTTTGGTATATATCATTGAAGCTTGGCAGTATACATACTCTTGGTGCTTATAATTTGCTCATATCGTTGGCTGTGTCATTAGTGATACAGTATATGTATATATACGAGTATAGTAAATCTATGCATATTAGTTGTGGATGAGAGGTGGAGCATTTGTGGTTAGTACAAGTTGCTGACGTGGGAATGAATTCTTAAATAATAATGATAAATTATTAAAAATTTATATAAACATTTGTAAATTTTTATAAAGATATAACATTTGAAATCTATACTTATGTTACAAACTTTATTTTACGGTTTAAATTACCAACATATAATAATATAGAGATTTTGTGAATATTTTTGTCTTATATAATGTCACTTTGTAACTTTGCTTTTGATCATGTATATTTCCATTTCATCCACATAACCTTACATTAATAATAGGGCATCATTGCATACGTTTCATAAAAAATTTCTTATATATACACTCACAATGACAAAAGAAATAAATGTGTTTTTCTCTCTCCAGTGAAGCTGTTGTGAGCTCCCTTTCTGTTTTTTGTATTCTTTTTTAAAGATTTTTTCATCATAATACTGGATTTACTGTTAATGATTCTCCGTCTTTTTGAAATTTGAATCACAATCTAAACTACCATTTTTTTCCCTTGTTAATCTCATTTTTTAACAAGTATTTTTTTAATTATATATTTACATTAACTTTAAATTTAGAGTTATTATTAATTAAATATAAATAATTTGTCGCCATTTTGGCAACACGGCCACCAGTTAATATAAACTGCGCCATAGCTCTTCTATGTTGAAATCTAATACCCTCTATCTCTATGGCTCGGATGAATTAAATTAAGGATTGAAATTTTGAGAGGAAGTATATATATATGGCACTATATTTGATATGGAAGTTCTGTTTACGTCTTGGTAAAGAGTTGGTGTAGAAGTGGAGTAACTTGGCTCGTAAGTTTGATTAGTATTGTCAAAGATTTTTTAAGTGGAGATACTCTCAAAAAATATCTTTAATTTTTAGACGTAGATGAAAGGGATGGAAAGATTAATCTCCTTGGCCTTAGTTAACAAGGCACTGCAAAAGCTATTTTGTTGGTCTTTTTGTACGCGTACGTTGAGGATTCAAAGTGGGTTGACAACAAAATGGAGCAAATTAAATAGGGATCTTAACCCTTTGATTAGATGGGATAATTTCAACAAATTCTCTGTAATATTAATCATTCAATTTAAATTTTTTAACCTAATTATCTTATACATCATCATTACAAGAGAATTTAGTTTGAAGTAGTTTATTTTTAGAATATAATAAAATAATAATTTAAAAAAATTAAAAAAAATACACTTGACATTGTAGGACCAAATATATGCCTGGCCCAGACCCAATACCAATTACAAACCCACTAAACAAGCCCAAAACCAATAAAGCAAAATGGGAAGTCCTAGTTGAGGAGTAACAGACGCAAGCAGCTCCCAGCAGTAGGATCTTGCGCACCACGTCGGCTACTCCATGCCTCCGAGATATCTGCAACAGAAGAACAAACGAGGAGATCTTCATTTGATTTTTTTTTAGGCTATAAAAAGCCGTTGTAAACAATGGAAAAGTGAGGAGTTTTTTTAGTTGTTACAAAATCAGAGAAACACAACAGAAAATAAGCAAAATTGTTGAGCAACTTTTCGTATAATCAAATAAGAGCAAGGTGATCATAGCCTTTTTATTTTTATTTTTATTTTTTTTTCCTTTCAAGTTCTTATCTTTTTATTTTTAGGTGTGAATCTGTTTTTTTTTTCTTTCTTTTCCTTTACTTTTGGAAATCAAAATAAAGTTTAAAACAAATGGGGGGTTTAGGAGGGTCGTACCTGGCTCTCATCGGCCGCCGTTGTGCGTGTATGAGGGAAGAAGAGCTGCGATGAGAGGCCCTTGGGGTGCTCTAGCAGAAAGAAAAGGGAAACCCCCTTTTATTCTTTTTTTCTGCTTTCGCCAGGAGAATGGAGCAAGGTAGTGGGGTGTTTTAGATTTTTTTGATAATGGGTAAATTCTGCAGCTGGTCCCCTGATTAGGCATGGTACAGGAAATCTGTTGCCCAGTCATGCCGATAAAGGGGTAAACGCGATAATTGAAAACTTGGGGAGGAAAGTCAAGCTGGATATCACAGAGGTGAGAACCCCATTGAAGCTAGTTTGGAGGGAAATGCAAAAAAGGAGTTTAGTCCCTCAATGGTTGGGGGAGAAAGTCCAAGATACATGGAACTACTGTGAGTTTCATCATGAGAAGGATAACGAGATCCAGAATTGTATTGAATTTAAGGCCCTAGTACAGGGTCTAATGGATAATAAGGAGTTGGAGTTCTTCGAGCATGTCGAAGAAAATGATGTGTGCTCTCTAAGAGGAGAGTCAAGCGAAGAAGGTTGTAGAGTCAGCCGCCCGGTGATAATTATCTCGAAGCCCAGGGTTAGTGAAATAGAAGCAAGGGCTACGCCAAAAATTATAATCCAGAAACCAGTAGCTTTCCCTTATAAGGATAGCCGAAGGGTGCCTTGGAATTATAACTGCAGTATAACAGTGCCAGAAAAAGAGGGTTCGGTTAACGCGCCAAACACAGAAGCCGAACCAGCAAAAGGGAAGCCCGTCGTGCTCAAGCAAGAAGGAGGGAAATCAGAACCACTGGTTAATGAGCCAGTAAAGGAAAATGAAGCCAATGAGTTCTTACAGTTCCTAAGACACAGCGAATATAGTGTTGTAGAACAATTGCACCGACAACCAGATTGCATATCTGTATTGGCTCTGCTGTTAAATTTGGAAGTCCACCGCGACGCGCTGATGAAGGTGTTGAATGAAACCTATGTCGCGAATGACATTTCTGTTAACAAATTGGATCGCCTCGTCAGTAACATAAGCGCCGACAACTTCATCTCTTTCAGCAATGATGAGATACCGCCAGGGGGTATGGGGTCTACTAAGGCTCTCCACGTCACTACTCGTTGCAAAGGGTATACGTTGCCTGGGGTACTGATTGATAATGGATCCGCACTGAATGTCTTGCCTTGGTCCACCTTAAAGCGTCTGCCTATAAACAGCTCTCACATGAAGACATGTCAGAACATAGTGAGAGCGTTTGACGGCACGGAAAGAAAAGTGATGGGAAGGATAGAGATACCTCTCCAGATTGGCCCAAACACGTACGAGGTAGACTTCCTCGTGATGGATATTAAGCATTCCTATAACTGTCTATTAGGAAGACCTTGGATACACTCAGCTGGGGCAGTACCATCCTCGTTGCATCAGAAGGTGAAGTTGGTTACGGAGGGCCGGTTAGTAACGATATATGCGGAGGAGGACATTATTGCGTCGGTTACCAGTGATGCGCCCTACGTGGAGAATGATATTGAAGCAGTTGAATGTTCATTTCGATCCCTAGAGTTTGTGAATGCGACATTTATAACTGCGGGGAGCAGGATTTCGATGCTTAAGCTATCAGAGGCTACGAAGATGAGCTTGCAGCTGACAGTTGGGAAAGGGGCATTACCCGGGAAAGGATTCGGAAAGCACCTTCAGGGACAAGTTAAAGTGCCAGTCTTGGTTGGCAAGTGGGATCGCTTCGGTTTGGGATTCAGGCCAGATGCAAGCCAAATAAGGAAAGAATTTGAAAGAAAACAAGAACAGCGGATAGCAAGATTGAGTGGGGCAGAAGTCAAGTGGGAACCGATGAGCTTCCCCTACATTTTCCAAACGTTCGTATCGAGAGGGTTTATTCATTCGACACAGGAGGAGACAAGAGGAGGAATGGCTGAAGATATGGTAGAAAGCTGGAGTATCAACGCCACGTTAGAAGATGAATTGAATGAAGGAAATTTATCGGGCATTCGCCCATATGAGGCTGGGAGTGTTTTGGATAACTGGACTGCGGAAGAGATTCCTGTAATCTTTAGAGCTAACACAGAGTAATATTCAAAACCCACTTGTTGTCTTCTAGCCTAGGGACAATAAGAATCTTTTGTGAAATAGGCTCATGTTCAAACAATTGTTATTTTCAATAAAATGCATTTTCATATATCAGCTCGAGTAATTATTCATTCTCCCTTTACATTTCATACACAATCATACATACAAAGAAATTATTCATTGGGTATTCTCCTATACTCATAATAGGCCCTCAGACGTCAACGTCATGAGTAATGCTGATACGAGCCCTGGAGCTCCTTTTGAGCGAGATATATGCTTTGAAGGATCTCAGGATTTTGAAGATGACGAGGATTGTGGTTTATCTTCTGACTTGTTAAGGATGGTGGAGCGGGAAGAGAAACAGATTCTGCCACACAAAGAGACCGTTGAGATTGTGACCCTAGAAGAGGGGAAGAAAGTGAAAATTGGCACTTGCATTGATGAGAAAACAAGACACGACCTCGTTGAGCTGTTGCAAGAATTCCAAGACGTCTTTGCATGGTCATACCAGGATATGCCTGGTCTAAGTACAGATATCGCGATGCACCGCGTCCCTACGAAAGAGAAGTGTAAGCCAGTTCAGCAGAAGCTCCGTAGAATGAGACTCGATGTAGCAATGAAAATAAAGGAAGAGGTCCAGAAGCAGTTTGATGCTGATTTCTTACAGGTGGTCAATTATTCAGAATGGGTGGCCAACGTCATCCCTGTCCCTAAGAAAGATGGGAAAGTGCGGATGTGTGTAGATTACAGAGATCTAAGCAAGTCCAGCCCAAAAGATAACTTTCCATTGCCCCACGTTGATACCCTAGTGGATAATACAGCAGGTTTCACACTGTTCTCCTTTATGGATGGGTTCTCCGGGTACAATCAGATCAAGATGCATCTTGAAGATATAGAAAAAACTACGTTCATAACTTTATGGGGGACATTTTGCTACAAGGTGATGCCGTTCGGGTTAAAAAATGCTGGAGCGACGTACCAAAGAGCCATGGTAACCTTGTTTCATGACATGATACACAAGGAGATTGAGGTCTACGTTAATGACATGATCGCAAAATCCCGAACTGAAGAGGAGCATGTACAAGTTTTAAGAAAATTGTTCTTGAGGTTGAGAAAATTCCAATTAAAGCTTAATCCGTCAAAATGCACTTTTGGAGCTAGGTCTGGAAAGTTGCTCGGCTTCGTAGTCAGTGAGAAGGGAATAGAAGTTGACCCTGATAAAGTTAAGGCAATACAGTAGTTGCCTCCGCCGCGCACTCAGAAAGAGGTCTGAGGTTTCTTGGGGAGACTAAACTACATTGCTCAGTTCATCTCGCAGCTGACTGAGAAGTGTGACCCCATATTCTGCCTTCTTAAAAAGCATAATCCTGGGGTTTGGGATGATGAATGCCAGAAAACCTTCGAAAAAGTTAAGCAATATTTGTCCAGTCCTCCAGTGCTAACACCATCTAGCCCTGGTAGACCATTGATACTGTACTTAACAGTATTTGATAATTCGATGGGATGTGTGCTCGGCCAACATGACGAGACTGGGAGAAAAGAAAAAGCGATATATTACCTCAGTAAAAAATTCACTGAGTGTGAAATGAGGTACCCACCAATTGAGAAGCTATGATGTGCTTTAGTTTGGACTACGCGAAGGTTGAGACAGTACATGTTGTACCATACGACTTGGTTAATCTCAAAATTAGACCCTCTCAAATACGTGATGGAGTCAATCGCTCTGAATGGAAGAATGGCCCAATGACAAATTCTGCTATCTGAATTTGACATAATCTATGTCAACCAAAAGGCTGTGAAGGGGAGTGTAATAGTAGACTTTCTAGCCAGTAGAGCCTTGGAGGACTACGAGCCCTTGAATTTCAATTTCCCCAATGAAGATCTAATGTATGTAGCAATCGCTGAAGGTGACATACTTGAAGATCGTTCTTGGAAGCTACATTTTGACGGAGCATCAAACGCCGTTGAAAATAGAGTTAGGGCAGTACTGATATCCCTAAATGAAGATCATTATCCATTCACTTGCAAGCTGGACTTTGACTGTACAAACAACATGGCAGAATACGAGACATGTATCATGGGAATTCGGGCAGCCATAGACCGCGAAATCAGGGTACTAAAAGTATATGGGGACTCTGCATTGGTAATTTATCAGATCAAAGGCGAGTGGGAAACGAGAGATCCTAAATTGATCAATTACCAAAGATTAGTCCTGGAGCTAATTGAGGAGTTCGATGATATTACCTTCCATTACCTCCCACGAGACGAGAATCAGATGGTTGACGCCTTGGCTACACTAGCTTCCATGATCAGAGTGAATGAACAAGAGGATATGAAGCCCATTCAGATGAGTATTTGTGAGACTCCAGCTCACTGCTGTAATATCGATGAAGAGGAAGAGAGAGATGATCATCCGTGGTATCATGATATCCTACAATACATGAAAAACCGTGTGTACCCTGATCAAGCGACCGACAATGATAAAAGAACTTTAAGGAGGTTAGCCAGCGATTATGTCTTGGACGGAGAGATCCTGTATAAAAAGAGGAAGGATCAAGTATTGCTGCGATGTGTTGATGCTGTTGAGGCTAAGAAGATTCTAGAAGAAGTCCATGATGGGGTTTGTGGGACGCATGCCAATGGCTTCACAATGGCTCGACAAATCATGAGGTTCGGGTATTACTAGCACTACAGCCAAATAGACTTTTAGCGGCCTTTTTTTGGCTTTTAGCGGCGTTTATAAGCGTCGCAAATAGTATTAGCGGCGCT
This sequence comes from Gossypium stocksii, assembly GCA_020496765.1. NCBI lineage: Eukaryota > Viridiplantae > Streptophyta > Magnoliopsida > Malvales > Malvaceae > Gossypium > Gossypium stocksii. The sequence goes on along the minus strand of CM035627.1, from coordinate 108,311,756 downwards.
TTGCCAAGCGCCGCAAAAAACGCCGCTAAAAGCAACGCTGCAAAATTTTGCGGCGTTTATGTGAACAAAACGCCGCTAAAGGTGTGGACTTTTAACGGCGTTTTTCCCACAAACGCCGCTAAAGATGTGGACTTTTAGCAGCGTTTTTCCCAAAAACGACGCTAAAGATGTGGACCTTTAGCGGCGTTTTTCCCACAAACGCCACTAAAGGTATTGAGTTTTAGTGGCGTTTTTACCACAAACGCCGGTAAAGGCGTGGACTTTTAGCGGCGTTTGTGGGAAAAACGCCGCTAAAGGTATGGACTTTTAGTGGCGTTTTTCCCACAAACGCCGCGAAAGGTACGGACTTATAGCGGCATTTTTCCCACAAACGCCGCTAAAGGTATTGAGTTTTAGCGGCACTTTTCCCACAAACGCCGCTAAAAAATGACCTTCAAAGAAATATATTTTAATCAAATATTATTTATTTTATAATAAATATTATATTATGTTTTGTATTTGAAATTTGAACTACTTTTAAGGTTAAATAAAAAAATATTAATTAATTTAAATTTTCTATTAACATTTTAACTTCAAAACTAAATATAAAAATTAATGAATTTAAATTCAATACATAAATATTGATTCAATATGTAATTTAATACATAAAAAAAACACACAGGCACACTCACAATTAAAGTATTACTATTTCTAAAGCAAAATTCATCCTGCTGAGAAAAGAATGCCAAATCATCATCTCTCGTTTATCAAAGGAAAATGATTAGAAAGAAGAAGAAGCAATATACAGAAGGATGGTTCAAGCTTAGATGAAGCCAACGTATTGCAGTGCCTGCATATAACTTAGAGAAGTCCTTGGATGCTTTCAATTCAATTCAACCGCCAATGAATCCAAAACACCGGAACAGAAAGCCAAAGTATGCACCTGTAAGTTAAAACTAATGATTACAAGTAACCAAATTAAGTTAAAACCAAGAAATTGTTTTGAACAAAATGAATAGGATTTATTAGCTAATAACCAAAGGCAATAAAAGTAAATTTGGTTCTAGTTCTGCCCTAGAATATCTAAAATTGTCTAGAATTCCTTACATTCCTCGACCTTTAAGCATATGGTGCAAAATGATAAGAAAATCTACTAATATTATCAGTTATAAGAAAATCTTCATGGAAAGACCCAAGGGAGCCTAAACAGCAAAATATAAATACCCTAAAGAAAAAAATCAACTCGAACTTAAATAACTCGAAAGCAGTAACAATAAGAATAACATACCCCATGGGAACTCCTTGTTGCAAATGTGCAAATATGGCCTGCAAACATTCAAACATCATGACAGCATCCAATGATAAAAATTAATAACAAAAATATTTTTTAAATATATAATTAAAATTAAACATAGTAAAAGTAAGCTTACAGGAGGCTCTTCATGGTTCAATTGAACATTATAATGATAAAAATTAATAACAAAAATATTTTTTAAATATATAATGAAAATCTTAAGGGAATGGCTCTAGTGGAGGCCTAATTGTGTTCTGGTGACATGTTCCAGTTACTTACCCATGTGGTTAATGGTATTTCTCTTCATATGAGGATTGTGTTTCCTCCACCTTTTCCCCATCCTTGCAACTCAATTTAGCATCAGGAGATGAGAATCTATTACCATATTGTGCCCACTTTTAGGATTTCTTCCTATTTGGTTTTTGTGTGCTTTTGTGTTTCTCTTGGGTTGCTAGTGTGCACTATGCCTTGGGTCATTTGGACGGGATTAGCATTTAAAATTAACTAATTATCCAGAAATGCATTTTTGTTATGGGTATGGATTCCTGTTGAGCATTATAATGAAAAGGCAAGTGAAAAGGCATTAGAAATAACCCTGCATAGTCAAATCTTGTTTTAGTTACCAAATTACCAAAGAGCTTGGTTGGGTGGGAAATGTCTTTTTACAATCAGTGAATGTTACCTGTCCTTCACCTTCGGTACTAGTTGCAACTAAGGGAACTTCAGCCACCTCCTGCCCAAATATCCTAAAAATACCAACTGACACCACCACTTGACTGCATGATAGGAAAAGAAAGATTCGGGGCACTCAGTTACACCCCTCACTCTATAAAGGTAATACTGAAAAGAAACTTGATGAAATAAGATGAGAGACTCACTTGACAGTTAATATTGCACAGTACATGCCACCAAAATCTTGGTCCTTCACACTTCTCCTGCAATACCATATGGTGATATTATTCACAGAGCTGACTTAATGGGAGTTCAGTGCTACATTATTAGCAAACATTAAGTAGACAAGAATAAAATATTGCTTACCCATAAACCATTGATGGATGAGATCACCTTTACTTGATCCAGAGTCGCTTATATATATATATATATATATATATATATAAATTTATGATTTTCATATTTAAACACTACTGCCAAATATTTGAGAAGTACAACGATTTCTAATTAGAAAATTTGAAGATGATAAAAAAATGAATTGTACTGTCTCTCCCTTGTCTTTGAAGGTTAAGTGCTTCTGCTTGAAGATTGAAAATTCGAGAGTTAGTATTTTCAAGAAAAAATATAATCCTAAATTGAAGATAAAAATATATATTATGATAACATCCATGAGTGTTTTAATTTAATAACTTTTAATCTAAATTATACTTTTTAATATAATTTCATTATAATATTCTAGCGGACCTAAATAATAAAATTTTTAGTTTAAATTAAGCATTATTATGATATTATATATTATTTTAAATTTATATAAAAATAAAAATTAATGGATTAAATATTTTCAAAATTATTAAGAACATAATGGATTAAAAATATATCTATAACAAATAATTGTTATGCTCAACCAATAACAAATGATACCATAAAAATATTTTAATATCAATTAAAGAAGAGAAAATGTATTAACATTCAAAAATATATATAGTATCATAAAAAAAATTCAATTATGATAAACAAATAATATTTTGATTGTTTTGTTAAACAATTTACAAAATTAATTAATATAATTCATAGAGAAAGAATATAATTTAAATATTCAAAATACAATGCTCATAAAAATGATAGTTAATTAATACATATTTAGTATTACCGATAATTTGATACAAATTAATAACCTTTTGATTCAATGGTAAAAGCAGAATGTTTAAGTTTGATATCAAGCAACTTCATTTTCTAACATGATTTTACAAGTTTCTCGTAGCTTTTCCTCTCATGGATCATGGTTACCTTTATTCCACTAATTCCTCCATCTCTGACTTAGTAGTGAAAGATTTCTTCTTCTTTTTAAATGTGTTAGCACACTTTGCAAATAAAGAAAAGCTTTAGGATTGGCTTAACAAGCAATTTCTCAGAAATGCAGACTGTGAATCAATCCAGAGATTTTAACAATCTAGAAGATTCCAGGTCTATGTTATAATGTTATAATGTTAGATTTAACAAATGCTTGCAAACGGAATCCAGTTAATATCAAATATTTTGCTAAGCATAAATGTTATAAAATTATTAAAGCTAAAAGATTCCCATTCTTTAAATGAAGTGAGGCCAGGAGGGTTTATTGAGGATGAATAGGAATGATTCATAACAACAAAGACATCTAATAAATGGTAATAACAGAATGGTCCTGACCTGCATAGCAAGCATACGCTGGGAACTTCTGTTTCAGGAGTTTTGATGATTCGAATGGATCTCTTTGTTATCTGTTCTATTGGATCAATTCCCGCAACTCTTCCAGCAGCTAGAGCATTGGCATTATGTTCCACAAACTTTTCCTTTTGGAATGTATTCTGGCAATATCTACAGTGCCAAGTACCAGTTGGAATGCTTGGTAGAGAAACACACTCTGCAATCAGCCAGTATCAAGAGCTCAACAGGAATACATACCCATAACAAAAATGCATTTCTGGATAATTAGTTAATTTTAAATGCTAATCCCGTCCAAATGACCCAAGGCACAGTGCACACTAGCAACCCAAGAATTACTTGACTTTTTGTAGCAAAATGAAGGAATAAAATACCTGGAGAGATAGGGACTGAAATAATTTGACATAATCAGAAGTAGAACACCATTGTGGTAAATAGTAAGCATCACATATTCTGTTTAAAAGCTTTTGCTCCCATGGCTGCAAAGACTCTGCAGATGGACCAAGATCCCTATGGCACCATGTCACTACTATTATTGTGCCTCCTGAAGCTGCCACTCGCACCAGCTCTTTAACAAACTGCCAGTTTATTCACAATTTGTAACCCCAGACATAACCAATCTAAGATGATATTACGAGATAATTCAAGAAAGGATGCATTTTATTTTCTATTATTATTTAAAAGAAATTGTTCCAAATGAAACTAAAAAAGAAAGTTACAAACCTTGGGTTTGTCAGGCATGTGTTCTCCGCTTTCTATAGACCAAACAAGATCAAATTGGTCATCAGAAAATGGTTGGTTCAAGGCACCTGCAAATTTAAAACAAACCTGCTAATACGGCTACGTGTTATACTAATAAATAAGTTAATGCATTTGGCTAATGGTAAAAGCCTTTAATATATGAATACACACCTGGTCTGCTAGTCCTTGAGCATTAGCAAGAGCATTGGCTCTTCCAGCTTGAACAAGGCTCAAAGTAATGCATCGGCATTTTGCCCCATATTTCCTTGCTAGATACCTAGAACTGCCTCCTATCCCGCATCCAACATCAACTATTCTCTTGGGTCTGTTTGATGGGTCCTCTGCAAACCCAATTTCAGATATTTCAATTGAGTCCCGAGGATAAGGAGAAAACAATTAACACAAATGAACTATTGGTCAATGCCAATTAAGATTAGGACAACAAATAACTGCGCATCGATTAGGATTTAAAGCAACACTTACGATGTATATTTCCCTAGACAACAAGCAGATTGTTCAGCAGCACAGTGAAATATGGAGGATTTGAGAGAGAAAGAGAGTTAAGAAAAGAAAGGAAGATTTGTTTGAGAAGAAACACCAAGCTCAGGCCTTGAATCGGTGAAATATGGAGGAAAGCAACTTAGGGTTTGATTTGGGGAAACTGACGGTATAGGGTAAACTTTGTTTTGGGAAAAAATGCTAAGTGTCCGGACTTGTTTTGGGGATAAAATGTATGAAACAAAAACGGCGCCGTTTTACCCATTATTTTGGGATAAAATAATATCTATGTTTAACTTTTTTTTTAATCTTAAATTGATTATTAAATCCATTAGCACAACCCAAATTTTTATTTTTTATATGTTTTTAAAACTATCATGCATAACAAAGTGTTTTTAATTTATTAAATTGATTATGATTTAATTTAATTTTTAACTAATTATTTTAATTAATTGTTTCATTATTTTGAATTAAGTTTTATATATATTTATGAATTAAATTATTTAAATTTTAATTTATTTTTTTAATTACTTTATTATTTTATTAGTATATTTAAATAAGTTAATTTACATTTGATTTAAAAAACTTAACAAACGCCTAGCCAATCTAACTTTAAAGAAATGTAATTAAAATTTAAAAATTCTACTGAATGAGTTAAAAATAAAAAAAAAACAATTTAATTCTATTGCACGACATATATGTTAGAATTCAACTCAAATAAAATAAAATTAGAATCAATTATACAAAACATAGTCAAATAAATTATACAATAAATTAAAGCTTCATGCAAGGGCATCACCAAATCAAACATAAACTAATTAAATTTAAAAAGGGTCAAATTTTAAATCCGACAATTCCAATAACAAGTATCTCCAAGATATCACACAATAATTAAAAAATCCTCAACAATTTAATTCTATTGCACGACATATAAATATTATATATTATAATTCAATTCAAATCCATATATCATTTAAAATTCAGCTCAAATAAATCAAAATTAGAATTAATTTTACATATCATAGTTAAATTAAATAAGTTTCATGCGAGGACATTAATCAATAACTTAAATTAAACTCTTGTAATTGATTCGGTAATTAAAAATTATTAATTTTAAAATCCACTCATGTACGAACTTTTAAAAGAATAGTACTAAATTTTTATTTGAACAACTTCTTTTAAACGTAGTGTATACGTGTAGGAGATATATACATCTTTATCATGAGTGTATGAGTAATATAACTCACACCTGAGAAAAAAATTAATCAATAAATAACATTTTATATCAAAAATATTAATTTTATTACCTAATTAATTCTTATTAATAATATATACAAAGACTTCCCCTTATGGAAAAAAAAGTCAAAATTCACGCGTTTTAATAAAATATTATATCTATACTGAAACTAACTCCTATTCAATTCAATTAAAAAAATAAAGAAAAATCCAAGAACCTATTCAAATGAAGGGATATGTCAGGGAAAGAGTGAGAAATAAATTTAAATTATAATAGAAAACTAAATGTTTTTTACTCATTTAAATTATTTATTGATCAATAAATGGGATATTCTCACATAAAACACCATAAAATTAACATACTAAACATTAAACCCTAAATTAATTTTAACAGCTTTGTAACTTGAATGAAAACTTCTAATTCGTTTAGTTTAGCAATTTCTAACTTTTCGTAATTAACTAACTAAAATGAAAAATTTTCATTACTTATAAGTGAATGTATGAAAATAAAATATATTTAAAAACAAGAATAAAAAAATATGAAAATTAAATCGGATTAAATCGGATCAAATCGAAATGAGTCCTTACATAAAAATGGCTGCAAAGGTTTTTAGCGGCGCTTTACTAAAAACGCCGCTATTGCTCTGGTCTTTAGCGGCGCTTTTCCAAAAACGCCGCTATTTCTCTGGTATTTAGCGGCGCTTTTGCAAAAACGCCGCTATTGCTCTGGTCTTTAGCGGCGCTTTTCCAAAAACGCCGCTATTGCTCTGGTCTTTAGCGGCGCTGTTCCAAAAACGCCGCTATTGCTCTGGTATTTAGCGGCGCTTTTCTAAAAACGCCGCTATTGCTCTGGTCTTTAGGGGCGTTTTTCCAAAAATGCCGCTATTGCCCTTGTCTTTAGCGGCGCTTTTTCGAAAGCGCCGCTATTGCTCTGGTCTTTAGCGGCGTTTTGCGAAAAACGCCGCTATTTCTCTGTTCTTTAGCGGCGTTTTGCTAAAAAACGCCGCTATATCTCTATTTTTAGCGGCGTTTGGCAAAAAACGCCGCTATAGATTGATTTTTAGCGGCGTTTTTTGCCAAACGCCGCTATTGTATATTATTTGCGGCGTTTTTTTGTTCAAACGCCGCTAAAAGTCAGTTTTGCTGTAGTGTAGTCCACAATGGAGAGAGACTGCATCAGTTACGCTAAGAAGTGCCATAAGTGCCAAATTTATGGAGACAAAATCCATGTGCCTCCTTCACCCCTCCATGTCATGACTTCTCCATGGCCGTTCTCAATGTGGGGCATGGACGTTATTGGGCCGATTTCGCCGAAGGCTTCCAACGGGCATCGATTCATTTTCGTGGTCATTGACTACTTTACCAAATGGGTAGAGGCTGCTTCATACTCCAATGTCACAAAATCGGCGGTTAGCAAGTTCTTGAAAAGGGAAATCATATGTCGTTATGGTATGCCAGAAAGGATCGTATCTGACAACACGTTGAATCTGAACAATAGCGCGATAGCAGAGGTCTGCAGTCAGTTCAATATTAGACACCACAATTCGTCACCATACCGCCCGAAAATGAATGGGGCAGTTGAGGCAGCTAATAAGAACATCAAAAAGATTGTGGGGAAGATGGCTGAGACTTACAAAGATTGGCATGAAAAACTCCCATTTGCCCTTCATGCTTATCGTACATCTGTCAGAACTTCTACCGGAGCAACACCTTTCTCATTGGTTTATGGGATGGAGGTAGTTTTACCTATTGAGGTCGAAATCCCTTCTCTCCGAGTTTTGTCAGAGCTGAAGTTAGATGAAGCAGAATGAATCCAATCCCGTTATGATCAACTAAACCTGATTGAAGAGAAGAGGCTGAGGGCTATTCGCCATGGTCAAATGTACCAGAAGAGAATGATGCGAGCTTACAACAAAAAAGTTCGTCCCAGGGTACTCTATGATGGGGATTTAGTATTGAAAAAGATTCTCCCTATGCAAAAAGACTTCAGGGGGAAATGGATGCCAAATTGGGAAGGACCCTATGTGGTAAAAAAGGCTTTCTCTGGAGGGGCATTGACATTAGCAGAGATGGATGGCAAGAGCTTGCCTAACCCGATAAATTCAGATTCTGTCAAAAGATACTTTGCTTGAGGCAGTGGAGGTGAAAACCCGTAAAGGGCGCCTAAAAAAAAAGTGTCAAAGTGAAAACCCACAAAGGGCGCCTTGAGACCAAAGGAGAGGCCAAGGTGAAAACCCGTAAAGGGCGCATTGAGACCAAAAGGGTTTTGAATCGAAAACCCGCAAAGGGCGATTCAAATTTTGATCCATACTGGGGCAAGTGATATTCTCGCTATGCTTGAATCGACAAAGAAGGGATGGGCTACACCTTGGGGCATCGACAAAACGCTATAGATCCTTTAAGCACATGCCAAGCTTAAAATGGTGATCGAGGAGTTCGTGCACAGAAGCTCAAACTGCAAAATCTGGGGCACCTATTTGTCCCTTTTATCCATTTTCGTACTTCAAATAATGAATGCTTTCTTTGTTAAGTACATCTTTCGCGAATTTTGACTCGAATAAATTTTAGTTCTACCTACCATTGTGCTCTTTCTCAAGCATTTTATTGAAATAATGACTAATGAACTAACAATGCTCACAAAAGAGGTTTTACATATTACACTGAAAGGTTCCTAAAAAATACAGGACCCTAAAACAGGACAATTATTTAGAACTCACCGAGCTTAAAACGTGTGAGGGATGAGGAATTAACTGCATCTTCAGGTCCGCTGTTATCAAGCTGAACAAGAAGACACACATCAGGGATGTTACCTGCGAGCAATAACAACTGAAAAATTAAAATGGATCATTTCCATGACATTTTGCATTTATGCATTTAATATCCATAATACATCTAGTTAGGAGCATTTGATTCACATTAATCATGGCATCCTAATCATCTAGCATAAGCATAAAATCACTCTTCTACAGATAGGATCCCCCAGTGGACAACGTAGCAGGATTGATTAAAATGACAGATATCTCCAGCCTTATCCCACTGAGCAGGAGTAGAACAGGCTAAATATACCAGATCTTATCTTCGCTGAGCAGGAGCGGAGCAGATCAAATTTTGGTGAATCTTATCTCCACGTACCGGCGATGGAGCAGATTCCAATCACCAGCCTTATCTTCACTGAGCAGGAGTGAAGCAGGCTAAACATACCCGATCTTGTCTTTACTAAGCAGGAGTAAAGCAGATCAAACATACAGATCTTATCTTCACTGAGCAGGAGTGAAGCAGATCAAATTTTGGCGAGTCTTATCTTCACTGAGCAGGAGTGGAGCAGATTTTAGCCATCAGCCTTATCTTCACTGAGCAGGAGTGGAGCAGGCTAAATATACCAGATCTTATCTTCGCTGAGCAGGAGCGGAGCAGATCAAACCTTGAGGAATCTTATCCCCACGTACCGGCGATGGAGCAGATTCCAATCATCAGCCTTATCTTCACTGAGCAGGAGTGAAGCAGGCAAAACACAGCAGATCTTATCTTTACTAAGCAGGAATAAAGCAGATCAAATCGCAGCAGATCTTATCTCGGTTGAGCAGGAGCAGAGTAGATCATATCTCAGCAGATCCCACCCCACTGAATAGGAGCGGAATGGATCAAGTATTAATAAATCGTATCTCTACAAAGTAGCAATGAAGCATCTAGAAGCAACAGGATACAGTGGGTTAGAACGAGGCTACATGAGGAAAAGAGGCAACCAAGAAGACAAGACACGGTTGGCCCAGGCAAAATTGGCCCTTTTAAAGTCATTGCTCTATTCCCGTTGCACGACAACGAGCAAAGAGGGGCAGCTGGAGGACCAAATATATGCCTGGCCCAGACCCAATACCAATTACAAACCCACTAAACAAGCCCAAAACCAATAAAGCAAAATGGGAAGTCCTAGTTGAGGAGTAACAGACGCAAGCAGTTCCCAGCAGCAGGATCTTGTGCACCACGTCGGCTACTCCACGCCTCCGAGATATCTGCAACAGAAGAACAAACGAGGAGATCTTCATTTGATTTTTTTTTAGGCTATAAAAAGCCGTTGTAAACAATGGAAAAGGGAGGAGTTTTTTAGTTGTTACAAAATCAGAGAAACACAACAGAAAATAAGCAAAATTGTTGAGCAACTTTTCGTATAATCAAATAAGAGCAAGGTGATCATAGCCTTTTTATTTTTATTTATTTTTTTTTTCCTTTCAAGTTCTTATCTTTTTATTTTTAGGTGTGAATCTGTTTTTTCTTTCTTTCTTTTCCTTTACTTCTGGAAATCAAAACAAAGTTTAAAACAAAAGAGGAGTTTAGGAGGGTCGTACCTGGCTCTCATCGGCCGCCGTTGTGCGTGTATGAGGGAAGAAGAGCTGCGATGAGAGGCCATTGGGGTGCTCTAGCAGAAAGAAAAGGGAAACCCCCTTTTATTCTTTTTTTTTGCTTTCGCCAGGAGAATGGAGCAAGGTAGTGGGGTGTTTTAGATTTTTTTTGATAATGGGTAAATTGTGCAGCTGGTCCCCTGATTAGGCATGGTTACTTGATTGGGCCTCTTTGTGTTTCTTTAAATTTGCCCCAGACATTTTTGCGCCATTCCAATTTGGCCCCATTTTAAGCACAGCACACTCAAAAACGGGGAAATTTTCTCTCTAGGCCCTTCTCCTTTGCGCGCACATTCGATTTGGCCCTCATAACTTCTATTTATTATGATTTTACCCCCAAAACCTTTGTTTTTGATACAATTAAATCCTATTTTGATCTTCTGGGATATTTTTATCATAAATTATTTTTTTTTACATAGTATTGTTTCCTACTATATTATTTTTATTATATTCTACTATTAATTTCTAGAACTATTTTTTATTATCTATTATTTAAATTATGTATATTATCTTGTTTTACTAATGTTTTTGCATAACCCATTTTAAATTACTATTGTTATTTTACATATATATATTATTAAAATTGAATCATTTAAATATAGTTTTTTTTATTTATTACAATAAATTATTGTATTTATTTATTTTTTTAAGGTTTTTGAATTTTTTTTATTTTTTTATTTTTATGTATATTTATTATTATGATAGTTGGTACTTTTATTTATTATTATTACTATCATTAATATTTAAACAAAGGATTTCTCTCTAATCGGTATCTTTTTTTTTTATGGTTTTGCCATATATTTACTTTATTTTAAATTTTCTTTTATATATCTCCTTTATTTTAAAGTTTAGCATGAAATTTTTATTATTTTTATATACGCTTCTTTAATTGCTTCATCGATTATAATTGACCTAATATTTTATTGTCAGTGTTGTTCTTTTACCCAACATTTCTTTATTTGTTTGTTCATTATTACATTCTAAATTAGTTTTTGTTTGTTTATCTGTATATCATTTTTTATGTATATGCTTGTATGGTTTATTTTATTACTTATTTTATTTTTACTTTTTTTAATCGTATAATTGTTACCTGTATTATTGCATGCAATATTATTCTGTTATGCATCCTAGCACTGAGATTTTAACTTCATTGACCTTCAATAGACCCATAGAATTTTGTTTTCAAAATGAGGCAATGTTTCGTGTTTGGAAGACCGAAAGAGTTGTGCCCTAACGTGCTGGGTGTGGTTTTTTCGGTCGTTCAAATGCCCAAATATCCTTCTAATTTCAGGTTTTGGGGAATCAAGGTGCGATTTTAGTTTTGGGGGTTGGAATGTTGCATCCTAACGTGCTGGGTGTGACATTTCGTCCTTCTGGAACAAATAAGCCCTAATATCCCAAAACGGACCGTTCAAATATTTTCTAAAAGAATCATATTTTAAAATCCCTTTAAATTTTCGACAATAAGGACATTTGTTAATCAATTTGGTACCAATTTTGGGCGTTACGAGGGTGCTAATCCTTCCTCGTACGTAACTGACTCCCGACCCCATTTTCTTAAAATTCGTAGACCAAAATGCTTTATAAGATGGCCCAATTACACCTCAAAAAGGATTGGTGGCGACTCCATCCATATTTTTAAAGTCGATCCACGTTTTAAAATAAAAATGGTTTCGACAAACATCATTTTAAATTCATTTTGGAATTTTTTCCTCTAAAAAAGTTATAGCTTTATTTCTCTAAAAAAACAATTTAAGATCTTTTAATAATTTATTTTTAACATTGACTTTTTAAATTTTTATTATCTTATCTTGATCCCTCATAATAAAATTACCAACTTTGCCAACTATTGGAGGCTCAATCACACTAAGAATCATGAAATTTATACATAAAATTATAAATTTTCATATTTTTTTAGTATAAAAGTTGGTGGCATTTATTTAAAAATCCAATTATAGTAACAACCCGTGGGATAAAAAATAAAGAGAAAAAAAATAATTAAATGATAATCATGTCATGTAAGATTTGTATTGAGAAACATTAGCTTACCTCTTAATCAATTCCAATATTAAAAAAAAAATTATTTTTAAAGAAAAATAACATATATAATAACTTTTAACAAGTTTTAGATCACCAATATAACTTCAACTCTTTATCGAAAAGTTACAATTTCTTTATTTATTTTTTAACCTGTTAATTTTTAAAAAATCTTACTATAATAATAACCCACCTTAATCATTCTATTTATTTGGGCTCTTACAAACCGACTCTAAGGAGTAAGGGATTGAATCAAATCAATGAGAGTTTAGGGTGGGATGGATAAGAAGTCCGCCAAAATTCAAAATTATTCAAATTACAATGCAGGCCCACCTTCCGTTTCTCTTCTTTTCAGTTACCCATCCAAATGGCGTGGTGGCGTCTTCCCACAACCGAAGAAACCAACAAATTCCTGAAACGGTAACAATACTTGAAATAAAACCAATAAATATTAAATAAATATCTGCTTACGTGGCGCATTTATATACCCTCCAACCGATATCCCATCATACCATCTTAGGCCCACAAAGAACTCCACACTCCAAAATAACCAAATTAATTATTTTCCAAAAAAAAAAAAAGCGAAAATAGCTTTTCTACTTCACTTCCTCGTTTTCTTCCTCTGCTGTTTCATCTCATTCTCGTTCGTTATAGCAATTTCTATCCGTTCGAAAACGAAATCCAATACTAATTCTTCATCTGTTAGTGTTTTCAAACAAGAAGAAGAGGAAGGAGGTGAAATGGCGACAATGGAGAGCTTGATTGTGACGGTGAATAGGATTCAGAGAGCTTGTACGGTGCTCGGTGATCACGGTGGCGACACTAGTTTGCCTACTCTTTGGGAAGCTCTTCCCTCTGTTGTCGTCGTCGGAGGCCAGGTTCTCTCTCTTTCTTTTCAGTGTGTCTTGCGTATTACTTGTCGTGGCTTTGCTGTGCTTATCTGTTAATGTATTAATTTGCTGTGAATGCAGAGTTCTGGAAAGTCATCGGTGTTGGAGAGCATTGTAGGACGCGACTTCCTTCCTAGGGGATCAGGTTATGGTTCTTTTTCTTTTTTTCTTTTTATTCTTGTATGTTGAATTCTCCGTTAGTCCGTTTTGACTTCTGTTTGGCGGCTGAGAAAATCGAAAAGAAAAGCTTAAATGATAAAATAATGGAAGGCAAACCACGTTACGTGCGTCGATTTTGTCTCTAAAGTTATTGATTACTACACCGGGAATTTATTTTTTTTAAGAGTCAAATTAAAGTCAAACTGATTAAATTTTTTTTTTTTGGTGAAAAAACTGATTTAAATTTTTTTTCTAATTAATCCTTCAAACAATAGTCAAACTAAGTCAAAACTGGTGTGGCATGCTTCATTCTGTTTCATTTGGGAGATGGATAAATAATTTTTTTTGTATAATTCCCTTGATTTTGTTGCTAAGCAGAGAAAAAGCTGTCTATATTTTTAAGTCTGCCTTTGAAATTTCAGGCATTGTGACGAGAAGACCACTAGTTTTGCAGCTACATAAAACAGAAAGGGGGCTACACGAATATGGAGAGTTCCTTCACTTGCCCAAGAAAAAATTCACTGACTTCTGTAAGTAATTTCTTCTATAAACCTATTTATTATTGACTTTCGTATTTTGTTCACCTTTCTCCGGATTTGATGCCAGTTTCTTGTTATGCAAATTATTGGGCAACCTATTAATTTGTTCTTTAAGTTGTAGGTTATCATTGTTAGAAACTTTATTACAATGATTTCTTAACTTCATGTGCTTGCTATCACTGCTTGTTTGCAAGTATTTGTAAGGAACTAATGATCCATTTCTTGGTCGCGATTCAAAATAGAATATCCAGCTGGAGTTGATTTGTCTGGTTTACTTGTTTCATAATGCAGCTATGGTTCGGAAGGAAATCCAAGATGAAACTGATAGAATGACTGGGAAATCCAAACAGATTTCTCCTGTACCAATTCACCTCACTATCTACTCACCAAATGGTAACAGCATTTAGAATTTGATTTTTGTTGCAGAAGTTGCAAAGCAGTATGCTTAGTTTCATTCTATGGTGTCCTTGTACTATTTGTAATATTGCTTTCTGTTATCTGACAACTCTGGTTTATGGTTTTGCAGTTGTCAACTTAACATTAATAGATCTGCCTGGTTTAACTAAGGTTGCCGTAGGTATACCTCCTGCTTTCCTCCTGGTTTTGTTCTAAAGCCATTCCTCTTTCTTTTCATTTGTTGTACTGTAATAGGTGTCTTTGTTTTTGGTAGAGGGACAGCCTGAGAGTATTGTTCAAGACATAGAAAGCATGGTTCGCTCATATGTTGAGAAGGTAATGGAAATCTTCTATTTTCACAATTTGTGCTGGATGGCAGCTAGAAGAGTAATGCAATATTATTTATAACTATAAATCATCCTCGTGACTGTATTTGATGTTTTCTGGGCCCCTAGAACCCAATTGCTAGAAGTATCTTTTTGATAATCCATCTAATCAGTTTACACTATCTAAGATACAGTTTATTAGACCCTTGGGGTTCAAATGATTGGTTTCTATTCTCCAATGATTGCAGCCAAACTGCATCATCCTAGCCATAACTCCAGCTAATCAAGATATAGCAACATCTGATGCTATGAAGCTCTCTAGAGAAGTTGATCCAACAGGTATCTCTCTGCTTATCATATCTGGTTACAGTGTAATTCGATAGTCTTGTAAGAATATATTTATCAAAGTCATTGTTAACTGTACTAGGTGCAAGGACATTTGGTGTATTAACCAAGCTTGATTTGATGGACAAGGGAACAAATGCAATAGATGTAAGCTTTCTTCCTTTTTTAATATGCACTAATAGTGGGTTCATGACCTGACTGGGAATCTTCTGTGGCATAAAACCTAACTAAATATTTTTCTTGTTAGTTAAACAATGAATAGGGATTCATACACATGACTTATTTCCCCTTACCCGATACACATGCTCTTGAGGGAAGAACCTAACTAAATATATTTCTTTTTTTCTAACGCAGGTTCTTGAGGGAAGAGCTTATCCACTTCAACACCCTTGGGCTGGAATTGTAAACCGTTCACAAGCTGATATTAAAAAAAATGTCGACATGATTGCTTCTAGGCGGAAGGAGCGCGAGTTCTTTGCCTCTAGTCCTGATTATGGACATTTAGCTAGCAAAATGGGCTCAGAATATCTTGCAAAAGTTCTCTCAAAGGTTTTGTTTTCTATCTATTTGCATTTCTGTATGGTAGCATGTATGTTTACTTATTGGAACATTTCTTTGGTGTCAGCATTTGGAATCTGTAATTCGAGCTCGCCTTCCTGGCATTACTTCTTTAATTAACAAAAGCATCGAAGAACTTGAAGCAGAGTTGTCCCATCTTGGTAGATCTGTTGCTGTTGATGCTGGGGTGACGAGTCTCTAAACTGCTGTTTTATTTCTTGATATTGGGATATCCATAGGTTCTGTTTTTCAATTTTTATTTTATTCCTATCATATATCAGGCCCAATTATACACCATCTTAGAGTTAAGTCGAGCATTTGATCGAATATTCAAGGAGCATTTGGATGGCGGGTACTATATTTTAGCTCCTTTCTTTTCACTTTCATTTGGTGAAGAAATTGCAGCACAAATTGAAGATATAAAATGATACAATCATGATCTTTATCATCCTGTTTCCAATCTTTCTCTAGGCGGCCAGGTGGAGATCGCATTTATGGAGTTTTTGACCATCAGCTGCCAGCTGCTTTAAGGAAGCTTCCATTTGACCGTCATTTGTCACTGCAAAACATAAGGAAAGTGGTCTCAGAGGCAGATGGGTACCAACCTCATTTAATTGCTCCTGAGCAAGGTTATCGACGTCTCATTGATGGTGCACTTAATTACTTCAGAGGCCCAGCAGAGGCTTCTGTAGATGCTGTAAGTTCCCTTTTCAAGGTGGCATTTTCTTGCCATTTCAGCTAGTTTTCTGTAATTGGCATAGGGCGCCCACTGTTTCTTGAAGGTGTGTAGAATGGAGAGGGTTTTGCAGTCTTGTAGGTGTTTTCTTTACCAAGGGTTCATGGAATACTGTTTGCTGGATTTAAAATAAAAATTAATTATTTCTTGCATTTTCATTCTTTAAAACATCATTCATCTGCATTGATTGGTGATCTTCGTTGCAGGTTCACTTTCTATTAAAAGAGCTTGTAAGAAGGTCAATTGCAGAAACTCAGGTTAGGAGTTTGTAACTTTACCAGCTTCTTGGATGAAATACTGATACTTTAGGAATAATGGATGAACATAATTTCATCTTTCGGAGTTCAACAGGAGTTGAAACGCTTTCCAACTCTCCAAGCTGAAATTGCAGCGGCTGCAAGTGAAGCATTGGAGAGGTTTCGTGAAGAGAGTAAGAAGACAACTTTGCGGATGGTGGACATGGAGTCATCATACTTGACAGTGGATTTCTTTCGGAAGCTCCCCCAAGAAGTGGAGAAGGGTGGAAACCCAACTTCCTCATCTGTTGATAGATATGCTGAAAGTCACTTCCGCAGAATAGGATCAAATGTTTATTCTTATGTGGGGATGGTGTCTGATACGCTTAGAAATACCATTCCTAAGGCTGTGGTTTATTGCCAAGTGAGGGAGGCCAAGCAGTCATTGCTTGATCACTTCTATATACAACTGGGCAAAAAGGAGGTACCAATAATCTTTACTCCTACATTTTCCCTCACATGCACATACATTCATTTCGACACATCCATGTGTCATCCGCTCGGTAATTTGATTGGTACGGGTTCCATTCAAACCGTTGATTAGTTTTCATTATTTTCTTGAAGGGCAAGCAGCTGGCACAATTACTGGATGAAGATCCTGCATTGATGGAAAGGAGGCAACAATGTGTCAAGAGGCTTGAGTTATACAAATCTGCGAGGGATGAGATTGATTCAGTCTTGTGGGCCAGATGAAACCCACCCGACTGCCTGCTAAGAAACCGTTTGCATCACAGCTAAAAAACGAGGGAGATGCTGGAGAAGGTTTAAGTTCTTGAATTTTCAGCTTTCATTTGTTGCATTTTCTTGTGCAGCTTCTGTTTCACCCAGCCAAACCTAAACATTTCTAAATGATTGGTCTATGCTTCGTTACTGTTTTCTTAAACCAGAGTCATCGTTCTAAATCCTTTTGTAGAAATGTTTAAGTATATAGTATCTCCATAGTGAATCTGAAATTTTAGTCCTTTTCCTGAAAGGTGTTAAAGAATGAACGAGTAAAAATACATACTATTGCAGTAATGAAATGAACATAGGCAACGGAAGTAATCGATGTATATAGTTCATCAGATCTAATTTGGGTACATGTGGGGCAAAATTATTAACCAAATAAAGTTCTTGCTCCTAAATTGCTTTCGAATTCACGCTCAAGCTGCTGCTTTCAAAGAATCTCCCTTCTTACCAAGCTCCTCTAAGGCCGACCATAACTTTGGATCCTCATAATCCTTTACAAGCATAGTAGGATTGGCTTCCATAAGTACATTTTCAGGATTTCTAGTTGTCAACCCCACAACAGGCATTCCAGCTGCAACTCCTGCTCTTATCCCTGATGCAGAGTCCTGGACGATGAAAAAAACAGAGCAAGTTCTCAAATTCTGTGTTCGTATCTGTTAGTTTTTTTATACTGAAAGCATAGTTGGGAAACTGAACGCATACCTCACATATAAATGTGTGATCCTTTGACACCTTGAGTAGTTCAAGTGCCTTCAAGTAAGGGTCTGGGTATGGTTTGGCACGCTCGCACTCGCTTCCTACAATAACAACATCAAAGAAATCCTTGAGCCCAAGTTTTGAGATCATGAGTTCAGCATTAGGTCTTGGAGCATTAGTAACAGCAGCTTTCTTCAACCCATGATCTTCAATCCATTTCGTTAGTTTATATAATCCGTTTATAGGTGGCAAGTTGTCTGAGGCCAACCTGTTCATCCACACAAAGTATTAACACTACTAATGCTACGTGGCAAACTGGAAAACTTGAATACTGTCGCAGAAGAAGCAAATGCATTTTACCTCCGAAACATGGCTTCCTTATCTTCCAAGAACTTTTCGCCCTTCGGTAAATCATCAGGGAAGAGAGTAGCAGCAATATCGTCATTGTGCCTCCCAGCAATGTTTTTGATAAAGAATTCTTCATCAATTGGAACTCCATTGTTGAAACCAATCTGTTATAACACAATAGGAATTACTAAAAGTAACCCAAACAATTCTCAGGTTTGGAAAAGTCCAATTCAGGCAGAGAGCATGCTTGAAATTGTTTAGAAAACTATGCTTTACAGAGAAAAAAAAAAAAAAAAAAAACCTCTAGGAGCATTTCTTGAAAGGCTTGGTGGTGGATAGGATCCGAATCACATAAAGTTCCATCAACATCAAATAATACTGCTTCCAAAGGAGCAAGATCAGGAATAGATTTATTGCTGCATTTCAAAAAAGTAACAAAATTAAGACAACCTTATTGAAAATGCATGCATATGTAAACAATCACAAACACATTAAAAAAATTAAAATATATATAGAGAGAAAAGAGATCTTGACCTCAGGGTAGTGAAACGTAAGATTTAAAATGACCAGAATAGTAGAACATACAATCAAATAAAAACAAAGATCATTTTCGGCCTAATAAAAAGAACAACAAGAAACCAGATTGCTACGTTGGATCAATGTTAAAACGAAAAACTAAAACCCATCTCAAATCCAATATATACATCGAATGAAAGCACACAAACAAGAGAAGAAAGAAGGAAATAGAATTTGCATACCTCTGAAGAGAAATTTGACCAGCCGTCATTGTTATAGTTGGGGGGGGGGGGAATCAGGTTTTTGGAAGAGATAGGTTTAGAATTGGAGATCGAAGTGAAGGTGGTGATGAATATATAAAGACGAAAATTTGAGAGAGGGAATGTACCAAGGAATCGAGAAATGGGAAAGGGGAATAAAATAAGGAGTGGGAAGGTGTTTTGTATTTGGAAAGAGCACCAGGTTCGGGTTCGGGTTCGGGTTTTTCACTTTTAGTTAGAATAGATGGAAAAGTCACGTTTGAATGAGCAACTCGGCACCACCTATTAGTTTTGAACTTTCCTGGAAATTTGGAATCCTCAAAATCAAACCAACCAGCTCGCCACTCAGCTGAGGGCTGCCTACCACACACATTAACATATTTTTGCCACGTGCCACACATCAATATTATATGTATATTTATTATTTATTTATAAGTATTACTTTTTTGTTTCACTTTTTCACACGTTTCTGCTTATTCTACTCTTTTTAGCTTCCATTAAAAAATATTTTATATTTTATGAACATATAATTTTTTTAATAAAAATAATAGGAAATAAATCTTAAAATTACAGATAAATATTTGTATAATGTATAATTTTATACATAAATTTTTGATTTATTCAATTTTCATAAGTTTTCAAACAAATATCAATAAAACATTATTTTATATTTATATATTATATACATGAATAATTATATTTATTTAATATAAAAATAAATTGATTTATACCGTTGAATTAAATTTGAATCACAATTAAAATTTTATTTATATAATTATAGTAAATCGAAGTTCATATATCAAATTATAAATTAAATTAAGATCCATAAAATTTGTCATTAATTAAAAAAATTTTAGAATTAATTTATTTTATGAATAAGAAATGATTGAATACTACTACTTGTGATGAACTTACATGGAAAAGTATGAGGAATCAAAATTGGTTACGTCCTCTCACATTTTATGCTATTAATAAACCAACAAAATTGTAAGAAGAGAAGGGTTGAAGGTGAATTAAGTCAGTATAGCAAAATTTTAAGTAGTTTCTTTTTATAATTTTGACAAGGTGAGGCTTAAAAGCCCATTGATTTGGGCTTTAGCCAACATTAAGCCGGGCCCTGCACAGTTGAATTGATTTTTGTTTTGTACGGATTGGATTTGGATGGGCTTTTCTTAATTTCTCATATAATTCGAAGGGAAAGGAAAACATATAAAAAAAAAAAAAGAATTCATCTTCTCTTTTTTCCTGAAAATCCCTTGTAATTGACCTTAAATAATGCATGTTTGCTAAGTTGAATTTTAACAAATTTTGACTATTTTCGTCTGACAGCCGTTGGTCTTAGAACTTGTGTTGATATTGTGGGGAAAACATTTTGTTCTAATGTTTGATTTCCTAGAAAATGCACATTAGATCATTTTGGGAACTTACATACAAAACCACAAACTAGCAATTAAACACATTGGCAATTTAAGGGATGAGAAATGTAAGTTTTAGATTAAATGAGAGAAAAGGACAAAAAAAATTGTGGGGATTATGTTTAGCTTAGGTTAATTGTTGGGGTGCAGGACTAATTCAAGCAATGGAAGCTCTTTTCTTGTGTTATTACATTTCCTGCCTTTTGGTGCTTAGTCCGGTCCAGAATTAAGGTGCTCAACCATTTTCTTTGTTCTTTATAATTGAGTCTGTGATTTTTTAACCTTTGTCTGTACAAGACTTTTGTACATTTTCCATATAAAATAAATTTAACTTTCTTTTACTAAACTTTTTTGTCTTTTAGTTATATCATTGTATTCTTTTATAAATATACAAATAATTAACGTGGAAGAATCAAAGAAATAACATACCTCAACATCATGCATGCATGCATGCATGTCTGTATACATCTATATATTTGTGCAGTGAATTATTTGCAGAAGGTTTTAACTCTATTCTTTTCACTATATGCAAAAGCTGAAATCTGTTTCCTTCCAAATCCAAATAAATTAATAGAAAAAGAAAGAAGAGAAAAGTATATTAATTAAAGATCGGTATTCGGCAGCATCACATCATAATCTATTTCGAACCTGCAAATGGGAGATAATATATTCTATTTACTTCTCATGCTACTATTATTTACACACAACACATAAAATAAACAAGGCTTGGGATCATTAAAAAACTTTCCACCAAATTAATGCTTATAATATACTTTATGGTAAATAATGTAATGTTGGACTGATTTGAGCATAACATAGCGTATTGCAGTGTCGTTTTACAAACATTAGTCATAAAGTACATTTAGGATATGATTAAAGAAACCCTTACATAAGATTGTTGGACTGACCTATAAGGTTTTAGCTTTCAATTGAATGATGTATGACAGGCAACTGCAATATATATTACAACTTGCTGATTTATACTAAGGAATTTTTTTTTTTTTTAACAAAATGGATTACATGTCACAGCTGATGTGGGTGGGGGGTTCAATGGATATCTTCACGTTGGGTCTATGTTGGCGTGCTGTATCAGCATCATTTTTTCCTCCCTTCTCTCATCACACTTTCAATTTCCAGCTTGGCCTACATTCCTTCCTATGAAAACAAGTTATATATATTATAATATACCTTTTATTTTCAGTCCAGCTACCAATCCAAACCTTAACCTCTATTTAACTAGTTAGTGTAATAATTCTTAAATCGAATCCAAATATTTACAATCTCTTACAAGATTAAAGGTTTGATAAAGGATTTACAAAGACTAATATAAAATCAGAATAAACTTTAGTGGTGTGTTTTCTAAGCATATTATATACATATATGCTATAGTTCTTTTTATATTATATAAACAGTATATTATTTCTTTTACATTCTTTTGAAGACAACCCTTCATAGTTTTAGCAACACGCTGGGAGACAAAACGTAGGGAGATGGGGGTGTTTGCTTTACATCTTCCACTCTCCTTCAAGAAATCACAAACCATGTGGTCATTAGCCAATGAGAACCCCATGAAATAAAATAATGGCTAAAATAGCTACGGTTCTTAAACTATGGAAAAGCACCAAACTCTCCTCCATCCTATATACTCATTCAAAGTAATTGAAATAATCTTTTCAACTTTCAGCCCCCTATTTCTTTTGTTAGGTAAGTAAAGGTCAATAAGATAAATAACCTGCTGTCATGGTCAAATAAGCTTTGCATGTACAAATTAGAAAATGTTTAGAGAATCAAACAAAATGTGCACATTGGTTTTATATATAATATTTCCTTTGATGTGAATGAGAATGTTAGGGTATCATTTGACGGTTACAAGCTTAACAAAATCTTCATTACAAATGATGGTTCGGGAGAACTTTAATTAATATGATATATGTTTATGACTATGTACATGTACATGTATATACTAGCATCTTTCACACCATAATAAAGTCTACCTGTATGACACTATTGTATAAAAGCTTGTCAGAAATTTCATTCAGGCAAGGAAAAGTTCTTTAGAATTTGAAAAGTCAGAGGGATGTTTTCAAATAATAACATAACAAGTACAAAGATAGATGAAATAAAATCCTAACAGAATTCCACTCAATATAATAATTTAAAGAATGTCAAAGTTGACAAGGCTTGCCAAACTAGGATATTTTGGTTGCTTGCTTCAGTATAAATACCAGCCTGCAGACCCCTTTGTTCCATGCACTATCATCTTGTCTTCTTTGCTTTTATTGTAATCTTTGTTCATTGAATCCTCTATGGCTCTCTCTCTTCCATCCCTTCTGATCCTTTTAACAACTCTGTTTCTCACAACAGAGGCAACGACTTTCATCCATTCGCGAGCAGCTTACTACCCAAACTCTGATGAACATGGAACAGATGGTAAGAGAATGCAAGAAATGTGTACTTGTGTTGTGCTCGTGCATAATACAAACATACCTGCTCATTTATTTTCTTTACTGAATTGCAGTGGGTGCATGCGGTTTTGGTTCTTTTGGAGCAACAATAAACGGTGGAGATGTATCAGCAGCGTCTGATCTCTACCGTAATGGTGTAGGCTGTGGTGATTGCTACCAGGTATTAAAGAAAGGCGTGCCTTGATATGTCATGAAACATAACATAGATATCCTTTCACATGCTTAAATAGTACCTAACCTGCTCTTCCATTATTGCTATAATAGGTGAGGTGCACCAACAGCCACTATTGCTCAGACAAAGGTGTGACTGTGGTTATAACCGATCAAGGCTCAGGCCCCAATACTGACTTTATCCTGAGCAGAAGAGCCTTTGGTAGGATGGCTCAGACAAAAGATGCAGCTGCATCTCTATTAGCCCTTGGAGTTGTTGACATTGAATATAGGCGGTAAGACATCTCTATATTGAGGAGCATGTCATTTTTCCCCTTTTAATCCACCATACTCTCAATAATCTAGAAGTGTATCATATATACAAAATCAAGGATCTCTTACTCATTCCTCCGCTCTGTTTATTCAGTGTTTCATGCAGCTACCCCAACAAAAATATTACTATCAAGATAGATGAGAACAGCAACTACCCTTACTATTTAGCATTTGTCCTATGGTATCAACAAGGGGATAAGGATATCACAGCTGTGCAGCTATGTGAGGTGATATGCTCTTTCAGACCATAAATTTCTGTTTAATAGAGCGAATAAAATACTTACAAAATCGGGTACTCCTAATATCTGCAGACTCAAAACTTTGTGTGCAAGCTCTTGGATAGGAGTTATGGAGCAGTATGGACAACCACTTCACCACCAAGTGGTCCATTGTCTTTAAGGATGTTATTGAGCGGAGAGGACGGAGATGAATCTTGGATTGTTCCTGTTAACAACATACCAGAAAATTGGAAAGCTGGAGAGACATATGACACAGGAGTACAAATTGATATCTAGATATCTGCACCAGAGTCATTCATTTCTTTGTTTTAGCAACACACCTAAAAGAATAAGTTTCTAGGTTTCTTCAAATATGTTCTTTCATTATGTTTAATTGGTTAGGATACATATTTTATTATTTTGTGTCAAGGAAGGAGTGACAAATTTTAGCAAGTAAAATTCTTGTGTAATCTTTGACTAACGAAATTTTATGTTTCTTAATAAAGATTTAAATTTCTTGAAGCAGTCATTGTAGAAAACAACACTATCCATATAGTCAAGGAAAAGACCTTTAATTTTATGTTCCGCACATGCTGTGAAGGTACTAACAAGAGAAGCATTGTTAGGTCTAATATCGCCTTTTTCCATCATCCTATCAAACAACATCAAAGCCTGGGTGAAATACTTTTGCATGATTTGTCAGAAATCCCAAATAAAAGTGATAAAACTTCATCTGCTTGTTGATGAAGTTTATCTCCAGACTTGAACACATGAACTCTCCCATTCAGCTGTATCCAACTACACCCAGGGGCTTTTCTTACTCCTTTCAATCCCATTTCTTTTCTCAATTTCTGCTCTGCCATGTGCAGACCTCTTGCTGCATATATATTGCAGAGAACCACGTGGGCAGGTGCATTCATTGGATCCAGTTCAAGCAGTTTCCTGGCAGCATGTTTTGCGATCTCAGCACCTGTCTCACTGAGCCCACATACGCCGAGTAATGCCCCCCAAATAGCACGATCTGGTTCAAAAGGTAGACTCCTGACAAACTCTTCTGCTTCCTTTAGTCTCCCTGCTCTGCCCAACAGATTGACTATACTAACATAATGCTCTAAACCAGGTTCAATTCGATAAATATCACTCATTGATTTAAATAATTCCAATGCTTTACTGATAAGGCCTACATGACTACATGCCGATAGAATACCCAAAAAGGTAATAGAATTTGGGTGACATCCAGATTCCAGCATGGCTTCAAAAACCTTTAGAGTTTCATTTGCTAGTCCATGATGAGAAAATCCCATGATCATTGAATTCCATGAAATCAGATCCCGAGACACCATAGTTGAGAATATGTTATATGCATCATCTATTAACCCACATTTGGCATACATGGAGATAAGGGAATTCTCAAGAATCAAATCAGATTCATATCGTGTTTTCTCAAGCATGCAATGGATTTGTCTCCCCATATCAAGATTTGCGGTTGCTCCAGAAGCTCCAAGAAGAACAGAATATGTAGCATTCAAAGGGAAAACACCTTGCGCCAGCATCTCCAAAAATAAAGCGGTAGCTTCTATAAAAAGTTCATTTTGGACATAGCCTGAAATCATTGTTGTCCATGCAACTGCATCCTTTTGTGGCATGTTGTTAAATAAATGACTAGCCTGAAAAATTTGTCCAATGCTTAAATAACCATCAATCATTGAAGTCCACGAGATCTTATCTCTAATAGGTGATATATCAAACACATATTGAGCCTTTTCCAACTGTCCAGTGCGAACATAGCCAGTGATCATAGCATTACAAGATTGAACTGAAGAGTTATTCAAGTTCTTGTTAAATATATAATATGCAAAGTCCATGATACCAAATACTGAATACATCTGAATGAGGCTCCTAGATAACCTGCCATCATAATCATCATACTCCAATCCAGCAACAATTACTTGAGCATGTAACTGCTTTCCAAGACAAGGAAATCCCATTCCAGCACAAGCATAAGCAAGTGATACAAAAGTCTCAGTATTCGGTCTTATTTCATAGTTAGTCATTTCAAGAAAGAGCAACGTGGCTTCTTCATAGAAACCATTCCAAGTAAACCCTCCAATCATGGCAGTCCAAGAAACAATATTCCTCTCAGGCATTCTACAAAACAAACAATACCCTTCATTCACTTCACCAGCTCTGCAATAACCTGCTATCATACTAGTCCAAGTAACCACATTTCTATCCTCCATTACCTCAAACAAATCTCTAGCTTCTTTCATCCTACAGTTCTCAGCATACCCATAAATCATAGTATTTGATGAAATTATGTTTCGGACCGGCATTGCATCAAAAATCAACCTTGCCTCCTCCAAATCCCCGTTCTTAATCAGCCCGCCTATCATAGAATTCCACGACACAACATTCTTTTCAGGCATATTATCAAAAAATCTCTTTCCCTCAAGAACTCTACCACTTTCCAGCAACCCACATAACATCGAAGTCCACGAAACCACATTCCTCTCGGGCATTTCCTTAAAAAACCTTCTCGCTTCACCAATCCTCCCACAGTTTATAAAACTCGACAACATAGCATTATAACTAACAATATTCCTCTCAGGCATAATTTCAAACAGCGCTTTGGCTTCATTAACAAAACCATTTCTTGAGAACTTCGACATAAGAGAAGTTAAGTGAATAACGCGGCCATGGTTGCTTCTTTGGGGCATTCTGTCGAGCAGGTTACGAGCTTCCCAGAGACGGTGATTGGATAGCAAATGGAGGAGTTGTGAATCACTGAACGTGAGTTTTGAGTGATGAGTATTTGATAAAATGGATTGAGATTCAAAGGAACGAACATAGAGGAAATGGGTTGAGAAAATGGGTTGGCAACGAACATGGATGAGATAGTAGCGAAGAAGAGAACGTGAGGCTTTTGACAAGGTGATGGCGCGCATTAGCCTTTATTTTGAAAAGCAGTTGTTAATGACTTAAAATGACAGTTTTAAGACAATAAATATAATAACATCATTATCACATAATGGAGTTTTTAAACTTCTAAAACTTCTTTCATTTTTTAGGTCTAAAATAATAATTTTTTCACTTTCAAAAAAACTTATTTATTTTAAAAAGTTTAGGGTAAATTACAACATTAGTCACTAAATTATCTATAAGTTTTTGTTTTGGTCATTTAACTAAAAAAGTTATAATTTGATCATTAAACTATTCAACACTTTTCATTTAAGTCATTGGACTGCTAAAATCGGCGCTATATGGCTTTCCATGTTTGCGTTGCCAGCATCGATCGAAAGCTCTCTTTCACTTTCTCTTCTACAGTTCAATTTTTTTCATGAAATGACTTTGGACATCAAGAATTTGCGAATCAAAATTCAAACAAATTTTTTCTCCGATCTCCAACATTGATTGTAAGATTGATTTGGATATGAGGTATGTTCTTTTACTTGTTGATAGGTACTAATCCACTGTACCGATCATCGAATCATCATTTAGAGCTTGCTAGTTGAACTTTAAAAAAGACTAACAGCTTAGTAACTTAAATAAAAACTTTTGCATAGTTCAGTGACCTGAATGAAAACTTTTGAATAATTTAGTGATCAAATTGTAACTTTTTAAATTAAGTGACCAAAACGAATACTTACTCATAGTTTAATGACTAATGGTACAATTTATCCAAAAATTAATTTATCAATTTTAAAAATACTATTAGAACATATTGTTGAGAATATTTTTGTGCTAAAAAATGTTCAAAGGACATTCTATTGGCAAAGTCAATTTTTTTTCTTCTTTCCTTTGTTTACTTAGTAAATATTGTTTGTCAGCTCAAAAATACCATGTCTACTTATGAAATACTGTTTGTCAGTTCAAAACTACAAGCATATGAATTAAAAATTTTAAATTCATTTCTAAAAGAAGAAAAAGAAAATTTTGACATATTTTAGAACTTTATCTGCAATTTATTATTATTAAAAGATTTTTGTTCACTAGAAAAAATTCTCTTCACTACTTTGAATTGTTACCTTTCCCAATGTATAATTTTTATAATTCTTATCTATTCAAGACATTATTTTTTTAAGACTTAAAAATCTCTTCGATAACTAATAACCCTTTTAATTTACAATGAAAAAATTGGATAAACAAATAACACCTCAAGTGATTGTTTATAAAGTGCAAGCTGTTAAGAAAAATAAATAAAGCTTGTATAAAAGTTTACAATAAAACTCTCAATAAAATAGGTAGAAAGAGAAATATGAAAAAAAGTAAATATATATTTTCACTTCATTTAGTTGTGAATGTGAAAAATTGTATTTAAAATAGTCTAAAAGAGTGTAGTATTGACACCTAAAAAACATGCACAGATATTTTGGCCTCTAGAAATAACTAGAGCTATTAATTTAAAGTATCCATACTTAGCTACTAATTAAAAATATTTAAAATGTTTGAAATATATCAAATATTTTTATTAAACAAATTTTGAGTATTTTAAAACTTCGAAAATATTTTCAATAAACTTTTCACAAAATGAGTTAGGAACAAGTATGTAAATTTTATTTTAAATGTTGTTATATAATAAAATTGATAAAGATAACATTATTTATAAAGAGTTTTTGTTTCTTTTTCTAGAAAATATTTTAAATAGACTATTTTAATTTATGCCCTATCAGATTCTAAACATGGAGAAAATTCTTTGAATTTATATTTTCTTCATTCACAAAATTTAAACTTTAAAACATTAAATTTGAAAAACTATAAATTATTTTTATTGTTAGTGAGTCATTAAAATAAATACATATAGTTGTTATAGAAGTGAACATTTATTCTACTTTGATATACCAAAGTAAACTTGTATGGTGGTGGTTTTAGTATTATATATATTTAATATGGAGTTTGGTTAAGATGTTCATTCATGACAAAACTTTAGCCATAGATTTTCAATATGTTGTAGTCTTGTAATGGAAGTAATCTTCCTGTCTTTGAATTAATGTACAAATTCCACCAGCTTTGAATTCTTAAATCTTATCCAAACACTCACTTCACCATAAAATATATAAAAGCTAATTTCACAAAGCTTTCAATTGATTTGGATATTAAAACATCAATTCTACTTAATTAAATCGTAAATAATTGATAAATTTAATATCAATTCATGAAACCTTTTTGTTAAGAAAAAGAAGCAGCTGAAATCATAATGCTAGTTGCTCATTTCGTATAGGACTGCATGAACCGACATGGCGAGGCTTCTTTGGTTTACTTAAAACTTTCATCAAGCACACACCTACTTACTTGGGTGTAAGAAACAATTAGCTTAAAATATTTTCACTCATTTTCTTGGATCGATGAGTATAGCCCTTCAAAGTTTCCTATAAATGCAAGTAAATCAGCAGTAGCAGTCATTGATTAAAGCCAAAGGTTTCTTTTTTACAGAAGAACAATGATGGGTTCGAGAATCAAAATCTCTGCTCTGGATGCTATTATGCTTCTGCTGTTGATTGCCCCAGCTTCCGACGCTGCCATTTCGTGCAGTGTTGTGATAAAGGACCTGAGGCCTTGCGTGAACTATCTTACGAAGGGGAGCGGAAAACCACCATCCGCTTGTTGTGCGGGAGCCTCCGCTCTGGCATCCGCCGCCTCGTCGTCTGCCGACAAGAAGGCTGCTTGCGAATGCATCAAATCAGCGTCTAAGAGTATTAAACCCAATAACCAGTTAGCTCAGGCTCTTCCTTCTAATTGTGGAATCACTTTGCCCGTCACCATTTCACCAAATGTCGATTGTTCCAAGTACGTAAAACCTTCTTATGAAGTGGAAAAATTATCTTTTTTATAAATCAATTCCTTTTTTTTAATTGTCTTTTCCTTTTTGCAGGGTTGGTTGAGAGCTTGGAAGCTGAAACTGGGAGTGCTTGGATGGGCATGAAGTAATTAAAAAACTCCATTGTAGAAGCTCAATTGTTTTGCTTATCAATAAACTGGAATCCTCCTGTCTTGGAATTTGGATTCCTTGGGTGAATAAAAGTTTAATGCTACCATCTACTTGTTTTCCTCTTTTTCAGGGTTCATATATATGAGATGATCATGTTATGTATTCAAATATTTCTTATTTTGCACTTCTGTTGAATGTCTATGCTTATGATGTTGTGTTTGTCCTTAATACTTCACGTTTGGATTTTTAAGCCACAGATAACAAATTTCTTGCATTCTATTCTGTCATAGGAATAAATCGGTGGTAATCATAATGACAACCATCACAACTAAATTAATAGACGTCAAAGCAATAATTCCATAAAAAAGATAAATAACTTACATCCTAGATTTCATTTCCTTTCTTATTTTGGAAGCAAATATTTTATTAATCTTATTAATTTAATAAATGAAAGTAACTAATTAATTTTTTTCTAACAAAATTATTTAAGAAGAAAAAGAACACTACCTAGCTAAGTAAATAATGAATAATGATGGTGCTTTCTCTTGCACGAGTGGAGCTGCTATAGGAGTGGTAATGAGAAATGATAGAGCAGAATTGATTGCAGGCTTGGCCAAGAAGATTGATGTTGATTCGGCTGAGGAAGCTGAAGCAAATTGCAGTTGGGGGGGGGGGGGGGAGGTAAAGTGGGCAGTTAAGGAGCAGATGAACAAAGTTATTGTGGAAACTGACTCTGATATAGCGTGTAAAGAGATTAAAGGGGCTGGTGGGAGTACAAATTGGAAGTTGCTACCTTTTGTTCAATCTATTGAGGATCATGGTAGAAAGCTGGGAGAGATTTTGTTTAGAAAAAGTCAAGAGAGAAGCTAATAAAGCGTCAGATTGAACTGCTGGTCAAGCTCAAAAGGGGATGAGAATGGGAGATTGGGCGCGTGCACCTCCATTCTCTTTAATGAAGGTTTTGAGAGGTGATGGACTACCATCTATTCATCCTTATACTGTTTAATTTGTAGTGGGTGTTAAGGTGACTGCTTTGGTCTTTCCGTGTCTGATGGATATTGTGACAAGTATTTGCTTTGTCTTAGGTGTAACAAGTGGTGTTTTAAAAGTAATTGAATGAATTCATAATGGCAAAAAAGAAAATTGGATGTCTAATGTTATTGTATTCACAATTTAACTAATTGATATTGAAATTCATACATACATGTCTAATTGAGGCCTTTTTTCTAATCCAGTTACAACATTTATACATCCGAAGTTAAAAAAGAAAAAAACAAACATTTCTACATCCAAATATTTGCTTCTAAAGAAAAAAAAATCCTCTAAAAAGTATAATTTCTTTTTATGGAAATGAATTGATTACCATTTTTTTTGTATGAACACAAGAAGATGTAAAATCTTTATAATTTAGATATTATACAAATTAAATCTTTAACATTGCATAAACATTAATTTCAAGATTTTTAGAATAATATAATTTTAGTAAGTTTAGTACATACTTGATGCTGAAGTTAGCCATTAGACTTGACAAAAAAGAACATTCAATAATTTGATTTTTCACGTTGGACATTTTTTTTTTATTACGCAAAGCTTAAGTGATGACGACTATAATGTTATATGTATAACTTTTATGTCTGTAACCCTAATAGATTTTCAATTTATAATGGTAAACTTTTAATCACATAATTGGGTTAAAATCTTACAGGAGATGTAAGGAGGGGAGTAGTGGAGTTGATGGAGGCCGATTCACTCTATTTGGACAAAAAATCGAAAGATATTAAGCACGAAGATAGTGGTGGTGGAGATAGGCTGAGAGCAAGATGGTAGAATGTGGGCTATAATATTGGAGAGTTGACTCTCCTTTTATTGTTTTAGGGATTATTTATATGCGAAATTCTATGTGAAGTAATGTTAATATAGTGGATCTGCTATCAGGTCATCATTATGGGATGCACAAAAATGATGCTCGTGATAGAATGCATTATCATTCATTATGAATCAAGGTACAAAATAATTAAGCTTGCATGGTATTTAATTACTTAAAATGTCATCTTCTAAATTAAATGCCTAAGAAACGAATAATAGTATCTTCTAAGAAGCGAATGACTACCTTTTTCGATGAAATACATCCTACTTGATCAAAGAGTTAATCCAAAAGACGAATCTTCTAATAACTACTCAGTTTATAGCGAGTGCTGGTGACTTCTCATGTAACCTATCATATTTCCATTATTTTGAGTTGACAAGATAATTATAAAATATTCATTATAATTACCACTTTAAATTATTTATTATTATGCGATGCATATAAAACCATCAAAACAAAATTTAATGACAATTTTTTTAAATTTATTATTATGTCATCCATATAAAACACGGAAATAAATATTTAATCACACAAATTTAATAAAAAAGCATGTTTGCTGTTTTATGATGCACAAAAGAAAATGAAAATAAATAAGATGATGATGTTAGAATAGAACGCTGCGTTTTACGGAGTTTCCAATTTCATCTTGGAATAAAATCCTCGCGTCCTCCAAAATACCCTAAAGGCCATCGAAAAGCACGCACAACACAGTCATGGGTCTTCTATCTTGGTTGAGAGGTGACTCCAAACCTCAAACTCAAACAGCACCCAAGTCCAATGAGGCCCCGAAACCCGTTCCGGGAATGAACGGCGCAGTTGAAATTCCCCGATCCGAGAGTGTTACGGTATTCGAGTTCGGGTCCGTAGCCGCTACTGCAGATAAGGTTACGTTAGCCGGATTCTGCCCCGTGTCCGACGAGCTCGAGCCTTGCCGCTGGGAGATTCTGTCCGCCAAGGGATCCGACGCTCCCCAGTTTCGTGTCGTCTTTTGACGATGAAAAATCGATTGCAAGCATGTCGAATGTTCACATTAGACTCCTCTTTAGTGATTATTGCAGTTGTAGCTAATGAGAAAAGACATCATTATTCTTATGCGCGTTGCCTTTTATTTTATTTTATTTTATTTTTAATTTAAGAATCTCGGCGAATGTTTTATTCCACCCGTCATCTTCAAATGCAAAGATCAGAATCTCATAAACTCGGTTTTCTCATTTCTCGGCGTGACAAATCATCAAACACCATACCGGCACTCATTGCACGGGCCTGAGATCAAACAGGTAACAAACTGTAAAAATTGAACAGACGGAAAATAGCTTAAAGCTTATCTTCAACCATCCTTGATCAAGAAAATGCCTATATTTTAGAAATTTCAAATTATTTCTTCCATTAGAAAATTGATTAGAGTTAAAACTCCATCAAAGAAACCTAATCAGTAAAAGAGTAATTATCTTTCTGTTCTTATCACTAGAGTTTAATTTTAATTAAACTGGAATAAAATTTATCTAAAAAAATTCTTAGAGTTTATCCTAATAAAAAAATTTAACTGAAATAAAATCTATCTAAATTAAATAATTAACTTAATTTATCCTATTCACTATTTTTAAATTTAAAAAACAGTCATCTATATTTCAGTTTCAACTAAAAGAGAAGCAAATTACTTGAAAACATGACCGAACCAAACGAAGTAAAGTTTCTTACTTTCAGTAGAGATTCCCAAGACAAAGTGGTCACCAATGCGGCCATGTGCACCAAGCACCGTTTCCATTTTTTATGATTATCAGCTGTCGGTCATAGTGACAAAAGTGGGTCCAATCCAAAGCTCCCTAATAAATTTTTTAGTTGAACAAAAATCTGAGGAAAATGTTTGTGTATTCATGTTTCAATCTAGATCTCAATCCACAGATTATAAATCACAAATTCTGTACTTTTTGTGTATGCATACATCTTGTACTCTTTTAGTGTCGGCAAGGAATAAATATATGCATATCAGACTTAAATTTGGTAAAATAAAAATATAGTATCATAATAAATAGATATAAATACATGATGTACTGGTCTCCACCGACTTGTGTGCTTATACTAACTTAACTTATATGGTCAAGGCATAAGGAAATATTTACAACTATTATGATCCAAACTGTTTATATAATTTTTCTTCATATTTGCCAATGTAATTGAATATGTTAGGGTTAAAATATGATTATTATACGATATTTAAAACAAGTCATAATTTAGATCTTAATTTGACCTTTGTTTTTTTAGGGGGTAGGGAAAGGAAAGACTCCCTTCACTGTAAAGCCAACGTCTTCTATTAATCTTTACACTCTCTCACTATAATAGTCTCCACTCATTTTGTATTTCAGAGATCTAGATTCACATACTCAGCCAAAAGGGCTCTGCTTTCGAGGTCTTTCTTTCTTCTTTTCTTCTGGGTATTTTTCTTTGATCCAAATTGCTTCTTTTTTACTTCAAAATTCTAAGCTTTTTAAGTCTTTGTTCTACTTTTATTGCCTTTTTCATTGTTTGTTCTGCGTAGACCTATCAAATGTTGTTTCTTTTAATGGATGGATCTGTGTCGTTAAGTCTATCTTCTGTTTTCTTTTTACTGTCTGTGTTTTCATCTGAAAGATAAAGGTGAATTTGTTAAGATCGGTTAGATGAAAATGCCTGTTGTTTAGTTGATTTCTAAGGGTCTATGTTATGGAAATTTATAAACAACTGAACATTTTTTTACTGTTCATTAGTAGATCGGTAAGTTTAAGAGAACTTTTAGCTTGTTGGAAGTACAGTAGGTAAGTCTAAGAGCTTTAAAAGAGAGAAAAAAAAAAAAAAAAGAAAAACCTTTGATTGTATAGTTAAGTTCTTGAGATTAGGTTTCACTGCCCTCTTTGTTAAAGTTACTAAATGATTAGAATCATACTTATAAATTGGCTTTATATATATATATCAAAGATCATACATTAAGGCCATTCAATTCTGAATATACCTAACCGCTGATGATGAGCTTCACATGAAACCCTTTGTTTCAGTTGGTTTTGGTTATTTTGAAAAGTTATCAGTGGCAAAGTTGAAATTCTGATTACTTTATTTACTACTTTTGCTTATATCTGTCATTGCTTGAGATTAGAATTTATCTGAACTCATAGGATTTTGAAAATATTTAATCTCCTGCCACCTTTTCATATTTGGCTCTACATTTTTTGGGTCGTTATTGGTTGAAGCAAGTGTACTGTGTCTAATAATGATACTTGCACCATCGGAACTCTATAGTTAGTTTCTCTTACACGTTTAACTTTGCATTGCTTGTACTTACTACTATTACAGTGTACATTGGGTTCCCACTCTAATCATGGTATCCAAGCACAATCCATCGGGCAACAAAAAACGGAGCCCACTATCTATATTTGCTGTTATTGGTTTGTGCTGTTTCTTCTACATTCTGGGAGCATGGCAGCGAAGTGGTTTCGGCAAAGGAGATAGCATAGCATTGGAAGTGACAAAGCAGGCGGACTGCAGTATCTTCACAAATTTGAACTTTGAAACACATCACAACGATGTAGAGATTGTTGAACCTTCCAAACCAAAAGCTCAGGTGTTTAAGCCGTGTGATGTAAAATACACTGATTACACCCCTTGCCAAGAGCAAGACCGAGCCATGAAGTTTCCCAGAGATAACATGATTTACCGGGAAAGACACTGTCCCCCTGTAGAAGAAAAACTACACTGTCTCATTCCAGCACCCAAAGGGTATATGACACCATTTGAATGGCCAAAGAGTCGTGACTATGTCCATTATGCTAATGTTCCTCACAAAAGCCTAACAGTTGAGAAGGCTGTCCAGAACTGGGTACAGTTCAAAGGAAATGTGTTCAAATTTCCGGGAGGAGGAACTATGTTCCCCCAAGGTGCAGATGCGTATATTGATGAGCTTGCCTCTGTCATCCCGATAGCAGACGGTTCTGTCAGAACAGCATTGGATACTGGTTGTGGAGTAAGTTGATTTTCAAGAATCTGTTATACAGCTTTCCTTTTCAGAATTAATGATGCCATTATGCATGTGTTTAGTTCTGTGCCACATGCCGGGGGGGGGGGGGATGTTCTAGGATTGATGGTTAGAAGGTGTTTAGTAATTTACAATGTAGTTTATTTTTTGTTACTGATTTTAGAACTTTGAGCTTATTAATTATTTGAATCCCATAAAATAGTTTATATGAGCATTGTTTTTAGTCATTGGATATACCATAGTGAGGCATGGAATATTCAACCAGCTTGGCTTAGTACTCTCATCACCTAAAAAAGAAAAAAAGGCTTATTCCTCACTTAATAAAACCGCCCCATAGATGTTATGCCCCATAGGAACAGAATTGTTGTTTAGGATCATGTAAGTTTTTTCTAATGAATCTCCATTTCTCTTTTAATTTGTTCTTTCATCTTTTGTTATGTTTTAGTCATCACATATAATGTTTATCCTATTGGAGTGGTATCTGGTTCAAAACAGCCTGCCTGTATCAAAACTCTTTTATGTCTTTATGCTAACAATCATCATCGGGGCATCCATTTTGGCATTTTTATTCAATATAAGCCACCTGCACTAATACAACAAATCTTAATGTAGGTTGCAAGTTGGGGTGCCTACATGCTGAAGAGAAATGTTCTGGCTATGTCTTTTGCACCTCGGGACAATCATGAAGCACAGGTTCAGTTTGCACTGGAGCGAGGTGTGCCTGCTGTAATTGGTGTTCTTGGATCCATTAATCTTCCATATCCATCAAGAGCATTTGATATGGCTCAGTGTTCTCGATGCCTAATACCATGGACTGCAAATGGTAAGTGGTAGTAATGAACATGTTAGCTGTTGAAATTTGCTTACACGTAATTAACTAATTAATCAAGTATGTTTAGAGGTTGGCATTAAATGCTCTAATGTTTAGAGGTTGGCATTAAATGCTTTGAAACCAACGTTGAACTTCAACACTACCAGGAAATTGATAACCTTTCTACATGTGTACCTGTTTGCTCAGATGGAATGTACTTAATGGAAGTTGATAGAGTCCTGAGGCCTGGTGGATACTGGGTGTTGTCTGGCCCTCCAATTAATTGGAAGACCTACTACCAAGTTTGGAAGCGAACTAAGGAAGATCTTAAGGCTGAGCAAAAAAAGATTGAAGAGTTAGCTGAACAACTTTGCTGGGAGAAAAAATATGAGAAGGGAGATATTGCTA
Organism: Gossypium stocksii; assembly: GCA_020496765.1. Lineage (NCBI taxonomy): Eukaryota > Viridiplantae > Streptophyta > Magnoliopsida > Malvales > Malvaceae > Gossypium > Gossypium stocksii. Next base: position 108,274,811 of record CM035627.1, on the reverse strand, counting down.
TTTTTAGGAAAAAAGTTAATGACAAATCCTGCCGCAGGAATTCTGCCAATCTGTGTAAACCTAGGGGTTCAGATGATGTTTGGTGAGTTAACTTGTATGATAGTTTCATTTATTTATATTTGCATTTCCTATTTAATATTGATTTGCTAGTCAATAAGAGTTTTTCAATTTCTTCATTGCTTCAAATTATCATCTCTTAGAAAATTGTATTGGGTTAAATGTGTTATGGGTGTATATTAACTGCATGAGCACCATTATGTTCCATTTCATTTCCACTGACTCATCTATCTCTAAACTTATTCTTATTTTCCTTTTGTATTGCCACTTTAACTCTCTTTTATTTGGCATGTTTTAGGTACAAGAAAATGGAAACATGCATAACCCCTTTCCCTAAGGTAAGTAGTGCAAGTGAAGTGGCAGGAGGGGAACTGAAGAAGTTCCCAGCTAGGCTTTTTGCTGTCCCTCCTCGTATATCCAAAGGACTTGTTGAGGGGGTCTCAGTTGAATCTTACCAAGAGGACAATAAGCTTTGGAAGAAGCATGTAAATGCTTACAAAAGGATAAATAGATTGATTGGTACTGCAAGATACAGAAACGTGATGGACATGAATGCTGGTCTTGGAGGATTTGCAGCAGCTCTCGAATCACCCAAGTCTTGGGTGATGAATGTTGTGCCTACAATTGGCAAGGACACCTTAGGTGTGATCTATGAGAGAGGTCTAATTGGAATATATCATGACTGGTATGTCTCAATCATTCTTCTTATGATCTGTAGTTATTGGATTTCTTTCTTTTTTGTCATCGTAAATGCAATGCCGTTATCATAGGGAAGTAAATTAAGGAGGTTTACCAAATATTTTATTTCGTGTGGTATGGAAACCAATGGAAAGTAGACAGCCTGATTATGAGACTTCTCTTAGAAAGTCTCGACACTTTTTTGGGGAAATATACTTTAGGACTTGTTTTGTATCTACTCCAATCATAATTTATTAACAACTGGTACCATCCTGATATTGGACATGTGATGGTAGTTGTTAAATAAATTGCTATAGAGTTTAACTCAATGCACATCAATTAAGGCCTTTCTCAAATTGATACTGTTATCACAAAAGGAGAAGCTTGGAAGTAGCTTAGGTAAGACACTCTCGAACACTTTGCACGTGCAGAGCTAGTGACAGTTTCAGGCATTGAAAATAATTGGTCATATCATATTTCTTAGTTACTCCTGTTTCCATTGAATATAACTTTAGAAACTTCAGAAACGAACCCCACTGGCACTGTTTGTGACATTTTCATTTCTTATTTGTGACAGGTGCGAAGGTTTCTCTACGTATCCAAGAACATATGACCTTATTCATGCTAATGGTGTCTTTAGCTTGTATCAAGATAAGTAAGTCTCTTATCCATATTTTTCCAGTGTGCCATTTTTCATTAGGAATCAAAGTTGTCATTCAGCATATAATTCAATACACATCCACTGTAGCCATGCTGCATCATTTAAGCCGTTTTCAAAAATAATGAACGGTAGTTTTTATGAAGTGAAGAGTTATATTTCAATGGCATTATGTGGAATGGGGAAGTCTTTGTATGCTGAATGCGTTCTTGGGATGCCATTATCTATAGTTTCTAATCAATTGTATGGTATGCGTAAATGGTTATACAGGTGTAGCTTTGAAGACATCCTTCTGGAAATGGATCGCATTTTACGGCCTGAAGGGGCTGTGATATTCCGGGATGATGTTGATGTCCTTAACAAGGTTAGGAAAATTGCTGGAGGCATGAGATGGGACACCAAGATGAATGATCACGAGGATGGTCCCCTTGTGCCAGAGAAAATTCTAGTTGCAGTTAAACAGTACTGGGTTGGTGGTATCAAAGGAAACAGTACATCCAGTGCTGAATAAACCAACATCAACAGGTCAAGTATTTCAAGGTAAAACTAAAAAGCAAAGGTTAAAATCTCGAACTGATGATGAAGTTGGTTCAGACAGAGGGACTGAAGAGTTCCGATCAACAACCCTCAAAAAGATACCTAAGTTGCTACATTGTGTTATTCACTATGTAGAGAATATACACAATTATGTTAGCTTGTAATCCTGAGTGTGATTTTGGGAGGAAATAGTGTTTTTTACATTATTTGTGTAGCTGCCCAAATAATTATGTCAAGATACAAGAAAGCATAGTGATGAATGACAATAAACAATTCTATTTATCATCATTTGGCTTCTCAGCACATGCTTCCATTTGAATTTGATACTCGATTTAAAGATACTTGTATGAATCAATTAGTTGATCTCAGCTTCTGCTTCTAGTAACTTCACGATTGCAAGTACTGGACATACTTTGTTATTTTATGGAGCAAGGTATTCTTTGTCGTTTTAGTGTGGTTGTCCTTTTTAATAAAGATTTAAATTTGAATTTTCTTTTTTGAAAATGTAATGTATTTTATTATTACATCCAACAACGCCTAACAATTGTTGATAAAATGTTGTCTTTAATGATGCTGAAAGAGACTTTCATAATGGTGCTAGGCAAAGCAAAATGAAGTTTTCGTACCGACCTTGGCTAAGTACTGAACAATCAGCATCCCACTTTGCCTGAACACTGATTAGAGATAAGTTATATAACCCGATTGGTCTATGTCATTGGGCCCAACCTATTAGTTTCCGGTGGCCGACAGCTACACCGACCACTCCACGAGCATAAAATGGATAACCCATCTTTGATCTCAGTGTGAGTTGGTGAATGGTGGTCACTTTTTACTGTCTGCTGTTGCTCAATTGGCTAATGGTAGGTCACTTCATGTTCATCTAATGGAGTCTGTTTCAGCTATGTATGATCAATGCAAGCAATCACATGATTTTACTGGTAATCAACCTCTGATTTTGACCATCCATCTCTCTGCACCAATACACGTTGCGCCCCCTTTCATGGTAAGTGAATGATTGATGAGTAAATAAGTTTTATCTGTATTTAAGAAAGAGATTTAAAGCAGTTAAACTGCAATTTTCTTCCCAAAAAGATTTAGCTACCAATTAGAACAAGACATAAAGTGGAAAAGTAGAGAGAATAGTTGAATGTTCAAGACAAACTTTAACAAGTCACTCTTTGTTGTGTCCTTCCATCGAGGAAAAAAGCAACCCCAACAACAACAACAGTGTTGAAACACAAACCATATAAACAGTATTTACATGAATTCCACTTTGACATTTGGATCAAACCTGTGGTCTTGATTAAAACCCAGACTTTATCATCATCATCTCCTCTAAATCTGTGGGCTTCTTCACAAGTTTGCTCCTCTTTGCCGACCACCCGAGCTTCAACAGTGTCCAATGACCCATATAGCAAGAGAAAAAGGACGATCGTGTGGTGAACAATTAAGTAGGCAAAGGATTTGGGCAATATATAGTGTTTCCCATTCACCCCATCTCTCTCCTACATGTGTTACGAACTTTGGTGACCTTTCCTAGCTTGAACCGACACACCTAGAGACACTGCAATTCACCAATTTAATGATGGATACTAGCTGATCTTTTAAGAAAAATTAGGTTTTCTCAGATTATTCGGTTCCAAAATTCCAAGAATTTCCATCAAATGAAATCCTATATTTATTTTTCTGATTACCTTTTACAGTTTTGATTTTTTTTTATAAAATAATTTTAAATGTTACGAATTTACAGACTAAAATTTAAATATTATTTTCTTCGATCTCTAATACTGATCATCAGATCAACTTAGATCTAAGGTATATATTTCTATTTGTCGATGTGCACCGGTCATCGAATCGTCGCTTGGAGTTCATTGACAAAACTTTTTTAAAAAATAAACTTAACAACTCAGTTATTTAAATAATTTTTTTTGAAAAGTTCAGTAAGTTAAAAGAAAATTTTTGAATAGTTTTAAAAACTAAACCATAACTTTATTAATTAAGTGATCAAAATTAAAATTTATCTATAATTTAGTAACTAATAGTATAATATAACTCATTAATTATTATTATTATTATTTGGATTGAAGAGGTAGCTAGAAGAGGATACATATAAAGTAGGTAACGTGGAATGACAAGATTTCAGCATGTTAAATCATAATAGATTTTGTTTGTGTATATATAAAAAAAATAGATGGTTTGAACTAATATTGGGGATTTGATTCTCACTTTAAAACGCCCATAAACATGAATATTCACTTTAATTTGGTGCCAACATGGACTAGATAACATGCTGGAGAATACATAAGAAACTTCGTAATAATATCATGTTAGATTACATGCACCCAACAAAAATTCCAATAAGAAAAGACAAGAAAAAACACAACATGTGATAACATTTGGTGGTTTCATTAGATAAAGCGGAAGAGATTGAAGTTTTTATTATTATTTTAATTTGAGGTGGTCACAAGAAAACTGCTAAAGAAAAAATAATACTAATGACTGAGCTTATTGTCCAAGAGCCAAGTCTTGAATAAAGACTTTTGTAATTTGAATGCTCGAATAAATATTCAATAAAAATACTTAAATTTAATTATTAAAACACATAAATATTAATACAAATAAATTTTTGTTATAAAAAAAAAAGCTTTAGAAAAATAATACTCCCATTTTGAAGTTTGGATGCAATTATGAGAAATAAGAGATTGGAGACCAATATTTAATTAAGGGTGAGCGTTGGATTGAATTGAGTGAAAAAATTTGAATTTTTATTATTTTAATTCGATTTGAAATTTTTTCAAATTGAGTTGAGTGAAATAAAATTTAAGTTGAGGCAAATTCAATGAAATTAAAAAATTAAACATTACAAATTAAAATATTGTTATAGTATAACTAATAACTAATTTTATGTTAAAGCACAAATTTGAAACAAATTTTTTTCAAAGCAAAATAAGAAAAAAAAATACTTTAGTATAATAAACTTGAATTCAGGTCTCAAAATTATTATTTTAGAAAATTTTAAATTTTTTATAATTTTTAAAAATATAAAATTTGAAATTTTTATAAATATTTTGAATTTTAAAAATTACTTTAAATTTTTAAATTTTTTTTTTAATTTTTAGTGTGAAAGAGACTAATTTGATCATTTTCAAAATTGATAGGGACCAAAGATGTATTTACACCAATCTGTTCTTCAAATTATTCGAATCGTAAAACTTAACTCGAACTCAAAACTCAAATAACTTATTTGAATTGAGTCGAAAAAATAAATAACTCAAAATTCAAATTTTTATCACTTTTTTGAACTAAATCGAATTTTATTCACCAAAATGATTTCCAACTTTCCACTAAAATTCTAAAAAAAAGTTAAAACATTTTTTTAAGAATTACTCACGTAATATTAAAATTTTAAAAATACAATTTTAAAGATTTGCAAAAAAAAATTATAAAAAGATAAACCTTCATTAAATAATTCAAATCAGAGTTTTCCATATATGTGTTTAAAACATAATATATAAAAAAAATTATTTAAACACTTTTTGTTTTAAAAGGTTAACCTTATTTGATTATTTTCCTAAAAGTTTTCCTAAAATTTGATACTTATTATTTCACTATTTTAAAAGATTTGATTTTCACCGATAAAAAGTTGGTGCCAAATTTAACACAGGGCCAAACAAAAACTATATGGAGCCAAAGGAAAGAGCTTGTAATAGTTGAAAAAACCAAGACTCGAGAGGAGAAATGGAAAGTTATCTATCTTCCATAAATCTTGTTTATCCCCTAAACTACTTAGTCGTTCTCCAGTAGCTTCTTTCTGGGGTTTTTTTTTTTCCTTCCCTCTCTTTTTGGTAATATTCTTTTGTTGCATGCTACTTCGTTTTCAGAGACTAAGACAGGTGGGTCTTTCTTTCTTTTTCTTTTTGCAATAATATTGGGCTTATTTAATGTTTCTTCTTGCATGCATGAAATGGTCTTTTAACATTGTTGTGTTCATCTATTTTTCGGAATTTTCACTTTCAAATGCTTCCAATTCCTTTTTTCTATTAACAAATTGTTTATCTTTCCCCAATTCGGCCGTTGTTTTTGCTATGTTCTGCTGCATTTAAGGATATCTTAAATGGGTTATTTTGTCTACTTCTTGTCTTCAAATATTAGTACTAGTAATTGCACAAAAGATAGGATCTTTCTTAATTCTCGTTTCATAGCTACTATATAGATAATTATCTGTTCAAGGAAGTGTTTTGATTTGGTAAATGATCAATAATATATAATACTGCATGCATAGTAAACTGTAAACCGATTATGCATTAGAATTTAAATAAGGTATTTCTGTTCGCTACACCCCTTTTTATGAGTCAATCTTCAGTTAAAAACCTTTGTATTTGCAATAGGGTCTTAAAAATACGTTCTCATTAACTATATTACACGATAAACTTGTTTAATTTGGCTGAATTTTGTCTTAAAGTTTATTATAGTATAGTCTGCTTTAATCTTGCTTCACAGAAAAAAGAAGGGATTTGTATTTTTCTTTGATGAAAACCAGTTTTGATGATTAGATCAAGATAAGACTTCTGTTTATGGGAAAATTGTTGTGGTTATGCAGAAATAATCTGATTTTGATAAGAAGCAATTTGCATTACTTGTCGGTTGCCTAAGAAAGGATGCCAAGCCAGCTATGATTTGCACTACAAATGATTTATCAGCATGGAAGGATTTTCCAAAGGGTCTCAAGGTCCTTCTTCTTGATGAGGACAGTAATTCTGCTGCTGAGTTAAAATCAAAGCTTGAGGCAATGGACTATATTGGTTAGAATCCGCCCTTTTTTACTTGAATTAGAAGTTTTTAGTTCATTTGGGGTATCCACTTCACATTATTCTTCTTTTTCTCTTAACTATGTTGGTCCCCATCTTTGTCCTCAAAGCATATATTCTAACTGTTATTGCTCCTTTGCTTTAAATTAGTAACTTTTTTTTTTCTGGAAGTTTGGCTTTGGATTGAAACCATAAATAAACCTTGGAAACTTTGTGGTCATGAGCCCTATAACAAGGAATCAATTTGTTGAATTAGCTTCACTCTACCGTAAATATAGAAAATTTTCTTTTAATGGTATATCAGTTTTCAGATTTAAGTTGTTCTGGATGCCCATTTCAGTTCAGTTTTCTTCTACCCCTTTAAGATCTCCTGTTTTCAGTGAAATAAAATTATAAAAAGAAAATGCAAGTATATTCTTTGTAGTTTCCTTTTGTAAATGGTGGTTAAATGTTATGTTTTTACTCTATCTTCATAGTAATCTCATAGTTTCTTTAATTAGGGCCTTTAGTTCTATCTCCTTTTTTCTCTGTTTCTCCCTATATACGTCTCATTGAATGTATAATAAAAATTATTGTGCCTTTTGCAGTTTATACCTTCTGCAACGAAAATGAAGCTCTTTCTGCGGTTTCAAGTAGACCTGAAAGCTTCCATGTAGCCATTATAGAGGTAATGAATGGACTTTGATGGTTTTTTACAAAAAGTTTCTTTTTTTGGGGGGTGGGGTGGAGAAGCAGTTAAAATGCATATTTCAAATGTTGATGATTTGTAGTAAGCACACGGTAGATCTTTGGCATTATCTGATTGTGGTATTGGCACTAGTACTAGTTGCTTACTAGAAATTTTATATTATATGCTATTCTTGCTTTGTTATATATAAAAATTCAATTATAGCAAGCCACCACATTTCTATCAACATGGTACTAATTGTTTCATCCAAAGCTTTAATATAAATATCTATTCAGTCCTTTCATTATCAAGATAAATAGTGTAATCCTTCGCTGCTTTGATCATTTGCATGCAACTTTATACTAACAGCATGTATGATGCAGATTAATACAAACAAAAAGAATGGGAGTTATAAGTTTCTTGAAACTGCAAAGGACTTGCCTACCATTAGTAAGTTCAGAAATTACACCTACCTAGTTTTGCTGTAGATCTTCAAATTATAGCATATGAAACTCTGTTTAATCACCCTGGACATAAACTTTTATCGGCATCTGTGATCGTAATTATGGTTGTTGGGCATATTTTCTAGTTCCTAATAATGTTGTAAATCATTTTTATTTCAGTGACTTCAAACGTTCATTGCATCAGCACCACGATGAAGTGCATAGCGGTAAGATTTATTCCATCCTACCATACAATGAGCAGTTTACATGCATTTTCTTCTGCACATATATGTTCGTCCCAGTTGTCAATTCAAAAGAATTTTAGACTCTTAATTGTCGTAATCTTTTCTTCTTCTTACTCTACTCTCTGTTGAGAAACATTGGATTTTTTGGTTGAAGTTCAGTGCTTTCAGAAACTTTAAACCTTCATGTACAAGTCTTCTTGACTGAAGTCATATAGTGGTGCCTAGGTTCTTTGAATCTTTGCCACATGCCATAATCGCTAACTCATGTTTTGACAACTTATTTTCAGCTGGGCGCAGTTGAGTTTCTTAAGAAACCGCTGTCTGAGGAAAAACTAAGGAATATATGGCAACACGTGGTTCGTAAGGTTGATCTGGATACTGCTTGAATGACAGTGGAATTTACATGTAAATGTCCATTAAGGACTTCGTTATAGAAATTCTCATTTTATTAGTCATGTACAGGCATTCAATGCTGTGGGGACAGACCTGTCTGAATCAGTAAAACCTGTCAAAGAATCCTTGGTTTCAATGTTGTACTTACAATTGGAAAATGGAGAACCTAAGAATAAAGACTTGGATAAAACCCAAGATGCATCTGTGATTCATGAAAATGACCCTGAGCCATCAACAGGAAGTGATAAGTACCCAGCTCCATCAACACCACAACTAGAACAGGGAGGGAGGTTGTCAGCCGATGGAGATTGCCAAGATCAAGCTAACTGCTCGATAGAAAAAGAGAGCAGTGAGCAGGATGGAGAATCCAAATCTGTCGAAACTACCAGTGACAATACAATTGCTGAAGTAACTATACCAGTTGGCCAACCTCAGGGACCAAGGGATACCATGGTGACAGAGGAGGCTGACTTAGTTGATGGTACCAAGGGTGAGAGTACCACGTATTCTCAAACAGAAAACAGAGTAAATAGCAAATCTCAAGCTGTTGCTGAAAAACCCAGTACAGTTTCTGGTATTCATAGTTCTTGTCTGAACAAAGCTAATCGAAAAAAGTCAAAGGTAATCTAGCTTAAAAAGTCATTCCCTGTCATCTTTTATAGGCAATATTTAACAAGTTTCTAAAATGCATAGAACCTTACTCAAACTTATGGTAACTTTCCCTTCAGCTTGCAGCATATCTTGCACTTTTCCAGTAGTCCAGCCATTATCTTTCATCAGATACCAGCAAAGGAAACATGCTTACTAAGAGTATTTGATAATCACTATTCTATCATCACCTGATTCCAAAATCCATCTTGTTTCTGTTCAAAACTGAAGTTTTAGGTGATTACTTTTGAGATTTCAAGACATTACTTCCAGCTTTGTCATCTCACTATTTGCTATCATTATCCACTTCTTCATATTACACCACAAAGTTTTGGAAGAAGTATAGCATTCACTTATGTTGTCTTTTTGTTCTTAACTCCTTTGTTATATAAGGACTAAGATCAAGTCCTCGGGCTAACACTTTCTTGTAAACAAGGAAAAAGTTGAAACAAGTAGGTTGGATGGGTTATAGCATACATAGACTTGGATAAAGAGCTCCCATCAAACTTTTCTTGATTACTACTTTCCTTTGAATATTTTATGGTTAAGTATGTCATACAATTGTATATGGGTGTAGATATTAATTACATTCTTTTTGGTCTGAATTTTCAGGTAGACTGGACACCGGCACTCCACAAGAAGTTTGTACAAGCGGTGGACCAACTAGGTATAGATCAAGCCATCCCTTCTCGAATACTAGAGCTGATGAAAGTAGAAGGCTTGACTAGGCATAATGTTGCTAGTCATCTACAGGTTGGTAGCAGTTTTGCCTTCCTGATACACAATCTGATTCTATAATAAAAGTGCCTTGTTCCTGTTGAAAATTTAGTTCTGGTTACAGTTTTGCTTCAAAAGAATGATTTCCTTTGTTATGCTAGCTAAGCTTAGATGGTAATCATAAGACATTGCAATATACATGTAATTTACCTTGTTTAAATAACAGTACGATTAGATTTTGCCCTTTTCTTTTTCTCTTCTTCGCCTTGGTGAATAAAATGATTCGCCTTTTGTTTGTGAAGCAGAAATATAGAATGCATAGAAAACATATTTTGCCCAAGGAGGATGATCGAAGGTGGCCACCAAGAGATCAAACCCAAAGGAGTTGTTATCCACATAAACCGATCATAGCATTGCCACCACATTACTCAAATCATGTTGTCCCATTTGGTCCACTCTATCCCATGTGGGGAGCACCTCCTTATCCATCCAGCATCCAAATGTGGGGTTCACAGGGTTACCCCTTGTGGCAACCAACTGAAAGTTGGCATTGGAAGCCATATCCAGGGGTGAGTTTATTAGGGTCTACAATTTCATCTTTTTTAACTACTTGGCTGTCTCAATTAACCGGTATGTTACTGTGCATAGACTGAGATATGAAATGCAGCTACATATTTGATATATGATCATTTTTTTGGATTCAGGTGCATGCCGATGCATGGGGCTGCCCTGTTATGCCCCCACCTCATGGATATAGTTCTGCATTCACTCAAGTGAGTAGTTATCAGGTATACATACAATGACCCGTTTTAGAATTAAAAAAAAAAAAAAGAAAAGCAAATAAGTATATGAATGAATTTTAATATTTTGCGAATCTGCAGAATGCATCTGTATTTCATTGTTCTGGCACCATGGATAACAGAAATGGCATGCCTCAAAATTCTGTTGAACATCAGCCGGTATGCTACAATGTGTCTTCATCTGATATTGCACTTTTATTTTCACTAATTGTGTTTTAACCCTGTGATTAATTTGTGTTTGAATGCACTGCAGGCAGAGGAGGTAATCGACAAGGTTGTGAAAGAAGCAATAAACAAGCCATGGTTACCTTTGCCTTTAGGCCTCAAGCCTCCTTCCACTGATACTGTGCTAGCTGAGCTCTCTAAACAAGGCATCTCCACCTTCCCTCCTCACATCAATAGCCCTAATTCATCATGCCATGGCACCACGTGACTGGTTTGTTTTTGTTGAAGTGCTTCAGCTGCTGCAAGATTTAGTCAAAATAACCTTGCTGGTATTTTGTTTCATTATTGTTGCTAATTTTAGGAGATTGTTGATCATAAAATCTGGTAGTTGCTTGATTCTAGGATGTGGTTATTTTTTCATGTATTTAAACAGCACTCCAGCTCAATAAAAGTGTGAATCAACTAGCAATTATTTCCATCTTTCTTTTCTCCTAGCTTTTATCTTTCCTTCTTCAAGTTACAGCAAAATTTTATTCTAAAAGATTGAATTTATTCCAACAAATTGGTATCAAGAGCCATGAAAAAATTTGTCTTCTATGGATTCAGAAATTTCTTTTGCACTTGCACATGGTAATCTTTACCATGTTTGGGCAGCAAGGATGAAAGCTCATTCAGAAGCAAATGATCTTTAGGAAGTTGTGGAGGAAGATTACGGAGTTCCTTCATTACCTGTCAATCCAACTATGGCGCCAATCAAGAATTACAAGGGGAAGAAATGAAGAAATGACAATGAAGTTAGCTTTTGAAGTTTGGAATTTCTTGGAGTATGAAGGAGATGTAAGGATTAAAGAAATGAAATTTCTTGAAGGAGTATGAAGGAGATGTAAGGATTAAAGAAATGAAATTCCTTGAAGGGGTATGAAGGAGATGTAAGGCTTAAAGAAACGAAAATGTTGAACTTGATTAGAGAGTTTGAACTCCAGAAGATGAATGACTATGGCACGGTGAAGGAGTACTTTGACAAATTGTTTGAAATCGCAAACAAAGATTATTTTGATTTGAATTTCCTGGTTCTAGATTAGTTCAAAAAATTCTTCCAACTGTTTCAAAAAAATTTGAAGTAATCATTTCCTCGTTGGAAAATACTAAAGATCTGTTAAGGTTAGTTTGGTAGATTTGATGAATGTTTTGCAACCATAACAGCAAAGAAGGGTCATGAAATCTGAAGGGTCTGTTGAAAGTACATTAGCTACGAAAGCTCAATACAATCAAGGAGGGAAGGGAAGGAAACATGAGAAGAACAATAAGGGAAATTCGGGTTTTGATTCATCCATTACAAATACAGGAACAAAATCTGATTTCTTTCCTAAACACTGTGGAAGAAAGGATCATCCACCTTTCAAATGCTGGAGAAATTCATACCAACAATATGAAAAATGTCAGAAGATGGGACATCATCAAAGAATTTGAAAAAGCAATACTTAGCAAAAGACGGTTGCACAAGTGAATTTGCAACAAAAGAATGTTACTCAAGTTGCTGACGGAGAAGAGGAGGAGCATTTCTTTGTGGCCACTTGCGCAATCTCTCATTCCAGTGAGAAATGACTCATTGATAGTGGTTGCACCAACGATATAACTTTTAATCGTGATCAATGAGTTGGATACTTCGGTAGTTTTCTAAGTAAAGATTGGCAATGAAGACTGCATTGCGGTCAAGGAAAAATGCACAGTTGCAATTGAAAGCATTTATGTACAAAATTTATCAAAGATATTTGTACCTAACATCAGTCAAATTCAAAAGGGTCTCAAAGTTATCTTTGAAACAGATCAGTATTTAATTAAAGATACAAATGACAACGATATATTCAAAGTAAAAATGAAAGGGAAGAGCTTTGCAATTGATTTATTGGGGAGGAGAAAGTCATATTCTCTACAACAAATGTCCATGCTGAAGTTTGTTACAAGAGGCCTGGACATTTCAATCATGTAACTGTTGTAAATTTGCAAAGAAAAGAATTGGTTCAAGGTCTCCGTTGTCTTGAATTTGCAATTCCAAATTGTAAAGCTTGCCAACAAAGAAAGCAATTGAGACTTCCATACAAGCAATCATGTAGCTGGTGTATTTTGGCAATTCAAGTAATAGATTGAAATGCAAAGTGGACACAAAATTCAAGATTTGAGATATGATAATGATAAGGAGTTCACCTATAATTAATTTAATCTTTTCTGTGAAGAAGGAAAGATTGAACATAAACTCACTGCTTCATACACTCCACAACAAAATGGAGTCAACGAGAGAAAAAATTGTACCATAATGGAGATGGCTAGATGTTTGATGTTTGAAAAGAATTTTCCAAAAAATATTGGGCAAAAACAACATACACTGCAGTTTTCCTTCTCAACAAGTTTCCTACAAAAGTTGTTGCAATAACAACTCCGTATGAAACCTGGTATGGTTTTAAACCTTCTTTGAAAAATCTCAAAGTATTCAGATGCTTGTGTTATGTTATGTTCCTCAAATTAAAAGGGACAAATTGGCTAAAAAGAAGGAAGCAAAGATCTTTGTTGGCTACAGTACAATCTCAAAAGCTTATAAAATTTTCCAATCAAGCACTAATAAAATTTTGATAAGCAGAGATGTCCATTTCATGGATAATGATGAGTGGAATTGAATAGGAAAACAAATAGCTGTGGTACTTGATCAAGTTTCAAAATTACAACTCAAGGAAGATGAGTCGTGTAATACCCCTAACCCTAATCCGTCACCGAAACAGGATTACGGAGCATTACCGAACCTTTCTAACCAAGTACGAACTTTCATATCACTTAATATACATATTAGAAAACTAATCATAATCACTTATATTATCTTTTTTATGAGCCTTCGAGGTCCGAAATACACATTAGAAATGAATCGGGACTAAACTGAAAACTCAGAGAATTTTTTGCAAAATTTCAAAATTCTTCTTAGGTGCAGGGGACACACGCCCGTGTGGTTCACACAGTCAAGAGACACGCCCGTGTCTTAGGCCGTGTGGGCATTCGATGTGGGGCACACGGCCATGTCCATGCTTGTGTAACTCCCTGACTTGGGTCACACGGGCAAGCCACACGCCCGTGTGCTAGGCCGTGTGAGCACATTGACTTGTAAAATTAAGGTGTAAGGGTCACACAGCCAAGTCACACGCCTGTGTGCTAGACCGTGTGAAAAATCCTAGGTATTCTATTTTGCAATTTAATAGATGCAGGGGACACACGGCCAAACCATATGCCCATGTGTTTGGTAGTGTATCACACACGGTTGAGACACACGCTCGTGTCTTTGCCCGTATGGACAAAAATAGGCCATTTCAAGGCCACATTTCTCACCTAATTAGGTATCAACCTAAAAATAACATTTTAACACATTAATATACCACAACAAAGCAATCAAAACAAGCCAAAATCTTGTTTTATAAACAATATATCATCTCATATACTCTAAATACTCAAACTTACCTATTTAGTCCATTTAACAAATTTCACTAGTGTTTACTACTAATTAAATACCTATATGCATATATTATTCACACCCTCATCACATATTTACTTCATTAGTAAACCAAAATTTATTTCTAAGTTGATTATATAAACAAAACATCATTCTTAATATCTATACAAGCCAACTTTGATATAATCTACATCAATCCTATACATGCCATATAAACCATATTAAACATTTCAAAAACTACCGGAATAAGTTGGATAGTGTGACTTGATGTACTGATCTAATCTTCCGACCTCACGTTAATCTACAAGGACATTAAACAAAACAAGTAAGCTTAATGAAGCTTAGTAAGTTCGATGGGTTAAACATAAATCTTACCGAACCTACTATAACACATCAATTAAATAAATTCATTCAATGTAAACTCCCCACCAATCACAACTTCAATCGATGAATACACTTATTTTAAATCAATACCATTAACAAACAATGTGTCTTTTAATTTCAATTACATAGTCACTTACCAAATCTTCCCAAATCGAAGAACGGCTTACGGATAAGAGTACATAATTTTCAGAAGCCCAAAAGCTGAACAGAAGCACATAAGTGCTAAACAGAAACCCATAAGGGTTAAATGGAAGCTCGTAAGAGCTGAAAGAAAACCCATAAGGGTTAAACAGAAGCTCAAAATAGCTAAACGGAGACTCATATGAGTTAAACAGAAGCTCGAGAGAGCTAAATGGAAAGTAAATGTAACCCCCTAACCCGTACCCGTCGCCGGAACAGGGTTATGAAGCATTACCGAAGTTTACAAATCAAATACAATTAATTCATGTCATTTACTATTCATATCCGAAATTAATCGTATCGTCCCTTGATTGGACCCTCGAGGCCTAATTTAAGCATTAGAAGTAAGTCGGGACTAAATTGAGAACTCAAAAAATTTTTCGTGAAATTTCAACATTTTTCTTAGGTTAAGAGGTCACACGCCCGTGTGATCAGCTCGTGTGGCTCACACGGCTAGGTGACATGCTCATGTCTCAGGTTGTATGGCATACAAAGTAGAGCACACGCCCGTGTCCCTAACTCGTGTAACTCTCTGACTTACAATTTAATTAATTGCATGGATCACACGCCCAAGTCACACGTCCGTGGCTAGGCTGTGTGGACAAGTTAATATTTGAAAATTTGGTACAAGTTTCACACAGCTAAGATACACGCCCATGTTCTAGGCCATGTATTTCACACGGCTGAGACACACGTTCGTGGCTCTACCCGTGTGCCCAATTCCGAGCATTCTGTTTCTCAATTTTAAGATACAGGGAACACACGACCAAACTACATACCCATGTACCAGGCCGTGTATCACACACGGTAAAGACACGCGTCTGTGTGTCTACTTGTGTTGATAAAATAAGACCATTTCCTAGCGTTATTTCTCATCCAAATTTGCCAAAAACCTACACCAATGTTTACAATCATATACCAACCAATCCAGGCATTAAAACCAAGCCAATATTATCATCTAACATAATGTTTCATCTAATGCATTCAAATTTATAATTTTTACCTTTTATAAACATACATCTTTAACCTAACTTAATTAATTCATGCTAAACACATATGTATTTATCATAATATAACCTTATAAATATACCAAAACAACATTAGCCATACCATTACTAGCCATTCCAATGGCTAGATTACAACCAAAATATTTATATACTCTTGCTTGTTGCTATTAGCCTATACATGTCATTGTTCCAATATAAGTTTGCTAATTTATACCAAAATGAGCCGAAGGATAGTGTGATGTTGCTTCGACCCACGTCCAACTTTATGAGCTTTCGAGCATTACAAAACAGAAGAAAAGCAAACCGAGTAAGCACTTTGTGTTTAGTAAGTTCGCATAATGGAAATTTAACTTATCATGCATTTATACAATAAGCAAACTTACACATACAATCCAAGCAATTTGGCCATAACCTAAGCACACAATCTCATCAAATATGTTAGCTATTCATTTCATATAAATATTAATAACAAAGATGAACTCATCAAATTTCAAGTTCCATGCATCTCATATATTTTTTAGATATTGGTTCCACTTGATTTTCACTTGTTTTCATGTCAGAATCTCACACGTTGATTCATTTGAAATCTCGATGGATACGAGGATAGTACACATAAAGTGTACAAATCAGAAATACGTCAATACATGTCCAAGAATACTCATTTGAGCACTTAAACAAAAATCACACTCTCAGCCATATTACAAAATGCTTATGTGAGCATATAACGGGAAACTTATTCGGGCTTGGTAACAGGATGCTCCAAAGAGCCATAATCAGAAAGCTTGTATAAGCTTGTAACGAGCAGCTCCGAAGAGCACTTTAATAGAAAACACTGGATAGCCATATAACAGAATGTTCAAGCAAGCACTATCGGGAAGCTTCAGAGAGCCTTTAATAGAAAGTTCACAAAGAACTTATAAACAGAACGCTCGTAAGAGCGTAGGTGTGTCTACAACAAATGTAGATCACAACCAAATCAAAATACTTCGAAGAGCATAAACGGAAAGCTCACAAGAACATCATAACGGAAAGCTTGAGAGGGCTTATATCAGAATGCTCTTTCGAACTACGGGATGTCTGCAACATATATAGATCACTACCATTTCGAGTAACAGAATCCTGTATCCAATCGAGTTTCTTTCATTTAAGCAGAACTTAATGTTTACTGAGTATTTTCCGGATATACAATCAATTTCTATATACATAGCCATTACATATTTCACATACATAACATTCAATTCAAGCATGTAAATATATAAATTTAGTTACACGAACTTACTTTGATGCTTGTTCGTAAACAAAATCTACTAATCCGAAACTTTTTCCTTTCCTCAGTCTAACTTCAAATTTGAGTTGTCCGGATCTATATGAATGGATTTTAACATCAATTTAATACAATTCACATTCAATTTGACTCAATTTACACCCTAAGAAAAATTACCATTTTACCCCTATAGTTTTCATAAATTCAAATTTTATCCCTAGGCTCGGAAAATGAAATTCATACAATTTATTCCTTGTTCCAAGCCTAACCGATTTTCATATATATATTAATAATAGTCCATGAATTTCACAAAAATTAGAATTTCTTAACAATAATTCCATTTTTCAACAATATACTAAATACATAATACCATTCATCAATTCAATATAATTATTAAATTTTAACCATACGAACTTACCTGGGTTAAATTGTAAGATTTGTAGAAGTTTAGGGATTATTCTGCTAATTTTCCTTTCTCACAAGTATCTACGGGCTCTTGATCTAAAATATAAAATTACTCATTCATTAGCATATATTTCAGTCCCAATTCACTTCAAAGTTAATACCCCTCAATTTTTCAAATTTACACAATTACCCTAACTTTTACAACTTTCACAATTTAGTCCCTTAACTAATTAGTCTATCAAATGAACTAATTTTTCTCAATTGATAATTTATCTAAATATTCTAGGCTATCATACAGCCCTTGATAAACAGATATTTAATACCAAATCCTAATATTTAACCTTTTTCACAATTTGGTCTTAAAATAAACATCTAACAAAATCACCTTATAAAATCATCACACAACAAAATTAAAGCTTTAAATCCATGTTATTTCATCAAAAACATCCATTATTTATCAATGGTATCTTTCAAAATTTTCAATAAAATCAAAAACTAATGAAATAGCTAATTGGACCTAATTGTAAAAGTCTTAAAAACACAAAAAATACAAGAAAATGGCAAGAATTAAACTTACATGAAGAAAAAATATGAAAACCAGCCTTAAGAGCTCTTCAATGGTGTTTTTGGACAGAAAATTGGAGAAGAAATGGTCTAGAAACTATTAGAATCTCATTTTGGCTATTTAATTTTATTTATTTCTAATTTTGCCCTTTAATCATATCATTTTATCATTTTTTTATGCTTATGCCGCCTCATCCATCTCTTATAGGATAATTTACTCTTTAAGTCCTCCTATTTACCATTTAATCCATTTAATCACTATTTCTTTTAATTAGCAGTTTTGCACCCCTTTCAATTTAATCCTTTTTAATTAATTAACTATCGAAACATTAAAATTTTATAATAGAACTTTAATACTATCTTAATGACACTCCATAAATATTTATAAAAATATTTATGGCTCTGTTTATAGAATCGAGGTCTCGATACCTCATTTTCTAAACCACTTAACCTAATAAATCCTTATAAAATACAAATTACTAATTCAAAAATCTTTTTAAAACCACATTTGACTCGTAAATACTAAATAATAAAATTTACAAGCTTACTCGTCAGATTTGGTGGTCTTGAACTACTGTTTCTGACACCACTGAAAATTGGGCTGTTACAAGTCAATTGATGATATGCCCGTCAGATGCATGAGATCACTTTCTGATATTTACTAAAGATGCTACATGCTTGTACTCAAACCAAAAAATTTCTAGGAAGCTGAGAAGGATCCAAAATGGATTTAATCAACGAAAGAGGAACTCATGATGATCGAAGAAAATGATTCATGAAAATTGGTAAAAAGACCTGCAAATAGAAAAGTGATTGAAGTGAAATACGTATTTAGAACCAATTAAATCCCGATAGCTCGATTAACAAGCATAAAGGTAGACTTGTTGTAAAAGGGTATACTTAGATTTTTGTGTTGATTTTTCTGAGACTTTTGCTATTGTCGCTAAACTAGATACAATAAGGTTGTTGCCTATGGTAGTTGTACAAAAGAGCTAGAAAGTCTATTAACTTGATGTTAAATCAACATTCTTGAATGGCTTCTTGGAGGAAGAAATTTACTTTGAGCAACCTAAAAGTTTTACTATGAAAGGACAAGGAGATGATGTGTACTTACTCAAGAAGGCTTGTATGGCCTGAAACAGGCGTCGAGAGTATGATACAACAAAATTGATGAGCACTTAATGCAATTGGATTTCAAAAGAAGTCTCATCGAAGCTACCCTTTACATCAAAGGTGATGAAATCAATTTTGTTGTTGTTTTCTTATATGTGGATGATTTGCTGGTCACAGGAAGCAAGGAAGAACTTGTGAGAAAGTCCAAAGAAGATATGAAGCAAAATTTCGAGATGACGGATTTGAGAGAAATGACTTGCTGTCTAGGAATAGAAATAAAGTAGAAAAATGAAGTGTTTATTTGTCAGAAGAAGTATGCTAAGAAAATTTTGAAAAAAATTCAGAATGGATGAATGCAAGAGTGTAGATACTCCAATGTGTCAAAAGGAGAAGCTAAGCAAAAAAATGAAGCTAAAAAAGTCGATAAAACCTTTTACAGAAGTCTAGTTGGTTGCCTGATGTTATCTAACGACTACAAGACTTGATATCTTACATTCTATAAGTCTATTATCTAGATTTATGAATCGTGCAACTGAAACACATCTTACAACTGCTAAAAGAGTCCTTAGATATGTGAGAGGGACACTGGATTATGGAATCAAATTTTGTGCAAATTAGGATTATGTTTTGCAAGGTTGTTCAGATAGTGATTGTGGAGGTTCGCTTGATGATTTGAAAAGTTTGGTTTAAATTACAATAGAAGTTGAATTTATTGCAACTAGTGCTGCTATCAATCAACCTTTTTGGTTAAATTTTTTTTTAAAGAATTTGAAGCAAGAAGGATGCACAAAAGTGTTCGTTGATAATCAAGCTGCAATTTCTATCTCTAACAATCTTATTTTTAATTGGAAAATGAAGCATTTTAATATCAAATTATTTTCTCTTAAAGAAGTGCTGAAGAAGGGTTTAATTGGTTTAAAGTACTGCAAATCTAAATTTCAATTAGTTGATATATTTACAAAGCTCTTACCATTAGGGGTGAGCGTTCGATCGAATCGAGTTGAATCGAATCAAATAAAAAATTTCGAGTTAATCAAGTTGATGAATCATATTTTATCATCCTAATTTGATTTGAAATTTTCTCGAATTGAGTCGAGTGAAATGGAATTCGAATCTAATTGAATCGAATATATTTGTTCGAGTTAAATATTAAAAAATAATTTTGGGTCCTTGTAACTACTATCACCCATCGTAATAAATTTTTTCCACCATAATCAATTTTTTTATTAACTTTCATCACCTCATAATTTATTTATTAATCTTTTACATACGGGTTAGCTTTTTTGCTTGCTTAGTTGTTTCAATTTTCTTCAGATTCTTGTCACTATGTATTTTGAAATTAAAAAATATATTAAATGTAAAAATGTGACTTTTTAATAAAATTTATTTTAAAGATAAAATGTGAAATTGATACCAATATAAAATTTTAACATGAATATTTTATGGCATCATTAATAATTCAATTTTAATATAAATATTCAATATGACTAAACAATTCAATAATATAAATAATATAAAATGTGAAATTTAATTTAATAATATAAATAATAGATATAAATAATTTTATTACTATTTATGTTTATGGGTTTTTTTTGGATAATTTTGATTTTTTGTTTGGGAGTAAATTGTGAGAAGTAAAAGTTTAGGGGAAAAATAAAAAGTTTTGGGAGTAAAAGTTTGAGGGAAAGTAAATAGGGGGAGTAGAATTTTGGAGGGAAAATATTAAAAAAAATTGGGGGGATGGGTTTGGGGTAGATGGGGAGTAGAATGGGAAGGGAGTAAAAGTTTTAAGGAGAAAGTAGGAGGGAGTAAAAATTTTAGGGGAAAATAAAAAGTTTTGAGGGTTTTGGGGAGTAAAATTTTGAGGAAAAGTAAATAGGAGAGTAAAATTTTGGTGAGAAATAGATTTTGGGTAGATGGGGGGTTGGGATGGAAAGAGAGTAAAAGTTTAGGGAAAGTGGGAAGGAGTAAAAGTTTTGAGGGAAAAGTAAAAAGGTTTGGGAGTTTGGGATAAAAATATAAAATATTATAGTTTGATATTCGAATTATTCGAGTTATACAAATTATTCGAGTTATTCGAACTTGAAAACTCAACTCGATTCGAACTCAAAATTCGAAAAAAATTCGAGTTGACTCGAATAACTCAAATAACTCAAATAATTCGATTCATTTAACTCGAAATTCAAATTTTTTTTATTTTTTGGAATCGAATCGAGTTTTGCTCACCCCTACTTACCAAGAAGCAAGTTTGAGTTTCTTAGATAAACTTGAAGATTGCAGCAACCACAGTAAGAAGGGGTGTTAAAGTTGTGCTTCAACTGTTCAAGATTTAGTCAAAATAACCATGATGATTTTCTGTTTCATTATTGTTGCTAATTTAGGGGATTGTTGATCATAAAATCTAGTAATCGTTTGATTCTAGTGTCACGGGCTGCAAGTCAAAGCCCATGACCATCGCACAAGATGCATCCTATGGAGGTCTATCGGTTGGATGGGGATCATTTGACCCAGAAAAATTGGTCAAAAAACTAATTGAGAAGCCTGTTTATTTGAAGCCTGAGTGACCCAATGAAGCAGATATGGAAAATTAGGTTACCTTGGTAAATAGGGAAATGAATAATATATGATAAGATTTGATTTGATTTGATTTGATTGCGTAAATCTTATAAATACCGTAATTGTAAGGGAAGCTTCATCTTGTCTGTCGATATAAATTTAACTAGACTGTTGGATTTTGGGGAGCTCAACTATAAATAGGGAGCCTCTCCCTATAACGCCCCTAACCCGAATTCGTCACCGGAATAGATCTACAGAGCATTACCGGAGTTATCGATTTATTTATCAGATATTTTACTTCATCTAACATTCATATTTGAAACCAATTAAAATTAAACACATTGTCCCTTAAACGTGCTTAATTTTTCCCGACATGTTTTACTTGAATTTATGGTCTCAACATACTTAATTTTCTTGTATCAACATATCAATGAAAATCACATATTTACATGTCATGATAAATATTATTCTCTTGCCTTTACTTCATAAACATAAATTAAGTAACTCATTATATCGATATTTCATGTATTTAAAAATACAATTCAAGTTACACTAACTTACCTCGTTGCTTATTCATGTTTATAATTTCCATAATCTTATATCTCTTCTTTTCCACTTTCTAGTCTCATATTTGAGTCATCCGGATCTCTATAAATAAAGATGATCGTCATTTTTATTTATTTCATGTTCTAATACATTCGACTAATGCTCTAAACAAAATTTACCGTTTTGCCCCTGAACTTTTAATTAATGACGATTGCATCCTTAGGCTCAGAAAACAAAATTCTTGCAATTTAATCCTTATTTCTTGCCGTTATTCTCATACATATTGATAACAACCCATGAATTCTATAAAATATTAAAATTTTCTATAAATTTAACACTTTTTCAATTTAATCTTTAAAACATGTTTTTCCCTCGATCTTGAACTAAGTTAATAATTCCATTCAATTTTGCAATTTTAAATAATAAAATAATCCATTTCATGCAAATTAGTCATTTCTAACATTTTTACAAAATTGCCCATAAAGTTTTACTTTTATTCAATTTAGTCCCTGAGCCTAAAATATGCAAATTAACCATGCTAGCTGGATATTCATACATATTTTCCTCCTCCTCCTGTCCATTCCACATCCTTAATTTATATAACATGCTATAAGTAACATTATCAATAATTTCACTATTTACTTATTTATATTCAAAACTATCCATCCGTGTCATAGTCGCTAAATTATTTTTATCTTGAGCTACAGAACTCCAATTTAATATCCACTAATTTTCCCTGAAACTAGACTCATACATCTTCTTACCATAAAATTTTTAGAATTTTTGGTTCATCCAATTAGTACAGTTTATTCATTGGAGTCTCCCCTGTTCTGCTGTCTGACAGTTCCGACTTTTCTTTACTAAAAATTAATTATCTCATCATACAAGATTCAGATGATATTATAGTTTGTTTCTTATAAAAATAGACTCATTAAAGAATATAACCATATAAATTATGTCCCATAATAATTTTTATACAATTTTTAATGATTTTTCCAAGTCAGAACAGAGGATCCCGAAATCATTCTGAACCAGTCTCACAAAAATATAAATATCTCAAAATACAGAATTCATTTACTTGCTCTGTTTCTTTTATATGAAAATAGACTCAATAAACTTTAATTCCATATCTTACTCATTCTCTAATTCGATTTCTACAAATTTTGGTGATTTTTCATATTTAGACCACTGCTGCTGTCCAAAACAGTTTAGTGCAAAATATTGATTTCCATTTTGCCCCAAATTTCACAATTCATATAATTCAGTCCTTCCTCAATTAGCCCCTCAATTACTCTATTAATACTTTCCATAGACATTATAAGTTATTTCATAACTATTGAAATTCAGAATTTCCACATGAAATTCAGAATTTCCAAATAAAATTCTAACTTCAAACTCTTTTACAATTAGGTCTCAAACATTCACTTTCTATTCAATTCTTTTAATAAAATCAGCATATAAACAATTTAAAACTCTAATTCCATGCCAAATCATCATTTACTTCCAGCACATATTCATGGCAACTTTCAATTTCTTTCATAGAATCAAAAACTAATGAATTCAACAAGTGGACCTAGTTGCAAAAGTCACAAAAACACAAAAATTTCAAGAAATAATCAAGAATTGAACTTACTTGAAGTAAAAATATGAAAAACAAGCTTAAGGGAACTCTTCCATGGCGTTTTTGTTCATGAGAATGCAGAAAAATAAAGAGAAATCTAGATAATTCCACTTTAGTCCTACCTTTATTAAGTAAATTTTGTAATTTTCCAATTTTGCCCTTAATTCTCCTTATTTTCTTGCTGATTTCATGCCCTTGCCGTCCAGACCAAATAGACCTTGGGTCTATTTTCCTTTTAAACCCTCTTTCTTTTATCATTTAAGCTATTTAATCATTTCTCACAATTTTGCATTTGATACAATTTAGTCCTTTTTGTTCAATTAACTATCAGAACTTTAAAATTTCTTGACGAAACTTTAATACTAACTTATTAATACTCCATAAATATTTATAAATATATTTATGTCTCTATTTAAAATTCTCGAGGTCTCGATACCTCGTTTTCAATTCTAATTATTTTAATATTTATTTTTAGTACACTATTCACTATTTCAAAATTTTTCCTAACTTCACATTTAACTTATACTCACTAAATTAATAATATTTCCTACTCATTTGTCGGATTTAGTGATCTCGAATCACTGTTCCGACACCACTGAAAATTAGGCTGTTACATTCCCTCAGTTGTAAATCACCTATTGTATTTCATTCTTTAATTGTGAATACTAAATTAAGAGCATTTACTCAAACAGTATAACACCCTTAACCTGTATCCGTAGTCGAAATAGGGTTACGGAGTCTAACGGCTCAATTTCAATGAAATCAAAACAGTGGTTTCGTGACCACAAATCTGAGTTAAAAGAGAATAATTATTTTAATATTATGGCACAGTCTATATTATGATAGGAAAGTTCCATGAAAATACTGATAGGAAAATTTTATCGATTTAGTGGTTAATTAGAAAAAGGACCAAATTGCATAAAATGTGAAAGTTGAATTCTAGCAGCTAGAAGGACCAAATAGCTATGGAAATCAAAACTAGAGGTCCTTATATGGTAATTAGACCATCAATCAAAAGATGAAAAATATCTTGGGTGATTCATTCATGGAATTTGAGAAAAAGAAAAGGACTAAATTAGAATTGTAAAAAAATAAAAGATGATAATTAAGTAATTAGAAAATACCATCATTTTATTCATCTTCGTCCCCAAAAATTCCATGGAAACCCTAGGAGAGAGAGAAGAGACTTTCTTGGCTTAATTGGATAAGTTCTCATGTCCCGTTTTTAGTAATTTTTATATTTTTGAAATCGGGATAGTGAAAATTATCTAATTTAGGGATCAATTTGAAGATTTATAAAAGTATAAAGTTTGTGTCATGGATGAATATGCTAAAAATTAGAAATTTATGGTAGAAAATGAAAGGTTGTTGATGGATAAACAACTTGTACAAAGTGATTTTGAATGAAATTGGGATTTAGGGACTAAATTGTAAACTTGTGAAAATTTAAAGAAAAATTATGATTTTTGAGAAATATATGTGCTGTAAATATTAACATGAAATTTTCGGCTAGGCTTGGAAAGAGGATTAAATTGCATGAATCTCATTTTTTGTGCCTAGGGACAAAATTAAAATTAATGAAAAGTTTAGCGGCAAAACAGTACTTTTCCTAAGGAGTAAATTGAACTCAATTCAATATAAATTGAGTGAAATTGATTATTAAATTTATTTATATAGATTTGGACGACTCAAATACGAGATTAGATCGAGGAAAGGAAAAAGTCTCGGATTAGTAGATTTTATTAATGAACAAGTACTGAGGTAAGTTTGTGTAACTTAACATTGAATCTTGAAATGCTTGAAATGCATGTTATATGATAAGAATGTTAATTGTATGTTCAATGTATAGAAAATGATAAAATGTTTGATATTACTTAAGAAAAAGGTAGAAGTCCCGATTGAATAAAAAGAAATTCGATGGATCAAGGAAAAGGGGATACTGCATGTGTTACAGAAGGGATTTAGCCCGAACAGGTAATCCTGATATAAACCCTCCTGATGTATATGTTATATATTGGATTTAGCCCAGACGGGTAAACCAGATTAAGCTCTATAGAGTATTTGTCACTGAAAAGATTTAGCATGGACTGGTAATCCTGACAAAACTCTTTGAGCATATGGTACAGAGGATTTAGCCTGGACTGGTAATCTTGCTGCATGAGATGAGGCTCGGGAGTGTGCTCTCTGATAAATATGAATATGAATTGATGGATTATGAATTTGTACACTTTAAGTGTACTATAGGGTATCCATCAAAATTCCGATAATTCAACGGGTAAATACTTGAAAATGGATAGTGAATCCTAGAATAATTTATTTTTGAAAAGGTACATGTGATATGGGAATTAAGTATGTGGATATCATGATAAGATGAACTCATCTATGTATTGGTATTATATGGAATTAATTGACTAACTCAAAATGTTGAAGTGGTGTATGATAGGATAACAATCCGTTTGCTTGGATGCATGCATATTTGTTTTAATCTAATGAAAACATGTGGTAAGTTAAATTCCTTATTACATGAACTTACTAAGTATTAAGTGCTTACTCTGTTTCATTTTCCCTGTTTTATAGTGCTCGGAAGCTTGAGAAGGTTGGAGATAAGTTGGAGCATCATCACACTATCAACTAACACATTTTGGTACAAAAAGATTTTTATTTTGGTATAATGGCATGTATGGGTTACTAGTAACAATATTGATGATGAATAGTGATGATTAGTTTGATATGTATATAAAGTTAAATCATAGACATACATATATGCATGATGTATTTTGAATTAAATGGATTTACATGTGTAAATGGGAAAGTATGGTATGAGATAAGAGTACAAGCACATATGTTATGTTAAATGGTTAGTATTTGTCTTGGTAACCATATTTGGATTGGTTGGTTGATATTGGCAAGAATTGGAGTAGGTAAAGGATGAATTAGGTGACAAATAGGGCTTAGAAAATAGCCTTATTTTGTCCACATGGATAGACACACGGGCGTGTGTCTAGGTCGTGTGTGACACACGGGTTGATACATGGGCGTGTGTCAAGGCCGTGTGATAAAGGATGAGAAGGATGAAAGCGGAAGCAGATCGTAAAGTTTGTCAAAATCGCGGATTTGACTTAGGGCTCTAGACATTTGGAAAGAAACTTGAATTTTGACACAACCTGAAAAGAAATTGAATCCAAGTAAGAAAAAACAATTAAAATAAATAACTAAAATAAAATAACAAATCAAAGATTAAGAAAGCGAATAAAAAAGATAAACAGAAAGATAGAATGTGGCGTGTAGAAGTCCTAAAAAGCCTTGGAAACACGAAGAATCCACAACCACCTTCAAGCGGCTCTAATTTCCCCTCTAAGATAGAAACCTTGGCAAAAAAAAGTTTGAAGATGATCCCCACAATCTAAAAAGATCGTTAAAACTCTTCTAAAAGAAACTCAAGAGAAATTCTTGAAAAGAAAAACCCAGAGAAAATTTATTAACTCAAAAGAGAAATAGAATAATAATGAATTGTATATATTATGTACAATGCAAAGGCCTATATATAGGCTAGCTAAATAAATCTAAATAAAACTCCTAAGTATACTAGAACTCTAATTTTAATCTAAACACGAAGTAGTTTTAAACTAAACTTTCTTGTTAACATAAAATTCCTAAATAACTTAAATACTTAATAATTATAAAAAATTTAGAATAAAATAACAAGAGTTAATAAATAAAATGGGCTCATAAAAATTAAGCCTAAAACTTGAACCCAATATGATTTAAACTCAAATTAAAAGCCTGAAATTCGTAATTCCCGTCATAATCCCGTTCAGAAATTCTACTCGCGCAGTCTTCACTAAACCAGTCATAACTTGAGCTCCCGAACTCAAAATCGAGTGATTCAAAATGTGTTTTGAAGCTAAGAGATAGATCTTCGAATGACAGAATAATCTCAACTCAGAAATGCTAGGATCCCATCCAAAAAGTCATTGCAAGTATGCTAATTTCCCAAGCCTGAAAATTGGTAGTTTTGATGATTGGAATCTAATAAATTTCACCCTATTCATGCATGTATCACCGTGTGTCCCTTGCATCCTAAAATTTGAGAAATAGAATGCCCTGTATTGAGTATACGGGCTCAACATAGGCGTGTGCCTCAGCCGTGTGAGGTACACGGCCTGGAAGCATAGGCATGTGATACGGCCGCGTGAATCCTGCACCTATTTCCTAAAATTAAATTTACCACATGGCCTATTGACACAAGCGTGTGCCTTGGCCGTGTGACCCAAATTTTTTCATGGGTTGCAAGTCAGAGAGTTAGACGGGTTAGGGACACAGGCGTGTGAACCCACACGACCTTACCACACAAGCGTGCCCTATACCACACGGGCGTGTGACTCTTAATAGTGAGAAAAATTTTGTAATTTTGCGAAAAATTTCTTAAGGTCCCGAATTATTGAGAAAATGAATAGTGTTCGACTTGATTTATTTGAAAATATTCTGTAAACTCCGGTAATGCCTCGAAACCTTGTTCTGGCGACAGATATGGGTTAGGGGTGTTACACGGAGTATTACTGGAGTTTACAAAACAATTTCTGATAATTTAAGTCATTTACTATTCATCTTCCGAATTCAATCATAATGTCCTTTACATGGGCCCTCGAGGCCCAAAACGTGCATTAGAAACGAATCAGGACTAAATCGGGATTATAGAAAATGTTTAGTAAAATTTTAAATCTTTTTATCACATAAAGGAGTCACACGTCCGTGTGGTAAGGGACATGCCCGTGTGGTCAGGCCGTGTGGTTTCACAAGCCCGTGTCCCTAACCCGTGTAACTCTCTGACTTGTAATCCATGAAGAAATTAAGGTCACACGACCAAGTCATACGCCCGTATGCTAGGCCGTGTACCTCACACGGTTGAGACACAGGCCTATGTCTCTGCCCGTGTACTCAATCCTGAGCATTTTGTTTCTTAATTTTAAGATGCAGGGGACACACGGCTAAGCCACAGCCCATGTACCAGGATGGCCAATTTTCTTACCCTTTTTACACCCAACTTGCACATAACACTTTCACAACCAATATAACTCAACCAATCAACCAATTCATGCCAAAATATGCATGAACTATGTTCTAAAATCATAAACATATCAAGTTCTAATACATACATACTTATTTAAGTATCACAATCTCAGTTCTAACTATTTCATTACCAATTTAACCCTATACTTGCCATATAAACCCAAAAGATGTACAATAAAATTCTATCGGGGAAATATCTGGATAGTGTGATTTGAAAAGGTGATCCGATCCTCTAGAATCTCGTCAATCTACAGGAAACATTTAACACATAAGAGTAAGCTTATATAAGGTTAGTAAGTTCATAAGCTTTAATGATAATTCTTACCGAATATATCATAACAATTTATAAAACAAGTATTTTATTTACACTTCTTGCCAATCATATTTCCAATGACAAATTCATGTGAGTGAGCCCAATGTCATTAACTATTTAAGTTTGATCACTTTAATTCACATATCATTTGTCCCCCTCTTTTTTTTATCAATTTAGCGAACGTCTTACAAAATTGAGTACGTCGTTTTTCACTGATGCCATACTCCAACTATGGTATTATACCTATTCACTTACTGCCATGGTCCAACCATGGTCTTACGTTCACTAACGTTCACTGATGTTCATGGATGTCCACTGATGCCATAGCTCAGCTATGATCTTTTCACGAGAATGCCATAGCTTAGCTATGGTCTTACATCTTCACTATGCCATGGTCCAACCATGGTCTTATCCGTCAATTCATCACTTTTCACTGGACGATTGTACTCAATTCTGTGTTCTATCTAATTTAAACTCTTAATTCGATTTCATTTTTTTCATTTTCTTATAATAACCATAATTCAATAATATACATTTGAATTAATACATTATATATTGCTTAATTTAACAAATAACCACAAGAATTTAGTCATATGAACTTACCTAGGACAATTTATAGAAGTTGTAGCGATTCAGGGACTAATTCGTTAATTTCTCTTTTCCACGTTTATCTTCGGATTCTTGATATGATGAAAATATAGGAAAAATCAGCTTAGAAGGACTCTTTAATGACAGTTTTGGCTGAGAAATATGAAGAAATTGCTAGAAACTCTTTTAATTTAGATTTTTTTTGTTAATTTTGCAAAATTTCCAATTTTGCCCTTGTTACATCAATTTTTTCAGATTTTTCTCTTCTTATGCCGCCTCAACTATCCGCTATTGGCATATTTATGCCTTAAGTCCCTCCTTATTCATCACTTAAGCCATTTAATCATTTTAGCAAGTTTTGCACCTTATTTAATCTAGTCCTTTTTATTTAATTAACTATCAAAACGTTAAAATTTTCTAACGAAACTTTAATTCTATCTTAATAACAGTATGTAAATATTTATAAAAATATTTACGACTCGGCTTATGAAATTGAGGTCTCGATACCTCGTTTTCAACCCAATTTACCTAATAATTTCTTTTAAATCACAAAATTCACTAATTTAAAAATATTTCTAAAATCACACTCAACTCATAAATATTAATTTATTTAATTTTTTAAACTCACTTGTCGGATTTAGTGATCTTGAATCACCGTTTCTGGCATCATTGAAAGTTGGGCTGTTACAAACACCTCTCGTGCATTGTTTTTTTATGGTTATTCTATTCTTTTGAGCATTTTTTTTGGCTTGTGTTGTTTTCGTTATATAAATTGGTGCCTTGAAGGAATTCTGCGAGAATCCTTACTTTATGAGAGTTAGGCTAACTTAGACACATTTGAATCGAATGAATCGCTTAAGGCTGCACGGGTTGCGAGACTAAAGGTCTAATCCCGTAACTCTAACATGTGGTTGTTATTCTTTATGTATTTAAATAGCACTTCAACTCAATAAAAATGTGAATCAACCAACAATTATTTCCATATTTCTTTTCTCCTAGCCTTTATCTTTCTTTATTTTAAGTTACAACAAAATTTTATTCCAATAGATTGAATTTATTCTAATAGTTTTGGACCACCCTTCTTTGTTGCACTTTTAACTATTTTATACTCCTATGCCATCATTTTTATAAGTCGGGAAAAAAAATTTAGAGATATACATAGTGCGCTTGATTTATAAGGTTCTTTTTTTCGATGAAGTCAAGTTAAAGTAACAAAGTAATTCATTGGTATGGGTTCGAATGGTGTCACTCATAAGATGCTTTTTTAAATTGTTGCTGACATCATGCCATACAAGGAAAAAAAAGGTCAAAGGTGAATACGATCCAACCTATTGGCACAATAAAAAAATTTATGTTACACTATTGAGTTACCAATTGAGTCACCAATAGAGGTGTACATGGGCTGGGCTCGGTCGGGTTTGGGTCGGGCCCAAACAAAATTTTAGGCTCGTTTTCTAAGCTCGGGCCTGGCCCGACTCGAAATATAGGCCTAAAATTTTGTCCAAGCCTGGCCTAAAATAAAATTGTTAAGCCTGAGCCCGATCCGGCCCATATTAAATTTTTTTAGCTTATTTCATTAAATAAAAAAATTTAAAATATAATAAATCAAATACATTTAAAAACATAAAAATAAATATTAAAATAAAAAATAAATAAAAAATGAGACAAACAATTCTTAAAACAATACACAAATTAAAAATAAAATAAAAAGTAGTTATATTAAAATTAAAAATAAAATGTAAATATAATTAAAAATAAATATATATTTAGTATATACTTCGGGCCGGGCCGAGCCCAGGCCAAGAAAGGTTTACCCGAGCCCGGCCCATTTTCTAAACGAGCCACATTTTTTTACCCAAACCCATATTTCGGGCCTATAATTTTACCCAAACCCTCTCATTTTTCGAGTGAGCCTTCGGGCTAGGCCGAGTAACCCGGCCCATGCACACCTCTAATCACCAGACGATTCATAAAATAATTGTTTATACTTTTTTTTTCTTATTTTTGTTTCTTCCATGCATATGAGATGTGATGAATGTGTAGAACTCTTTAAAATTTTAAGCTTTGGAGTCTAACTCCAACCTACACTCTAACATAAAAAATTATTTTAAAATTATTTAAAATTATAAAAATTACAATAAATGATAAAAAAATAATTTTATATATTTTTAACCATTATTTGTCCAGGTTCATCCTGAACGTGGTTTTTTAAATAATAATTAAAAATATTTATTTTAAATTTTCAAATTTTTTTTAATATTTGTTGACATTACACATGAGGTACACATGCCACTCTACATGTCGTTGTCTACTTACTTCGTTAACCATATCATCACTTAATAGTAGAAATAGATAAAATTTTTAACGAATTAACTAATTTACTCTTTAATTTAATATAAATAATTAATTTACCTATTTTTAAGTAAAATGAGCATAATTTAAAAAAAAAGAGTAAAATGAACAAAATACAATTCAAACTTCTAGTATAGGATTTTAATGATACTTTTACCTATAAGAAATATGTATTCATTAAATAAATATGGAAGCATCCGATGGGGTTAGTTGGGAATAAAGTTTGGACCGTTAGTTGGTGTTTTGAACGACGGTTACGGTCCCTCCAAATTCCAAACGTATTCTGTTATTCTCCCGCCCCTACTTTCCTCTCTAATATGTAAAAATGATAATTATTATAAAATAATATCAACGAAAACAGTCATTAAAGTATTTTATTCGCACATCTTTTTATCGTATTTGTAACTCGATTCAATAAAAATAGAAGTTATGAGATAATAAAGATGGAACAAAATGTAAAAAGCAAAAAGATTTTATTAAAATTGCTATTCCACCACAACATTGCTATTTTCTATTCTAATTTCTCACCGCCCAAATTCTTGTTCTTGTATCAGAGTCATTCATTTCAACAAATTCTTTCTAGATTATGACACATGTCTCTTTATAATTGGGTTCATTTTATCATTAAAAAAAATGTAAAGTGTTTTTCTTTTTGACACAATATTTAAAATTATTCATAATTCCTTCCTAACTCATAAATAGAAGGATAATATACTTAAATGTGCTTGAACTCACGTTCTCCTACGTTGGCAACAATATCCATGCCAATTGAGCTATATGATGACAAAATTAAAACATAATAATATATAAATTCAATTTTAGAAACATAATAATTGATATTAGACTAAATTTAAATAAATAATCTTTTGAAATTATTTTTAAAATATAAATATTATAATAGTAAATGTTGTGAAATTCTATTTTTATACTTAGTTTTTAATTTAATTTTAATTATTAATTAGTGAATGTAAATAAAAATTACAATTTAGAAAAAAAACAATTTTTGTGATCAATTATATTATAAATGGAAAAACAAAGTATTAATGAAAAGATCGAAGTATATTAAATCATTAAGAATGAGATGTAGATCAATCTATTTATTGAACTAATTATTGCAATTTCTTTGCTAATGGTTTGGATCTCTAGTCTCATTTGCCCTATAAAATATTAGCTATATTTATATTTTATTTATATAAAATTCTGATAAAATCCCATTTCATAAATCAGAAAATAAGTGGATTTTTATTTTTTTTAATTTTATATGATATTTTAAAATAAAATAACTTTAACTCACTCTTTTAAAATCATATCTTTAAAAACTATTTTTTTCCTTAAATAAAAATATCATTCTTTTTTTTCTTTTTAAATACCATCCATGTAATGATATATATACATATATTTGATAGAACTATATAATCCATTTAATATATATTTGATGGCAAAGGTGAAAGTTTCGAGTTTTAAATATTCAAATTTGAGATTTATCATCTATAATTTTATGCGTAAGTTTTCGAATCCTCTCATATCCAGTTGCAATGAATGGGTTTTAGTCCAATTAGTATAGTCAATTTGTTGTTTTTGTTTCTATTAATTCTTAATCTGTTTATGATATAATGATTTGATTTTACATTGTTATTATTCAGATTGAGGTTTGTAATAGTTTGATATTTAATATTTAAATATCCTGCATCCTTACAAGAGGGGCAATAATGGCATTTTGATTTTGACAAGAGCAAACAAAAATCAATATGCCAGAAATAAGCTAAAATTTTGAGGAAAAAACTGTCGTTATTTTTTCCCTAGCCTTTGAATACTTTTCGTAATCGAATTTCTCACTCGAAAACTGTAAGTGCTCGAATCAATTTATCCTTTTTCGTGCGATTTAAACTAGAAATTATATATTAAGCATTGTATTGGTTTTGATTTTACTTGTGAAGTTAGGTAGAAATTCTGTTTATTATTGATTAATGTCTTTTTTACATTGCATAAATTAGATGATTTTATTAAAGCCATTTTTTCTGGGATCTCATTGGAACCAAGAATTCTGAAAACCCAATTTGATTCCTCAGAAAAATCAGGAGAAAACATGATACTTATGTATGTGTGCGTGTGTATATAACATTGTAAGTTAAAAAATCTGTATCTTCAGAAATTTACGCTCTTAAAGAATGTTATGCCTTTTCTTTTGTATGTGAAAGAAGCTAGGTTTTTTGCTGCTTTCTTTTTTATCTGCAAAAAGTTCTAAAATAATGAAAAGAGTTTGTAATAGTTCACATTATTCCATTTTCTTCTACAATTTGAGATACTCATTTTGATGATTCAATTGTAGATGTAATGTGTAAATGTGGGTTTTTTTTTTTTTTTAAGGTAATTTTACAAGTTGGTGAAATAGGAGATACTTATTAGAACTTTAATAAAATCAACGAAGATCACTATTGAGGATGGCTTGTAGAGAATGCTTAGAATGCTTGCTGAAGCTCTTGAACTTTTTGATGACTGTTGCTGGTTTGGCAATGGTTGGATATGGAATCTACTTGTTTGTTAAGTACAAAGATGCTGCTGATACAGTCATGCTTTTGTCACCTGTGGGCAGTGATCAAGACTTGATACAGCTTGGTCGGCCAATGCTCATGGCTGTGTCTCTTTCGTCTAGTATATTTGATAATCTACCAAAAGCATGGTATGAGTTCACAATATTTGCTTATAATTAGATATTTTTTTGTCTTATTTCAAAATATGGCTATGTAGAATATGTAAAATTGCCCTCATTCACTGCCCTTGAATTCCAATCATACTAGCTTTAATGGTTTCTTCTTCCAAGATCCCTCTGATGCTTGGTGGTGGGGTCATTTTACTTGTTATACAATGTTACCGTTGGCTTGGTGGCAGTTAATATTTGGAATGTGATTTGGTGTTACCTCGTAGGCTTGCTAGTCTTGACTCTTGATGATTCCTGCAAAATAGGTAATAGCTAGGGTAGTTCCAAGGCAGTGAGATAGCAATGCTAACTATTCTTCCTTTTTTCCCCCTTGGTTATCTATTATTCACGCAAGAAAGAAAAGAACTCAATCATGCTTTCATCATTTTGGGCTCAGATTGTGTTGATCTTGATTTAAAGTCCGAGGCTAGCTAGGCTGAGTTTGAGCAGCTGCAATTTGTATCCACCATTCTGGTTCATGACTTGTCAACTATTTGTTCTCTGATTTCTCATGGTTATGTGTATTATTGAAGGATATAGTGCTGATTTATTTATTTATATGCTTGTTTTCAAGTGCTCATTTGAGTAGAATTGTCTGCATGTTTCTCGAGTTTTGACCGTCCAATTTCTAATTTTGCAGGTTTTTATATTTATTTATTGGAGTAGGTGTGGTTCTCTTCATTATATCCTGTTTTGGTTGTATGGGCACTGCAACAAGGAATTTATGTTGCTTGACTTGTGTATCCTAATTACTCATTTGATGTTTTCCAAAGTGGCAATAATGATGTCACGTGGATATCATGTAGCATCATAGCAAAGTTATAATCTAGTTGTTCACGGATAGCTAATTGGTTAATCCTCCTTCTCCAATCATTTTTGTTCTCTTTCACGATGATTGGTTTCCTTAAGGCAACATAGTATTCGCTGCTCGTATTCTTGTTGATCTTGGTGGAACTGGGATGTGCAGCTTTCATTTTTTTTGACAAAAGCTGGAAAGATGTAAGTTTTGTGTTAACTTTTTGGTCCCTTCCTGCACGCTTATTCAATTGAAGATGGTCTGCTTGTTTATCTAATCTGTGCTAATTTCTTTAGGAGATTCCTACGGATAAGACAGGAGATTTTGACATGATATATGAATTTCTGGAAGAAAACTGGACTATTGTCAAATGGGTTGCTCTCGGAATTGTTGTCCTAGAGGTAAGAGTAATGTGACTGTGCTGCTAATCCCTATGACTTATAGATTACTTCACATGCAAGTACCCTCATGTTCATTCTAATGCTCAATACTGAGCTTTGGTTGATAGATTGAGAGTCGTTGAAGGAAGTTAATTCTAGCACAAGGATTCCCCTTGGACTTCCTATTAATTTAAAACATGCAAACTTCATTTTTTATTCATGGCATTTGCAGTTTGTTTCTTTGTACTTTCAGTTAGCTTTTGGAAATATGGCAGGCTGCTTTGGGATAACAATGCCCAGAATAACCTACGATTCCTTGTCCTTACTAAGTAGATAGGGTTTGGCCTTGGATATCTATCTGTGGCGAATATATCCTGCATACACAAATAGATATGATCATATTTAAAGGCTGTAATCAAAGATTAAAGTCAAAATGCATTTAATTTTATCATAATGAAGGGAAGTTGAACACTTCATCATCTATCATTAATGGGGACATTTTCTGTTCTGTTCTTTTCTGTGTGGATTATAAGCTGATTGTAAACGAAATTATTTCAGTTATAAGAGACTGTCACTTGGAGAAATCTGTGTTATATTTATCAAAAGCAAAAGTAAGTTGATAAGTTGCCTTGTATGTTCTGTATGCATGAAACCAGATGGAATTGTGCTTTATGACCTATTTTTTCCCATGCTGGATGATAATGGCACGGAAAAATGAATATTTATTGCTTTGGTGCTGTTTATGCATCAAAATGAAGCCTTGAGTCAATTGAAAACTGACACTGATGTCTCCTAGAATAACATCCAGGCTGCTTTAATTTCTGTGGGCACTAATATTACAGATTGGGTGTGATAACCACTTGAATTTGCAGGCTTTCATTTTCTTGTTAGCACTTATGGTCAGGGCTGCCAATATTCCTGCTGATTATGACAGTGATGATGAGTTCATTGCACCAAGGGAACAAAGACAGCCTTTAATTAGCAGGCCACCTTCAGTTCCAGCTTCAGGTGTACCTGTTTCTGTCAGCCTTGATCAACGGCCCAGCAGAAATGATGCTTGGAGTGCACGTATGAGAGAAAAGGTGCTTTCTTTCTCTTTGATAGATTGACATATAATTGTCTTCTCTTGTAACGTTTTGCTTGCAGCAATTCTCACATCATAACTTGATTTTCTGGAGACTGGGGTCCTAATCTGATAAGTGCTAACATTAAGGGTTTAAGATTATTATGTAAATTTGTATACTAAAATCTTGAATCAAATGCTTGTGTTAAATGAATGTTCTTTCTCTGGCCAACACAGTAAATAACAATAAGAAAATCTCAAACTACTGCTTTTGGTAAAGTTCTAAAATATTCTGCAATTCTCCGTATATATTTAGGACTGAACATATTTTGGTTGCCGGTGGGCCAAAATGCATATTTAGATTATCAGAATGGAGAACCCCTCCCTCTAACCCCCAATGTTTAGCTCTTCTTATTATTCTCTTAACCTTTTGCTTAATTTGTAGCTCTAATTTTGTTTTTCACTGGTTATGTATTGAATCAGTATGGGCTGGATACATCTGAGTTCACATACAACCCCGCAGAGTCAAACAGGTACCAGCAGGTGGTGCCACCACCAGCCGAAGAAAGAAGCCGTTGCACAATTATATGATGAAGAATGATATTCTGGGTTTTTGGCAGAAATCTTGATTTGGTTGGCTTCCTAAAAGATAGCATGAGAAGTTAAGGTTTTTTTCTTTTTCTTTTTTCTTTTGGTTGATCTTGGGTAGGATACACAAATTCAGTTACTTTATATGTATTCCCACTCCCACTCCATTTGATCTCTAAAAGAGATCAAACATTTTCCAAATGCTTAAACCATTTTTGTGTGTAAAATTTGGACTGCTACAGTTGGGTTTCACAATAAGTTGCAGCTGAGCTTAACTGTTTAGGCATATAAATTCTTTTGCAGCCATCAAGGAGTGTCGTAGCTACCCATCAATTAGATATAGTGAGGAGGCAAATACAACTCTGCCTTTTCACTGATCTCTTCTTTCCCATGCAGTAAAAGGGTAATACGCCATAAAATGATAAAGTAAGCTTATAATGGACGTCCACAAGCTCCATAGTATTTTACAAAAAAAAAAAAAAAAAAAGAGTTAGGAATTGCATATGTTAAGAATTAAAGGAAAAAAAAAAGTTAATAAATTCAAATTAAATCAATATAAAATATAAATAAATGAATGATCGGAATAATAATATACATGATAATTATGGTAGGACTAGAATGTTGTATTTTTTTATTGTATTTTTTTATCATCAATTTACATAAACCATGTTTTTTTTTTTCTCTTTGAATAATACCAACTATTTTTCAAACTCGTGGTATAGCCTTGTAGGTTTCAACCAATGGGTATGAAGTTGAAGTCTGAACTGATGGTAAAAAGTAGTTGAAAGGAGAGCGCCCCAAGATAGACGTCAACAAACGTACCATCATCTTCTATTCCCTCGAAATTGATTTCCCAACGCACGAACACAGTAGTTGGTTAAATAAAAGATAGTAATTTAGTAGCATTGTTAAGTGGAGTCATTTTCACTATTCTTTTTTATAGCGTCCCCATCGCAACTTTCATTTAAACGCCTCCAAGGTAAACCTTCTCCACTCTCCAATGTGGTCCAAACGCTCAAATTCCCCATTTCATAAACACAACACAACAAAACAAAATCAATGATGACCACAAATCAATGATGACCCCCCCCCCCCCCCGGGGGAAAATGTATATCCAGTTTCCATTGGGGTTAGTAGTTGGTAGCGATGAAAGTTGACGATAAAAGATTATGTGTAATGCATAAAGGTGAGCGTTCAATCGAATTGAGTGAAAAATTTCGAGTTAATCAAGTTAAATGAGTTCTATTTTATTATACTAACTCGATTTAAAATTTTTTCGAATAGAGTCGGGCGGAATGAATTTCGAGTCGAGTCGAATCAAAATTGTTCAAGTTAAATTAAAAAATTAAACCTATCAAATTAAATTCTTGTTACAGTATAAATATAATTAATTCTATATTAGAGCATATAAATTTAAAATCATATATATTTGAAAATTTTTTCAAAGCAAAATAAAAAAAATACTTAGTATAATAAACTTGAATCATTAATTTCTTATTCAGTTCCCCAAAATTATTATTCTAGATAATTTTAAATTTTTAACTTTCTTTATATATATTTTTAGAACTTTTATTGAAATTTTTATAATTTTTTTAAAAATATAAAATTTGAATTTTTATAAATATTTTGAATTATTTTATAATTTTTTGTTGAGAGAGATCAATTTGCTCATTTTCAAACTTGATAGGGATTAAAAGGGTATTTATAAAAATTTATTATTCAAATTATTCGAGTTATTCGAATTATAAAATTAAACTGGATTTGAACTTAAAACTCAAATTATTTTTTGAGTTAACTTAAATAATTTGAATAATTCGAAATTTATTTTTTAAAATTAAATCAAATTTTAGTCACTCGCATACAACTTTCTATTTTTGTCTTTGTATGATTTACTAATTGAGTGATGAAAAACCTCGATGAAAGACACACAACAAAAGCTTTATTCTTGATCCGCTCATTCCCGTGACAATTCCTCAAATAATCAGGATATTGATGGGAAAGTTTGTCTGCGTTTAAATTAAAATTGAAAGGTTTGAGTTGTATATGCAGTGACATTGGTGCGTAATTGTACAAGAAAATGACTAATTACAACTACTTATCAAAATTTTTGTACCTTTTGCTTTGTGGTGGTCCATGAATTGAAACAATCAACGGATCCAAAGAAAAAATTTTAAAAAGAGGGGGAGGTTTTGGTAATTTGCCTCTGGTTTTGAACTTTTAATCGATTTATGGCAATATTATTCATGGACTAAATAAAATTTATATTTAACAAATTAGTGTGATATAACCTTCTCAAATAATTAACTAATCGCCATGCTTTTATTAGATTAACAACAATTTTATGGTAAAAATATGTGTCTTGATAAGTAGATGGAAATTTGGTGAAAATAATACTATATTTTGATCTTGAAAGATTTGTCCATTTGGGGGGACGTGAATCAGGTGAACTCCTTTTCTAATCTTCTGAGTTTTTTTTTTTTTTTTTTTTTTCTTTTTAAGTGCTTGGATGCTGACATTTTTGGGGGCTTTTGGTGTATAATTTCAACAAGGCTCTTGTGCGACTGTGACGTGAAACCCATTTCCCAACAACTCTTTTTCTTATTAAAACTCTCTTTTTCATAATAACCCAATAAATCACAGTTAATACAGACATACATACATAACATGATTTAAAAAAAAAATACATAAAAACACATAACATGATTAAAAATACTATAAACTCTTACACAAATGTCAATGGAGGAAAGAAACAAATTAACAACATTGCGATTTGCATCTTAATTCCGTCCTTTTTAGATTACTTTGATGATAAAATACAGTCAACCAATATCATTGTTAAAATCTCCTAAAGGCTCTATTGCATCAATATGCACGAAAATCAATTACCAAATAATCTATTTTCCTCTTTCTTATCTTCATTTTAGAGTTTAATATTATTTTTGTCATCACATTACTCTATCTTTAGAAAATTCTCCAACAACAATTCCCAACAAATCTGATAACACTTGGTAAAATGCATAAGGACACATAAAAATTAAAAGAAATTAAATTAGAGCCATTTACAAGCTTTCACTTGATGATACTTGACTTGTTTTTTTAGGCGAAGTAAGAGAAGAGTTGTAATAGGTAAAAAGATCTTTTTAATCCCTCTCAATTTTCATATTGAGCAAATTGAACTTACTAAAAATTCAGAATAATTTAACATTTATCAATTTTAGAAAATGAGTATCTAAGAACAATTAACCAAAACATTAATATTTTTGATCAATTTTGCATAATTTGATTTATATAATAACAAAATTAACTCTCAAGGTTTATACATTTTCTATATATATATATATATATATATATATATTTGAAGCTAAAGTATTTTTATATATTCTTTTGAAGTTTTTTAGATGCTTTAAATTTTTATACAATTTTTAGAATTTTTTTAAGAATCAATACCAAATGATAAAATATGTAAACATTGAAGGTTTAATTTGTTATTATATCTATCAAAATTACATACAATTGATAGAAAATACTAATTTTGTAATTAATTATATTATTCACTTTTGAAATTATTATGAATTAAATTTGCTTTGGTTTATAAAAATAATTTATTCAAAATAAAAAATATTGAGAGAGATTAAAATGATGTTTTTACTTCATTTTTAGTATATGTTATATAATTTTATTTTATATATTTCTAAATCATTTTTTCACCTAACATTAATCACTAATTCAACTATGGTTACACTAATCAAATATTTTTAAAGTTGTTCATTACTCGATATTAATTAATTTATTCAGTAAAATGAACATTTAATACTCTATAAATATGAGGGGAAAGTTGATATATAGAAGTTTAGATGATATGTTAGCTCGCATTATAGAAAAGGCCATATTCAAGCCGTACAAATGTCAGCTTTCCGACCCACATGATGGATTTGACTGCCGCTTTAATCAGATTCTACAAAACTGTTTTAGAGTAACATAGATCATCGTTCTGACTATGGAATTTTCAGCGTTATTGAATTTGTTCCAGAAAAAAAAATATAATTTAAGAATATCAGACCATGCAATACAAATATGTGATCAAAACCTCTTAGCCGAGCAAACAGCAGACACATAGCTAAATAAAATTGAAATATTCCGTAGATGCATTCGACATATACACCTTTCTAACAGTTCTTCTTTACACTTAAAAGTTCTCTCTTCACGTTCTAAGGTTCTTTCATCTCTTTCCACAGTTGAGAATCTGTGTCTGATTAATAACTAAGTTTCGTAACATCCAAATTGGCAACACCAGACTTGTCTTTGCCAGTTGCTTAAAACATTGAACTGTCATGTCATGAGATATGAACTTGAGGGTATAAAAAGCCAATAAAGTGTACATGGATGCTGCTTCCAAGTGAAGGCTGTAAAGATATATATACTTTTTGTCGAGTGATAGAGAAACTTTACAATAGTGGATTTTGATGAACGCATGTACATGGAATAGTTAGCGCTAATTCCATTTCCATGTCATTTCATTCTTATCCTTTTTTATCTTTTTCTTTTTGAGATTTCAATGGCATTTTTTGATTTGTGGACACCATGGAGAAAAGATAAAGTAGGGCTTAAGCTTGCGTAAAAGAAGGGTTGAAAATAAGATCGATCTATGCTGTGTTTGTACCAAATGACATCGACTAAAGGCAAGGCATTGCTGGACCTTTTAAGGGGGAAAAATAAAAGAGAAAGCTTTGCAAATATACTTTGAAGTTGGCCTGTTTCTACACATTTCTTCCTTGGGGACCAACTTTTTTTCCTTTTCTTTTTTATTTTCCTTTTTTAAGTGTGATTTGTCATTTGATGACAAATATATAAATTTATAAAAATTATTATAAATGACAGTTTTTTTATAAATTATAAAAATAATTAAAATTGAAAAAATATTAAAAAAATATATTATATGCATTATAAAAAATATAAAAATATCATTTTTTAAATATTAAAAATTAAAAAATTAAAAAAAATTATATGAAGCAACTATAAAATAAAATAAAAATATATAAAAATATAAAAAATTATATTTTTTTCATTTGCATACTAACCATCTTTAACAATACAACAACTATTAAAAATTATAAAACATTTATTTGATCCTTGAAGCTATCCGTTGTGCTTGTCCACCACAGACCTTTCGAAAGCTTACATCCTCTTTTGACCATTATCAATGGTTGGGGAGTGTTTAAAGATGTAAACTAAAGTGAGATAAGCGGTTGAGAAGACAAGTAACAATGAGCCTATATATAAAATTGTAAATATTTTTATACTTTTTTATGTTTTTGTAATTTTATATCATTTTTATTTTTTTCAATATTTTATATTCTTTTTTGAATAATTTGTAATAATATTTTTTGTAAATTTAAAATTTTGATATTTTTTTAATATTTTAATTAGTTTTCTATATCTTAAACATTTTTTCATAATTTTTACTTTTTTTTTCATAATTTATATAATTTTCATATTTTTTATCATTTATAATAATTTTTATAATTTTCTATATTTTTTAAATTTTTGCGCTTTAATTTTTTATAATATTTATAATTTTTAAAAATATTTTTATAATTTTATTAAAATTTTATGATTTTTATAAAAAAATTAATGATTTTAAAGGTAAAATACCAGTTTCCACCACGTTACACAATCTTATCATATCATGTGGCTAAACCCCCCTCCAAAAAAATTTGAATGTTATTACTCTATAGCAGTTAACCATTAACTTTAACAATCAAGACTTAATTAAGTAAGACTTAACTAATTATAATTTTAAAATTCAAAGGCTTAATTAAGTAAAATAGATATCAACTTAATTAATTTTTTTTGAAAAAGTTTAGGGCTTGTAAGACCCTTTAGGTTAAATTTTGGTCATTTGACAAATACACAAAAATATCTTTTTTTTTTATCCTCTAAACTTTATAATTTGATATGTGTCACTATTTTTAAGGTAAACTATAAAAATAGTTATTTTTTAGTTACGGATTACATTTTAGTCACTTATATTTGAAATGTTACGTTTTAGTCACTTACGTTATCGTTTTGTTACAAAGTGGTCACTCTACTGTTAAACTCCGTTACCTCTCTAATTGTAGTTTTACGTGGCAATCCAAATGAATTCTAAATGCCAACTTGGATGTCTAGTTGCTGGGTTGAAAATAAGTTTTTAATTAAATAAATTTAATTTGGACTGACACGTAGGACATCCAAGTTGGCATTTAAAACACATTTGGATTGTCATGTAGGACCGTCGTTAGGGAGGTAACAGAGCTTAACGGT
Organism: Gossypium stocksii; assembly: GCA_020496765.1. Classification (NCBI taxonomy): domain Eukaryota; kingdom Viridiplantae; phylum Streptophyta; class Magnoliopsida; order Malvales; family Malvaceae; genus Gossypium; species Gossypium stocksii. The sequence continues at coordinate 108,230,714 of CM035627.1, read as the reverse complement.
AGAGTGACCACTTTGTAATAAAACGATAACATAAATGACTAAAACGTAATATTTCAAACATAGGTGACTAAAATGTAATTTGAAGGAAACAAAAGTGACTATTTTTATAGTTTACCCATTTTTTATTACAAAAGAATTTATCTAAATTTCTAATATAGTATTGAAACTATTTAATTTATGAAAATTAAATAATTTATCGAAATAAATTTTCCAAATTGATATCTCAAGATTTGTTTGTAATTGAGGTATTTGGTTTCTCTAAAAGAATTTTTATTTTTGATTAAAATCAATTGTTTTCATGAATAAAAATCTAAGAATAAGACCAATTCGATTTTAGAAAAGAGAAATAATGATTTAGCTTTAATATGTACAATTTTTTTTTATGAATTTAGCTCTAATTTTTTTTTGGAGTATTTTGATTGTTACCTTTCAAATTATAATCAAAGTAATTTTGATTGAATTGTTAAAATTTAAATCACACTAATATGATAATCTACGTGATAGTTCACATGTGTTCTATTGTTGACATTTTTTTTAAATTTTCAAATAATTATATATATTGTTTAATTTTATGTACATCTAGATTGCTACATGGGTTATCATGTCAATGTTGTTAAAATTTTAGTAGTTCAATCAACTTTTACATCCCAAAAACAAAATTTTACTAAATTTTAAAGATTGAGGGTTGATGCGGTCGTTGAAAATACCAAATTAACCTATTCCCTGTAAAATAATAAAAATAACAGTAAAGGGGAAGTAGGGTCGAAATCCTCAGGGACCGGATTTATACGAATACTTGTTTTTCGATATCCTGGCCGAAATCGTGCCCAAGAAACCTACGTTCCTGGGAGAAAATAAAAATAACAGAATTAAAAGTTTGATTTGAAAATAAAAATAAAACGAAAACAGAATTAAGAAGTTGAATTGATATTGCGAAAATTAAAAATAGAAAATAGAGTTGAGATAAAGAAATTCTTATGGGAAAGTTCCAGCCTCCAGTTGTCTCATTCCGCCTTGGGTTCAATCCTTGGCTTTTGGATGACCCTTCTCGAACCAAGTAAGCCAGTTATAGTGGAAGAGGACGCCTACGACCACCAGCTCCAAGAATTTATACTTACTATTTTAGGGAACCTGACTCTAGCCAGCATCCTATGCTAGATCAACGCCTCTCAATGGCAAATCCCACGCCATCTTGTCTCTTTGGCTCGCCAACCTCTGACGCAGTAAGTTGATGAACCGACGGTGCAACCCTTCCAAAACACACAAAGCGGCTGCCTTTGCATACGTTGAAAAGCGTACTTCTTAAGGGCCGTGGACAGAAGCGTCAGCCCGTAGTGCAGAGAAACAATGAATACTTGGTGGAAAAGGCTAAGTTCGGACTCTAAGCCTCAAGAACCCTTTTTGGGAAATATTGACAACTTTCGGCTAGATGGATTTTAGTGGCTCATGATAATGGTGGGAAAGAAAATAAATAAAAATATGAAAAAAGAAATTTTATTGAAAATATGAAAGAACAAAAGACTTTGGGGAGAGTGTTTACAGAAAAATATGGACACAATTAGAGTCACTTCACCTCCTATTTATAGTGCTAGGAAGAAAGTCTAATTTAACTTAAATTCCTAAAAGATAAACACATTTAAATAAAAATAATTAAAATAAAATCCTAATAATTCTAATAATTATCCTAACATTAATTATCCTAATATAAATAAAATAAAATAGAGTCTTCCAAAATAAAATCTCTTCTATTTGCTTTTTAGTCCTTGTGCCTTCCATGTTCGCACTTTTGGCACAATCTTTTTCCTGTGTCGCGTATCAGCCCATTTTGTCTCCAAATTTGCACTTTTGTCCCCTTAATTTTACTTTCGCCTCCACTTTAGTCCCTATGAGATAAAAGATTATAAATAGCACAAATTAGCAGGAACATACTCAGAATAATCACATAATTAATACAATAAAATACGTTATTCTAGAATATTATCAAGGGTTAAGTGAGTAAAATATTAGGACTAAAGTGATAAGAAAAAAGAATCAGAGTCAAAGTGACAAAATAAGTGAATGTTAGGGATTAAATTTATCATTATGCCAAAAAAACATAAGGCTTAAATAAAAGGTATAATGTCATATTTAGATCTTAATCTTTACTTTTTTTTTGTCAATTTGGTCATTAACCTTTTAAAAAAGTCAAATTATGTTTTTAATAAAAATGCTGACTAAAATATTAACTTTTTAGCAATGTTGGTGTGCAGTCCATGTATAATTCATGTTGGCATGACGTTATTTGTCTTATATGTTACATGAACAAATAATTATAAAATTATAAAAAAATATTAAAAATATTTTAAAAAATAATTAAAATTAAAAAAATAGCATAAAGTACATGTGGTGGCTACCATGTTTAAAAATTTAACTTTAGTCAATATTGTCGTTAGAAAAACAATAGTTCAACTCTTTTTTAAAGGTTAATAGTTAAATTAACAAAATAAGTAAATATTAAGAGCTAAATTTAGAAATATGTCTAAATTAAAAAAATACTAATTTAACCAATAAATGTTGAGTATAGTAGTAAGACACATTATTGAAGAGTAACCAGAAATTCCGAATATAAATAATAAAATAGACATGAAAATTATTAGAAAAAACTAATTTAAGGATTTTTTTCTATAAAAAAATGAAGAGTGAGAAAATCCGAGTGCTATATGGCAAACGATCTATGAGAGAAGAAGGAAACAACTGGAAAAAAAAAAAAAAAAAAAAAAAGGCATAGTCTTATTCCAATCATTACCTTTGCAAAACCTTAACCAAGATATTACCTAAAAAGTTGCCAATGTAAATTAAATTTCTCATCTTTTTTTTTTTTTTGGCAATGCATATAGGCCATAGTATTTGATTTTTTAAGAAAGAAACTTAGATTTTCTTTATTAGGAGCTGAGCTGGCTTGTCATGTTTTCCAGCTATTATAGGATTAACAATTTTGTATACTTGTTTGGATAATAATAGATTCCCTTGACAGTGAAACCTATTTTTCTTTTTTTTCTTTTTTATAAATTTACATTATTGATTTATAAAATTATACATCATCAATATTTAAAAAAAAATATGTATTTATCAATAAAATAATATCATATTATTTATTAATAATACAAAAAATTATAGCAAATTTTAATGCATCAAAATACAAAGTAAGAAAAAAATGGACAATTTGACTGATTCAATACAAAAAACCTAATGGAAGCCCAGCCACAAATACAAGTTGAAATTGGAGACAAGTTGTAATCACCTAATTTTTTTTTAGCATTATAATCCCCTAAAGTTTTAGACACCAAAAAAAAAAAAAAGAAAAAAAAGAACAGTAGTACTACAGCCTAATAGTTGAGTTTACATTCAATATTTCAACCTATTATACTTATTGTCTCAAAGACAACCTTAAGTACAACTTGCCGTACGCATGTTCACAACTTTACCTGTCCCCTACTTAGATAGGAGAACTAGAGGATAAAAAGGAAATGCCGTTATGCTTAGTTAATTCTTATTCCTTTTTTACATGGCTATAATCCCAATTCCCAAATCTCCTCATAATCCACAACCTTAAAGTCAGCATTCCCATAATTAGCCCCCCAAGGAAAAAAAGAAGAAGAAAAACCATAAGTTTTTCTTTTTAATGGACAAAAGAAAAAAAGTAAAAGAAAACAGATGTGGATTTTTCAGTTGATACCCAGAAAGCTATTTACCTTCACATATAGTGCGGATGATCCAGCTTATGTGGTCCCTTTTGTGTTACAGTTCATGCGTCAAATTTTCAAACATCTAACCTTATTATCTTTTCTTTTTCATGATTAATAAATATGGTTTACTTTATTATTATAGTATTTTATTGTATTTACAATCTATTTATAGAAGATATGTTTTTGCATGAAAACCGTCCAGCCAATGGGGCTCTACAGCTGTTGTTGGTTTACTTTTTGTTGAATGTTGATTACCCATTTGACTTAAAAACTTCAATATATTTTAAAAGTGCCCCAGTAGTGTCAACTTTCCTTTTTGTTCATTTGGATTGCTTCATATTTTTTTATATTTATTGTAATGGTGGGGTATAACCAAATCCTGGCTGCTGAATAGTATATCATCGGTTTTTTTTTCCCCCTTCCCCATTTATGATTTCTTGTCTTTTTTTTCCCTCCTCAAATTTATTGGTTCTTGTCTTAATCAGTGTTTTTCTTTGCTTTTATAGTGTCATCATTCTAAGTTATTATTTGTGGTCGGAAAATTTTTTTGTTAGTTTAAGGGGTTAGTTTGATGATCTGGGTTCTAATTGTTTACCATCTTAAGGTGAAGTTTGCTATTTTGTTTGGGCTTGCATGTGTTGAAGTTTTAATCTTGTTTGGTTTTCATTAGAGTTAAAAATAACATTTTTTTTTCTTTACATAGCCAGTGAATTGCTTGACATGAAAGCGTGTTGCATTATCAATTGAATTATGACTGTAGTTATGTTATATTGAAAGTGACTTTTTGATTTTTCTGGGTCTGTTTTTCTGGTTATAATTGAATAATTTATAATATATAAAAAAAAATGCTTTTGCCAATTTTCTAGCAGAGGAATTTTGGACGTGTGAGAAGAGGACCATAGAGAATTTTCTTTTTTCCTTTATATCTTTTTTTGCAAGTTGAGGTTTTATATGTCTGTGAAACATGTTTTTCTTTGTTTGGTGCCTAGCATGAATCTTCCTTGTGCTTGGCATCAAATAAGCCGACTTTAGTCCTTTGTTGTAATTGTCTGTTATAACTCTATATATTAATCTTACAGAACTGTGAATATCAGACAGTTTAGACTCCTGTTCTTGCTTCCATTTTCAAGGTCCACAACCTGTTCTTTGGAAGCTGCTTATATCTACTCTCAGTTTTCTTTTTTTTGATAAAAGATTATGAAAACTAGGAGGGGAAGGCGTTCTGAGGTATGCTTTGGTGCTTACTGGTTTTTGCTTTTATCCAAATTTGGAATTAATGTAAAAAGTGATGATTGAATTGCTTAACTTTGGTCAAATTGTTTTGATTTTAGGCCTTTTGGCCATCCATTGTGATGAAGAAATGGTTGAATATAAAGCCAAAAGTGTATGATTTTAGTGAAGATGAGGTCGACACCGAAACCGAGAGTGAAGATGATGGTAATGTCATGTCACATTAAACAATCTATCTTTTCCTTATACTTTCCTTCTTTTGATGATGTTTTTCTTCAATTTTCATCCAGCTTGCTCTATTAAAGACTCGAGATTGGACGATGATGAGGATCATACCCATAGGACACCAGGAAAGCAATCTGACTGCAGAAGCCGAATTTCAGGCAATATTTGTTTTCTACATCTGTGCTTTGCCTTGTTAGAATAAAAATTCTTCAATATTTCTTTCAGCTTAAGAGCATATTCAAACTTATCTGTGTTGATTCTTCTTGTTCCCTTCTGCCATGCCTTTTTTTTGCTATGCGGTAAACATTGATTTCTATTGATGTCGCCCTCGGATGGCCCTGGTTCTTAACCATGCATGTGATATATATGTAAAACTGTTAAAATATATATGCAATGTCCACACCCCTGTATTATAGAGATCAAAATATGAGCCTAACTAAGGTCTTAAGTAAATTGTTGTTATCTAATAGTTTGTTTGTCTGAAGTTGTTTTGTATGGTTCGATGTCTCATTGTTCAGATTCACCTAGTAAGGGTTATCGATTCAGACACAGGCGGGGGAAATCAGAAACTCTGCGTGCACAATACATCAATATAAAGGATGTGAGGTTGGCCGCAAATTGCTTATGCTTAAAGTGAATGCCTTAAGGTGTTGTGTATTAATTCTTATTGAAACATATTGTGGTTGCATATACAGGTTGAGAATATGCACTTGGAATGTTGCTGGACGACTTCCATTCGAGGATCTCAAGATTGATGATTGGCTTTGCACTGAAGAGCTAGCAGATATTTACATTATTGGGTGAGTGTTTTCTTTCTCTGCTTGACCTTATACCATTTGAGGTTTAATCTTCCACATCTTTGCCTGCTGTGGATGAGTAAGCATCATGTGCATATGCAATTTATTTATATTTTTCTCGCTCAATTGCTGGTTGTTACTTGACGATTGGTTTTGTTTTTAGATGCTTCTGTTTTTCTTCATCCAATATTTTAATACTAGATCTGCTTTGGACAGCTTCCAAGAGGTAGTCCCTTTGAATGCCGGAAATGTATTCGGAGCCGAGGATAACAGACCGATTCCTAAATGGGAGGCAATCATTCGAAGGACTCTGAACAAATCTTCGGAACCTGAAAGCAAGCACAAATGCTATAGTGCCCCACCTTCTCCTGTGTTAAGGACTTCTTCGGTCGCAGATGTATTAGCAGATGAAATAGATGCCACGCCGTTGGGAATTATGTGTGATCTAGAGACTGCTAATGGCTATGAATTAGAAGAAAAAGAGTTGAAGAAAGTTTCTGACATTGGACAAAATTTAAATATGAAGAGAATATATGGAGTCGATTTTGAGACTAGGTTAGACTGGCCAGAGCACTCGTTAGATGCAACCCCACAAGTTGTCTCTTCACATTCGAAATTGCGGAGAGTACTAAGCAGCTCAGCTAGAATTGGCTTTACTCTGGCAGATAACTCCATCCTTTGTAGTCCACATCATGCGTTGTTAACAGGAAGAAGATTGAAAAGATCACACTTTAGCTCCGGAAACCTAGAGTCAATCGTGCATGAGGAACCAAAGCTAGAGGTTGTTGATTCTTTCTCCGAGATATCTGACGCGTTTCCTGAAGAGGAGGATGATACTTTCTTAGAAGTACCAGTGGAGCAACAAGACAATGATGGGACAACGTCACGTCCAAAGTATGTAAGGATAGTTAGCAAACAGATGGTTGGAATATACATATCGATATGGGTACGAAAGAGGCTGAGGAGACATATAAACAATTTGGAAGTCTCTCCCGTTGGAATTGGTCTTATGGGCTACATGGGAAACAAGGTATTGACTATTCTTCTATTCTAGGAACGGATTAGGCATTTTAAAGATGTCTTTGACACCAAAACTACGGTTCATAGCTACCACAAATACCTTTCTAGTGAATTATTTCGGCTGCAAAGTGGATGACATTTACCATTAGCACTGATCAAACACTGAACATGCATGCTTTATTATTATTATTGATTTCTTAAATGGGTTTTGCTTTTGCAGGGATCGGTTTCTGTTAGCATGTCACTTTTTCAGTCCAGGCTGTGCTTTGTGTGTTCTCATCTGACTTCAGGTCATAAGGTCGGAGCTGAGCAAAAACGTAACTCCGATGTGTATGAAATTATACGACGTACCCATTTCTCATCTGCCCTTGATACAGATCAGCCCCTAACAATTCCATCTCATGAGTAAGTAAAATTTCAGCATCTAATTTTTATTTATTCTGTTCACACTTCATGTACGCAAGAACTAGTCAGTTTGCCAATTTTTGTGGAGCAGTTTGCATTAATTTGAAACAAACAAACAGCTAATGTCAATCAATGTCACCTATATTCTCAGTGAATTCTACATGAGACATTAATTTGTAAATGGCTATTCTCTTGACAGTCAGATATTTTGGTTCGGGGATTTGAATTATCGTCTCAATTTGTTGGATGCTGAGGTGCGAAAGCTTGTTGCTTTAAAGCGCTGGGATAAACTAATCAACTATGATCAGGTGAGTATCAGAGTGATCTAGTTTTACCTTAGTGTACAGACTTTTTTAATAACAAAACTTAATGGCTTCAATTCTGTTCCACAGCTTCATAATGAACTGTGTAGTGGCCACGTATTTGATGGATGGAAAGAAGGGGTAATAGACTTTCCTCCCACCTATAAGTATGAAATGGACTCAGATAGATATGTTGGTGAGATCCCTAGAGAAGGAGAGAAGAAGAGATCTCCGGCATGGTATGCAATAGCTTTTGTAAAGTAACGAACAAAAATGTGATTTAAAAGTTAGAAAAGATTTCTGGAAATCCAACATTTCTGGCACAATGTCACTGATTATTCATAAACTGCCACATTATTTGGTTGCTTATAATGTGTATTAATTCGCTTGGTAGGTGTGATCGTATACTCTGGTCAGGAAAAGGCATAAAACAACTTTGTTACCAGCAAGCTGAAATACGATTCTCTGATCATCGACCAGTCAGTTCAACGTTTTTACTTGAAGTTGAAGTCTTGGACCATCGGAAGTTGCAAAGGGTTCTCAATGTTAGCACTGCTGCTGTTCATCCTGACATATTCTTTAATGAAAATGAAGACTTTGAGCTTTAGCAGAAAAACTAGGTAATAAAACTTAACAATTAACAAGTTACAAGCATACCAGTGTCTTGATGACCATTCCCTCTGTGTTAAGAATCTGAACAAAGTTGTTATTATAAAAAAAAAAAAATAGCTCATCTTGATTTGATATTCAATGATATACAATAATAATTGTTCTTTCAATGTCTGATTACATGTATTATTACAGAAGCAGGATGCCAAATAACACAACGAGATGTAAGCAGGGTGTCTTTTTTTGGGGGGACATGTTCCGAGATGCCACAGTAGGATTCAATAACATAGCATTACAGGAAATGAGCAAGCTACTTTGTGTTCAAGAGATGACAGTAGGATATTGAGTAGTTTGCAGTGGGAGTCAAACTATTATCATATAGACTTAGCTACAGCTTTAGAACTTGTCGTTTTAGTGGAGCTGGAAGCATAGAAACTAAAAATTCTTTTCTTCTTTTTGTCTTCTGTATATTATAGTCACCTTTTAAGTTTATATTTCTACAAACTCCTCTTACAGCCCACAGAAATTTTGCAGTAATTTCAGCATGTCTTGTAACTTTTCTCTTCTTCTTTTTTCCCTTTAATTTTTAAAGTTTGAGCCAAATTTTGGTGATATTATAAACTAAAATTGGCATTTCCAGAAGTTTATTGAAAATTCAGACTGATGAGAAAGGTTCAAGAGTTAGACAGAACCATAATTTGACTATGAATTTATTGATTTTAATAACACCAACAGGAGCTTAAATTATAATATATGTGTTGAAAGTTTGTTTTTGGTTTCGAATCAGATCATTCAGACTGTAGCAGTGGCAAGATTAGTAGTGACAAATGACAATAAAGACAAAGAACAGTTAGATTAGGTGTTGGTTGTATCTACTTTGATTAAACAGCTCGAAGGAATTTTTTTAAAGATAAGTTGGCTTGAAAAACACAGAAGAGGCATTAATGATACAAGAAAAACGTAGCTGTCAAAACGTGTGCCCATATATATATTGATATAGCCATGCAATATCTATCAACTTGAGCCACCTTAATTCTACAAACGATTTTTTAATTTTTCAATTTGCTTGAATGGAGATTATTAGAACATCCTTCATATTAGTGATTTTTGTTTTAAATATGGTTAGAATTACATTAAGTGTTGAAAATGAAGTTCTGTATCTTGATTACTACAAAGAAACATGTCCTTTGGCAGAAGAGATTGTTAGCAGAAATGTTGAGATTGCAGTGCTCAAAGATCCTCGAATGGCAGCCTCGCTCCTTCGCTTGCATTTTCATGATTGCTTTGTTATGGTTAGATCTCTTTTCTCAGTATCATATTTGGTTAACCTTTCATTAATTTTTGGGTTTAATTGATGAATGTGATTTGGGGTGTTAGGGATGTGATGCATCAATTCTTTTGGACAACCATGGAGACATCATTAGTGAAAAGCAAGCAGGGCCGAACCTCAATTCTGTACGTGGATTCAAAGTCATTGATGAGATTAAGTACATTTTGGAAGAGGCTTGTCCCCTAACTGTCTCCTGTGCTGATATTCTAGCCATGGCTGCTCGCGATGCTGTCACTTTGGTACTTTTAAATCTCTCAAATAGTGTATAGATATATATATGAATGATCTAATAATGTATGATGCGAGGCAACCATGATAACACCATCCTAGTTAACCTAGTGTTGTGTATTTGATCAGAGAGGAGGCCCAAGATGGAAGGTTTGGTTAGGGAGGAGAGACTCCGTGAAAGCAAGCCTTGATGGTGCAAACCAGTTCATCCCTTCCCCAAATTCCTCTCTGGAGACTCTTATTTCCAACTTCAACGAACAAGGTCTCGATATAGAAGATTTGGTTGCTTTGTCAGGTAACTCTCTCAATCTTGTATGTATGTATGTATGTATGTATGCATGCATGCATGTATGTAAAGCTAAATTCTGTGGTTAACAGGTGGCCATACACTTGGGAAGGCAAGATGTGTGAGTTTCAGACAAAGAGTTTATGACATAAACATGGAAGAAAAGCATGACAAGTACAAAAGATACCGGACATTTCGAAGAATCCTACGGTCCATATGCCCGGATTCAGGAAGGGATGATGCAATTGCACCGCTCGATTTTTCAACTCCTGTAAAGTTTGACAATCATTATTACATTAACATACTTGAAGGGAATGGATTATTAGGATCTGATAATGTGTTGGTCACAGAAGACCATGAAGGAGAGATAATAAAGCTGGTTTGGGCTTTCGCAGCTAATGAAGAGCTTTTCTTCAGTTCATTTGCGAAATCAATTGTTAAGATGGGCAGTATTAATGTACTCACTGGACTTGAAGGAGAAATTAGAAAGAATTGTAGGTTTGTTAACCCTTAGGCCTTAGCAAGAAAATGGCCAAGTAGCTCCTTCAAAGAAACAGTTTGATGAAAAAATATTTGTATCAAGTAGTGTTATGATTTACCAATTGCTATGCAAGTTTTGGACCACAGCACTTGTGATGTCTCAATTTATGAGAAACAATACATGCCCCATATTCACTATCAAAACCGATCATTAGCCTCTTAAACACCTCCTTCAGCAAAAAGTTGAATGCTGCAATTCAAAAAACTGGGGCTGACTAACCTTTTCGGCTTTTATTTTACAATTTACAATTTGGGCCCTAAATTTTAAAGTTTTATCTTGTTTCATTGATTTCACTCTAACCATTAATATGAAAAAAAAAAAAAAAAAAAAAAAAAACCCGTTATCCATAGTGACTAATTTCCTTCTTGTTTAGCAATTAATTATCTATAGATCACTTTTATCATCATTATTGTATCCAATTAATAACTAAAGAAATATGCTACTAGATTGTCTTGTAATTAAGGACTTCTTATTTCTTTATATAATTCATCAATTCTTCTTTTCGCGCATACTTTTTATTTGATTAATTGATTATTTTTGAAAGGTGAAACATTAATTGAAAAAAAAAAAAACCTAGGATCTTGAGACAACATAAATTAACTTATTGTTTCAATGAAAGAATTATTTGTTGAGAGAGACTAAATTGTAAACTTATTAATAGTTGAGTAATCAAATTGTAAATTTATTCATCTCCACATCTGATGTCAATTAGGAACTTAACTATCAATGACCAACTTCTTAACTTTCAAATAGTTCAATGATCAATGTATAATTTTTACATCAAACAACCTTGAAGGCTATGGTCAAGCCTTCATTCTTTCAGAAGACCAGAACCTTGATTGCCGCAACATGCTCTTCCTTCTTCCCTTGCCTGTGCCCTTGCGAAATATGAGATTCTAGCCGACCAATCCCCCTTCATTAAGGTAATCAGTAATCATCTTTCAACTCCATGACCATGATAGGGTATAGCATTAATCGTCTACAACTTATGCTATTTTCAGAGCAAGTTTTGATAGGTACTCAATGGAGTTGCATAAGGTCATGATTCATCTCATGAAGTTGATTGCTGTTGAACTTTGGCCTGCATTGCAACAGCAGAGAAGCATTGAAGCTCAACCAGTACAGCGGCAACATTTTGTTCATATGTAACTAGTTTTAGTTCTTTTGTAATTTGTATTTAAAGTTAGTAAGATTTGTTCTTCATTTGAATGATGTCCAATGTGATGTAATAGCTGATATGTCAGCTGCATTTTGTGTGTAATTTAAGCTATGTTTTAGTTAAGTGATTAATGGGAGCAGTTATACATTAGGTAACTACCTTGTAAAATATATGTTTTTTATCTTAATGAAAATGATAAGAGATTTTTCAGTTTATCTTCTTGTTCAAATTTTTTTGCATCCGCTTTTTTTGCCTCATTTTTTTCCTTTGTTTTCTGCCAAAAACCTCAACAAATGGTATACAGAGCCTGTCATCTTTGAGGGCCTTTGTTGTTAGAAACTGTTTTGTGAGAAACCTTGAAAAAAAAAGAAACTAAAGCTGTTGTTTTTATTGTTGCTACAATATGAGTTTTACATCACCACCGCCACCTATTTTTGCTAGTGAAAACTACCACATTTGGGTAGTAAAGATGAAGACTTACCTGCAAGCACATGACTTGTGGAATGTGATGGAGAATGACACCGAACCAGCTCCATTGAGGGCCAATCCCACAATTGCACAAATCAGACAATATAGTGAAGAGTGTGTTAAGAAGCACAAAGCATGTCATGCTTACAAAATGGAGTGTTTGATGTGATTTTCACTCAAATAATGGCCTGTGACACTCCAAAGCAAGCCTAGGAGAAGCTAAAGGAAGAGTTTTTAGGGTCAGACAAAACCAGGTAGCAACAGCTGATCAACCTTAAGAGGGTGATAAGCTGTAAAAGTAACATATTTTAATCTCATTCTTAATGCATTTTTGGATGATTAATTATGTAAATTAGTGAATTTGATGCTCCTAATCCTTTAAATTCATGTTTCTATACTTACGAGAGCATTTGGGAGTGAAAGGAGCAAAAAAAGGAGCTAAAATTGGATAAGTAGAGCTGTTTCCAGGATCTACACGGCTTGGACATTCCCACACTAGCTGGCCACACACCCATCTGACAGCCCGTGTCGATAACGCACCTTGCTTCCCAAATACGCGGAAAACCCAATTTTTAGGCTTTCTAAGCATTCTAAAGTCTATAAATACCAATTAGAAAAAGACTTAAGGGGGCATGTAGAGAAGATTAAAGAAATTATTCAAAGAACACCATCAGAATCAACTCAGAAGTGGATCTCCTTCAAGATTGAAGGTCTCCATTTAATTTCCTTCAAAGTTTTATTGAGTTTCTTTATGTTTTGTTGTTATCCTAACTTTGATATGTTTTCATTCTAGATTATGAACTAAATTCCCTAGATACCTAGGGAAGATAAAACATATGATGAATCTTATTATTTGATTTCTGATTTACATGATAAATACTTGATTCATGTTCTCAATTATGTATGTTTATTTCATATTTTAATATTTTTGGGATATTAATTCATGTTTAATGTGCTTATTTCAGTGGAGCAAAAGTCCCTGTTTAATAGTAGATCTAGCATAATCGTGTAGAGTTACATGCAATCCTAGAAATAGGACGACATAAATCTACTGGATTGGAGTCAAATCTAATAGGGAATCCATAGATCGAGTTAATACGACGATAGGGGTTTTAATTAGAAAGAGATTTCAATTAATCAACCTAGAGTCAGTTGTTCTTACTCACGAAAGAGATATTAACATAATTTAGGGATTTCTATAGATTAAGACACAAGTGAATAAATCGTTTAATTCAGGTTCAAAATAATAGGTGAAGTCTAGGTGGATTCTTTCCTGGGTATTGTCTTTCTCATTGGTTGTCTTCGGTTATTTTTCCCATTTCATTCTCTATTGCATTCGTAGTTAAATTAGATTAAAAACAATCATTTCAATTTATCGGCTAAATAATAGAAAAACGTAATTACTAGTACTTTTAGTCCTCGTGGATACGATATTCCATACTCACCATAGCTATACAATTGTTCGATAGGTGCGCTTGCCTTTGTCATAATTATAGTTAGTTTAGTGACCATTAAGTTTTTGACGCCATTGCTGAGGAACTAAAATATTAGGAACACTTAATTTTTATTAATTTATCGATTTATTTTTATTGCATTTTATTTTTGTTTTTAGTTTAATTTTTGTTTTCTAATTTTTCTTTTATTTGATTCTAGCAGGTTCCTTTAGTTTATGACCACAAGAAATCCGTCGGGACCATTATTATTTGACAGTAAGATTGAAAGTACAGCTCGTAGAAATCACACAAAAGCAAGGCAGAGTCGACAAAGTATAATAGACGAGTAATAGGACGTTATTATTATTACTGAGAAGATGGGTGATAATCAGAATAATCAGCTACCTCCTACAGTTGCTGCAAATCCTGCAAATCCAAATCTTACTCCTTATACTATGTATGATTATGCCAAGCCTACTTTAATTGGGACTGAACCGAGTATTGTGAAACCCATCATTGCTATGAATAATTTCAAACTGAAGCCGAACACTATTCAGATGGTATAACAATTTGTTCAATTTGATGGTTTGCAAGACGAAGGTCCAAATACTCATTTGGCTAATTTTTTGGAAGTCCATAATACTTTCAAGATAAATGACGTTTCTGACAATGCCATTCGCCTACGATTATTCCCTTTCTCGTTGACGAATAAAGCTAAATAGTGGTTGAATTCTTTACCACGAGGTTTTATCACTACATGGGAGCAAATGACCAAAAAATTTCTACTGAAATATTTTCCATCGGCTAAGACAACCAAGTTGAGGAATAATATCTCTTCCTTTGTTCAAATCAACTTAGAGTCCCTATATGATGTATGAGAGAGGTATAAGGATTTATTGAGATGGTGCCCTCACCATGGATTACCTTTATGGTTATAGGTTCAAATCTTCTACAACGGTTTGAATCCCTCAACTAAGCAGTTAAACGATGTAGCAATCGATGGTACTCTGAACAATAAAACACATGAAGCGGTTATCATTGATGTGGGTGATGGTAAACTTGTGTTTAAGGTAGGTGATGAAGAGATTATCTTTAAAATTTATGATGCTATGCGATTTTCTAGAGAATAAGATAATTCTTGTTATTTTATTGACTCTATTGATCATGTTATTCAAGATTCATTATAGGAAATCATTTATAGGGACACGTTGGAACTGTGTCTAGTTCAAGAAGAGGAGGTAAATGGCAATGATGCTTTAATAGGTAAGACAAAAATTGATTTAGACTCTAATGAGTCTTCACTGAGACAGATAAAGTATGAGGACATTGAATCAAGCAAGAAATTGAAATTAAAACCCTCTATTGAAGAACCTCCCAAGTTAGAACTAAAGCAATTGCCAAATAACTTAGAGTATACGTTTCTTGGAGACAATTCTACATTACCAGTAATTGTTGCTTCAAATTTAAAGCCAAACGAGAAAGATGAGTTATTGAAAGTGTTAAAGGAACATAAATGAGCTATAGCCTGAAAGATTTCTGACATTAGAAAGATCAGCCCTTCTTTTTGTACCCATAAAATATTAATGGAGGATGAATACAAACCATGTGTGGAAGCTCAAAGATGGCTAAATCCTAACATGAAGGAAGTCATTAAGATTGAGGTAATTAAACTTCTAGATGCTGGAGTAATTAATCTTATTTCTGATAGTACTTGGGTAATTCATGTGCATGTTATTCTTAAAAAGGGAGGCATGACTGTTGTAGTTAACAAGAAGAAAGAGTTGATTCCAACGAGAATAATCACAGGATGGAGAGTTTGTATTGATTATAGGAAGTTGAACGATGCCACGAGGAAAGACCATTTTCCTCTGCTATTCATAAATCAAATGTTGGAAAGATTATTTGGGCATATGTATTATTGCTTCCTAGATGGACTCTTTGGCTACTTCCAAATCCCGATAGCTCCCGAGGATTAAGAAAAATTGACATTTACATGTCCATAAAATATGTTTGCTTATCGAAGAATGTCTTTTGGATTATGTAATGCCCCTGCTACTTTTCAGCTTTGCATGTTGGCCATTTTTTATGAACTTGTAAAAGATATTATAGAGGTATTTATGGACGACTTCTCGATATTGGTAATTCTTTTCATCTTTATCTTAAAATTTTAAAATAAGGTTTAACAAGATATGAGGAAACTAACCTTGTGCTTAATTGGGAAAAATGTCACTTTATGGTTTTAGAAAGGATTGTGTTGGGCCATAAAATTTCTAGTAAAGGGATTGAAGTTGATAGAGCGAAAATTGAAACCATTGAAAAGTTACCTCCCCTTAGTTCAGTTAAGGCTATTCGAAGTTTCTTAGGACACGCTAGGTTCTATAGAAGGTTTATTAAAGATTTTTTTAAAATAACTAAGCTTTTAACAAATTTGCTAGAAAAAGATGTGCTTTCGATTTTAGTCAGGAATACTTAGAAGCATTTAATACTCTCAAAGAAAAATTAATTAATGCCCCGATTATGGTCGTACTTGATTCGAATTTACCCTTTGAACTAATGTGTGATGCGAGTGATTTTGTAGTGGGTGCAGTCCTTGGATAGCGAAGAGACAAGCATTTTCAGCCAATTTATTATGCCAGCAAGACGTTGACAGATGCACAAGAAAATTATACTACTACCAAAAAAGAATTGCTAGCTGTGGTTTTTACATTCGATAAATTTAGACCATATTTGATATTATCTAAAGTTGTTGTTTACACTGACCATTCGGCTCTTTGCTATCTTCTAACCGAATCGGATGCAAAACCTTGACTTATAAGATGGATTTTATTATTACCGGAGTTCGATTTGGAAATCCAGGATAAGAAGGGAGCTGAAATTCTTACAGCCGATCACCTTTCCAGACTAGAGAATTCGCATCTCAAGAAGAGGACAACTCTTGGGTATAACTGATTCTGAAGTCCCTTGGTTTGCGAATATCGCAAATTACTTAGCTGTTAACATCATACCAAAAGGGTTGACACATCATTAAAAGAAGCGATTCTTTGCCGATATGAAAAATTATTTTTGGGAAGATCATTTTCTCTTTCGTGTATGTGCAGATCAAGTAATTTGGAGGTGTGTTACAAAATCAAAAGCGAGTAAAATCTTAGAACATTACCACTCAAGACCAGCAGGAGGACAGACAGCACATAAAATATTTGAATCAGGTTTTTATTGGCCCACACTGTTGAAGGATGCTAACAAGTATGTTACTTCTTGTGATAGATGCCAGAGAACAGGTAATATTTCCAAACATGATGAAATGTCTTTGTAACACCCCCAACCCGTATCCATCGTTGGAATAAGGTCACGAGGTATTACCGGAGTTTATAGAATTTTTTTTCCAATTAATCACATGATAACTCATTTTATAAGAAATTGTACAACTTAAATTTTTACCACTCTTCTATAAGCACAAGTATATTTTCATTTGATCATTTACCCTTTCGACGTATCATATAATAAACATATTACCATTTAACCAATAACTTGGCACTTATCTAAACGTCAACAATAACAGTTATTAGCTTACTTGAACACATTTCATAAAATTTTAGAATCGATAAACTCATTTTATCAACATATCATACTTGAGATTATCACTCATCATGGCTTACCTAGTTTCCATGTATCAGCATATTAAAGATAGCCATATATTCATGTATCATTGTTTTCATGAATTTTGCATATATTAATTTCAGGACAATTCATAATCTTGAATATGCATAATTATCAAGTAAGTTTCATATACATGTATTTTCCATGTCATATTTTAAAATATTGAATAAATATCATTTTCGTGTATTTGAAGTTCAATTTCATGATTATTGTTTCGTGCTCGAATTATTTCATGTTGGGACTTTATTCATCAAGTCATTCGAAATATCATTGTCATACAATTAATATTTTTAAGGTATACGAATCTATAATCATGGATGTATATATTCATCAATAAATTCCATGTACAAATATCATCATCTTATATTTCCATATATCCAGTATCACTATCATTTTTCATGTACTTCAGGAATATATATGTACGAATCTTTTTATATACATATTCCCTTTTCTGGTCAGGACTCTTACCTACTGAATTTATCAGAATATCAATAATTAAAATCATATAGTATACTTAAAATATGCAAATCCATAATCTATTAATTCACATTTACCCTTTTTAGCTATGTGTTTACCATTTTCTATATTTATCCTGTTGAATTTCTCGGAATTTCGATGGATTTCCAATAGTACACTCTTGGTGTACAATCTCATTAACCGTCAATTCATACAGGGGTACACTTTTAGTGTACAATTCCAGGTCCGTCAATTCATATACATGTGCGCACATTTCCATTTCAGAGAGCACACTCCCTCGAACCTCATTTCTTACAGCGGGATTACCAGTCCAGGCTAAATCCCCAGTAATATAAACTCATAGAGTATTGTCAGGATTACCAGTCCAGGCTAAATCCCCTGCAACGACAATTACTCTAATGAGCTTGGATCTGAATTACCAGTCCAGGCTAAATTCATACCCTAATTCGGATTACCCGTCCGGGCTAAATCCATTTTACACATATTTTTCGGGAGGGCTATATCAGGATAGGATCACCCGTCCGGGCTAGATCCCCTTTTACCGTCAATTCCTTTTCAGAGATCTATCGAATTTTCCTTTCGTTCAACTGGGATTTCTTCCCCTTTTTATCAAATATATCAATGTTTCATCAATTTTCATATAATGAACATTCAATTCATATTCACATCAATAACATACATTTCAAGCATTTAAGAATATAATTCAAGTTACACGAACATACCTCGTTGCTTATTCGTGTTTATAAATTCATTAATCCGATATCTTTTCTTTTCCACATTCAAGTCTCACATTTGAGTCGTTCGGATCGTTATAAATAAATTTGACCATTGTTTCATTTATTCAATATTCTAATACATTCAATTAATGCTGTAGGCAAAACTACCATTTTGCCCCTAAATTTTTAATTAATGACGATTTACCCTTAGCTCAAAAAAATAAAATTCTTGCAATTTAATCCTTATTTCTAGCCGTTATTATCATATATATTGATAACAGCCCATAAATTCTATAAAATATCAGAATTTTTCATAATTTCAATACTTTTCAATTTAATCCCTAAAACATGTTTTCCCCCGATCTTGAACTATTAATAATTTCATTTAAATTTTGCAATTTAAATAATAAAATAATCCTTTTCATGTAATTTGGTCATTTCTAACATTTTTACAAAACTACCCATAAAGTTTTACTTTTATTCAATTTAGTCCCTGATCCTAAAACATGCAAATTAGCCATGCTAACTAAATATTCATACATACTTTCCTCCTCCTCCTCTCCATTCCACATCCTTAATTTACATAACATGCTTATAAGTAACATTATCAATAATTTCACTATTCACTTATGTGTATATTCAAATCATATTCACTAAATTATTTATATCTTGAGCTACAGAACTTTAAATTAAGATCCGCTAATTTTCTCTGAAACTAGACTCACATATCTTCTTACCATAAAATTTTCAGAATTTTTAGTTTAGCCAATTAGTACAGTTTATTCATTAAACTCTCCACTGTTTTGCTATTCGACAGTTCTGACCACTCTTCGGTAAAATTTAATTATCTCTTTTTACATAATTCAAATGATGTTCTTATTTGTTTCTTATAAAAATAGACTCCTTAAAGAATCTAACCATATAAATTATGTCCCATAATTATTTTTATACAATTTTTAATGATTTTTCCAAGTCAGAACAGAGCATCCCGAAATCATTCTAAATCAGTCTCACAAAAATATAAATATCTCAGAATACAGAATTCCTTTACTTGTTATGTTTCTTTTATATGAAAATAGACTCAATAAGATTTAATTTCATATCTCATTCAACTTCTAATTAAATTTCTACCATTTTTGGTGATTTTTCAAAGTTGACCTACTGCTGCTGTCCAAAACAGTTTTAGTGCAAAATGTTGATTATCAAGTTTATAACACTCTTATTTCCCTTCTCTACAATATTTCCCATCACTTTCTCTTATTTTCTCTTCACTAACATATCAAGAACATAGAACCATATATAAGAAAACTCTATATTAACATCATTTCCATGCTTTTTCAATAATATCAAACTTGAAAATATATTGAAATCTTGATGTTCTTACCTTTTCCCCTTGGTTTCAATCTTTAACTTGATATTCTCTCTCTTCCATCTTCTATTTCTCAAGTCCAACTTGACATTCTAACTCCCCATAGTCTCCTTAACATTTTCTCTTTTGGTAGCTATGGAAATTCTTTTGATTTCTAGGTGAAAATGGTGAATTTTTTTATGGAAGGACCAAATTGTAAAGAAAGGAAAACTTTCTTTCTCCCTTCTTCTCTCCTAACGTGAATTGCATGGAAAAGGTGGTGGTTTCTTCCTCCTTTTTATTTTCCACTCACATACATATATATAGACTAAATAAAATAATAAAATAATAAAATATCTTATTAAAATATTATATAAATAATTATCTAATTAAATAATTATAAAATATCACCAACATAATCATTACTTTCTAGATTTCTCTCTCTTCCAATTGACCATTTTGCCCTTTGTGATCTTTTAAAATTTCATTCTTGAGTCATCACTTAATTTGGTAAAATTACAATTTAGTCCCTCATAATTCTTTACCTGTTCAATTTGGTCCTAATTCATCCATTTTTCTTAGTTTCTAGATCATTCCATCCTTAAAATATTTATACTATTGGTCCTTCAACTTTTCCATATTTACACTTTAACCCTTTAAATTTTGAGTATTTACTCTTGGGCCACAAGACTTTTCTCACTTTTACGATTTAGTCCTTTCTTGGATTGATACATCATAATATACTTCCTACACAGATTTTTTTGACATAGTTCAAAATTTCTCTTTTTATTTCTTTATTTCCTTATTTTACTATATCAAGGATAAAAATTTTCGGGGTATTACAGCCTCAAACCTATATGCTCTTATGCGAAATTTTTGACGTCTGGGGCATTGATTTTATGGGCCCATTCCCTAAATTTTTTGGTAATAAATACATCTTAGTAGCAGTCGACTATATGTCAAAATGGGTAGAAGCTCAAGCTTTACCTACCAACGATGCTAGAGTGGTAGTTCAATTCCTTAATAAGCTCTTTTCTCGATTTGGAACACCTAGAGCGATTATTAGCAATAGGGGTACGCATTTTTGTAATGCTCAATTTGATAAAGTTCTTAAAAAGTATGGGGTGCATCATAGAACAGCTACCCTTTATCACCCTTAAACTAATGGACAAGTTGAAGTTGTAAATCGAGAACTCAAACGCATCCTAGAAAAAACTGTAAAGTCAAATAGAAAGGATTGAGCAATAAAAGTAGATGTCGTTTTATGGGCTTATAGGACTGCTTATAAAACACCCATAGGAATATCTCCTCACAAACTTGTATATGGAAAAAGTTGTCATTTACTAGTTGAACTCAAGCACAAAGCATTCTGGGCAATAAAATTCCTAAACTATGATTTTAAACTTGCAGGTGAGAAGAGATTGATGCAGCTAAATGAGTTAGATGAGTGGCGAGCAAATGCTTACGAGAACTCGCGACTATATAAAGAAGCAACAAAGGAATGCCATGATGCTCGTTTGAAGCAACCTAAACAATTCACAGTTGGAGATATTGCTCTTTTATACAATTCAAAGCTTAAGTTGTTTCCCGGAAAGGTGAAATCAAGATGGTCAGGCCCATTCGTAGTACAAACTGTTTTCCCATAGGTACGATAGAGGTAACCCATCCAGCATATGGCACATTTAAGGTAAACGGTCATCGACTCAAACTTTATAGTGGTGACGAATTTAGAAATGATAAAGAGGAGTTGTAACGACCCAAAATTTCATGGGCACCGGAAAAGTGAGATTAGGGCCTCCGTCTTAGGAAAACGAGTTATAAATATTTATTAAAAATATTTATGAAGTTAATTTATGCGTTGAATTAGATTTTTGATAAGTGAATTTAGTTTAATTAGAAATAATTAGTAGAAAGGACTAAATTGAATAGAGCATAAAAGTTTAAGTATAGAATAGAGAAAGGTTAAAGGATTAAATTATTAATTAAACCAAATTAGTGACATGTGTAGGATAGAGAATAAATAAATGTGTATTTAAATTATTAGTACAAATGTATAATATATATACATTTACTTATTTATTAAGTAAAAGGTATTTATTTATTTATTTATTATAATTATTATTAATAATTATGTAATATTATGTTTTATTAATTAATTGTGATAATGACAAGTGTATGGCAATGATGAATTACATGTGTAATAACATGTATGTATACAAATGTATGTATATAATTAGTTATAAAATAGATATTTTATTATTATTAATAAATTAAAATAAGTAAATGAAATTGTAATAAAATAAAGAAAGAAAAGAAAGAAAAAGTTACAAAGAAACAAACGAAATTGGGAAAGAAAAGAAAGAAAGAAAGAAGAGAAAGGAAAATTGAGGTTTTGAAAGCTTGGAGTTAAATTGGTAAATCAATTAAGTCCTTTTCTTTGTGATTTTGATGTTTTTGGAGTCCTAGAGTAGAGTACTCTTGAATTTATGTGGAAATATTGAAAGTTGATAGACTTTTGAGTAGAGTTTATGTTGAACAAATGATGAAATTAGGGATCAAATTGATAGAATTATTGATTAAAATTGATTTAAGGATTAATTTGTAAACTAGGTCATAAGTTTTGTGTTGTAGGAGCTAAATTGAAAGAAATTCAAAATTATGGAAAAATGATGGAAATTTGATAGTTATATTGAAGTTTTGATGAAAATTGAATAAGGAAATTATGTGAATTGTAAAAAGGAAGAAGATGAAAATGGTTAGGATAAATTTGGGATTTAGGTAAAAGTTTCATGAAAAGTTATTATTTTATATAAAATATGTGTGTTATTAATTAATTGTAATTATGCTAATTTTCGTAGCAAACAACGAAACCGAGACGTCTAATACGAAGGGGAAATAAAAAGTGATCGAGGAGTAGCTCGAGAAATATCGGTTTGTATTATCATAATTCAAGTTATTTCTTATTAAATGTTTAATTTTAATATATGTATATGAAATTTGAATGTGGGTAAATATTGATATTGAGTGGAATGTGAATTAGATTTATTTGATGAATAATTATATGTATGTGAAATTGAATTTTATGGTTGAATTAAGTAATGTTGGTATGCATATGAATTTGAAATTGAGATTGAACTGTTAATGTGATTGAATTGAATTTGAATGATTATGATCAATTGGAAATGGAAATGAAGTGAAATTATGTGATTATGTGAATTTGAAACAAGTTGTGCTTGAATTGAGAAATATGTGAGAAAATGTGGCCAAAGTGCAATTAATGTGAACTTGACAGAAATAGAGAAAGAAATCCGATACCCTATTAACTAGTCGGGCTTAGTGGATATAGTTGGCATGCCATAAGGTTTAGAAGAGTACGGGATTTATCGGCTTTACCGATCAGGCACTTTATGTGTCATATTCAGTGTAACACCCTTTAACCCCAAACTGTCGCCGGAACAGGGTTACAAGGCATTACCGGACTTATACACTAGCAGACGAATAAAAACGAGACATAAGTTTGAGTTTCAATCTAAAATCATCTAATTTCCATTAAATAGTCCTTAACATGGGCCTACGAGACCCAAAATAGGTTTAGAAAATGATTTGGGATTAAACCGAGAACTTTAAAAATTTTTCTTTGAAGATAGGGGCACATGCTCGTGTGGCCTGCCCGTGTGGTTCCCCATGGCCGTAGGGCCAGGCCGTGACTAGCCCGTGGGCAAGTCTGACTTCCCCACACGGCCTGGGCACACGCCCATGTGTCTTGGCCGTGTGAAAACATCATTTTTCACTATTTTTAAGCTACTTTTACCCACTAAATGTACCTAGTTCATACCCAATTCTTTTACTTATAAATGTTGATCAAATGACATTCATTTCATCTATCAAACTTAGTAAATATTCATTTGTTCATACCAAAAACTTCTTAAGATTCATAAACCATATTCACATTGAAAATATTAAACATTTACAAGTGGCTAAAACCAACCCTAGTACATGCCGCATTTTCAAACGATAGATACATCACTAAAATTTGAGTTGAAGTCGAGATCGATTTGAATGCTGAGCCGAGCTTTACTTGACCTAACCTGCGCACGGAAAATAACTGTACACTGAGTATTGAAAATACTCAGTGGTATTATCATAACTCAAATTATAACAACAACAATATATCATAAACATACTTAGATGATTATTAGATCAAACATATAATTTCATGCTGAATTATCATAATATCAATGTCATTTTCAACATTCGAATCAATATCTCAACAACAGAATTCCAATCATTCATGAACCTTTGGTTCATCTCTCAATCACATATACATATTCAGATCACATTTCAATAGAAACCATTTATGAACCTTTAATCTCATAATATAATATCGTTTCTCATTTCAATTCACAATATAGCTTTCATTGTTCATTCAATGGTTCAAATAATCAAATTCAATAGATTTTCTCATTTCACATAATTACCCCTATTAATATGACTCGGACTTTGGCAGATACACGGATCCAACCAAACACACCATATTGGCACCCACTGCCTCATCGGATAGTTTGAAGCAAAGTTGACACCTAGTGTCTCATCGGCTGATAAACGATAAATTATACATATTTTTACCTTATGTTTAGCCTATATTTTGGATGGATTATTATCAATTTAGTGAGAATTGGTGCTCTTAATCTTTCTTTTCATATCTTACACTCAAGAGAGCATAGGGAAGAGAAAAGAACGGAAAATGGACAAAAAATCAGAGAAAATGAGCCAAAATATGAAAACGCACGGCCCAAGAAGTCACCACACGGCCGTGGCACACAGCCGTGCCACACGAAGACCACACGGTCCAACTCCGACAAGCATGGCCTGGCCACACGGCCTTGCCCCAATCGACAAAATCTCACACGGCCTCTTGTCGAAGTATACGGGCGTGGCACACGGGCGTGGCACACGGACGTGTTCTAGTCGTGAGGAAGAGGAATTTCACTCGGATTTGGATGCTTAGGGGCTAAGAAAGCCATTCTAAACTCTATATAAAGACCCCAGGAGGCAACTCTAAAGATATACTCTCTTCTCTCAAGAAAGAGCGCCATATTTCTGCTAACACAAAGAGTGAAAGCAAGGGATTACTCCAAGGGAAGCCGATTGATTCATCCTAGAAGCCAGAATTCTACATCAAGACAGAGGATCTCCCTAAATTCCTTCAGGGGTTTTTGGGTTCTTTATGTTTTGTTATTTTAATACTTCTGAGATGTTTTCTTTCTTTATTATGAACTAAACCCCTCAAATACTTGAGGGGGATGAAACCTAAGACAGATCTTGTTATTATTTATTCTTGAATTATATGATAAATACTTGAATTGTTCTTAATTATGTGTTCTTCATTCTTGATTTAATAATCCTAGGTATTACTTCAAGAACTTGATGTGCTTAGGCAGAGGAGCAAAAGTCCCTGTTTTAAGAGCAGATCTACCATAATTAAGCGGAGTTGCATGCAACCCTAGATATAGGGTGACATAAATCTGCCAGATTAGGGTCAAACCTAATAGGGGGAACCATAGATCGAATTAATGCAACCTAGGGTGTTAATTAATAAAGAAACTTTAGTTAACAACCTAGGCCTAGTTGCTCTTCACCTCGTATGAGGGTTTAGCATAAATTAGGGATCTCTACGGATTAAGTCAAGTGAATAAATCGTCTAGCTCAAGAACCAATAACAAGTGAAGTCTAGGTGGATTCTCCCTTAAGTATTGCTCATATCAATCAGTTTTTCCTAAAGTTTTCCCCCATTTACTTTTTTTGCACTTTAGTTAGTTTTAGAATTAGTTCCAATCAATCCACTTTTATTTTTAGGCTAGATAATAGAAATGAAGTAAGTATTAGTACTTTTGGTTCCCTTAGGTACAATAACTCGATCTTGCCACTAAACTATACTACTGTTTGATAGATGCGCTTGCCTTTAATATCGTGATATTAGTTAGTTTTGGTGTGATCAGTTTTATAAATTTTATTACTTAATATCGCGAGCCGTTATCATTGGCCTAGCCGAAGTAAAGTGGTACCCAGTAGCTCATCGAATCTATCCGAAGCAATATGACACTCCAAGTGTCTCATCGACTCGAGGTCGAAGTAACCCTGAACTCTTCCAATCCTATGGCATGCCAACTATATCCACTAAGCCCGACTAGTTAATGGGGTATCGAATTCCTTTCTCTTTTCGATCAAAATTCACATCAATTGCACTTTAGTCACATTTTCTTACATATTTCTCAATTCAAGCACAACTTATTCAAATTCACATTATCACATATTTTCAATTCATTTCCATTCTCAATTAATCAAAATCATTCAAAATCAATTCAATCACATTAATAGTTCAATTTCAAATCTCAAATTCATATGCATACCAACATTACTCAATTCAATTATATAATTCAATCTCACATGCATATGTTTGTTCATCAAATAAATCTAATTCACATTCAATTCAACATCAATATTTACCCCACATTCAAATTCCATACACATATATTAAAATGAAACATTTAATAAGAAATACTTGAATTATGATAATACAAACCGATTTCTCTCTCGAGCTACTCCTCGATTACTTTTTCCTTCTCTTTCGTATTGGGCGTCTCGGTTTCCTTGTTTGCTATGAAAATTAGCATAATTATAATTAATTAATAATACACATATTTTATACTAAGTAATAATTTTTCCATGCAACTTTTACCTAAATACCAGATTTGTCCTAAACACATTCATCTTCTTCCTTTTTGTAATTCACATCATTTCCTTATTCAATGTCCATCAAAACTTCAATATAACTATCAAATTTTCATCATTTTTCCATAATTTTGAATTTTCTTTCAATTTAACCCCTAAAACTCAAAACTTATAAGCTAGTTTACTATTTAGTCCCCTAATCAATTCTAATCAATAATTTTATCAAATTAATCCCTAATTTCATCATTTACTCAACATAAACCCTACTCAAATATCTATCAACTTCCATAACTTCCTCCTAGTTTCAACAAAACTCAATTCTAAAGCTTCTAAAACATTTAAACCACAAGAATAAGGGCTTAATTAACTTACTTTTCAAACTTCTAAGCTTCAATTCTTCAATTTCCCCTTTTTCCTTTCTTTCCTTTCTTTTTCCCCATATTTTCGTTACTTTCTCTGGTATGTTTCTTTTGTTTTTCTTTCTTTTCTTTCTTTATTTTACTTTATTTCTTTTTTATTCTTTTATTTACTAATTTATTAATTATAATAAAATATCTAATTATAACTAATTATATACACACATTTGTACACATACATGTTATCACACGTCATTCATCATTGCCATACATTTGTCATTAACACAACTAATTAATAAAAATATAATATTAAATAATTAATAATAATAATAATAAATATCTTTTACTTAATAATTAAGTAAATATATATATTATACATTTGTACCAATAATTTAAAAACACATGTAAATTATTTTTATCAAACACGTCACTTTTATGGTTTATTTACTAATTTAATCCTTTAATATTTTTCTATTCTATAATTAAAATTTTATACTCTATTCAATTTAATCCTTTCTACTAATTATTTCTAATTAAACTAAATTTACTTATCAAAAATCTAATTCAACTCATAATTAACTTCATAAATATTTTAATAATATTTACGAACTCGTTTTTCCTAGGACGGAGGCCCTAAGACTTGTCTTTCCGGTGCCCGTGAAATTTGGGTTGTTACATTTAGGCACCTCATGTGTCGTTGCAGGCACTTTATGTGTCGTATATTGATTAGGTACTATGTACCGTTAGGCACAATATGCCGTATTGGTGTGTTTGGGTTGGAACCCGAGTATCCGTTAAAGTCTGGAGTGTTAATAGGGTGTATTATTGAAATGAGAAACTTATATTAGTTTGATTGATTATTGTACTATTGATTATTGAAATGAATAAGAAATTAAAGTGTGAATTGAAAGTGAGATTGGATAGGGAAAATGTGAATTAAATGTTTATATGGTGAATGTAGTTGATGTTATGATTTATAGATGAAATTGATGCATAGCTAAAGTGGATATTGTTGTTAATATAGTTAAATGGTAAGGTATGAGAAAGCTAATTGTTATAAGTTTATTTTTGTCTTAAAATTTTTGTTATTTATAATTTGAATTATGATAATACCACTGAGTATTTCCAATACTCGGCGTACGGTTGTTTCCCGTGCACAGGTTAGGTAAAGTTGAAGTTCAGTCAAGCATCCGAGTCGATCCCGATCTCAGCTCAAATTTTTGGTGATGAATCTATCTTTTGGAAATGTGGCATGTACTAGGTTTGGTTTTAGTCACTTGTAAATGCTTTATGTTTTGAATGTAAATGTGGTTTATAACCTCTAAGAAGGCTTTGGTATGAATGAATGAATATTTGCTAAATTTGAAAAGTATGATGATGTTATTTGATTAAGATTCATAAGTTAATGATTTGGGCATGAATTAGGTATATTTAGTGGGTGAAAGTAGCTTAAAAATGATGAAAAGTCATGTTTTCACAAGGCCAAGACACATGGGCGTGTGCCCAGGCCGTGTGGCAAAGTCAGAATTAGCCATGGGCTAGTCCACGACCGTGTGTAACAAGTCAGATATGCCCACAGCCTGGCCCCATGGCCATGGGAGCCCTACGGGCAGGCCACACGGGCATGTCCCAGACCACACGGGCATGTGCCCCTATTTTCAAAGAAAAGTTTCCAAAGTTCCCGGTTTAATCCCAAATCACTTCCTAAGCATATTTTCGGCCTCGTAAACCCATATTAAGGACTTTTTGATGGAAATTAGAAGATTTTAGATTGAAACTCAAATTTATGTCTCGATTTTGTTCGTTTACTAGTGTATAAGTCCGGTAATACCTTGTAACCATGTTTCGGCGACGGTTTGGGGTTAGAGGGTGTTACAGGAGCTTCGGCTCTTCGAACCTTCGTAATTGTGCGCACGAGATAAGTCAAGCTTAGACTTTGAATAAGCGCTTCTCTAGAGGCAACCCGAGTATTAACACTAGGGGTGAGCAAAACTTGATTCGACTTGAAAAAATTGAAAAAATTGAAAAAAAATTCAAATTTCGAGTTAAACTTATCAGTTATTCGAGTCAACTCGAATTTTTTTTTCAAATTTCTAGTTTGAATCGAGTTGAGTTTCCGAATTCGAATAACTCGAATAATTCGAATAATTTGAATATCAAACTATAATATTTTACATTTTTAACCCAAACTCGCAAACCTTTTTACTTTTCCATCAAAATTTTTACTCTTTCCCACTTTCCCCCCAAAACTTTTACTCCCCTCCCATTCCAACTCCCCAATCTACCCAAAATTCATTTCCCACCGAAATTTTACTCTTCCATTTACTTTTTCTCAAAATTTTACTCCTAAAAACCCTCAAAACTTTTTATTTTCCCCCAAAATTTTTACTCTCTCCTACTTTTCCCCAAAACTTTTAATTACTTTTCATCCCACATCCTATCTACCCCAAACTCGTCTCCCCTCCAATTTTTTTTAATATTTTCCCTCCAAAATTTTACTCCCCCTATTTATTTTCCCTCAAACTTTTATTCCCCAAAACTTTTTATTTTCTCCCTAAAATTATCCAAAAAAATCACTAAACATAAATAGTAATAATTTTTATTTATATCTACTATTTATATTATTAAATTAAATTTCACATTTTATATTATTTATATTATTGAATTGTTTAGTCATATTGAATATTTATATTAAAATTTAATTATTAATTATGCCATTAAATATTCGTGTTAAAATTTTATATTGGTATCAATTTCACATTTTATCTTTAAAATAAATTTTATTAAAAATTACATTTTTATATTTAATATATTTTTTAATTCCAAAATACATAGTGACAAGAATCTGAAGATAATTAAACAACTAAGCAAGCAAATAAGCTAACCCGTACATAAAAGATTAATAAATAATTTATTAGGGGATGAAAGTTAATAAAAAATTTGGTTAAGGTGGATAAATTTTATTACTATGGGTGACAGTGGTCATAAGGACCCAAAATTATTTTTTAAAATTTAACTCGAACAAATATATTCGATTCGATTCGAATTCTATCTCACTCAACTCCATTCGAGAAAATTTTAAATTAAATTAGGATGATAAAATATGATTCGTCAATTCGATTAACTCGAAATTTTTTCATTCGATTCGATTCGATTCGATTCGATCGAATGCTCACCTCTAATTAACACTGCTAATTCTTTTATTTTTATTTCATGTTAAACAAGTGTTTTTGACCCACACAGCCTGGACACACGGGCATGTCTCAGGCCGTGTGCACTAATAAGGGTTCGACAGTGAGTTACACGGCCAGGCGACATGGTCGTGTGACTTACACGGCCTGGACACACGGGCATGTCCTTGGCCGTGTGTAGGGGTATTCAATCGGTTAATTGACCTGAAACACCATTAACCGAATTAACCGACCCTTAAAAAATTTTAATCGTTAACCGAACTGAATTTTTTTCAAAAAAATTAACCGAACCGAAATTTTTTTGGTTAATTTGGTCGGTTAACCGAATTAACCGAAAATTATATGTTTTTTTTTGTTAAAATAAGTATAAAATTAACCGAATTAATTGAATTACCCAATTTACCCGAATTAACCGAATTATTTTTATTTATTAAATTATTTGTAATTTTTATGATTGGGTTGGGTAATTGGGTTGGGTAATTAGTTTTAGTTTGATTAGGTTTATGTTGGATTGAGTTTGAGTGAATAGTGGGTTATTTATATATTATAATTTTATTTATTAATTTTTTCGGTTAAATCGAAAAAATCGGTTAACCAATCGGTTTCGAACCGAATTAACAGTTAACCGAAAACTCAAAAAATTATTTACCAACTTCTGACCAAAAAATTTGATTAACTGACCAATTAACCGAATTCGATCAATTAACCGAAATTTTTAATTTTACCCAAATTTTAGACACCCCTACTCCTAATGCAATTAATCTTTTATGTACTTTCCTTTTTATCACGTGGAATTTGTGCAAGGTGCATTTTAGATTTTCAGAGATTTGATCCTAGAGGAGTCAAAATTTAAAAATATAATAATAAAAAGGATATATTATTCAATAATTCAAGGACAAAATGATTAGGTGTCTATATTATAGAAATTAGAAATGATGGATAACAAGCAAAAGATTATCTAAGAAATTACCTAACGCATTAAAGAGACATGTTAGAGTAGTATTTAGCATATAAACAGAGAAAATTTTTCTCAGATGAGACCTTGAGACAGCTTCACCGAAATGGACACAAAGGTGGTGAGCAGAGCATTTGCTGGTTCTTTACCTGTTGATAGTGTCCAAGCGCTTGCATCCAAGAACCTGAAGAACATCCCATCCAGATATATCAGACCTGAGGTTGAATTTGAAGTAGTTTCCATAGATGAATCCCAGTAGATTCCTGTAATTGACATGAGCAAACTAGATCGTGATGATGAACAGAAAAAACTCCATCAGGCTTGCAAAGACTGGGGTTTCTTCCAGGTACCTAATTTAAACAGAATTCTTAAAGAACAATAACTTTTTTTTACGTCAATGGACTTAGTAGTTCATCTTTATTGACGTTGGAACAGTTAATCAATCATGGGATAGCAAATGAAGTGATTGAGAAAATGAAGATTGACACCCAAGAGTTCTTTAAGTTGCCATTGGAGGAGAAGATGGCTTATGCACAGCTACCAAATGAGATTGAAGGTTACGGTCAAACCCTGGTAAGGTCAGCAGATCAGAAGCTAGATTGGAATGACATGCTCTTTCTTTTTCACCTGCCTGTGCCGTTAAGAAATATGAGATTCTGGCCGACCAATCCCCCTTCCTTCAGGTAACTCGACAATAATGATCCTTCAACTTCATGGCCATATTAGGATGTCTGTAACTTGAGTCGTTTTCAGAGAAACCTTTGGCAAGTACTCGACGGAGTTGCAGAAGGTTACGATTTATCTCATTAAGCGGTTTGCCAAGAACTTGGGAACTGATCCTGAGATGCTTTCAAGCTTTTTCGAGGACGGAGTACAAGCTATAAGAACGAACTATTATCCACCATGTGCAGAGGCAAGCAAGGTTTTTGGTGCATCTCCACACTCTGACGCCACAGGCTTAACACTATTGCTTCAAGTGAATGAAGTTGAAGGATTACAAATCAAGAAAGATGAGAAATGGGTGCCCGTTAAACCCATCCCTGGCGCATTGATCGTCAACATTGGAGACATAATAGAGGTAACGTGACAATATTTGTAGCTACATACAGACTTTAGACTTGATGGATTGTATATGTAATGTGCCTCGAAGTGAAGAGATGCTATGAATGCAGATTATGAGCAATGGAGAATACAAAAGCATAGAACATAGAGTTGTGGTGAATCAGGAGAAAAAGCGGTTGTCAATGGCAGCATTTCACAGTCCGAAAGTAGGTACCGAGATTGGACCATTGGCAGATCTTGTTCGGACAAACAAAGCACAGTACAAGACTATGTCACTTGAGGAGTTCCTGAGACTAAGGCTTAGCAGGAAAGTTCGAGGGAAACATCTGTTGAATCAAATGAAGCTCTAGTTCAAAATCTTATTGGCTTTATCAGCTATTCGTCCATGTTAAATCT
Source organism: Gossypium stocksii (assembly GCA_020496765.1). Lineage (NCBI taxonomy): Eukaryota > Viridiplantae > Streptophyta > Magnoliopsida > Malvales > Malvaceae > Gossypium > Gossypium stocksii. Next base: position 108,198,066 of record CM035627.1, on the reverse strand, counting down.
CTTCTTTAATTTGCAACCTATTTACAGGATTGTTGTATCTGGAAATGCAACAATTTGTGAAAACTATATTTAAAATCGATTGAGCTTATTTGACATGTTTCCAACTGCATGAAACTCCTAAGTAGCGTTTGACCCATACTCCCCAATGAACTCCTAAAACCTAAGCTAACATTAACACTTTTGAAGGAAATGGATTTTTATGCTCTGTTAATGGTGTTAGACCGTGAAGGGGAGATAATAAAGTTGGTTTGGGCTTTTGCATCTAATGAAGAAGTTTTCTTCAGTTTATTTGCAAAATTAATTGTTACTACAGGGAAATATAAATGTATTTACCGAAATTGTTAGAGAAATTAGAAAGAATTTGTTGCTGCAAAAAAGTATTTGTATCTGTATTAACGAAAGAATCTTTATTAAATTAAATTATAAATTATAAAAAATCATATTCTAGCTAATAAATCATATTTCGTTCCTATTAAAAGAATAGAAAAATTGTATTTCATTCTAACATTGCTTTAAACATATTCTCTTTTCTTTCTTTCTTTTTTTTTTTTATCTTCTCTAAAACCTCTTCATCTTCTTTTTCTTTTTCATTGTTTTATGTCTGTTATTCTGATTACAAAGTAATTTTAGATTAGCTCGTAACAGAATGGTAGGATTTTCTTCGAGAAACTGACAAAGTAGGGTCTTCAAGGAACTACAAAGAGACAGTTGATGTAAAAATAATTGTATTAAATAGTTCTGATTAAACAATTGGTGTGCAATTTTAATTTCTCAGTGTTTATAGCTGATAAACCGTAAAAGTAACACTTTTTAACCCCATGCTTGATATATTTTTGGATGAATTACTTTATGATTTAATGAATTTAATGCTCCTAATCATTTAATTTCATGTTTTATACTTAGGTGAGCATACGAAAGTGAAAACAGCGAGAAACAAGCCAAAAACGGATAAAATGGGCTAATTTCAACATTCCACACGGCTTAGGCACTTCCACACGGGTTCACCACACGCCCGTGTGTCAAGGCCGTGTCGACTTCAAACCTACTCAGTATTGCACACGGCCGAGCCTTTGCACACGGGTAGACCACACGTCTGTGTCCCTGTCGAGCCCTGTTTTAATTGCACTCAAAAAAGGCTAATTTTTAGGTATTTTGGGCATTCCAAAGTCTATTTAAACACACTAGGAGAGGATTAAAGGGACACACAGAGCAGAAAGCAAAAAATTACTTGAAGAAAGCCGTTGGATTCATCTCAGAAGCAAGAATCTCCTTCAAGACTGAAGATCTCCCTTCAATTTCCTCGAAGTTTTTAGGTTTCTTTATGTTTTGTTATTTTCCAAATTTTGAGATGTTTTCCCTTATAAGCATGAACTAAATCCCCTAGATACCTAAGAGGGATGAAACCTAAGACAAATTTTATTATTTTCTAAATTATATGATAAATACTTGATTTGTTCTTAATTATTTGTTCTTGATTCTTGTTTTAATATTTCAGGATATTACTTCGAGTTTTGATGTGCTTATTCAGTGGAGAAAAAGTCCCGGTTTAAGAGTAGATCCAACATAATTAAGCGGAGTTGATTGCAATCCTAGAGAGAGGACGACAAAAATCTGCCGGATTAGAGTCAAATCTAATAGGAAAATATATCGAGTTAATGCAACAATAGGGGTTTTAATTAGAAAGAAATTTCAATTAATCAACCTAGAGTTACTTGTTTTTAGTCTCGAAAGAGATTAACATAAATTAGAGATTTCTATGGATCAAGTCAAGTGAATAAATCATCTAATTCATAGTTGAATAATAAGTGAAGTCTAGGTGGATTCTTTTTTGAGTATTGTCTCTCTCAATCGTTTTCTAAAAGTAATTTTCCAATTCGCTCTCTGTGCATGCTTAGTTAATTAATTAGTTTAGATTAAAAACAAATCCCCTTATTTTTAGTTTAGATAATATTAGTACTTTTAGTCCTTGTGGATAAGATATTGTGACAGCCCTAATTTGACCCTAATCAGAAAAGTGGTTTCAGAACCACAAAACTGAGTCAGAAAATTTTTAAAAATATTATTTTCTATGTTTTTATTTTGTGAATTGATATGTGTGAAAATTTGGTATTTTAATTTTGTCATTTGGACGTGAAATTAGCTAAAAAGAACTTGTTTGAGAACTTTGAAAATGTGGTAGGTAAATGTCCAAGGGATTAATTTGTTGAATTACTAAAATGGTGGATTTGCATGTCTATTTTACCTTTTTAAATTAAGGGCACGGTAATAGGGTTGGTATAAAATAATTATATTTTTTTTACAATAATAGATTATATATTTAAAATATGTTATAATATATTAAGTGGGGGTGATAAAAACAAGGAAATACAATGTTTCTTTCCTATTCTCATTACCGAAAAACATAAGTGAAAGAAGAAGGAAAATGTCAAGGGCATTTGGCCATCTTAAGGGTTAATTAAAGTAGGATTTTATGTTATTTCTATTAAATTTTATGAAAATTGAGTTAGTAGTCAAGCTCTTATTATAACCCATATGTTGATTTTTGAATTGGTGACAAAATGTGCATTCGGTTATGATGGATAAATGCTAAGAGGATAGTGTTTTGATGTTTTGGATAGAAACGCTAGAAAGGTGAAAATGAGCTAGCTAAATAGATATATGTGAACTTAAATGATGATATGAACAAATGTGGAGCTTTTGCTAGTTTTAGAAGTATTCGGTCAAGGTGGTTATGTGGTGAAACTATGTGTTGAATGACAAGGTGATGTGCAATTGTTATTTTGGTAGTGATAATGCCGAAAGTGAAAAGATTGTTAAGGAATTTTGGTTTAAATGTTTAGTGAAGATGATATTCGGCCTATTAGTATGTGTATAATTTATTTAAAGTATAAACTTTATATGTATACTAAACATTTATATGCATTCGGCCTTGAGACATTAGATAAACATTAGTTGAGGTTTTAATGTCTTAAACAATGACGGTTGTAAGATGAAGTGGAAATTATTAAATTTATATATGTGAGTATTTAACAAGGGGTTGTTGCCGTATATATATATATATATATATATATATGTATGTGTGTGTGTTTTATTGAAGTATTGATTGGGTTGCTTATAGTACTTGGATCTTAGGTGGTTAATAGCCGAATGGTTAGTTTAAATTAGTATGGAATAATTAGTAAAGGGAGTAAGTACATTTAGCTCAAAATAAGATGTTAAAGGGAAAAAGGCAAGGTCATAATAACAATGTTCGTGATATGATATTTGAATGTGTCAATGGGAACCGAATGGCTTAAGTTTATTGAAAGCATAAAGTGGATGAAAATCAAATTTTGCCGTGTGATTCTTGTGATATGAAACTATTAATATTGTGGGATATAAATGAACTAGCAAGGTAATTAAACTAGTCAATTTGTTTATTCTAGCTCAAGAACCCAAAGGAGGGGAATCAAGCAAGGGAAAAACAAAGGGTATCGAGTAGCCGATTGGAGCCATTTCATCAACTAATTATAAGATTAGTTATTTTATACATAAATGGTGCGCACATATCATGAAAGAACTACTCTTGTGTATATATATATATATATATATATATATTTCTTGATTGATAGATATGTGGTCGTATATACCTATTGGATTAAGTCAATTGATTTGTTTATAATGAAATGACATTGGCACTATGTGTGCGGATTTGAATGGCACTATGTGTGCGGATTTGAATGGCACTAAATGTGCGGATTTAAATGGCACTATGTGTGCGGATTTGAATGGCACTATGTGTGCGGAATTGAATGGCACTATGGGTGCGGATTAGCAAGGCACTATGTGTGCGGGTTAGCATGGCACTATGTGTGCGAATTTCCTTGGCCGAGCACTATATGTGCGAAATCGGTTGTTGATACAATAAGTGCAGGAACTAAATGAAGAAATAGAGCTATTGAGTGAAATAAGAAGTTGGACATGTGAAACGTATATGCATGGATCCATCTATTTCGTCATTGTTTAATACTTTGAGGAAAAGATTTAAGGCATTTAGTTGTATGTTACTTTGATTGAATAGCATGACTTGACTTGTAGTTAGATTAATAATCTACGTGATATATGGCATAGATTGGTACAGCTGTGATAGTTGATTTTGCAAAAGAATATTATTATAATAAGTAGATGTCTATCAGAGTGAGATAAAAAGGAGTTAAATGTTACTTTGAAGCGTTAATTATAATGTGGACTTTTCTAGTTTCTATTTCGATATATCAAGTTAATTGTTTGCATTATATTGCTTACGACTTACTGAGTTGAAAACTCATCTGGTGTGTTTACCTGCCTCTTATTTAGATTTTCTTTTGATCCGTTGTGTGCTCGGGACCATCATTGAAGTCATTGCACCTGCCTGCAACGTTTTGGTACCCCTTTTTGTTAGTCTTAAGTTTAACATTATGGCATGTATAGACTTTAAATTTGGGATTTCAATGTCGTAATATTTCTTTTTTGTAATCATGGCCATACGAATATGGCCTAAACTTTAATATTTCAAAAGTGGTTATGTTTGCTTTTATAATACAACTCTTTTGATTAAGTGAAACGATACTAAATGGGTGGCTATTTATTAAATTAAATAGGTCACTTAAAATTTATTTAGAAGTTAGGCCTATGGGATGTATTTATTATTTATATGAATGAGCTAAGTATTATGTGTATTTAAAATTGGTTATGCATTCGGCTATAATGGCAAACTACCAAATGAATAGTGATCCTCTTTTTATGATGCATATATGAGTGCAAGGCATGTTGTAAATCATATGTACGTACATGTTGTGATATTGTTTATACATGATAAATTAATACCTTGTGAATTCGGTTTTGTTTAGTTGCAAAGATCGATACGATGATTATTCTGTATTATGTTTTATTTGACTGTTCGCACATGAATTATTTCAGTAATACTCCATAACCCTTCCGGCGACGGATACGGGTTAGGGGTGTTACAGATATTCTGGTCTTACCATAGCTATACTACTGTTCGATAGGTGTGCTTGTCTTTATCGTGATCATAGTTAGTTTTGGGATCACCATCAATAGCCTGTTGGCATTAGTGTAGGATCATTTCAGATTTCTAAAGATTTGATCCCAAAGTGAAGGCGTCAAAAAGCTTCAAAAATAATAATTTAAAAATGACATATTTTTCAATAATTCATGCAAAGGACAAAAATGATTTGGTGGTGTTATATGCTTTCAATAATTAATGCATTAACATGATAATTTGAGCGTACTGTGTAACTTGAGACAGCTTTACGGCAATTGAAACAAAAGTGGTGAGCACAGATATGTTTGGTTCTTTACCAGTTGAGAATGTCCAAGCTCTTGCATCCAAGAACCTAAACAACATCCCATCCAGATGCATCAGACCAAAGGTCGAATTCGATGTAGTTTCCATAGACGAATCCCAGTAGATTCATGTAATTGATATGAGCAAACTAGATCATGATGATGAACAGAAAAAATTCCTTTTGGCTTGCAAAGACTGGGGTTTCTTCCAGGTACATAATCTAAACACAATTATAACTTGTTTACGTCTATGGATTTAGTAGTTCATTTTTACTGTTGGGTGCAACAGTTAATCAACCATGACGTAGCAAATGAAGTGATTGAGAAAATGAAGACCGATATACAGGAGTTCTTCAACTTGCCTTTGGAGGAGAAGCTGGCTTATGCGAAGATACCAAATTACCTTGAAGGGTAGGGTCAAGCTTTCATTCTTTCAGAAGACCATAAGCTTGATTGGGGTGACATGCTCTTCCTTTTTGGCCTGCCTGTATCCTTAAGAGATACGAGATTGTAGTCGACCAATCCCTCTTCATACGGGTAAATCAATAAAGCCTCTTGACCCTTCAACTTCTTGACCATAATAGGGTATAGCATTAATTGTCTGCAACTTTTGCTGTATTCAAAGCAAGTTATTTTAAGTACTCAATGGAGTTGCATAAGGTTATAATTTATCTTATGAAATAGATTGCCAAGAACATTGGGTCTGATCCTGATATACTTTCAAGCTTTTTTAAGGATGGAATACAAGGAATAAGGATGAACTATTATCCACCCTATGCAGAGGCAAGTAAGGTATATGGTCTAGCACCACACTCAGACGCTACAGGCTTAACGCTCTTGATGTAACACCCCTAACCCGTATCCGTCACCGGAATAGAGTTACGAATAATTACCGAAAATAAATAGATCAAATATAAACATTTCATATTATTTAACATTTATGTCAGATATTATTCATAAAGTCCCTTATATGAGCCCTCGAGGCCCAAAACATGTATTAGAAATAAGTCGGGACTAAATCGGAAACCCAAGGAATTTTTCGTGAAATTTTAAAATTCCTCCTAGGTGCAAGGGACACACGTCTGTATGATCAGGCCGTGTGGCTCACAGGCCAAAAGGCACGCTCGTGTCTTAGGCCGTGTGGGCATTTAAAATGGGGCACACGGCCGTGTCTCAACCCGTGTCCTTACCCTTGTAACTCTCTGACTTGTGTCATACGACCAAGTCACACGCCCATGTGCTAAGTCGTGTGTAGGTGCAAGGGTCACATGGCCAAGCCACATGCTCGTGTGCCAAGCTGTGTGAAAATATCTAAGCATTATGTTTTAAATTTTAGAGATACAGGAGACACACAGCTAGAACACACACCCATATGCTAGACCGTGTGTCACACAATGCTGAGACACACGCTCGTGTCTCTGCCCATATTGACAAAATAAAGTCATTTCCTAGCCTTATTTCTCACCTAATTTGTCTTGCACCTACATCAACACGTTAACACATTCACCAACCAATTCAAGACATTTAAACCAAGCCAAAACTAAGTCTTATGCATGACATATCATCACATGTATTCATGTATTTAGACTTATCTAATTGACCAAATTCGTATATATGCATATTTCTTCAATCATACTATCTCAACCATGTTAAACAAAACAAACATATTAGGCTACACATACATATACATGTCAAAATATATTCAATTCAAGTCCTTCCAATAGCTATTTACAACCAAAATCATTTATATGCCATCATTGGCCAAGTAACTCTATACATGCCATTATAACCAAAAGTAATTTAATGTTTATACCGAAATAAGTCGAATGATAGTTTGATGTTGCTCCGACCAGCTTCCAACCAAATCGAGCTACTGTATTACTATAAAATAAAGGATATAAAACAGAGTAAACATTTAATACTTAGTAAGTTTGTATAACAGGAAATTTAACTCACCATTATTTCATATATAAGGTAAGCATACAACATCATCCAAATAAGTTTGGCAATTTGCCTAAACACATATATCCTCAAGAAATATGTTAGTCATGTACTTCACATGAATATCAAGAAACCAAGATGAGCTCATCAAATTCAAATCTCTATGTTCCTTAACTTTCCACAGCTTGTTTTCACATATATCAATTCCATGTATTTCAGGTACATTTACATAATAATTCATCTCAAGTTCAGGTTATCCATGTCGAAAACTTTACCCGTTGAATTTATTTGAAATATCGATGGATACTTCAGTAATACGCTTGAAGTATACAAATTTGAAATCCGTCAATTCAGATTCGGGGTGCTCATTAGTGCACATAATCGGGAAGCTCTCTCTCGAGCCATATAACTGGAAACTCATGTGAGCTATATAACGGGAAGCTCTAGAAAGCCATTAATGGGAAGCTTATCCAGGCTGTATAATGAGAAACTGATAAGAGTCATAATCAGGAAGCTCATGCGATCCATTAACGGGTAGCTCTTAAGAGCCATTAATCGAGAAGCTCTGGATACCCATGTATCGAGAAGTTCAAGCGAGCCATATCGGGAAGCTCACAAAGAGCCTTTAATCGAGAAGCTCACAAAGAGCCATATAACGGGATGTTCATAAGAGTTGTAGTGTGTCTACAGCACACGAAGAGTTACAACCAAATTAGGATGTTCCGAAAAGTTATTAACGAGAAACTCACAAGAACCATTTAACGAGAAGCTCGAGAGGGCTAATAACGGGATGCTCTTTCGAGCTATGGTGTGTCCGTAACATATGCAGGACCACAACCAATTCGGGAACCTTGTATCCATCATATTTCATTTATTCAAACGGAACTTAATTCTTATCGATCATTGTCAGATATGTTATCAATTTCACAAACATGGCAATTACATAATTCACATACAAAACATTCAATTCAACCATATAAATGTACACAATTTAGTTACACGAACTTACCTCGATAAGTGTTCGTGTATTTGTAATCTACTAATCTGACACTTTTTCTTTTCTTCGATCCAATTTCATATTTGGTCTATCCGGATCTATACGATACTTAGTTTGATACAATTCATATTCAATTCAATTCAACTCAAATCTTAGGCAAAATTACCATTTTGCCCCTATACTTTTAATTAATGATGATTTCGTCCCTAGGCTTGGAAAATAAAATTCATGCAATCTAATCCTTATTCCAAGCATAGCCGATTTTATATATAACATTTGCACTCATGTATTTCAAAAAATTTAGAATTTTTCCATTAATTTTACATGTTTTCAATTTAGTCTCTAAATCATATTTTCATCAAAATTCCTTTAACAAAAATTGTTTATCTATCAACAACCTCTCATTTTCTACCATGAAACTTCATAATTCATGCATACTCATCCATGAAAAAACCCTAATACTTTGATAACTTTGCAAATTAATCCCCGAGATAGCTAGATTAAGCTATTACGATCTCAGAAACATAAGAATTACTAAAAACAGGACAAGATTACTTACCTATTTAAGCCAAGTAAACTTGCTTGAATTATTTCCTCTTAGCTATGGTTTCCATGAAAATAATTTGGGAAAGATGATGAAATAATATGATATTTTTATTATTTAATCATTTATCATCTTTTATTATTTCTCTTTCCAATTTAGTCCTTTTTTTATTTAATCTGACCAATTTTCGACTTTTAAGCTTTCAAGCACTATAAAACAGGGGGAAAAAATGGAGTAAGCACTTGGCACTTAGTAAGTTCATGGAACAAGAACTTACCATACAATTCCAACTCAATACGTCAAACATACGTATCCAAACAAAGAAATATTACCCTAACAAACACAAGCTCAAAGCTTGAGTTAGTCCAACAATTTCCACATAATAATAACATACATCAATGATTGATGAGCTCATCAATTTCATGATTTTATGTATTTACTGTTTTCTACATTTATCCCGGTGAATTTCTCAGAATTTCGATGGATTTCCTGTATTACACTTATGGTGTACAATCACATTAACCGTCATTTCGCACACATATATATACATATATCATTTTCAGAAAGCACCCTCCTGTGAACCTCATTTCTTACAATGGAGTTACCAGTCCAAGCTAAATCCCCTGTATCATATGCTCATAGAGTATTGTCGGGATTACCAGTCCAAGCTAAATCCCATGCAATGACAAATACTCTATAAAACTTTGTCTGGATTACTTGTCTAGGCTAAATCCAGACTCATATTTAATTCAGATTACCTATCCGAACTAAATCAATTTCACACATATTCTTCGGGAGGGCTTATATCAGGATCACCTGTCCGACTAGATCCTTTTTACCGTCAAATCCTTTTTAATAATCCATCAAATTCCATTCCATTCATTTGGGATTTATTTCCCTTTTTATCAAACATACTCAATCATTTCATCATTTACCATACATTTAACATTCAAATCTCATTCATGTCAAACAAACATACAACTCAAGCAACTCAAGAATCAAATTCAAGTTACACAAACTTACCTCGTCGATCGTTCGTGTTTGTAACCTACTAATCCAAGACTTTTTCTTTGCCTCGATCTAGCCTCGTAATTGATTCATTCGGATCTATATAAATGAATTTAATCATCAATTTCATCCAATTCATACTCCAATACATTCAATTTATGCTCTAGGCAAAAGTACCATTTTGCCCCTAAACTTTTCATTAATTTCAATTTTGTCTCTAGGCTCGGAAAATGAAATTCGTGAAATTTAATCATCTATCCAAGCCTAGCCGAATTCCCTATGTACCATTTACAGCACTTATTTTTCACAAAAATCAGAATTTTTTCATAAATTTTACAAGTTTATAATTTAGTCCCCTTTTTTCACAATTTCATAAAAAATCACTTTGTAAAAGTTATTTATCCACTAACAACCTTTCATTTTCTACCATAAATTTTCAATTTGCAGCATATTCATCCATGGCATAAATTCCATACTTTGATAACTTTTCAAATTAATTTCAAAAATAAAGAGATCAAGTTGTCCCGAGTCCAAAAATATAAAAATTACTAAAAACGGGAAATAAAAACTTACTAATTTAAGCTTAGTTAGTGACTTTTCTCTCTCTTAAGGCTTCCATCAAATTTTACTATTGTAACCCAAGTATCTTTATTAAATTAAATTATATATTATAAATTCTAAAAAAAATTATATTCTATTCTGATAAATCGTATTTCATTCTTATTAAAAGAATAGAAAAACTCCATTTCATTCCGGAAAAAACTACTCTTATTGAATTAGAATCCAAACACTTCGCGATTTTTGTTCCTGTTTTCATTCCGTGTTTTAGCTAACATTCCTTTAAACACATTCTCTTCTTTATATATATTTTTTATCTTCTCTAAAATTTCGTCATCTTCTTTTTCATTGTTTTCTTCTGTTATTCTGATTACCGAGTAATTTTAGTTTAGCTCCTAGCAGAATGGTAGGATTTTCTTCGAGAAAATGACAAAGTAGGGTCTTCAAGCAACTACAAAGAAACAGTTGATGTAAAAATGATTGTATTAAATAGTTCCGATTAAACAATTGGTGTGCAATTCTAGTTTCTCAGTGTTTATAGCCTGTCGGTGCAGGATCGTTTCAGATTGCCAAAGATTTGATCCAAAGTGAAGGCGACAAAAAGCTTCGAAAATAATAATTAAAAAAGGATATCTTTTTCAATAATTCATGCAAAGGACAAAAACGATTTGGTGGTGTTCTGTATTTTAGAAAATAGAAAATGATAGAAAAGGAGCAAAGCACGCTTTAAGAAATTACCTAGCGCATTAACACGATAATTTGAGGGTAGTGTTTTAACCTGAGACAGCTTTACAGCAATGGAAACAAAAGTGCAGAGCACAGATATGTTAAATTCTTTACCAGTTGAGAATGTCCAAGCTCTTGCATCCAAGAACCTCATCAACATCCCATCCAGATACATCAGACCAGAGGTCGAATCCGATGTAGTTTCCATAGATGAATCCCAGCAGATTCCTGTAATTGACATGAGCAAACTGGATGATGATGATGAACAGAAAAAACTCCATTTGGCTTGCAAAGACTGGGGTTTCTTCCAGGTACATAATCTAAACACAATTATACTTTTTTTACGTCTATGGATTCAGTAGTTCATTTTTACTGTTGGGTACAACAGTTAATCAACCATGGGGTAGCAGACGAAGTGATTGAGAAAATGAAGACCAATACACAGGAGTTCTTCAACTTGCCCTTGGAGGAGAAGATGGCTTATGCAAAGATACCAAATTACCTTGAAGGGTACGGTCAAGCTTTCGTTCTTTCAGTAGACCAGAAGCTTGATTGGGGCGACATGCTCTTCCTTTTTGGCCTGCCTGTGTCCATAAGAGATCCGAGATTCCGGCCGACCAATCCCCCTTCATTCGGGTAAATCAATAAAGCCCCTCTTGACCCTTCTACTTCATGACCGTAATAGGGTATAGCATTAATTTTCTGCAAGTTTTGCTGTTTTCAGAGCAAGTTTTGATAAGTACTCAATGGAGTTGCATAAGGTTATGATTCATCTAATGAAGCTGATGGCCAACAACCTGGGGACTGATCCCAAGATGCTTGCAAGCTTTTTTGAGGATGGAATACAAGGAATAAGGATGAACTATTATCCACCCTGTGCAAAGGCAAGCAAGGTATATGGTCTAGCACCACACTCAGACGCTACAGGCTTAACGCTCTTGCTTCAAGTGAATGAAGTAGAAGGACTACAAATCAAGAGAAATGAGAAATGGGTGCCTGTTAAACCCATCCCTGCCGCATTTATCATCAATATTGGAGACATGATGGAGGTAACACAAGCATAACAATACTTGACTGATTGAATACGTAAAGTGCCACTAAATGAAAAGATGTTATACATGCAGATTATGAGCAATGGAGAATATAAAAGCATAGAACACAGAGCTGTGGTTAATCCGGAAAAAGAGCGGCTGTCGATTGCAGCATTTCACAATCCAAAAAGTTGTACCCAGATTGGTCCTTTGCCAGATCTTATTAAGACCAACAAGGCACTGTATAAGACTGTATCATTTGAGGAGTTCATGAAACTGAAGATGAGCAGCAAGCTTGATGGGAAATTTATGGTGAAGAAATTGAAGCTCTAGTTTAAATTCTTTGTTGACCGTATCAGCTCTTTCTCTTCAATGGATTCATCATACTCGACTTGGTCCAAGGGATATTAATCGCTTATGGTTCTCAAAATAAGTTATCATTTGACAGTGATATAATAGAAACTAGAGGCAGCTGTTAACAGGGGCGAATCCGGGTATTTTAACCCTTGAAAATTTTTAAAATTTTCAAATTAATAAAAGTAAAATTATACTTTAACCCCCTAAAATTATAAAAATTTAATTTAATCTTTTAAAAATTAAAATTTCTTCCGGTCTCCCTACAAAATTGTTCTGTTCTGGCTTCTCCCCCTGGCTGTTAAGTTCAATATAGTTTTACAGCACGTTATCCTGCAAATTGGTCGGATGCGATTCATTGCAAAAGTTGCATGTAAAGAACCACCAAATCCAATTGCTATGCAATAAAAAGAACAAATACAATTTGGTGTGTTTCTCAAAACATTATACGCTTGATGATCTTCTCGGCAAATAAACAAAAATATATATCATAATCAAGCCATTGCATATTACAAACGAGAGAAAAAGTCTTCCGAGTCCCCTTGCCAAGGTTGCTCATCCATTAAGCATTTAAAGCATATCTGACCAAAATCAGAGATTGTCTTGAAGAAGGCATGAGAAGCATAAATCAAAACTAAGGTTTATTAAAAAGTATTCTTCAAGACAATCTTGATTTTGTATTACAGGTCCATTCAGTATTACAGGCCCCATTGTACAAAACTGGGGCTAAATAGTTGTTAGGAGATGTCACATGCAATACAATGACACTTTGAATCAATATACAGTCAATATACAGATAAACACTTAATCATAAATCAAATATAAGATGTAGAACCTGAACCCAACTTGACAAGCTAATTATGAATCCAAAAGGCAATTCAAATTAGAAAAGACAAAGCACAAAATGCTTTAGAAAGTAATGCAAGAAAAGGGCATCAGGTCTCCAAGGTGATAGCATCAGTAAAGATTATCAGACGCAAATTACCCATTGCATAAAGGAATTCATCAGTTGCCCAAAACCATAAACATGAGGGAAAAATGGTTGAATTGATAAATGAACAAATTAAAAAAGCAAAGCTTTGAATGAATACAAAAATTGAAATTATGTTAACGATGTAAGCAAACCTTTAGCGATATGCTATCTAATAAGCAAAACCATCATAACCTAGGTAAAAAAGGAATCCAACGAACCAAGCATAAGATCTGGCTTCAATCACTAAAGAAAATAATGTTTCCAAATACATTGAAAAAAGTGGCATCAGGTCTCCAAGGTGTTTTAGCATCAAGAAATACTAGTTCAGACGCAAATTACCCATTACAACATGAGATTCATCATATGCCCAGAACATAAACTCAGTAGAACCAAGTTCAAACCTAAAATCATTTTTCAAAGAAATCTAGAGGAAAGGAGGGACACAAAGCGATCAGAACCTGTCGGAACTTCAATGTAACATCAAATTAGATCAGTGGATTGACAGACCATTGAATTTCTATCATCACATCGCTTTTTATTTCTTTCTCCCCTTTTTACAAAAAATCAAAGAAAATTTATTTTAAACATTAAAAAAAATTAAAACAAAAATAAGGAATGAGTAAGCTCAGAACTTCTTAGAGGGATTGTGTGACCGTCACCGGAAACTCCTCTGGTACACAAAATGATGCTCATCAACGCTATTTTCAGAAGCAAAGAAAGGAAAATTAGAGAGACGGCAGCTTAACGAAGCTCAAGTAATTGCTGAAGCTGGGCAGCGAAAAGGATATTTATAGTGCAGCGTGAAACCCTAGTAGCAACTTGACAATGTGCTGCGAAATAACGAATTTCAAGTATTAAATTAAAATTTAAAAAAAAAAAGAAGGTAAATGCCCTAATTTTTGGGTTAATATAACTTTTAGTCTCTGAAATTGGCAATTAGTCCATTTTGATACCTAGACTTTTGTTTTGGTCCACTTAAGTATTTAGATTCAGCAACTAGATCCATTTTAATCATTGAACTTAGATTCCATCCAACTTTGATGATAGTGCCAGGTCACTTTTGCTTTTGCCAAGTTCAAGAATAAAAATAAATTCAATTATCAAGTTCAACTACTAAAGGGATAAAAAATATAGGTATCAAAATGGACTTAAATTTCAAGTTTAGGTATTAAAAGTTATAGTATTTTTTTTTTTTCAAAATGAATATAAATTTTGGTACTTAGGGTGGATTTAGATGGGCGGTGAGTTGTGATACTATGCGTTTAACTTACTTTTTGTCTCACGCTAAATTATTTAATCTCACAGTCACGTTGTTTTTACAATAATTGCAGCTAAATGCTCCATTGATTCAAATCAGCCACTTTTATGCCAGTATTAATCAATTTACAACACCAAAATCCAATACTGATCAACCCTCAAAGATCAAACAAAGGAAACCAATGAAAAATATAATCAAGAGGATAAAACGGCAGAAAATGGTTGTATTAAGTATTTCATAATCGTTAAATAAGGATCTATGCTCAAGTTCATATTAATAAGAGGCTATGTCATCTGCTCGTATAGTTGTCTTGATAGTGCATAGATTTACTTAACAATAAAATGGAATTTCAAGTATAATCATTTGAAAAACAACTAACCAAATAAAAAAGAGTTGCTAAAACCAAATAAAGTTTCAACCTTATGGTGGCCAGTGAATGGAGTTTAACGGTGAAGGCAGGGAGGTGAGGAGAGATTGTGCAGTGAGGGTAAAGCTATTGGTGATGAGGACTGTTGCAATTGTGATGATGGTGATGAGTTAAAGAATGGCAATGGAGAACTTAAGGATGGTGATGAAGAATTGAAGTCAAAGAATTAAAAACAATATAGAACGTTTGAGTTTTAAGGAAAATAAAAAGAATTTAAGAGTTCTAAATATATTAGGCGAAAATTATATGTTGAGTAAGAAGAGAGAAGATGATAGCTAGGTTTGTGAGTAAGACAAAAAAAAAGTAGAATTTTTTTCATTGTTTGAATTTTAAAATTATATTTATTTTTTTATAATTAAAATTAATTTTAATTTTTTTATAATTAGGACCCAATTATAAAATGCTTAAATGTTGAGGACTATTTTTTTAGAATCAGACCAAATTAATGCAATGTGTAAATGAAAATGAATCAAAAATATCAACATTAAATAGCTGGATGACTATTAAAAAAACTTACAAATAATTAGGTATTACTTATGGAATTTACCCAAGAAATATACTTCTCCAATTCTTTTTCTTTTGAAAAATAATTCTTCAACTCTTTGTAACATTTCAACATATATAGTTGTTATTATTATAAGATGACGAAATTAGCATTTATCAATTACTACATTACATTTTGTCTGTTATTTTAAAAAATTATCATTTTTATTATTTTAATCAAATTTTCCCTTAATTATAGAAAATAACATTTATATATATATATATATATATATATATATATATAATTCTTTTTTTCTATCACTTGGATAAAGAGAAAAACCTTAATGTTTTGTTGCTCCTCCCTAATTTCATATATAAAATTAATTTATTGAATAGAAATATATTTATCTATCAATTAAATAATATAATATAAATTTCCACTTTTGATTTATTAAATGAAAAATGTATTTATTTATCAATTAAATAAAATACCAACTTTTGTGTTTTAAACAATAAAAATAACTTACATCATCAATCTTATAAAATGCATTCTTAAGTAACCTTACAATCTACCCCAAAAAAAAAAAACCATTTCCCCCCTAATAAATCAAATAAAATTATACTAAAATTCCTAAGATAAAAAGAAAATATATATATATTTTTGTGGGTTGGTTTTTTAAGAGTGGATAGTCATATTAATGTATTGGCCTTTTTTAAAAAGAGTAAATTACATGTTTTATCTTTATTTAATAAATATATGATATTTTTTTTTGTAATTTTATTATTGAATTAGTATCACAGGAATAGGAATAAAAAGAATCAATAATTGAGTTATAAGTAAAATAATAAATTACTTAAAATTCAAGATTTTTTAGACTAGATGCAATTCTTAGACATTACAATTTTAATTACTTCATTTAAATATTTTATATAAAAATTAAAAATGACAAAAACATCGTTATATTAATATTAGATTTCTTCTACTGTCAAATAAGCTCAACACCAACTTTATAAAATACTTACATATAGATATACTATTCTCAATGTTTACCACCTTCTTACAAACTTAGCTTTTATTTAATTGAATTTTAAAACTATATATATATTCCTAGGAAAGGGAAACTCAGTAAAAAAAAAAATGCTAAAGATGTAAAACTTCTTCAATTTTACACAGTAGATCCCCCCCATTTTTTTAAATTACAATTTGCATTAAGCCGGCAGGGTGAAAAGCATTTGATAGCTGCAGGCAAACTAAAGCTAAGATAATACAAAATGGCATAAATTAATAAACTCAGAGCAGCACGGCTCAATTACATAAAGCGGAAGAAGAAAAAGAGAAAGACAGGAAAAAAAAGAGGAAAGTAGACCAAGATTAATGTTCCATGAAATACAATTACACACTTATCACCAAAAAGGAAAACTCTCAATCCCATCAAATGGGAGATATTTCATTCATATTTACAAAAAATCTGATTCTATTCAAAAGTATGACATATGAGACTTAAATTAAAAATTCTGATATACTTGTATAAATAAATATCTTAGAAGAACACTCTGGTTTGTCCACAATAATTACAATTCGCGTTATTGTATAAATGAACACTCCCAGAACCAGAAACCTGCATTTGAAAGTTCTGAACCAGCCAGACACAAATGGGTGAGCTTTTATATTACAAGAACCAATCAGGTTTTTTGATGTTTGAGTAGAGAACATGCAACTGATGCAAGGTAATTGGAAAAGTTATAACTAAGTTGTTGATTTAATGAAAAATAAAAAGGAAGATACTTGGCAAAAAGTAAAAAGTGAAACTAAGAAAAGACTAAGATATCCAATGAAGATAGATGCAGAGAGAAAGGAGCAACATTGCGTTGATTCTCCATCGTATTTGGACTAAAGCCAGATTTGAATCTAAAACCTATTCCTATCCCATCCGTATCCAGTTTTACCAGTGGAGGCAGCCAAGGCATCATTAGGTTGCACATGCAAAATTTTGAAGGAGAAAACACCTTTGGGAGTTCCTTCCCTATCTGATTTCACTGAAAAATACTACTCACAGAACAATCATCGTGAACACGCCAAATGGTTTCACCCAACAGATTAGCCACAGAGAGAACTGTGAGCTGGGGGAAGTAGTTCTTCTCTGCCACGGGAAGAGTATTTGTAATGATCACTTCTTGGAAAAGGCCACTTGACAGCCTATCTATTGCAGGAGGGCTGCCATGAAAAACAATATATATTTTAGCAAAATGATATCCATGAAAAAGTTGATACATATGACGCACTAATCTAAACAAAATTAATTTTAAACCTGAAAACTGCATGACTACAGCATGCATAAACTTCCCTCGCCCCCTCTTGGTGTAGTAGTGCTGCCCCCTTTGCAATCGTTCCTAGTGAAACAAAAATTGAATTTATAACACAGCAGATGGACAAAAAGGACGATTTTCAAGACAGCCATGGAAAATCCTGATTGAAGTATTTTCTCCAAAAGGATAAGAGAAGTATTTTACGGAAGATGACGAGAACAGAACTTTAAAGAGAAAACAATAAGATGCAAGAAACGAGTTTTTTGCCACCATTTGACCATTGAATACATAATGATAAGCAAAAGTTACACGTGTATTTGTGATTGAGAACAGGTTTATGTTTGCTCTCTTCACATTGCTTTCACTCACCAGCAGTGTCAATCATATCATCCACCATAACTGCAACTTTTCCTTTTACGTCACCAATAAGGTTCATTACCTGCAACATAAAAATTAACCATAGACCTTGAGATAATAATAACATAATAGACATAGAACTAAAAACAGTGAATTCTGAAGACTTATTGGCCGCAGATATCAGCTTAATGCCAACTCTGAAATGTCTTGATATTGATTATTAACTGCAGCAATTATTTAAACACTTACGGCATGGCTATCTGAAGCAGACCAGGAACCAGCGAAGCACCGGTCTGGAGAAAGGCTCTAGATAGGTTGAGCTGCAAACCGGAACAGACCCATTGAACTGAACTAAAAAACAGGTTTAATTTTTTATTTTTATGAATTTTTTTAATGATTTACCTAATCGAACTGTCTGGACTATGGCTTGACCAGTTAGAACATCGTCCTGGTTATGAAAACCTTGACTTATGGTAGACAAAAATGTCAACTAAATATGGGAAAAAGGCACAACACTTTCCTAACTGATTGTCTCTATAATAGCTGCCAAATATCCTACTATATCCCTGGACAACATCATCCTGTCTTGAACACTAAAAACCGCCTTAAATAACAGTAAATATTAAAGCAAAATCAATGTGGAAGAAAGATACTGAGAGCAGTGATGAAGAGAAAGCATTACCTCTGCAACATTGTGTCCATGACGTCTTTTATCCACAATGGCTAAAGGTGCATCTGATAGTTTTTTTGCAAAAGATCGTGCTCTTGCTACTCCTCCAACATCAGGTGAAACCACCACCATGTCATCAGAAGAAATTGTCTTGCTGGCAAGATAATCAAGAATCACAGACTACAATCCACGGCACAGTAAAAACATATATGAATCAGTAATCACTTAGCCATTGACAGTCAACAGCTATAAATTAGAAGTTGATTACCTGGCAGTGGACATGGTCCACTGGAATATCAAAGTAACCCATGGACTGCCCAGAATGAAGGTCACAAGCAAGAACACGGTTTGCACCAGCTTCAGTGATCAGATTTGCAACAAGTTTGGCTGCAATGGATTCACGCCCTTGAGTCTGAAAATAAGTATACAGACAGAGAGAATATAATTTAGTATCCCATGGAAAATATAATATGTTTCAAAAGCTTCAGAAGTTCATATATTGTGGAAATAAAAACTGCAAAGCAAGGACATTGATTCAATCAACATAACTCTAACACAATATGTCAATATTTTGTTTTGATTATGATAATATGAATAACAAAATATCACTAGGACCAGGCTACATCAGGTGGTCAGATTTTAATCAATTTAATTTGCAGCAGGTATCTTAGTTGATAATCCAATTTCATACCCTACAATTCATTACCAAATAGAGACACTTGAACTTGCCTTTCTATCAGCTCTGGCATAACCAAAATAAGGAATCACCACAGTGATATTTTTGGCTGATGCTCTCCGACAAGCATCTACCATTATAAGAAGCTCCATGAGATTCTCATTTGCAGGAGGGCATGTTGATTGCACTAAATATACATCACATCCTCTAACACTCTCTTGGAGCTGAACATAAATTTCCCCATCAGCAAATCGCTTAATGTTGATCTTCCCCAGCTCCAGGCCCATGTACCATGCAATTTCCTGCAATAAAATAACATAGCAAGCAAACACAAGTTACAAGAAATAAGAAAGCATAATTGCATAAGTTAAGAGACGAAGAGTAATCCTAATACTTAAAAGCATGAAAAACACATGAAGCTTGACTAGGTACAATAGCTCTAAAAAGAATTTGCAAAATATTGTTATAGCGATGCAGATCCATCTTTGTAGGAGAAATTGTCGAAATGTGATGCAAGCAGGCGGCAACATATTGACCGGTTCAAGCTAGAAGGGATCATGAGAGACTATGGGAACCAGCCCAGCAACATTTTCTTATTTTAGGAAGGCTCTTGTTTTGGGTCAAATGACATTTTCCAAAAATCTTATAGCAAATTGTCAAAAGTATATATATATCGGTGTATATTTTTCAGAATTAAGATGGTGTTAGCAGCATCCTTCAAACCTTCAGTCAATTACCCGAAAGCTGCATTGGCAACAGTCCCTTAAGGTCTACAACTTACAAATCTTAGCATTTCGACAAGGTTATTGAAAGCGATACATTTAAAAAGGCCTCTTCTCTCTACAACAGAAAGCAATAAGGTGATCAAAATGTAATCCATTAACCTGAGAAAGCGCAGGATTGGCAGTCCCAGAAAACACTTTGAGCTTGGCACCATTTCTGTTAACACTTGTTTCCATTTGAGCCGATTCCAAGAACTTGGGCAGTGTCCTTTCATTAAGGATTGGAACCGTTGGCTTCCCATTTCCAATATTCACTGGTTGAGGCAGGTTACATTTCTAGTATTTTCAAAAGAAAAAAGAAAAGCAAGCAACCATATCAGTCCAACTTTAAACTACTAAACAAAAGAGGGTTCTATTGTTTTGTTTTGTTTTGTTTTCTTCTCTTTCCCAGTTACCCAAAAACTTGCCTTTTGTTGAAAGAACTTCCATTATTAACTGGGAAATAGTTACGGACGAATCAAAACGAAGCCAAATTTTTCAAAGAAAAAAAACGTTACACTGTCGATTTCATCATATACCCACACGTGCGGCGCAAAACATAAAAAATAATACTAATAAAAATCAAATATTCAGCTTTAAAAACAGAAAATAAAACCGAATTATATAATAAGAAAAAGAAAGCTAACATCGGGAAAAAAAAAGTAAAAAAAAAAAAAAACACACTTGAGATTCTTAAAGACATCCAAAAATTCTGTAAACGAAATCAAAGTTTATATATAATAAAATAAATTTGGCTTACGAAGCTGTTAGAAGCACAGGTACGAGAGCGAGACTGATTGTAACCGACGGTTTTATGGCTGAGAGAGGAACCGGCGAAGAGTGAAGACGAAGAGGACGACGACGAGTTACACGGAGAAATAATCGTCAACGAAGCCATTCTTCCTTTGGTTGTTAATTTATGTATATATATTCTTCTTCTGTCAATTAGGGCTCGGTTCGCGGCGGATAAGAAAAATAAGCGGCGGCGAAGGAGATGATGGAGGAGTAAAGATGCGGTGGCATTTTATAATATAGATGGTCGAGAAAGTGTAGTGGCCCCTGTTCTTTTTTCTTTTACTCCCCACTTTTGGATTCCTACGCTACGAGCTACACGCTTTGTCTCTATCCTACTTATGACAACACTGAGCTTTGCGTATTTTACTAGAAACAAAAATATAGTTAGTATTTAAAACATGTTTTAATATTTAAATATTGCATATATGTTTTTTTAATTCTTAAATTTTTATTTTAACTATAAAATATTATTATTGGAATAATTATTCAGACATGTCTTTATATTTCTACTTCGATGGTAGTTATAACATTTCAAAAAAAATTTTAGTATAAAATATTATTTTTATAAAAGATAAAATAATATTTATTTTTTGAATTTGATAATTTTTTTCACTTTAATTTTTGAATTTCTTTTAGTCAACATTAGTTTCGAAATTTAATATTTTTTTAATTTAATCTTTATATTTAGATCTCGTTAAAAATATAATGACATGACATAAACAGTATCATATCATCACTTATTTTTTACAAATTTTTTATATTTTAAATATTTAAATTTTATACTTTTTTTCAAGTGACTAAGGCATAATTTATTAGTACGGCACCATTACAACCTAATGAAATTTAAATTTGAATATCAAATTAAGAAAATTATCAAAATTCAAAACCAATGAGAATAAATGAATTTAATAACTAAATTAAAAAAATACTAAAATCAGATTTTAAACATTATTATATATTTCTTAAAAACATATTTGAGGAGTCTAGAGAATATTAAAAAAAATATCACATAATTTTTCCTTTAAAAATGGTCAAAATATTTAAGATGCAGCGGATTGAGTCTTAATATTTATAATGCAAGTAGGTTTCGTTTTACTGATTTAGCGAATAAATTAAATATTTTCATGCTTAATAAAGTAACTTGATTAATTGTAGATTTTATTTCCTTAAATACTAACTTATCCTATATATAGAATGACTAATTGGTTAACATATCTGTCATTTAGTAAAATTACAAAAAAAAAATTAAATGCTTCAAATTATTTTACTTTTCATACCTTTAAAATCCAGATTTAGTGTTTTTATTTTTTATTTTTAAAATTAAATTTAATTGTTAACATTATTAAAATTTTTATTAAATTTATATTTATTTATAATATTTTTTTTGAAACGAAATTTCTGATTAAAAAATTTGATGTCGTATTTTTATTTAAAATTTTCTATTATCATTATTTATGGTGACAGACCGGATTTGAGAATACTAAAAGGAGAAGGATTGGACGCGGTGTTTGGGAGTCAAAAGTAAACGAGAATAAATAAGTTGAACAGCCGGGTCCGTCCTTTTATTGGGTTTATGCCACGTCAAAAAACTAAAAGTACTGGGCGGTGGGAATGGACTGAAACATGCAAGGCAAGCCTCTTGCTTTCACACTTACCTAATTGAATTATGCTTTTTTTCTCCTTTACTTTTTCCTTTTAGATTTAGTAATTAAATTCCAATTTATAACACTATTAAATTAAAATTTATTTAATTAGGTTATGTGTAATTTGCTTTAGGTTTTGAATTCAAGTTGTAAAATTCTCCAATATTATTTCAGAGAAGCAATACTTTCACTTTGCTTACATAGCTTCCAAGTGATGTAAAATTGGCCCCATGAGTATTTTTTTATAAAAATAATTGCCCATAATTCAATTCAACGAAAGTAATTTGACAGTGTTAATCATTAAATCAAATAAATAACGGAATTCAATTCCAAGAATTAAAAGCTAAAAGAAAGAGTAGAAGGACTGAAACAAGAATTAGACCTTTATTTGTTAGAGTAAAAGATTCAGTGGACAAGAAATTTCCAATCCAATATTTCGGCTAATTTATTCGTTTATGAGATGACTGATACCTATGGCTATGGTCAAGAATTTCATTTTCCATGCTTTTTGTTCGATTACGATTGGATATACAACCAACACAACACAATATAAAAAGTCATCCATGTAACAATATCAGAATAAATAAGATTTTATTGGTCTTGAATTATAATAAATTATTCTGTCTGAGTTTAATATTTATTTTAAATAAAATAAATAGCATTATTCATGTTATCTCTCATATTTGATCATTTTTTCTTTGCCGATTACTTTAAAAAGAAAGTTTTACTCCTCCTTATCTACTAATACGCGTTAGATCTTCTTGTGTCAAAACTTATTATGGATAGGGTTACTCGATTCGTTTGAAAAATAAAAAATTTAAGTTAAAATAGAGGTTTGAAAAAAAAGCTTAGGTAAAAATATAAGACTCATTTAGAAAATAGGTAAGGTCTCGAGTAAGCTTTTTTTGGCACGAGCCCAACCCAACTTGAATTTGCAAAAAAAATTATTGTTTTGTTGTTGTCTTTTTCACTGTTACACTATTATTTTATTATTATATTACTACCATTTTATTGTTATTATTTGAATATTGTATAACTCTTATTTTATTGTTACTTTTGTTACTATTTTAGAGGCATTTATTTGTTAAGTTACACCTATATTAATGTTATTTAAATGTAAAGATTTTTTTAAAATTTTATTTTTAATTTGTTAGGAAATATTTATTTTAATGTTTTTAGTATATTTGATGTGTTATATTTTTAAATTTTATTTTTATATAACAAATCAAAACAGATAAGTTGAATTTGAGCAAAATCTTAGACATACTTTTTAGACCGAACTAAATCCAAACCTAAAATTTTATCCATTTATTGTAGATAAAGATTAATTTAATTTAAAGTTCAAAAGTAGAATTCTTATCACTGCAATTGTTGTTTAAATTAACTTAAGTTTATCATCATCATTGTTTAAATGGATAAATGAAAATTATTTATACTTGTGCCAAATAAATAATTAATCAGGTCAATTTTTTTTTTTTTTTACTTCAGTAATACAAAAAAATAAAAAACCAAACTAAATTTATGGATGTTGTTATATTCATCAAATTGACTTTTATAATATATTTCATAAGCAATAGAAAAAAAAAATACTAAAACAGAATGTAACTATTTTAATATAAATCTTTAATTTGTTAGTGTATTAAATAATTATTTTAATTTAGGGTAAACTATAAAAATAGTCACTTTTATTTGCCTCAGGTTACATTTTAGTCACTTGTGTTTGAAATGCTACTTTTTAGTCACTTATGTTATTATTTTGTTACGAAGTGATCACTCTTCCGTTAAGTTCCGTTATCTCCCTAACGGTAATCCTACGTGGCAGTCCAACTAGATTTTAAGTGTCAACTTGGATTTCCTAATGGGATGAGAATATATTTTTATTAAATAAATTTAATTAATTAAAAATTTTAAACCCTAAATATTAGTTAAAAAACCATTCATCTCTCCCTTTTTTTAGTTTTCTTTTTCAATTGACTAAAAAGCTATTATCATCAAAAAATTTTATTCACGTACAAAAACAAAATTTTCTTCTTCATTGACAATTTTATATTCTAAGACTTAAAATAAAGTGGTTGTCGACAAATAAGAAGATGGTAATCGTTTTTGTTCCTAATCATTGTATTTTTCAATTCTTCACGTTCTTGAATAATTGATTTCTCAATTCGATTTTTCTGATCTGAATCGACTTGTTTGTTCACAATCCCTTTGTGGGTATCCCTGTTTCCTGACCTAAAATTCTTTTAGTTGTAAATATTCATATCAAGAATTTTAATTTAGTGTTTTCATTAAACAATAAAAAATCTAATCTTTTGTTTTTCAGTATTGAATAAAAGAGATAGAAAAATGCAAAGAAGACATACCTGAACCCTCCATTGAATCCATCTTTATGAAACAGTCAATTTGATTTCAACTATTTTGATCTTAATAATAGTTTTTTCTAGTCAAATGAAAAAAAAACCATCGAAAAAAAGAAGAAACTGAGGAAAATTTAAAAAGAGAAGATGAACAGTTTTTTTAGTTAAGGTTTAGGTTTAAAAATTTTAATTAATTAAATTTTTTAATTAAAAATATATTTTCATCCCATTTAGAAATCCAAGTTGGCATCTAAAATCTAGTTGGACTGCCACGTAGGATTACCGTTGGAGAGATAACGGAACTTAACGGTAGAGTGATCACTTCGTAACAAAATAGTAACATAAGTGACTAAAACGTAACATTTCAAACATAAGTGACTAAAATGTAACTTGAGGCAAACAAAAGTGACTATTTTTATAGATTACCCTTTAATTTAAATTGATTAAAACATGTATTGGAAAGATAATTGATAAATAAAATTTTTTTAAAAAAATTTGTTGGAAAAAGAATCTAATAAGATGCAATTCAAAATGAAATTATTTGAAAATTATAAATAATTGATAATCCCATATTTTTATTGTTAAATTTAAATTTTTGATGGTATATTTTTTATTCGAAGATTAAATAATTAGATAAGATTTTTAATTTTGAAATTTGAAAATTTTGGATATTTATTTTAAAATATTTTAATTAAGTAAGTAATATTTTTTGCTCACTAAAAGAACAACAACAAATATTATTACAAAATCTTTAAAATAGCCTACTTAAAATTACATATAAAAAAAGCTTTTAAATTGCTATAATTTTTTAAATAAGCCTTTACACCATTTTTATAGTTAAATAAGCTTTTTTTTTACTCATAATCGTCCTTAATTTATATTAAAGTAAAATAAATCAATGACTTATTTGACTATAAAAATAATATAAAGGTTTGTCTAAACAAAGTATAATAGGTTTAGTGCTTTTTTTTTTTTAAATGTTAACCGAATAAAAAAATCTCAATCACTATTTCAAGAAGATGCCCTTTTTTCTAATTTTAAAGATATAATTATAAGCATGTCTCTCTTTCTATAATAATAAAAAATCTTTCACCAAAGTGTGGCATAACCTAGTATTTGTTTGATAGTATTTGAGGTCAAATTTAAAAGAATTGTGTTAAAAAGATATAATTGAATTATTAAAAAAACCTAAATTAATTTTTTAACATTTTAAATATTTAAAACATTCTTTTTTTTTTCATTTCAATAGAGAGGCCGAGGACTATTTATCCCTTTCAGTATACTCATGCTCACAAACATATTAGAAGCCACAATTTTCATTCAACAATTTTTTTTTTAAATTATAATTATCTCTATCAATACTATTATTTTTAGAGTTTAAATTTAAATTCTCTTTTGGCTTAGTCAATTCAATTAATTTGATCTGACTCTGACCCTATTTTGATTTCCTAAAAACCCATGTCAAGACAGCCATGGTCACGTTTCTATGCTCAGGAGATTGCTTATGGCATCATATTAAACGTATTTAGACAAAAAAAATCGTATGTACCATGTATCTCAATAAAACAAAAGAGATGTTCGATGTAAAAAAAAAAAAAAAAACGTGTTTAGACAAAAAAATACTAATATTCGATGTATCTCAAAAACGAAAAGAGATATTCGATGTACATAAAATACAAAATTTTCAGTCACATGATTGCATTTGTTTGTATTTTGATGCTACTGATATTTAGTGCAGGACTCACCCTTGTTTGATCGGTATCATCTAACTTTTACCCAGGCTTCATGCTATTTCTTTTTCTTTCTTTCTTAATTATTTACTAATTTAATTTAATCAAAAATTAAATTTTACAATACTATTGAAAATCGATTCGTTACAACTTCAAAATTTTTATTACATGAAACTTAGTCCACGTTTTTCATGATGCAAGTTGGTTGTATTTTCATCATTTATTTACAAATTAAAATCAATAAGTTTTGTTTTAAAATTTTAAAACATATTTGAATAACTATGTTACTAATATACTAAAACTTCCGTAATTTTTAAAAAGTTAAAACTTATTTTAATATATTATTTAAAAATATAGTAATTTAAAAATCAAATAAACTAGAATTTAAATAATTTAATATTGTTCATTTAATTTGTAAAAGATATGAAAAAGTTTAATAAATTATAATTAATTTAAAATAATGGAAAATATAATTAAAAATAAATTAAACTATAATCAGTTTAATAAATTAAAAACACTTGATACATATATTTATTTAAAATTAAACATATATATTATTGAGTTTTAATTTCTTAATCATCTTATTTATATAATGTTAAATTTTATAAAAAAATAATTAAAAGTAATTTAATTAATAGATGCAACTATCATCTATACCGCACTTATATGCAAACTAATATATTTATAATGTTAAAATATGACATTAAGTCCCTGTATTAATCATAAATATGGAATTTAGTTTTATAATGTTAAAATATGACATAATTCCATGTATTATTCATAAATATGGAATTCAATTTATGTTCTATTTCTAGGAATTTAATCTTTTTATTTTTTAAACTTTAAAATTTAAGTCTAACTATTAACACGGTTAAAATTATTTTGTTAAATTCAGGTTCAAATAAAAATCATTTTTTAATTGTATAGCTACCAAGTGATTTTTTTTTAAATATCGCACCAACAAATTTAATAAAATAAAAAAGTTAATAGTTAAGTTCCATCACATGGATGGGCATCAAAAAATAATAATAAAATCTTCAAAATTTAATCTCAGTGTTTATAACAACCGCAATTAGTATAACTTGAACCCAGACCATACCTAAAGCAACGAATACTCTTACCCATTAAACCATCACAAAGGGTTCAAATATACTTTATATTTAACTCAATAGAATTAATATCCTACTTTTTTTTTTTTTTAATTAGAGTTAGAGTCCTACCAAAACTAGCTAAGTCTGATCTTTGGTATTCATCACTTTCAAATTATATATGTATTTCTTAGAGAATTAATGATTTTGGTGACGATGGCAAGAACTAAAACAACGCTGGAATTGGAGGACAGGATGAGTTCCCTACCCGATTGCCTTCTGCATCACATCTTTGGTTTCATTGATTTCAAGTATTGTATCCGAACCAGTGTGCTCTCGAAGAGATGGAAACTCCTGTGGACTTCTCTTTCAAATCTATATTTCGACGGATGTGATGGAACCAGACCGCCCGATTTTCATCGATTCGTGCTCGAAGCGTTGTTTCGTCGTGGTCGACATCATAATAAGTATCCATTGAACGAAGTTAGGTTGCATCTCATGTGGATGGGCACACATTCAAGCTTCTTGAAAAAAACCATAGCTCATCTGGAATCTCACAATGTACGATGTCTCGGTATTAGTTTCGATCAAAACTTATGTAATTTTAACGACCAAGATTTCCCAACTAGTTTTAGCCGATCTCAGGTTCTGAAAACCCTAGAGCTCACGCGGTGCCATATACGTCCATCGGAATCTGATTGTAAGCCCACATGGACCAATTTGTATTTGCACGAATGTGATTTTTGTCCGCAGATCATGTTTTTCAATCCTTTTGAAAATTGTCTACATTTGAAGGAACTGTGCCTACATAAGTGTAGCTTTTCAGGGAAGGCAGTTTTGAATATTTCGTGTCCTCGACTTGTCTCCTTGGTGTTAACTGATTTGAAGGTACATACTAGAGATCCAGTTGACGATAAATTTAAGCTTAGAATTTTAGCACCACAACTCGTATCTTTTAGCCTTACATTAAATAGGCCTCTCAATTTCACTGCTCTTCACCTTCCTGCATTGGACAATGTGGAAATTCGAATTCGTTCACCAAATAACTTTAAGACACTCAGTTTTTCACGCTTGATCACTATGTTCCAAGGGCTTCGTTACGCACGATCTGTCAAAATTTGCTCTAAAACCATTGAGGTATGTAGAATTATTGAAGGGGTCGATCTTTTTAAGTGAAGTTTTTCAAGTATTGTTGGATAGTTAACAGGTCTCGTACCCTATCAAGAGCTAATGTGCTCTGAGTAACTGCCTGATGGACTTGGTTCATTGAGCTGGTTGATGGATCTG
Organism: Gossypium stocksii; assembly: GCA_020496765.1. Taxonomy (NCBI): domain Eukaryota; kingdom Viridiplantae; phylum Streptophyta; class Magnoliopsida; order Malvales; family Malvaceae; genus Gossypium; species Gossypium stocksii. The sequence continues at coordinate 108,168,773 of CM035627.1, read as the reverse complement.
CAACCACGGTATCACTTGGGTTACAGACTGAAAGACTACTTGACAGATAACACTTCAAAGACTTCTTCCTAAAGAGATCCCCTCAACAAAAATAATATTCTTCATCTTCTGCTCTTTCTTCTCTCTCTGTATATAACAGTATATTTATTCTGTTTGTCAGATGCTTACCATGATACCTGGTGCACTAGAAAAACAGAGTTGCCCGTTTAGTAGATTGAAGACTTTGAGAGTTGCAGGTAATGGAAGCTCCAACAATAGTAATATTCCTGCCAATGTGAGGGCCTACTTTCTTACCGATTACACTTCCATAGCACCAGGGATATGTGATGGTAGACTCTTTCTAAACCAAATTTAATTTACTACTTTCGGTTTCTTTGATTTTATTTGAATTATTGATGTTAATATATTTTATTTGGTTTTATTATTAATTAGTACCGCTTATTGTTTCATAAGCTGATAATCCGAATTGGAAAGCTATGTTAAACTTATTTCATTAATAAAAGAATTGAGCTTAAGGTACTGTGCTGATAGTCACTATTATATTATTTATATGTAGGGGAAAGGGTTGTATTATTAGTCGCATCACATTATCTCTATATTTTTTTAATAGTTTAGTATTAAATTATTGAAAAAGGATAACATCTTTATTTCATATAATTATTTTTCTTATATATATTGTTTTAATACTTACAATTCAATTAATTTAGTGTGATTGGAATAACTTGTACACATTATATAGATTGAGTGCTTGATCAAATAGTATCCTTGGTAATATTATATATGATTAATGTACGAGCCCAAATTGCCCAGCCCGTTTGCAATTTAAACCAAATAAATACCAGGATTAAAATGTTAAGCCAATAATGTCCCAATTTCAAAAGCCCAAATGTCCATTGACATTAAAACACCAGCCCAAATTGAAACCCAATTCCCAAATACAACCCGTAACCCAGTACAATCAAATTTTAACCCAACCCCCATAAGCCCATTACACTCTCAGCCCAACACACACTAAACCGACTCAGAAACCCTAGGGTTTCTGAGACTCCATGTGCGCCGCACCTTCGCCTCGGGCAAGCCACCCGTGCCTTACCCCAATGCGCTTCGTCCCGAGGCCTTCTCCCTAGCCCCGAGGCTCGTCTCGCTGGCACCCTTGCACCGAAATAGAGCCTTGTCACCTCCGTTGACCCTCTGAAGACCTGCAAGTAGAATACGGAAACGGAAACAAGAAAAAGAACAACCGAAGGCAGCAGACAGAAGCAGCAATATGGCAGAGGAACAACAGTAATAGATAGAACTAGACATAGCAGTAGAGATTAAAAAAATCAATGTAATCCGCTATATAAAAAGAGCCAAATAGCAACCAAAAAGGGACGGCTTTTACAGAATACAAAAATCAAAAAAAAGGTATCATCTTTGGAGCAGATTTCTGATTTAGCATCTATTACATACATAGAATAGTAAAAAAAAAAAACAGAAAAGATTTACCTTTGGAACGATTCGAGTCTTAAAGCCGAGGGGTCGGTTCGTTTACCTTTCAATCGCGGGTGCCCGGAGGGTGATTTGAGGACCAGATCCATATCTGGGAGGACGAGGTGGTAAAAAGGGGACTTTTGGTCTCCCCCGACCACCGTGACCAGTGGCGGCGGCGACGGTCCGACAACCGGTCCGGTGACCGGGAACCACCCATGGCCTCTCCCTCTCTCTTCCCTCTCCCCTCTCCCTTCCTTCTCCATTTTTTTTTTCTTCTTCCCGTGATAATGAATTGAAACAAAAAAATTTTGGCTTTTATAGTATTTGAACCCGGGTCGGGTCGATCCGACCCGACCCAAGAAGATCCGCGTGTTTTTAAACCCAAATGGGTTTATTGCTGAATCTGCCCTTCCGCTTTTGTATCGTTTTGCAATTAAGTTTCCAGATTGTTTTAAATTGGCCCCGGGACTTATCGCGCGTTGCGATTTGGTCCTCCGTTCAACGACAGCGCTTTAAAGGCTGGGAAAATTGCGTTCTTGGTCCCCCGTGGTTTCTAGCGTGTTCTAATAAGTCCTTATTTTTCGTTTTATTTTAAAATTTACCCTGTTTGTTTTATTTCGCCCCCAATCTAGTCCTGTTTATCATTTTATTATTTTTTTCATCATTCCATTTTCTTTCTATTTATTTTTATTATATAATGTTATCATTATACTATATATTATTTATATTTTTCATTACTACTATCATTTATTATTTCTATTATTATATATGATTATTATTTCTTATTAATTTTACTATACATTACTATTATTATTATTATTATTGTATATTGGTATTATTATTCTCATTATTAATTCATATATATATATATATATTATGTACATGCTCCTAATATTATCATTATCATGCACTTGTTTTTTAATATACACGTAGGTATTTGTATATACTCATAGTTGCTTTTTTAATATTGTTATTTTTCCTAATACATACATATATATTATATGCACATGGTTAAATACTACATTATATATTTATATTTCATACCTATTTTTATATGTTATTATATTTGTTATACACATTATTTTCACTATTATTATTTGTTGTTAATATTTATTACCATCTGCATATGTATTTTTATATATTATCTTAGGTATATATTTTGATATTATATTATTATATATATTTTGTACATATTTGTAATGTCATATTATTCGTATGTTTTCATTATCTCATATTTTTTATAACTCTATCATATTATTATGTATATTTTGATATACTATGTATATACTTTTACATATTATTATTAGTAGTTGTTTTTTTAAGTATTGTTATGAATTCTAACATGTACATATTACATGTATTTCTTAATATTGCATTAAAAATATATATATATATATATTTTTTTATATGTTACGCATATATACTTTTAATACTATATTATTTATGTACATTTTTATGTCTCCCGTATATACTTCAATATCATCATTATCTTGTTTATTATCGGGTGTATTGCCAATGTTTTATAATTATTGTGTTCATATCTATCCCATATATTCGCGACTTTTTATTGTTTGTACATTCCGAATTAAATACATGTTTAAATCGCATTTTATTATAATGTTGATATAAGTTCTTTTTCACGAAATATCTTTTTTTTACGTTTTAATTTCAATAAATAAGGCAACGTACCGATTTAACATTAAGTCATCGATTTCATCGCTATGTTGGGTGAAATTTGTCGACTCGTGTTAAAAATGAGACGTCCTTCTAAAAAACCAAAAAGTCAAAGATTCTTGTTCTTTCGATCGGATCACGACTAATTATTAAGTTGGACTTGCATTTTTGAAAGTCAAGACAACATGTGTTTAACAAGAACCCAATTTTGGGCGTCACGAGGGTGCTAATACCTTCCTTGTGCGTAACCGACTCCCGAACCCTATTTTTCTCTAAATTTTGACGTAGACCTAAACCCGGCCCTCTTTTTATCTAAAAATAAAATTTTTCTGTTAAAAAGTGGTTTTATTAGGTGTCCGATCACACTTAGAAAAAAGATCGGTGGCGACTCCCCTTTTAAATAAAATTAAAATTCAATTTTTTTCAAAATTTTCAACAAATCGCCATAATTAGTGACCCACCAAATTTTACGTCGCTACAGCTGGCGACTCCACTGGGGACCAATTTTTGAGAGTCGAGTCTAGAAATAAACGTGTTGTCAAAATTTTCAAAATTCCTCGTTCAAGTGAATATTTAGTCGTGATCCTGAAACTTCATTTTTGAAAAATCATGCACTTGCATCTATTGTAAATATTCTGTTGACATGTTTTATCTTTTTGTTTTAAGCTCTAAGTTTTTACGATTCTAGTTTAGTTTTGAATAAAACGAAAAGTTTCGTAGGTCTCTCCCCACACATCGTACACGTGCATTCTGCATAACATGAGCGCCATATCCGGGCTCTGTCCATTTAAGTGAAAGTAAACGCTACGCCTTCGTGAGTTAACTCGTCCCTCCGCACAGGCTAGTGAATACTTTCGGGTTACATATGACTTATGCTTTCGTGAGTTAACTTGTCCCTCCGCATAGGCATAAGTAAATGTAATCCTTCGAATTGAACTCGTGAGCCTATGACGGGCTATGACTGAGGTTTCGTACTAATCTTAGTAGATGACAGTACGGACAATTCGAGTACCTATTTAGAACCAAAACCGCATATAGTGAAACGTACGAGCTACCCGACTAGAGCCACGCCAAACCTCTGTCCGTTTAGCAAATTACCAAAATAAGTACCGGGAGAAACGTCTCTTACCTTTTCTATTTTTACTTTCTATGCAAGGGAATCGGGTTTTCGGATAGCTTAATTTGTCAAATTTTTCGTTTTCCTTTTTACTTATGTTACTAACCATGATTTGTTGTTGTCTTATTTGTCATCATGCATTCTAGGCATCATATTAGGAAGGTGTTGACTAGAGACCAGTTGCCAAAAAATGGGTTTCTAATGGAGGAGTCGATTACACAAACAACCGAGAGGAATGTCACGGTTCGAGATTGGTCCTTGAAAACCCAAAGAGAAAGAGGGGATAGCTTAACGGAAGGATGTGTTGCCGATTTACCGGGGCACATAATGGTGAATGTCCGTCAAAATAATCTTGAAGATTTAGTCCAGATTTGGAATCAATGGGATTCGGATACTAGGGGAATCTTCATCGAGAGGTATGGTGACATAGCTAACCTAGTTGCTGTCAAGGTAGACGAGCAGTTGATACAAGCTTTGGTCAAATTTTGGGATCCTGCCTATCAATGTTTCATTTTCAATGGGGAAGATATGACCCCCACTATCGAGGAATATGCAGCCTTACTTCGCATTGATAATGTGCAACCCCACAAGATCTATGTAAAAGAGCCTAAACCGATGACCTTCAAAAAGAAAATAATGAGGTTGACGGATATGACCGACGCATGGGCCGAAAAGCAGATAAAGAAGAAGAATGAAACTATTTGTATTCCGTGGTCCTCTATACGAGATTTGGTCTCGAGCTATCCTGACACCTTGAAGAGGGTAAATCTGTTTGCTTTGGCCGTCTACGGGTTGGTTGTCTTTCCGAAAGTCCTCGGGCACATTGAAGTCGCGGTGGTAGATTTCTTCAAGAAGTTAAAACAAGGAGTCAACCCTGTCCCGACAATCCTAGCCGAAACCTTCAGGTCCTTGAATAGCTGTCGGAAGAAGGGAGAATGACGATTTATTGGATGCGCGCAACTGCTCAATGTTTGGATTATGAGCCACTTTTGGAAAGAAGAACGCACGCCGTATCATATGTTTTCAAAGATGTTTTCCCCTTTAGAAGCCTATTGTAAGAGGGAATGGCCTAAAGAGGTTACTGAACAACATTGGGTCTCAGTTTTTCAGAATCTCCGCGCTAAGGATGTGACATGGAGGGCGCCATGGATACGCCCGTCAGTCTTATTGTATAAGGTCGGAGATCAGGATTGGGTACCACTGCTAGGTCTGTGGGGAGGAGTCGGATACGCCCCGCTATTGGTCCAAAGACAATTTTCTTCGCAACAATTCATACCCGCCACCGGAGGTTTGGCGCAATCCGAATTCCCTTTCGCGGGCGAAGGCTACATGAAGAAGGTTCGAGACACCGCTAGGTCTTGGAAAAGAATTTATCTGATGGAATTGGCGCTGTATGCCGATACTCTCACCCAAGACTATGAGGTGTGGAGAAAGCAACGGATGAAAAGCCAGCAAATATCGTCGACAAGTCATACTGCTCAGAACCCTTTCATAGAGGAAGCACCATCCGAGCTTGAAATAGCTAGAGGAGAATTTGAACGCGAGAAATCCAAGATGTTGCGGGATCTTAGCGTCATTCAAGAAGAAAATTACCAATTAAAGATTGATGTTCAAATTGAAAGATTTAGGACTGAAAAAGTACAAAAAGAGGCCGAAATCGTGAGGAACGACTTAAGAGACCTTCACTTGGAAAATAAGAAGCTAAGAGCCACTATCAAGAATAGCGGACTAGGCAAGTCACCTGAAGAATGGAAGGAAGAATTGAGCAACGTAAAAGGCGGAATGGAATTTTGGAAAGGGAAGGCGAAGAAAGAGGAGGAAAAGACTGCTCGGGCCATGATAGAATTGAGAAAGAAAAATGCTGAATATGAGACTGCGTCTAATGAACTGATGACTAGCCTATCTGAATGTCAGGGGTTAAGAGAAAGAATAAGAGATTTGGAAGACGTGATGCAAGCTCAACAACAACAATTGGATACTCTCTTAAAGGCCTTGGAAGGAAAAAGTGATCAATACGATAGAGATATCCATACTTATAAAACGGACCTCCAGGAAAGGGAAATGCAACTTGGCTTCTTGATTAATGAAATCCGTGGAGTGGCAATATACATGGTCCAATTATCAGATGAAGCAGAAGATCTCAGTTGTCGATTCCCACCAAGTCAACGATCGAGCATATCAGAATCCTAGAGCGAGTAAAGAAATATAGTGATATAGCTAGAAAGTTCGTGTAATAGCCAAATAAGATGGCAAAATAGTTTGTAACGAACTCTTTTGAATGAATGAAATGCCTAGATAGGGGCTATTTTGAAATCAACACCTAATTCTTGCATATGCATTCATGACTAACATTCATATATAGCATTCATGCATCGATTCATTGCATACACATATCCCGTGATCGTTCACTAAGGTTAGAATCGTACAATTCGCAGTTGCAACAATACAAGGCTGGAATCACGACATTCGTATAGAACGAGACGACAAACTAGAGTAATGGAGGCAGAGTTTAATGAAAGAATCGAGAGAATGGAAAGAGTGCAACGGGAATTGCAAGAGCAACTGGCCAAATCACAGCAAGAAACAAGGGATTTGATGGTGAGGTCCCGGGAGGAGTCACTGGAACAAAGAGAGCAGATGGCTAAAATGATGGAAATGATGTCAGCCCTGGTAAAAGGGAAGGGGCCCGTGCAGAATCCTGAGGTTGTTAACCTTGATCAAGATCCACTTTACCCACCGGGATTCACTCTACCTCATATGACACAAAGAATACAAACTCAAGGGGAATCCGCTGGCTTAGAACAACGACCTATGCCAACCACACATCTGGGACAGGGGACATTCGTGTCTGCTCCTGCCAACTCGCCTGTCCCAGATCTAGATGATCCGGCGGAAATTGCTAGGTTGAGAGTGGAAGATTATGAGGTCCAAGAAAAGTACAAAAGTCTAGAAGAAAGACTAAAAGCGATAGAGGGCACTGAGGTCTTCTCTGCGCTAGGTGCTAAGGAGCTTAGTTTAGTACCTGGTTTGGTTTTACCGCCGAAGTTTAAAACACCTGATTTCGAGAAGTATGATGGGACAAGGTGTCCAAAGGCACACTTGGTCATGTATTGTCGAAAAATGACTGGATATGTAAATGAAGATAAACTGCTTATACATTGTTTCCAAGATAGCCTTGCTGGATCAGCTCTTCGCTGGTATAACCAGCTTAGCAGAGAGAAGATCCGAACATGGAAGGATCTAGCGTCAGCATTTTGTGAGCAGTATAAGCACGTGACGGACATGGTACCCGATCGTATGATGTTACAGATGATGGAAAAGAAACCGTCGGAAACGTTCCGACAATACGCACAAAGATGGAGAGACATCTCGGCTCAAGTAGAACCTCCATTGACAAAAACTGAGATAACTGTCCTCTTCATAAATACCCTGAAAACACCATTTTATGATAAACTGGTGGGAAGTGCCACAAAAGACTTTGCAGATATTGTCATATCTGGCGAACTTATTGAGAATGCTGTCAAAAGTGGTAGAATGGAGGGGCAAGAAAATTCCAGAAGAACAATGCCTATAAAGAAAAAAGACCCAGAGACCCACATGGTAGGAGTAGGAAGCCGTTATGCCTCCAACCCGTATCCGAGCCAACCTCGACCACGAAACTACCCACCCCCAAATTTCTACTATCCGCCTCAAACCCCTTACTACCAAGCGCCACCTCCGTACCCTTCTTACCCTGTTTATGCCACAAACAGCCCTAGACCAAACGCCACGTTCCCACAAAACACAACGCTCACCCAAAGCCAACATAAGAACGAGCCAAGACCAGCGAGACCCAATTTTGAGAGACAACAATTTACCCCTATTCCTGTACCGTACGGGGAGCTATACCCAAAACTCTTAGAAAAACAGTTGATCTCTCCACATTACATGGCGCCCTTGAAGCCTCCGTACCCGAAATGGTACGATCCAAACGCTAGTTGCGCTTATCATGCTGGGAATCAGGGGCATTCAACGGAAAACTGTCTCGCCTTCAAAAGAAGAGTGCAAGGACTCGTCGATGCAGGTATCTTGAAATTTGATGGCACGGGTGGAACGACCGGGAATCCATTCCCAAACCACACTGAAGGGAATGTGAGTGCATTGGAAAAAAGAGACAAATGGCAAGTCAAGAAATGGGTTTCTGAAGTGAGAACACCTCTGCAGAAAATCTGGGAGGTGTTGACTAAAAAAGGGTTACTCTGCCATCCTAATAGAGTGTTTGAAGAAAGAGTTGAAAGGGCGCAAATTTTTTGTGACTTCCATGATAGTACAGAGCACGATGTCCAGTCGTGTGAGACGTTTAAGGAAGTACTCCAAGATATGATGGATAGTAAAGAAGTTGAAATTTTCAACAAAGGTGGAGAGGCAGACGAAGGAGAGGTGTGTGCCTCTGACGACCAATCATCAGGTTTTTCCTATAGCGCCGATCGGCCATTAGTAATCTACTACGATGCCAAGAGAGAGCAGGAGAAACCGAAAATTATAATAGAAGTACCATCTCCTTTTCCCTATAAGGATGATAAAGCTGTACCTTGGAAATATGGCGTTAACATTGTCACGCCAGAAAGTAAAAAGTCTGATGTTACAACTGAAAGTATCGAGGAAGTGGGTCATTTTACCCGCAGTGGGAGATGCTACTCCAAGGAGGTGGAACCGGCAAAGAAGGTCAACGACTAGAAACAGAAAGGAAAAGCGCCAATGCATGAAATTGAAAATGAGCATGAAATCGTGCCCGAACAGGAAATTAAAAAGCCCGTGGATGAAGAAGAGGCGCAAGAATTTTTGAAGTTTATCAAGCACAGCGAGTACAACGTGGTGGAACAATTAAGCAGGCAGCCAGCAAAAATTTCAGTACTATCCCTATTGCTAAATTCGGAGCCACACCGGAACACATTGTTAAAAGTATTAAACCAAGCTTACGTGGCGAACAACATATCTGTGGAAAAGCTTGACAAGTGGGTGAACAATCTAAATGCGGTCAATTTCATATCCTTCAGCGATGATGAAATACCGCCTAATGGTAGGGGCTCAGTGAAAGCGCTGCATATTACAACCCGCTACAAGGGTTACATCATACCTAATGTGCTCATTGATAATGGATCAGCACTCAATGTCATGCCATTGGCTACACTCTCCAGAATTCCAATGGACCTGTCCTATCTAAGGCCCTGTCATTCCACGGTGAGAGCCTTTGATGGAACAAGACGGGACGTTATGGGAAAAATTGAGATCCCTCTGGAAGTGGGCCCTTACGTATACGACGTCGAGTTTCAGGTCATGGACATCACGCCATCATATAACTGCCTGTTCGGAAGACCTTGGATCCATTCCGCAGGAGCTGTCCCATCGTCACTCCACCAAAAAATGAAGCTTATCATGGATGGTTGTCTAGTTACTGTTGAAGGCGAGGAAGATATCGTCACCTCCGTCTCTGCTGATGCACCTTATGTCGAGGTAAGCCAAGATGCAATTGAATGCTCCTTCCGGTCCCTAGAGTTCGTCAACGCTACATTTGTCGCGGAGGGAAGCAGGATCCCCATGCCCAAGTTATCAAGGAACACAAAGATGGGGATTAAGTTGACTGTAGGGAGAGGAGCCCGAGCGAGAAGAGGTCTGGGGAAATATCAACAAGGAATAGTTAGGGCTCTGAAACCGGTACCCCACAAAGCTCGGTATGGCCTAGGTTTTCAACCAAATGCACGTCAACTAAGAAAGCAATGGAAGAAAGACCAAGAAAGAAGGGTTGCAAGAACCTTAGGCCGAGAAGTGGAATGGGAGCCCATAGAGTACCCTCCCTTGTCGAAAACGTTCACATCAGCGGGAACGATATACCCCGAAGAAGAGAACCCTGGAAGTACGCTGGTGTTAATCGAAAAGGGTTTTCAAAATATCAGCATAAGTGCTATCGATGAAGGAGCTGATGCGAGTAAGGATGTTTCAAGGATACGCCCCTGCCCTCCCGGTTTTAAACTGAACAATTGGACTGCTGAGGACCTCCTTGTAGTTTCTAAGTTTCCCTCAGAGTAATGCTCGATGCTAACTCTTTTGTGTCCCTAAATATAATGGGATCTTGTTGTAAGAGCTTGTAATTCGCTCTTTATCTTTCAAATGAATGACAATGAGGATGCATTTTGTCACGACCTTTTACATTCCTACAATTATTCTTCCATTTCATGACCTATTTTTACACTTACTTCATATCATTCCATAGCATTTTGCTTATTGTTTTCAAATACTTCAGCGCCCTTCTATAGTTTTCTTTTCCATTTAATTTTCAGGTGCTCGGATATCAATAACATGAACAAAGCCGTTACGAATCTTGAAATTGATTTTGAGAGGGCTATTTGCTTAGGAGAGTTCGAAGCTGAGGAAAATGCCGAAGACTATGGTTCGTCTCCTGATTTGTTAAGAATGGTGGAACAAGAGGATAGGCAAATCCTACCCCATCAAGAATCTGCTGAAGCAATAAACTTGGGAACTGATGAAAAGAGACAAGAAGTAAAGATTGGAACCTCCGTCTCAGATAACACCAGACATAATTTAATCAACCTGCTCCATGAGTATAAAGACGTATTCGCATGGTCGTATCAGGACATGCCGGGATTGGATGAGGATATAGTGGTCCATAGGCTTCCAATGAAACCAGAATACAAACCCATCCAACAGAAACTAAGACGGATGAGACCTGAAATGCTGTTGAAGATAAAAGAAGAGGTCAAGAAACAATTCGATGCTGGTTTCTTACAAGCATCCAAATATCCCGAATGGGTGGCGAACATTGTTCGGTACCGAAGAAAGATGGCAAAGTACGGATGTGCGTGGACTATCGCGACCTAAATCGAGCGAGTCCCAAAGATAACTTTCCTCTACCACACATCGATACATTGGTGGATAATACGGCAAAACATTCGTTATTCTCCTTCATGGACGGATTCTCGGGGTACAATCAGATCAAGATGGCTCCTGAAGATATGGAGAAAACCACCTTTACAACGATGTGGGGAACTTTCTGCTACAGGGTGATGCCATTTGGATTAAAGAACGCTGGGGCAACATATCAAAGGGCCATGGTGACGTTCCATGATATGATGCATAAAGAAATAGAGGTCTATGTCGACGACATGATTGCTAAGTCCCGAGGAGAAGAAAAGCATGTGGTAAACCTCAGAAAGTTATTCGAAAGACTGAGGAAGTTTCAGTTAAAGCTTAACCCAGCTAAGTGTACATTTGGGGTCACCTCGGGGAAGCTGCTAGGCTTCATTATCAGTGAAAGGGGTATCGAGGTCGACCCAGACAAAATAAAAGCCATTCAAGAGTTACCATCTCCGCGCACACAAAAAGAAGTCAGAGGATTTTTGGGGAGATTGAACTATATCGCCCGATTCATCGCTCAACTCACCAATCAATGCGATCCAATTTTTCGGTTTCTTCGAAAACACAACCCTGGAGAGTGGGACGAAGAGTGTCAGGTGGCCTTTGATAAAATAAAACAGTATTTGTCAAGTCCTCCTGTGCTAGTACCACCAACCCCAGGAAGACCGTTGATTTTGTATTTGACTGTGTTCGAAAATTCAATGGGTTGTGTACTGGGGCAACACGACGAGTCGGGAAGGAAAAAAAAGGCGATTTACTACCTCAGCAAAAAGTTCACAGAATATGAGGTGAAGTATTCGTCTATTGAGAAGTATTGTTGCGCTTTGGTTTGGACAGCTCGGAGACTTAGGCAATATATGCTATATCATACAACGTGGCTTATTTCAAAGCTGGATCCAATTAAGTACATGATGGAATCACCCGCACTCTCAGGGAGGATGGCACGATGGCAGATCTTACTGTCAGAATACGACATCACCTATGTGAGTCAAAAATCAATAAAAGGAAGTGCAATAGCCGACTTCTTAGCAGTTCGAACAACAGAAGAATATGAGCCTGTAAGATTTGATTTCCCAGACGAAGACTTAATGTGTATCACAGAAAAAGAATCCGAGTCATCGAAAGTGAAGCCATGGAAGATGAGTTTTGATGGCGCATCAAATGCCTTGGGACATGGAATTGGAGCAGTCTTGGTATCACCAGAAGGAAGCCATTATCCTCTCACGGCCAGACTTAACTTCTTTTGCACCAACAATATAGCAGAATATGAGGCATGCATCATGGGACTTCGGGCAGCTATTGAACGAAACATCAAAACCGTAGAAGTGTACGGCGACTCAGCCTTGGTGATTTATCAAATCCGCGGAGATTGAGAAGTGAGGGATCTAAAGTTGATTAAGTATAGCGATCTAGTGGTTGAATTAATTAAAGAGTTCAAAGAAATAACCTTCAATTATTTCCCACGAGAAGAAAACCAACTGACTGATGCCCTGGCCACATTGGCTTCAATGTTTAAGGCAAATAAAGAAGCAGAGATGATGCCCTTAAAAATGAGCATATATGAGGCCCCTGCACACTGTTGCAGCATTGAAAAAGAGACAGATGGACGACCATGGTTCCACGACATCTTAGAATATGTCAAGAATCAAAGATATCCCAAACAAGCAAATGAAAATGACAAAAGAACAATTAGAAGAATGTCAGCAGGATTTGTTCTTGACGGGGATACTTTGTACAAAAGAGGGAAAGATCAAGTGCTCCTAAGGTGTGTGGATGCTGTTGAAGCCAAGAAAATACTCGAAGAAGTCCATGAAGGAATCTGCGCAACACATGCCAACGGTTTCACTATGGCCAAGAAGATCATGAGGCTCGGTTATTACTGGTCAACGATGGAAAGTGATTGTATCAATTATGCGAGAAAATGCTACAAATGTCAAATTTACGGCGATAAGATTCATGTAGCTCCTTCGCCACTTCATGTTATGACCTCTCCATGGCCCTTCTCCATGTGGGGCATGGATGTTATAGGACCAATTTCTCTGAAAGCTTCTAATGGGCACCGATTCATTTTTGTGGTAATAGATTACTTCACAAAATGGATAGAAGCGGCTTCATTCGCTAATGTGACGAAAACAGCAGTCTGTAAGTTTTTGAAAAAAGAAATCATCTGTCGATATGGTCTGCCTGAGAGAATCATTTCAGATAATGCTTTGAATTTGAACAACAAAATGATGAAGGAAGTGTGTGAGCAATTCCAGATAAAGCATCATAACTCCTCACCCTATCGCCCGAAAATGAATGGAGCTGTTGAAGCGGCCAACAAGAATATCAAGAAGATCATTGGGAAAATGACTGAGACATATAAAGATTGGCATGAAAAGCTACCATTCGCCTTGTTTGCATACCGTACATCTATGAGAACATCTACGGGGGCAACTCCTTTCTCCTTGGTCTATGGAATGGAGGCTGTGCTACCTATCGAGGTTGAGATTCCCTCTCTACGAGTCTTAATGGAATCAAAACTAGAAGAAGCAGAATGGGTTCAAGCTCGATTCGACCAGCTGAATCTCATCGAAGAAAAGCGCTTAAAGGCAATTTGTCATGGGCAGATGTACCAGAAAAGAATGATCGCGGCTCATGATAAGAAAGTACGACCAAGAGAGTTTCACGAAGGAGAACTCGTACTCAGAAAAATTCTCCCAATCGTAAAGGACTTGCGAGGGAAATGGGCGCCAAATTGGGAAGGGCCATACGTTGTAAAGAAAGCCTTCTCAGGCGGAGCTTTGATTCTCGGCGAGATGGATGGGAAAGAGTTACCGAACCCTGTAAACTCCGATGCCGTGAAGAAGTACTATGCTTAAAAAAAAAAGAAAAAAGAGAAAAAGAAGAAGAAGAAGAAAGAGATTAGGATGAAAACCCGAAAAGGGCGTCCTGATAAACCAAAAGATTAGGATGAAAACCCGAAAGGGCGTTCTAATGAAGGAGATTCAAAGCCCAAGAGGACAAGACCATTTGAACAATAAATTAGACAGCAAGACTACAGTATCTGAAGTACTTCCGAAAATGCGAAATCCTCTATGCAAAAGTCCAATCTCGGAAAGATTCTTGATTAAGAAACGTGGAAGAGTTCATGTGTTGAATATCCAGAACCTTTGTATCCACTAAACGCAATCCTTTTTTCTTGCTTCATAGCCCTTTGATTTTCTTGATCAACTTTCTTTGTTTGTTACCTTTGAAGTGATAATAAATGTGGGGCATCTCTTTTTGCACCTATTTCGACTATTTTCAGGCATCTCATTGTGTAGTTTGTTTGGACGATAAATAGTGGAATGACGTACTCTAAACGAAAGTAACGTTGAGCATTACTCGGATGAAAATTTGGTAAATACAAAAGTCTCCAAGGCAAAGACAAAGCTCGACAGGGACAAAAGGGTGATATCTGAGAAACATAGATAGCTCGTGAAGTTTAAAACAAAGCATGATAAGAGAGTCAAGAGTCGAGACCAAGAACGCCGATCATCATAAAATTCGTGACGAATAAATTAAAAGTACACAGCATAATCATGTAGGCATAAAAGCATTTAAGACTAACATGTGCATATCGTGATCACATCAGGCATAATTCAGGTATCCTGGCAGAGCGAAAGGCTTTACCTGCATTGAATCAAAGGAAAAACACCAGAATTTCACCAGAGGATATGTTTGGTACTATTTTTTAAATTTCATTTTCAAAATCAATTCATATTGCGAGAAGTGAATTGAGCCTCAGGTCACATGCTGAGGTACCTTAAATTTCTGTTTATGTATCAAAGTTCAATTCATATTGCGAGAAGTGAATTGAGCCTCAGGTCACATGCTGAGGTACCTTAAATTTCTGTTTATGTATCAAAGTTCAATTCATATTGCGAGAAGTGAATTGAGCCTCAGGTCACGTGCTGAGGTACTTTAAATTTCTGTTTATGTATCAAATTTCAACTTATATTACAGAGGTGAGTTGAGCCTCAAGACATGTTGGGGTATTTCAATTTCACTTTTCATTTTATGTTTCAAAAATTAACTCATATTACAGAGGTGAGTTGAGCCTCAAGGCACGTTGAGGCATTTCAATTTCATTTTTCATTTTATGTTTCAAAAGTCAACTATATTACAGAGGTGAGTTGAGCCTCAAGACACGTTGAGGTATTTTCAATTTCTTTTTTAAATGCACGTTTCAAAAATCAACTCATATTACATAGGTGAGTTGAGCCTCAAGACACGTTGAGGTATTTTCAATTTCTTTTTTTAAAATTTACGTTTCAAAAATCAACTCATATTACAGAGGTGAGTTGAACCTCAAGACACGTGGAGTTTATGTTTTTCAAAATCAGCTCATATTGCGAGAGGGAAGTTGAGTCTTAGCTCACGCGCTGAGAAAGTAAAGGTTGGGGCTGATCGAGGATCCAGACTTTGCCTCCTGAAGTGCGAGGAAGTAGATTGAAGATACCAGATTTCATCCCTGAAGTTGCAGAAGAACAGATCGCGATGAATTTTGTATCCCTGGAGAGGCGATAGAATTGAGGCTACGAGTTATAACTCTGAAGTCACGATGGAATGGTCAAAACAACAAGATGCGATAGACGAGAGCGAGACTACTTGGAAGAGAAGGGCACCAAATCAAGTCAAGACTCAGCGAGACCGGGCCAATTTGGTCTTCCTCGAAAGTCTTTGCCCTATTCCCGTTGCACGACAATGAGCAAAGAGGGGCAGCTGTACGAGCCCAAATTGCCCAGCCCGTTTGCAATTTAAACCAAATAAATACCAGGATTAAAATGTTAAGCCAATAATGTCCCAATTTCAAAAGCCCAAATGTCCATTTACATTAAAACACCAGCCCAAATTGAAACCCAATTCCCAAAAACAACCCGTAACCCAGTACAATCAAATTTTAACCCAACCCCCATAAGCCCATTACACTCTCAGCCCAACACACACTAAACCGACTCAGAAACCCTAGGGTTTCTGAGACTCCATGTACGCCGCACCTTCGCCTTGGGCAAGCCACCCGTGCCTTACCCCAATGCGCTTCGTCCCGAGGCCTTCTCCCTAGCCCCGAGGCTCGTCTCGCTGGCACCCTTGCACCGAAATAGAGCCTTGTCACCTCCGTTGACCCTCTGAAGACCTGCAAGTAGAATACGGAAACGGAAACAAGAAAAAGAACAACCGAAGGCAGCAGACAGAAGCAGCAATATGGCAGAGGAACAACAGTAATAGATAGAACTAGACATAGCAGTAGAGATTAAAAAAATCAATGTAATCCGCTATATAAAAAGAGCCAAATAGCAACCAAAAAGGGACGGCTTTTACAGAATACAAAAATAAAAAAAAAGGTATCATCTTTGGAGCAGATTTCTGATTTAGCATCTATTACATACATAGAATAGTAAAAAAAAAACAGAAAAGATTTACCTTTGGAACGATT
This sequence comes from Gossypium stocksii, assembly GCA_020496765.1. Taxonomy (NCBI): domain Eukaryota; kingdom Viridiplantae; phylum Streptophyta; class Magnoliopsida; order Malvales; family Malvaceae; genus Gossypium; species Gossypium stocksii. The sequence goes on along the minus strand of CM035627.1, from coordinate 108,152,139 downwards.
CGAGTCTTAAAGCCGAGGGGTCGGTTCGTTTACCTTTCAATCGCGGGTGCCCGGAGGGTGATTTGAGGACCAGATCCGTATCTGGGAGGACGAGGTGGTAAAAAGGGGACTTTTGGTCTCCCCCGACCACCGTGACCGGTGGCGGCGGCGACGGTCCGACAACCGGTCCGGTGACCGGGAACCACCCATGGCCTCTCCCTCTCTCTTCCCTCTCCCCTCTCCCTTCCTTTTCCATTTTTTTTTCTTCTTCCCGTGATAATGAATTGAAACAAAAAAATTTTGGCTTTTATAGTATTTGAACCCGGGTCGGGTCGATCCGACCCGACCCAAGAAGATCCGCGTGTTTTTAAACCCAAATGGGTTTATTGCTGAATCTGCCCTTCCGCTTTTGTATCGTTTTGCAATTAAGTTTCCAGATTGTTTTAAATTGGCCCCGGGACTTATCGCGCATTACGATTTGGTCCTCCGTTCAACGACAGCGCTTTAAAGGCTGGGAAAATTGCGTTCTTGGTCCCTCGTGGTTTCTAGCGTGTTCTAATAAGTCCTTATTTTTCGTTTTATTTTAAAATTTACCCTGTTTGTTTTATTTTGCCCCCAATCTAGTCCTGTTTATCATTTTATTATTTTTTTCATCATTCCGTTTTCTTTCTATTTATTTTTATTATATAATGTTATTATTATACTATATATTATTTATATTTTTCATTACTACTATCATTTATTATTTCTATTATTATATATGATTATTATTTCTTATTAATTTTACTATACATTACTATTATTATTATTATTATTGTATATTGGTATTATTATTCTCATTATTAATTCATATATATATATATATTTTATGTACATGCTCCTAATATTATCATTATCATGCACTTGTTTTTTAATATACACGTAGGTATTTGTATATACTCATAGTTGCTTTTTTAATATTGTTATTTTTCCTAATACATACATATATATTATATGCACATGGTTAAATACTACATTATATATTTATATTTCATACCTATTTTTATATGTTATTATATTTGTTATACACATTATTTTCACTATTATTATTTGTTGTTAATATTTATTACCATCTGCATATGTATTTTTATATATTATCTTAGGTATATATTTTGATATTATATTATTATATATATTTTGTACATATTTGTAATGTCATATTATTCGTATGTTTTCATTATCTCATATTTTTTATAACTCTATCATATTATTATGTATATTTTGATATACTATGTATATACTTTTACATATTATTATTAGTAGTTGTTTTTTTAAGTATTGTTATGAATTCTAACATGTACATATTACATGTATTTCTTAATATTGCATTAAAAATATATATATATATATTTTTTTATATGTTACGCATATATACTTTTAATACTATATTATTTATGTACATTTTTATGTCTCCCGTATATACTTCAATATCATCATTATCTTGTTTATTATCGGGTGTATTGCCAATGTTTTATAATTATTGTGTTCATATCTATCCCATATATTCGCGACTTTTTATTGTTTGTACATTCCGAATTAAATACATGTTTAAATCGCATTTTATTATAATGTTGATATAAGTTCTTTTTCACGAAATATCTTTTTTTTTACGTTTTAATTTCAATAAATAAGGCAACGTACCGATTTAACATTAAGTCATCGATTTCATCGCTATGTTGGGTGAAATTTGTCGACTCGTGTTAAAAACGAGACGTCCTTCTAAAAAACCAAAAAGTCAAAGATTCTTGTTCTTTCGATCGGATCACGACTAATTATTAAGTTGGACTTGCATTTTTGAAAGTCAAGACAACACGTGTTTAACAAGAACCCAATTTTGGGCGTCACGAGGGTGCTAATACCTTCCTCGTGCGTAACCGACTCCCGAACCCTATTTTTCTCTAAATTTTGACGTAGACCTAAACCCGGCCCTCTTTTTATCTAAAAATAAAATTTTTCTGTTAAAAAGTGGTTTTATTAGGTGTCCGATCACACTTAGAAAAAAGATCGGTGGCGACTCCCCTTTTAAATAAAATTAAAATTCAATTTTTTCAAATTTTTCAACAAATCGCCATAATTAGTGACCCACCAAATTTTACGTCGCTACAATTAATATGAGATTTATAAACAACTTAATATAACGATTATAATACTTTATAATCTGTTCTTTTTAAATAATGTTTTGTTATTTTATAATTTATTCTTGTTCTTTTTAAAGAATGTTTTTGTTATTTTATAATTTATTCATTTTAAATATTATTGTGATTGAATATAATTTATTCTTTTTAAATATTGTTGTGATTCAACTAGTGAGACCACCGTGTACGGTTTCAAAGTTTGAATGCCACTTAAATCTTTGCAAAATAAAAAAAAAAAGTTATAATAATAAATTTAAATTTTTAATGTTTACATTTTTTGTCAATTTGATCATTATTTTTTAGCTAAATTTGATAATTAACATTTCAAAAAGAGTTAAATCATTTTTTAATAGAAATGTTGACTAAAACTTTAATTTTTTAACAATATTGGTTGGCAACTCGCGTAGTAGTTCATATTTACTTTATGTTAGAAGTTTATAAAGATTAAAAAAATGAAGTATATTTGGATTGTTGTGTAAGCTATTATATTTAAAAATTTAATGTTTTAGTAAGCATTTCCATTAAAAAACCAACAACTCGATTTTTTTTAAAAGGTTAATGGTCAAAGTTAATATTTTTAAAAAGTTGAGGGTAAAATTTAACTTGACTTCTTTTAAAAGGTTGATAGTCAAATTCGATACTTATAAAAGGTTGAGAGTAAAAATTAACTCAAAAAAAGAATAAAGACCAAACTAACAAAATATGTAAATGTAAAAAGTTTTAAGAAATTCATAAAAATCTCCCCAAATTATTAATAAAAATAAAAACCACTTTTAATAAACACAAATAAATAAAATAGTAACATAAACATTTATTAATAAATTATAAAATCAAAATTAAATAGTTGGTTCAACTTTTCTTCAAGATACTGGATGAATCTCTAAATTTCAATTCAATTAACTATTTTAATCAGATTCTAAAAATTACACTTTTAAATAAATCATATCGTACACATATTTTACACAATATTATTCTTAAATATTTCATATCATTAATATTACTCTTAATTTTTTTCATTTTAAATTTATAATGACGTATTTTACACAATATTCTCTTAAATATTTTTATTTTTATTTTATACAATATTACTTTTAAATCTTTTTCATTTAAATTTTTTAATAAATTTATTTGCATAATATTATTTTAAGTCTTTTTTTATTTTAAATTTGTATTAAAATATTAAAAAATTCGAATGAAAGGACTTGGCTGATAGGAATAGGGAGCGGGCTAAATGAAGAAATGTGTCATATATGCAAAATAGACTTGGTTGATAATGATGGATGTAGCGACGTAAAAATTTTGCTTCGGTCGCTAATTGAGGTGATTACTTGAAACTTTTGAAAACCGAAGTTGATTTTGAAAAGAAAGAGGAGTCGCCACCGATCTTTTTTCCTAGGTGTGATCGGACACCTAATAAATCTTTGTTTTAACAAAAAGTTTTATTTTTGGTAAAATAAAGACGAATTTAGGCCTGCGTGAAAATTCAGAGAAAAATAGGATCTGGGAGTCGGTTACGTGCGGGGAAGGTATTAGCACCCCGCGACGCCCAAAATTGGTATCTTATTAAACAGGTGTTGTCTCGATTTTCAAAAATACGAGTTCAATTTTGACATTTAATTGTGATCCGATGGAAAAACAAGAATTTTAAGTTTATGGTTTTTTAGAAAGACGTTTCGTTTTCAACACGAGCCGATTGATATTCACCCAACATAGCGATGAAATCAACGACTTAATGCTAAATCGGTACGTTGCCTTATTTATTGAAAAAAAAAACATGGAAAAGGTGTTTTGAAAGTGATACAAGAGCTTATAACAATATTGAAATGCAGTACAATCTAAACATGTGTTAAATTCGAGACATGCAAATAATAAAATAAAATGCGAATTTACGGCAAATAATAAATGGTAATTATAAAATATTAACAAACACATAAGATATTAAACAAGATAATAATGATATTTTAAAAATCTATAATATTAAAAAAATATATACGTAACACATGAAAACATATATTTAATATAGTATAAAAATATATAATATGCATATTTTAGAAATAATAATAATGTTAAAAACTACTATTAATAATATTACGTAAAAATATACCTATACATTAAATAATAATATTGAAAGTACATACATGGTACATATATATACATGATATAGCTATTAAAAGTATATACATAACATATATATAAACAAAATATATGCATAATAGCATTAAGAATATGTGTACAATATATATAATATATGCATGATGTAGTATTGAAAATATATATAAATATAACAGTAAAAATATGTACATGACAATGTATAAAGAAAAATAACATACTTTTTACAACAATAATATAATAATAAGTATATAAAAATACCTACATGTATGTATATGTAAATAATAACAACATTAAAAATAAATAATAGTAGTGAAAACAATAAGTATAATATGGTAATGAAAATATTTGTATAATATATGCATGAATATAATATTGAAAATATATAAACATAATGTTAAAATACTTGCATAATATGGTATTAAAAAAATATAGTATTTAAACATGCATACGTGACACATATATTAGGAATAATAGCAATATATTAAAAAAACTTATAAGTATATACAAACACATACATGTATATATTAAAAACAAATACATAATAATTATACTAGAAATATATTATATATATACATAAATATAGTGAGTAAGATATAATGTATTAAAATAATAATGACAATAGTAATAATAAGACTAATATTAGTAATAAATATAATGGTAACAAAATAGATATAATAATAACAAAGCTAGCAATGAATATAAAAGCAAATAAAATATAATGATACTATTTTAAAAACAAAGTAATTAAAAAATAATACTATATATAATACTATATATATACATGAATATAATAATAACAATAAACAATACAATAAAAAAGGGAATAACAGAATTAAAATATAAAAAAGTAAAAAGGATGAAATTGAAGGCAAAATCAAAAGTTCGGGTCCAATTTTAAAATAAAAACAAACGAAAAGGACTTATTTAAACACGCGTAAAACATAGAAGGACCCGAACAGCAATTTTTCCCCACCTTTTAAAACACTGCATAGCATGGAGGATTAAATTGAAAACAAACATAAATTTCAGAGCCGATTTGCAAGAAATTAAGACCTGATTGTAAAACCTAGAAAAAGCGGAAGGGCCAAATGCGCAATTTGCCCTTCCGTTTAAAAAACACGCGGATCCTCCGGAGCGAGTCGGGTCGAATCGGGTTGGCTCCTTAGTCAAAACGACGCTGTTTTCGATTGTTATAAATAGGCCAAATTTCAGAAAAAAAATCATTTGTAAAGGGGAAAAAGAAAAAAGAGAGAGAGAGATGAGAGGGAAAGGAGCCCGGGCGATTTCCGACCACAGAGCCGGTCACCGGACGGTTATCGGACAGCCATCCGTCACCGGTGCCAGCCATCGTACACGGTGGCCGAAAAATCGAAAAGGTATGTTTTTTTTATTTTCTCTTTAATAGTTTAATAATATACATACACGTAAAAAAAGGAATAAAAAAGAAAGAGGAAAAAAATAGATTCGAAATAAAAAAACTTTGTTCTTTCGATTGGTTTTCTTTTTACCTTGGATTCTCTGATTTGGGTTCGATCTCCTGATTTGGTGTTACTCTTGCTGTTTTTCGTTCTTATCGATACTATTTTTACTTGATTTTAAAACCTAATACTTGTATTTCATGAGAAAATTCGAACCCTTACAAATGTATTTCAATCGGCCTTTTATAGCCTTTACAAAGGTATTTTTTTACTAATTCCTATCATTTCCTTTTAATGTTTGCAGGATATGGGCCGTGCTACAGAAGCCTAGGGCGGTGCTGATGGGACAGAGGCGGTGAGGCTGCTGGCAGAGACAAGAGGGGCAAGTGGGGGTTCGGGCTAGGGTTTCTGTTTGGGTTAGGGGTTAGTTTGAAACGGGGTTTGGGCTTCTGTTGTAACGGGTTGGGTTTTAATTTTGGGTGTGTTTTGTAAGGGTTTAATATTTGTTTTGGGTATGGTTGTAATTGGGGTTTGGGTCATCCAGGTATTGGGTTTAAATGGTAAACGGGTTTGGTATTTAAAATTTGGTTTTGTAATTTGGTTAAGTGTTGGGTTTGACTTGTAACAGGGCCAAAATTGGCCTATAACAATGGATGCGGTGAAATTTTTCACAATAATTTATAATTTATATATATATATATATATATGCTATTATAACAACTCTGACATTATGAAATGAAAATTTTGAACTTTCTTCTTTTTTAACCTCATCCTCGTCTAATTTTTTTCATATCTCTTTTAACTCTTTTCTATTTTCCTTTAGATATTCACTTGTCATTAGTTCAACTGTAACAAATTGGTATCGAAACTATTTTGATATTATAGGTTAAAAAAGAAGAAGCAAGTATTGGATCGAAGTTAAGGAAAAGTGTTCTAAGTCACGTTTTAAAAGTTGAGGAAAGTGATAATATTAGAGGCTAAAAAGAGAATAAGTAATAAAATTGAAAGCCAAAATAAAGTAATATACTCTTATCTGACACTAGAATGATTTAGAAGTTGCATAAGTTAAAGATATTAGAGGCTAAAGTACTAAAATTGAAAGTCAAAAGAAAGTAATATGCTCTTATCTAGCACTAGAATGATTTAGAACTTGCATAATTTGGTGATATTAGAGGCTAAAAAAGAAAATAAGTATCGAAATCGAAGTTCATAAGTTGATAGGCTAAGAAAGAAAATAACTATCGGAATCAAAAGCCAAGAGAATTTAAACAACTTTGCTCGAACCAATCATATATTAGGTTAACAATATTCTCTCATTTTACACTATGTGATTTTAATAGCTATATTAAGGTTGAATGTTAATTAATCTAGTTTTAACAGCTAGAAAAACAATGTTATAAGGCTTGAAGATAAATTGCTTTAGTTTAAGAGAAAGAAATTGAAATATCCAATCTTGATCATTGTCTAATATAATTATTGTAGATGGTGTTATTTATAAGTTAAGCCCCTTTGATCTAAGGGCTAAAAACAATACAAGCATATGGTCATATCTTAATTTCTAGAATCATCTCGGCAAGTCTTGTATCTTAAAGTATTCTAGAGCTTCCAAAATGTTGTTCTTGGATCTACAAGATTTTGATCTATTTTGTGGACTTTCATATTCATCTAAGGCTTGCATATTTTTTCAAAACATTTTAGAACTTTTTGCTACATTCAATGGCTACAACTTTAGGAGTTAACAAATTGGCATAAGATGATCAAACCTTTTAGAACTTACACCAAATAGAATCTTGTTCAAATTGCATATTGAGTGCCTTGAAATCCCATAAAATTGGACCCAGTGTTTATAACCATTTAATTCTTACTACTGTCTAGTAGCTTGTTAAGTGAATTTTAAATGACATTGCGTAAGCACTCCATACTATTCTAAATCACTTATTAATGGTATTCTATTAAGGCAAGTTTTTGAAGTTGTTATCTATGTGCCAATGAAAGTGGCCGCTTTAGGTATCATTATGCTAGACACATAACTTGCTTTATTTTTTGGTATGTTTGACCAAATTATTTTTATAATTTGCTTGCATTTTTTTGGGGATCTTGAGCAGCCAATCCTGTATTTATCATTGGAGAATATATTGCATCAAGCAAGATTATTTTTTCAACAATTGATATGTGGTCTACTTACCTTATATATTGAGTGCAATCCTTAAAGATATAATCTAATTTTAAGATCTTTTGTATCCTTATATTAATGATAATTGATTATATATTGAGATTTACAATCTATGAAGATAAGAGTTGACTATATGATCTTTTATATCCATATATTAAAGATAATTGATTTGGTAAGATTTGGACAGATCAAGATGAGTTAAAGGTTACTTTGTGATGATAGATTATCGCTTTAAATATAGAAGGTTTGTTCAACCTTAATATGTGCTTTATTGTTAAGGTAAGTTTTTTTAAGTGGTTGTTAAAGTGGCAGCAGAAATGACCACTTCAGCTAGCACTTTGGCATACAACACAACTTGCTCTACGTGGAGATGAAAATCTTTTCAACAAAATTAGTTGTTCAATGTCTTAAATGATTTCGTAGACATTTATAACAACCCAATTTTTAGTGATGTCGGGAACAGTGATTCGAGATCACTAAATCTGATGAGTAAGTTTGAAAAATTAATAAATTAATAATTATGAGTCAAGTGTGATTTTAGAAATATTCTTAAACTAGTGAATTTTGTGATTTAAAAGAATTTATTGGGTAAATTGGGTTAAAAACCAGGTATCGAGACCTCAATTTTATAAACCGAGCCATAAATATTTTTATAAATATTTATAGAGTGTTATTAAGTTAGTATTAAAGTTTCGTTAGAAAATTTTAACGTTTTAATGGTTAATTAATTAAAAATGACTAAATTGAAAAAGGTGCAAACTTTGCTAAAATGATTAAATGGATTAAATATTAAATGAGAGAGGACGTAAAGAGCAAATTAGCCCAAAGAAGAAGGTTGAGGCAGCATAAGCAGAGAAATATCAAGGAAATAGTGTGAACGGGAAATTTTATAAAATTAAGCTTAAAAATTGAAATTACATGAGAATTCTAAACACTTTTCTTCTAAAACTTTAGCAAAACACCATTGAAGGCCCTCTAAGCTGATTTTTCATATATTTTCATCATATTAATAACCTGAAGAAAATCGTGAAAAAGACAAATTAGCTGAATAGTCCCTGAATTACAACAAATTCTACAAATTGGCCTAAGTAAGTTCATATGGTTGAACTTTCATAATAAATTGTTAATTTAGGAATGATATAATGTATTATTTCATATGTTGTTACTAATTTACGAATATTGTGGTAATATGAAAATCGAATTGAATGTTCAAATTAAGAGGAACGCAGGATTAAGTACGATTGTTCCGTGATAAAAGACGAATTGACAGATAAGACCATGGTTGGACCATGGCAATTATTTAAATGTAAGACCATAGCTGAGCTATGGCATTTTAGTGAAAAGACCATAACTAGATTATGGCACCGTGAACGTAAGACCATTGTTGGACTATGGCAATATATGTATGTAATAGCCTAATTTTCAGTGGTGTCGGAAACAGTAATTCGAGATCACTAAATCCGACGAGAGAGTTTGAAAATTTTATTAATTATTATTTATGAACAATTTATGAATTTAGGAAAATTATGAATTAGTGAATTATAATTTGGAGAATATTTATTAGATTAATTGGTTCTGAAAATAAGATATTGAGATCTCAATTTTATAAAATGAGTAGTAAATATTTTTATAAATATTTATAGAGTGTCAACGAGTTAGTGTTAAAGTTTTATTAGGAAATTTTAACGTTTTGACAGTTAATTAATTAAAAAGGACTAAGTTGAAAAAGGTACAAAACTTGACAAAATGATTAAATAACTTAAGTAGTGAATAAGGAAGGACCAACAAGGCAATTTGACACTTATTAAAAGGCTGAAACGGCATGTGCAGAGAAAAATCTTAAGATTTTATGAATTAGGGACAAAATGGTCATTTGGAAATTAGGGTAAAAATAAAAACAAAGTGACTAAATTGAACTCTAGACATTTCTTCATCAATCTTTAGCCAAAAACAGCCATAGAAGAGCCATTAGAACTGGTTTTTTCATATTTTCATTCCATGTGAGTTCAATTCTTGCTATTTTCTTAAAATTTTTATGTTTTTGAGACTTTTACAACTAAGTCCAACTAATTAATTCATTAATTTTTTTTTATTTCATGGGTGATTTTGAAAGTTATCATTGATGAGTTTGGATTTTTATGATGAATGAATATGGACTTGAAGCTTTAATTTTGTTATGTGATGATTTTTATCAAGTGAATTTAATAGAAATTAATTTTTAGGACTAAATTGCAAATATTAAAAGAATTAGGGTTTGAAATTAGATTTTTTATGAATCAAAGGTTGTAAAATAGCTTAGAATAATGGAATAGATTTTTAATTGAGAAGAATTAGCTTATTTGGATGGAAAATTGATAAGGGACTAAATTGTAAAAACTGTAAAAGTTGGGGTAAATGTGTAATTTTGAAATTTTAAAGGTATAAATTGTGAAGTGAATTAGAATCGGATTAAGTGCTAACGAATGAATAATTTTATATTTTAGACTAAGAGCCCGAAGATAATCGTAGAAAAGAGAAATTGGTAGAATAGTCCCTAAATTGCTACAAAATCTACAAGTTACTTTAGGTAAGTTCGTATGGTTTAATTTTTACTGTTAATTAGTAAATTGATGAATGGTAATATTTATTTATTCATACATATTGTTGTAAGTAAAATATTGCTAAAAATTATGAAATTGAATCAAATATTCAAAGTGAACGGAACATCGGATTGAGTACCATCTTTAGTGTGAAAGGGGAATTGACGGTAAATTACCCAAGTAAACCGAGGTTCAACATTTGTTGTAAACTCTCGTGTTTGCTTTCAGTTTAGCTCTTGCGAGCTTCAATTAACTCATGTGAGTTTAAGATTAAGCGTTTCTGGGTTTTAGTTCAGCTCTTTGAGCTTCAGTTTAACCCTTCCGGGTTTCAATTTAGCTTTTTTGAGCTTCAGTTAAACCCTTATGGGTTTCCGTTCAGCTCTTATGAGCTTCCATTTAAACATTAAGGGTTTTCATTTAGCACTTATGTGCTTTTGCTTAGCCTTTGGGCTTCTATTTACAATGTACTTATATACGTAAGACGTTCTCCAAATTAGACCAAGACCGGTAAGTGTCATATGGAGCGCTATTGGACAACTTAATGATATTACTGAATTTGAAATAAAATAGTGACATTATCAATTGAGGTTGTGATTGGCAGGAAATGTATAATGAATGATTTACTTAAATGCATCTTTAAAATATGTTCGGTAAGATTTAAGTTTAAAACCAACGAACTTACTAAGCTATGTATAGCTTACTTGAGTTGTTAAATGTTCTTTGTAGAGTTTCAAGGAGTTTGGAGGATCGAATCATCACATTCAAGCCACACTGTCCAGATTTCCCGGTAGATTTTATTATATATTTTATGGTTTATATGGCATGTATAGGTATTTAAATGATAATGTAAACAAAGTGATGGTTCCATTTTGGTTATGTTTTGTATTAGCTTATAAATATGCTGTCATATTTAGTATAGGTATTAATAGGAGTAATGAATGAACTAGTAAAGTATGTTATTATAGTAGTTACATGTGAAGAAAAACTATGTAAATGACTTGGTCTCAAGCTTGTATTGGTTGTTTGATTGAGATATATTGGAGTGCATCAATGTTGTGTGCAGGTTGATTGTGTAAAGGGTGAGAAAAGTGGCCTTAAAATGGCTTATTCTCTTCCATACGGCAGACACACGAGCATGTGTCTTGACCGTGTGTGACACACGGCTTGGTACATGGGCATGTGGCTTCACCTTGTGTCCCCTGCATCCTAAAATTAAGAAATAGAATGCTCAGAATTGAGCATACGAGTAGACACACGGGCGTGTGTCTCAGCCATGTGAGGTACACGACTAAGAACACGGGTGTATGATATAGCCGTATGAAACCTGTACCTAATTTTCAAAAATTGAATTAACCACACGGCTTAGCACACGGGCGTGTGACTTGGCTGTGTGAATTCTATTACTTCATGTTTTACAAGTTAAAGAGTTACAAGGTTTGGAGACACAAGCGTGTGAAGCCACACGACATGAGACATGGGCATGTCACTAGCCACATGACTTGACAACACGGGCGGGTCCTTGACCACACGAGCGGGTGTGCTCTGCATCTAGGGAAAAATTTTAGAAATTTCATGAAAAATTTCCCGTGACCTCAATTAAGTCCCGATTGTTTCTAATGTTTAAATTAGGCCTCGAGGGTCCAATCAAGGGACAATATGATTAGTTTCAATTATGAATAGTAAAAATATGAATTATCTGTGTTTGTTTTGTAAACTTCGGTAATATTTCATAACCCTGTTTCAGCGACGGATATGAGTTAGGGGTATTACAATGTATATGTGTATAAGACCATAGCTGGCTATGGCATCCTGATGATAAGACCATTACTGGGTTATGGCATTACGAGTGTAAGACCATGGTAGGGCTATAGCAATATACGTGTAAGACCATAGTTGGACTATTGCATCAAGTAAAAGATGTAATCAATTTCGTAAGACGTTCTCTAATTTGACGATGATTGATAAGTGTCATATGAATTAAAGTGATAGAATTTAAGTAGCTTTTAATGTTAAACTCAATCAAGTGAATTCATCATTTGAATTTGTGATTGACAGAAAGTGTTATTGAAATGCTTGTGTTATGATTTGTTATAGTTTGTTTGGTAAGATTTATCTTTAAAGCCAATGAACTTACTAAGCTTCATTAAGCTTACTCATGTTGTTAAATGTTTCTTGTAGATTAAGTGAGGTTGGAGGATCAGATCAACACATCGGATTACACTTTCAAAATTACTCCGGTAGATTTTATTAAATAATCCTATGGTTTATATGGCATGTATAGTGTTAATTTAGAAAAGAGTTAAACTTTAAACATGGTTGTGAATGATACATATGTATGTGTTTGTATGTATTTATATAGTAGTGGTTTTTAGTAATCAATTAATGGAATTATATTGGTAAATTTATGCAAATGGGTCTTGTGATTACATATTATGTTTAAAACATAATTTTTGGCTTATTTTGGTTGCTTGATTGGTATATATATATATTGGTGTGTATCAATGTTGTGTGTAGGTTGATATTAAAAAGGGTAAAAATAGCTTAAAGTGGCTTATTTTTATCTACACGGGTGTTTGTCTTGACCATGTGTGACACACGGCCTGGCACATGGGTATGTAGTCTGGCCATGTGTCTCCTGTATCTTACAATTTAGAAACAGAATGCTCAAAATTGGGCACACGGGCAGAGACATGGGCGTGTGTCTCAGCTATGTGTAACACACAGCTTAGAACATGGGCGTGTATCTTGGCCGTGTGAAACCTACACCTAATTTTTGAAAATTAAATTGACGACACAGCCTAGCATACAGGCGTGTGGCTTGACCGTGTGACCCCTATATTTAATTCAGTTGCAAGTCAGAGAGTTACATGGGTTAGGGACACGAGCGTGTGCCCTACCTTTTATGCCACACAGTCTGAAATATAGGCATGTTGCTTGGCTGTGTAAGCCACACGGCCTACTCACACGGGCAAGTGACCCTTGTATATAAGAAAATTTTCAAAATTTTGAGAAAAATTTTCCGATATCCAGCTTTAGTGTCGACTTATTTCTAATGCTTAAATTGAGCCTCGAGGGTCCAATCAAGGGACGATATGATTAGTTTTAAAGACGAATAGTAAATGAAATGAATTATCTGTATTTCTTCTGTAAACTTGATGCTATCGTTGAAAACACCAAATTAACCTGTTCTTTGTAAAATAATAAAAATAACAGTAAAGGGGAAGTAGGGTCGAAATCCTCAGGGACCGGATTATACAAACGCTTGTTTTTCGATATCCTGGCCGAAATCGTGCCCAAGAAACCTGCGTTCCTGGGAAAAAAATAAAAATAACGAAATTAAAAGTTTTGATCTAGAAATAAAAATAAAACGAAAACAGAATTAAGAAGTTGAATTGAAATTGCGAAAATTAAAAATAGAAAATAGAGTTGAGATAAAGAAATTCTTATGGGAAAGCTCCAGCCTCTAATTGTATCATTCCGCCTTGGGTTCAATCGTTGGCTTTTGGATGACCCTTCTTGAACCAAGTAAGCCAGTTATAGTGGAAGAGGACGCCTACGGCCACCAGCTCCAAGAATTTATACTTACGATTTTAGGGAACCTGACTCTAGCCAACATCCTATGCTAGATCAACGCTTCTCAATGGCGAATCCCACGCCATTTTGTCTCTTTGGCTCGCCAACCTCTGACGCAGTAAGTTGATGAACTGACGGTGCAACCCTTCTAAAACACACAAAGCGGCCGCCTTTGCATAAGTTGAAAAGCTTACTTTTTAAGGGCCATGGACGGAAGCGTCAGTCTGTAATGCGAAGAGACGATGAATACTTGGTGGAAAAGGCTAAGTTCGAATTCTAAGCCTCAAGAACCCTTTTTGGGAAATATTGACAACTTTCGGCTAGATGGGTTTTAGTGGCTCATGATAATGGTGGGAAAGAAAATAAATAAAAATATGGAAAAAGAAATTTTATTGAAAGGAAATATGAAAGAACAAAAGCCTACACTTTTGAGGAAGAGTGTTTACAGAAAAAGATGAACACTATATGAAGCCCAATATGCCTGGGCCATTTCAAAGCCATTTCAAAGTCACTTCAAACCCATTTCAAAACCATTTCAAACCCATATCAAGCCTATTTCAAACAAAAAGCAAATAAATCAAAAATGTAAAAAACACAAACCAAAATTAAAAGTCCAAAAATAAAAGTCTTTTAACAGTCCACTTATAGACCTGTTCTAGCCCGTTACAAAACCAGCAAACCCACCTAAACCCATACCCAATTAAACCCCTAAACCTAACCCACTAAACAAAACTAACACCAGCCCAAATTACAAGGCCCGATGGCCCAAACCTAAGCTAAGTCTAGTCAGGAAACCCTAGGGTTTCCTCCTCCCATGTGCGCCGCACTCGCCTTGGTCACGGAGCCGGCGCCTCGTCCCGAGATCCCTCTCCCCGAGGCTCACCTCTTTGCCCATTCCTTGCACCAAAGAAGAAACCTTCTTCCCGTTGACTCCCTGATGGACCTACAAACAGAACTAAAACAGAAGCAGCAAAATGGCAGAGGAACAACAGTAGCAAATAGGACCAAACAGTGGCAACATAGATTTAAAAACTCATTGTTTTTGGCTATAAAAAAGGCCAGATAATCGATTGTAAAGAAAAAGGCTACGCTTGGAATATACAAGAAAAAAATTATAAGACAAGGTATTTCCTACAGTTTTTTAGCACACTTTCGTTCGAAATATGGCATGCATATAAAAATTTAAAAAAGTCCGAAAACTCTACCTTCGTGTGACGATTGGGTTCCGAATCCGAATCGTTCTTGCTCAGATTTGGTCTTTTGGGTGAGATCTTTTCCCATTTTGGGGGTTCATATTTGGGTTAGGGTGTTTAAAAAAGAGAAGAAAGCGAAATATTGATTTACCTTCGGCGATCGGAGCCCGTCCCCTTCGTCGCAATCGGAGTGAGGAAGGGCTGAGATTGCCCGCTATCAAAGTTTGTCTTAAACAACGCCTTCGTGTGTAGCCCATCGTCGTTCTAGGACGCAAAACGGCACTCGATCGGAGGTCAGAGTCGACCGAGAGTGGGCATGGGGGGGCCGAATTTTCATTTTCTTTCATTCTTTTTTCTGTCTGCTAATGTGGCTAATGGTTTAAAACTTAGGGTTTTCATGTTTTCCTTTTCTATAAACGACACCGCATAAGCCTTAGGCTCACCCGTTTGGACCCGATCCAAATCCCCCCAGGACCCACGCGTTTCGCATTGAGGGGACAATTGCGCGTTTGGTCCTCCTATTTTTGCGTCGGCATTCGATTGGACCCTGCCTGTACTTATTTCGTTTTTAATCAGGCCCCGAAACTTGTCGCGCTTCACAAGTCGGTCCCTCTCGTTGCTATGCGTTTAAAAAAGGGGAAATATTACGCTGTCAGTCCCTCTAGGTTACGCGCGCATTTCAATTTGGTCCTGTGTCCTCATTTTATTTCTAATATTACGTTTTTTTTAGTACTGTATTTATTATTTTCACTATTATTATTTATTACTTTTTTATATTACTATTATTATTGTTATTAATTCTATTATTTATTAGTATTTTTACTACTACTAGTGTTAGTATCATCTTTTACTTAATACTCATATATATTATGTTTTTAATATTATATTTTTAATACTTTATATATTATGTATATACCTTTTTTATACTATTATTATTTTTAACATATATATTACGTATATACTTTAATATTATTATTGTGTATATTTTTAATGTTATATTAAGTATATCTTTTTATGTATTATGTATATATTTTTATTTACGTTATCTATTTTTTTATATATATTATCTTATATATATTTTTAAATACTATATTATGTATGTATTTTTAAACATCATATTATATATACTATTATGTGTGTATTTTTAAATACTATTGTTATCTTGTTTAATATTGTATGTATTGTTAATGTTTTGTAATTACTACGTTTATTATTATTTGCCGTATATTCGCATTTTTTATTGTTTGCATGTTTTGATTTTAATAAATGTTTAGATTGTATTGCATTACAACATAGTTACAAGTTTTTATTGTGTTAAAAATATTATTTTCATGTTTTTAATTTTTTTAATGAATAAGGCAATGTACCACTTTTAATATCAAGCTGTCGATATTCATCGCTATGTTGGATGAATTACATCGGCTCGTGTTAAAATGGGACATCCTTCTAAAAAAACAAAAAAAAATTCATGTTTTGATCGGTTCGCGATTAAATTTTAGATTGAACTCGTAATTTTGAAAATTAAGACAACGCGTATTTAACAAGATACCAATTTTTGGCGTCACGAGGGTGCTAATACCTTCCTCGTGCGTAACCGACTCCCGAGCCCTATTTTTCTCTGAACTTTTACATAGATCTAAACGCGGCCTTCCTGTTACTTAAAAATAATTTTTTTTGCTAAAAGAGGATTTATTAGGTGTTCGATCACACCTAGAAAAAAGGATCGGTGGCGACTCCCCTTTTCTTTAAAATCGAAATTTGGTTTTCAAATTTCCAAATAACCACCTTAATTAGCGACCAAAGCTAAAATTTTTACGTCGCTACAGCTGGCGACTCCACTGGGATCCCCTTTTTGAGAGTCGAGTCGAATTAAGCGTGCGTTGTCGAAATTTTCAAAATTTCCTGTTCAAGTAAATATTTAGTCGTGATCCGAAAATTTCGTTTTTGAAAAATCATGCATTTGCATCCGTTGTAAATATTTTGCTAACTTGTTTTATCCTTTTGTTTTTAAGCTCTAAGTTCTTCAAATAAAACGAAAGGTTTGTGAGTTTCTCCCCACACACCGTGCACGTGCATTCTTGCATAACATGAGCTCTGTACCCCAGCTCCGTCCGTTTAAGTGAGAGTAAACGCTATGCCTTCGTGAGTTAACTCGTCCCTCCGCATAGGCTAGTGAATACTTTCGGGTTACATACGACTTATGCTTTCGTGAGTTAACTTGTCCCTCCGCATAGGCATAAGTAAATGTAATCCCTTGAATTGGACTCGTAAGCCTATGATGGGCCATGACCGAGGCTCTGTACTAATCTTAGTAGATGACAATATGGACAATTCGAGTACCTATCTAGAACCGAAACAGTATATAGTGAACCGTACCACCCACCTAACTAGAGCCATGCTGAACCTCCGTCCGTTTAGTAGTCACCGAAATAAGTACAAGGGAGAAACACCTCTAACCTTTTGCATTCTCATTTTTTATGCAAGGGGATCGGGTCTGTTTAATAAACTAGATCGGGTAGCTTAATTTGTTAAATTTTCCGTGTTTTTTTACCTATATTTGATTACTAACCGAGGGTTGTTTGTCGTTGTTTTATTTTTCATCATGCATTATAGGCATCATATTAGGAAGGTGTTGATTAGAGATAGGTTGCCAAAAAACGGGTTTCTAATGGAAGAGTCGATTGTACAAACAACCGAGAAAAATGCCGTGGTTCGGGATTGGTCTTTTAAAACCCAGAAAGAGAAAGGGGATAGTCTAGTGGAAGGATGCGTTTCCAATCTTCCTGAGCACGTAACTATGAATGTTCGTCAGAATAATCTTGAATATTTGACTCGGATTTAGAGACAGTGGGACGCGGACACTAGAGGCATCTTCACTGAAAGGTACGGAGATATAGCCAACCTGATCGTTATCAACGTAGACTGATAAACGTTAAATTATACATATTTTTACTCTATGTTTAGCCTATATTTTGGATGAATTATGATCAATTTTGTGCGAATCGATGCTCAAAATCTTCCTTTTTCATATCTTATACTTAGGAGAGCATAGGGAAGAGAAAAGAACGGAAAACAGGCTAAAAACGGTGAAAAATGGGCCAAAATGTGTGAACAACACGGCCCAAGACATGCCACACGAGTGTGCCACATGAAGATCACACGGTCAAAGCCCCGACAAGCACGGCCAGGCCACACGGCCGTGCCTCCACCGAGAAAATCACACGGCCTCTGTCGAAGTCACACGAGCGTGGCACACGGGCGTGTTCTAATCGTGAGGAAGGGGAATTTCACTCAAATTGGGATGCTTAGAGGCTAAGAAAGGCCCCCCCAAAAGCTCTATATAAAGACCCCATGAGGCAACAACAAAAGCGACTTTGATATACTTTTGAGATACGAATAGAAGCAAGGGATTATTCCAAAGGAGAAAGCCGATTGATTCATCTCAGAAGTTGGAATTCTACAGCAACATAGAGGATCTCCCTAAATTCCTTCAGGGGTTTTTGGTTTCTTTTATATTTTATTATTTTATATCTTCTGTGATGTTTCTTTTCTTTATCATGAACTAAACCTCTCAAATACTTGAGGGGGATGAAACCTAAGACAAATCTTGTTATTTATTCTTGATTTATTTGGTAAATACTTGAATTATTCTTAATTATGTGTTCTTCATTCTTGATTTAATAATCATAGGCATTACTTCAAGAATTAGATGTGCTTAGAGCAGAGGAGCAAAAGTCCCTGTGATAAGAGTAGATCTACTATAGTTAAGCGGAGTTGCATGCAAACCTAGACATAGGGCGACATAAATCTACCGGATTAGGGTCAAACCTAATATGGGGAGCCATAGATCGAATTAATGCAACCTAGGGAGTTAATTAATAAGGGAACTTTAATTAACAACTTAGGCCTAGTTGCTCTACGCCTCGACGGAGGGTTTAGCATAAGTTAGGGATCTCTACGGATCAAGTCAAGTAAAGAAATCATATAGTTCAAGAAAATAATAACAAGTGAAGTCTAGGTGGATTCTCCCTTGAGTATTGCCCATATCAATCAGCTTTTCCCTAAAAGTTTTCCCAATTTACTCTTTACACTTTCTTAGTTAGTTTTAGAATTAGTTTAAACAACCCTATTTTATTTTTAGGCTAGATAATAGAAAGGAAGTAAGTACTAGTAGTTTTGGTTCCCTTGGGTACGATAACTCGGTTTTGCCACTAAGCTATACTACTGTTCGACAGGTGCGCTTGCCTCAACGTCGTGATATTAGTTAGTTTTGGTGTGATCAAGTTCTTTATAAATTTTATTACTTCATCTCACGCATATCAAGTTTTTGGCACCGTTGCCGGGGAACTAAAATATTACGAAAGCTCGATTTCTATTACTTTAGCCATTACTATTGATGAGCGCCAAATCCACCAAAATTATTTCCTACTAATATAACTTTAAATTGTAGTAGAGAGTAGTAGTAGGGTCGAATCCACAGGGATTGGACGTCGTACTCAACTTCTGTGTTAGCTTATGAACGGAATCTCCTTCGTGTCTAATGTCGTGTCAAGAGTCGTACCCACGACTCCAAACGCACCTGCGAAAAATAAAAATAAATACGTAAAGCTGGGGTTAAAAATGTTTAGGTAAATAATATAGAATGAACAATTAACTAATGTCAAAATTAAATGCAATTCAGAATTAAATTTAGAATAAACAAAATTAAATAGCCTTAGCCTTAGACTCGTTAATTCTCGTGTCAAGAATCGATCCTTGAAAGTTGGTTTTCTCCTCCAACGATAAGCTGGTTATAGTGATTAAGAACGTCCTAATCACCAGTTCTTCCTCTCGTAGCTGGTCCCGGAACATCCTGCAAACCAACCCTTACCAATTGTCTCACCGAGATACACGTGTTCCCAGTTGAAGACCCCGGTAGCCTTGCGTTCTGAAGAACCCAACTCGAATTAACGGCCTCAACCGCGTGGGTTGTTTAAACCCGATCACCTCTTCCTTGATTTGTTCTCGGAGAATCGAATACAGCACGGCCGATTCTTTCCTCTAACTGTCGATAAACACGCCCCCAACTCAACGAGCTCTTTTTGACTTGGAATCGAGTTAACCTTAAAGGATGAGTTGTCAATCCCGATACTTAGGAAAAAGATGAATACCGCTTGGAAAGATTTTTAGCTCGGTTACATATCTCATAATTTTTCGACCGAAAAGAACACCAGCCTAAGGCTAAGATAGAATTTAGTTAAGCATGAATTTATTCATGCTTGAAGATGATGGAAATTATGTGAAAAAGGTGGTGGAAATGGATAGGAGAAATATTTGAAAAGAGAATTAGACAACTTTTGTAAAAAAGAAGACAAAATAATCCAACTCTCAATTTGAATTAGGAAAAAGAAGACAAAGAGGATAATGTATTTCCAAATAGGAGTAGGAATACAAAAATGAGGGATGATTTCCTAAGAACTAAAACCCCCTATTTATATAGATAGGGTTTACTAAAAATAGCCTAATTAAAATAAAATAAATATAAAATAAATATAAAATAAATATAAAATAAATATAATTAAAATTGAAATTAAAACTAAAATATCTTCCTTTTTTAGCATTTTTACAAAGTCAAAATTCATGTTGAGTCCTTAGCTTGCTCCATCTTTTTGCTTTGACCCAAATCAAATAATTTATCTTTCAATTCAACCTATTTTTGCTTGCTTTTGGTCAATTGCACCCCTGGCAAGAATTGAATCATAAAAACACTAATTTAGTAGGGACTAATTCAGAAATAAACCGGATTAAACACAAGAAATGATGCAAAATAATCATGTTATCAAATCCCCCCTACTTAGCTCATGCTTGCCCTCAAGCATGTTGTTCTTTCCAACATTAGAATTAATCCTACAATTTATCAAACATCGAGCCCCTTTTCCAAATCCTCAATCAATGCAAACAATATAGGCAAAAATTAAATAAATTTTCAAAATATATATTTTAATCAACAAGTGTAATAAAATTGAAATACGTCAACTAAACTATTTCGCTAAATTGAGTTTGAATCCAACAATTTGCGTGGCATTATTAACTACGCATCAGAAAATTAATAGACATGACCGAACCTTTTTACGCGAACTAGGATGACAACCCAAGCACCCTATCCCGGTTACTCAGTTCAAACAGTCTTTTATTTATTTTAATAGAGGCTCAGTTAGTGGAATGTTATAAGTTATCGACTTGTCACTCGAACCTTTTTACGCGAGATAAGATGACAACCCAAGCACCCTACCCCGGTTACTCAATCCGGTCACATTTTCGAAACTTCACTCATAACTTAACCTTATTTATTTTATTCATTTTATTTATTTAATTATTTATGCACAAGCAAATATATTTTATTCAATCAATCAATTCATATAAAAAATTCTAGCTACATATACCAACTTTAAAACATAAATGTCGACTAATCTATATACTTGAACATTTAATTCAAAATTTGCCCAATTGTTTAAATCGACTAAGTATGAGCTTAAAGGCTCAATGTTAAATAAATTTTCGAAAGAATTCATCGTAAGATTGAACACATGCAAAAGAGAGTCATGCATCAAAAATCATGCTTATTTATCATTTTACATACCAACTTAACCCCCCTACTTAATCTCAAGCATGTGTTATATGAAATAAAGGACATTAACTTAAGCAACAAGCAAAGTGAAAGGCTAAGAATACTCCCCATGTGTTTCTAACAATGTTGTCGGCGTCGAGAAATAATTGCTAGCATTTAGCACGACGTGCCCACGCCACTATCATTACCCGTACCCACGAAAATTTATGACCTTATTGCCCCTGCAAAATTGACTGAGTTAAAAATAGGAATTAATTTATTTATTTACAACCTAAACTCTAAAAATTTAAATAGATAAAAATAGACGGAAATAAATTTGGGATGCCTCCCAATGGCGCTTTTGTTTAACGTCGTTAGCTCGACGACCTTAAATGTTATCCTTTGGGCTTATTGAAAATTAATTTTTTCCATCTTGTGCACTTGGATGTTCTTGCAGAAATGTTTCGACCCTTCCCTGCTATCCTTGAAGCCCTTTCCGGATCCCTCTATTATTTGAACTTCTTCATTCGTCTTTGCATTTTTATCTATTGGAATCCTTGTATGTTCTAGAAACGGTTTGATTTCCAACTTCAAGGCTTTCATGACAGCTTCGTGTATTGGTTTTTGGGTCCCTTTTGCTTAACATCGAGATCTGCATTCCTGCAAGGCACGTTTTGTAATTTCTTATCATTGGGATGTCCCATATCCTCATAAACACTAAACCTAACCACGTCACCGTCAAATTCCATGGTAAGTGTTCCACTCCAAACATCAACTTTCGTTCGCGCAGTACTCAGAAATGGCCTCCCAAGAATTATGTCAGACGAATTGGCTGAATTGTCATCCTCCATGTCGATAATGTAGAAATCTGCAGGAAATATTAGTTCGTTTACCTTGACAAGGACGTCTTCCAATACCCCCTCCGGATGCACCACAGATCTATCTGCAAGTTGAATAATTACACCTGTTTCCTTCAAAGGACCCGCATTAAGTAGTTTATAAATTGATAAAGGCATAACATTAATTGATGCTCCTAAGTCACACATAGCCTTTTTAATATCAATTCTACCTATTTTGTAAGTTACAGAAAACATACCTTGGTCCTTACATTTGGGTGGTATTTTCCTTTGTAGAACGGCGGAGACATTTTCTCCAACACTCACCTTTTCGTTGCCCAAGAGCTTTCTCTTACTCGTGCACAACTCCTTTAAAAACTTTGCATATCGTGAGATCTGTTTGATCGCATCAAGAAGAGGTATATTGATCTCCACCTTTCGGAAGGTGTCGAGGATCTCCTTTTCTTCTCGCTCCTTTTGATACTGAACAAGCCTTCCAGGAAACGGAGGTGGTACTGCAAATGACTTTTGTGGTGTTGATTCTATTGGAGCCTTTATGTCGAGTTTCTCCTTATCCTGACTAGAGTCGTGGGCACGACTCATGTTAGGCACGGACTCTAAAATGTTCCTACTCCTTAATGTTATAGCACTTACATTGTGTCTAGGGTTCAGCTCAGTTTGGGACGGCAGCTTACCTTGAGACTCCAAACGACTAACTGCGAGTGCGAGCTTGCTCACTTGTTTATCCAACTCCTGCAAATGCATGTCAGTTTTTTGTTGAAATTTTTTAGTACTGTTAGCTAACCTTTCCACTATGGCCTCCAATGATGACTTTGGGGGTGGTAGCTGTTGCGTTGGAGGCGACCTTGGTTGGTATGGTTGATTGAACCGCAGATTCGACCCATAACTAAGATTCGGGTGATCTTTCCACCCCACATTGTACGAGTTCGAGTAGGGGTCATATAGCCTTTGGGGCGGTCCTGGAAAGTTCCTGACAACATTTGCTTGTTCCGTCGAATCTTAATGTAAAATCGGACATGAGTCAGTCGGATGGTCTGGCTTAGCGCAAATTTCGCACAACCGTACTGGGCTCACCTTATCTGTAAGCAAAGTTTGAACAATATTAGTCAACTTATCAATTTTATCTTCTAGAGATAGAGAAATTAACCCATGAACCCGTCTCGTGGGTTCTATGGTCGGTCGAAATTGTTAAGAGTTAGCGGCCATGGTTGATATCAACTCCCTCGCCCTTTGAGGTGTCATGTTGACAAGCGCGCCCCCACTTGCAGCATCTATCATTTTCATTTCCATCGGGAGCAAGCCCTCATAAAAATACTGCAAGAGTGACTGTTCAGTCAGTCCATGTTGTGGGCAGCTTGCACACAACTTTTTGTATCAGTCCCAGTAGTCGTAGAGCGATTCAGTGTCCTTCTGACGGATTCCTACGATGTCCCTCCTTAGTTCGGCTGCTCGAGCTGCAGGGAAGAACCTGTCAAGAAACAAACGAGACATGTCAGACCATGTGTTGACAGATCCCGAAGGTAAGTAAAATAGCCACTCTCTAGTAGAGTCAGCTAACGAAAATGGAAAAGCACGAAGTTTAATTTGGTCTTCGGTTACTCCCTGAGGCTTCATGCTTGTGCACATCATATGGAACTCTTTAAGGTGGGTGTGCAGATTTTCGTTTTGTAGTCTACGAAAGGTGGGCAGTAAATGGATCAAACCCGATTTTAGCTCGAACGGCGTTCCTCCTGCTGGATAGGTTATGCATAAGGGCTGTTGTTCATCAGGAGCTGCTGCAAGCTGACGTATCGTTGGTTCGGCCATCTCGTCTGGTTCACCGAGGTTTCTTTTTGTTTCAAAGAGTGGTTCGGTCTCAAGTTCAACCTCTTCGACTCGTTTCCCACGTCGAATCGCCTCTGCACGAATTACTTCGCTTAACTTTTCAACGTCGGATTCTAGGGTCCCTTATCCTAGCTCAGCTCCTGCTTTACTTGTACGTTTAAGAGCTTCTGTCTCTTTTCGTCGTGCTCGTGCTGACTTCTCGATCTCCGGGTCGTATTCGAGATCTCCAGATGAAGATCTGGTCATAAGGCAACAAACAAAAGAAAATTGAAAAATACCTCCAATCCCCGGCAACGGCGCCAAAATTTGATGGGCGTCGAATCCACCAAAATTATTTCCTACTAATATAACTCTAAATTGTAGTAGAGAGTGGTAGTAGGGTCGAATCCACAGGGATTGGACATCGTACTCAACTTCTGTGTTAGGTTATGAACGGAATCTCCTTCGTGTCTAATGTCGTGTCAAGAGTCGTGTCCACGACTCGAAACGCACCTGCGAAAAATAAAAATAAATATGTAAAGCGGGGGTTAAAAATGTTTAGGTAAATAATATAGAATGAACAATTAACTAATGTCAAAATTAAATGCAATTCAGAATTAAATTCAGAATAAACAGAATTAAATAGCCTTAGCCTTAGACTCGGTAATTCTCGTGTCAAGAATCGATCCTTGAAAGTTGGTTTTCTCCTCCAACGATAAGCTGGTTATAGT
Organism: Gossypium stocksii; assembly: GCA_020496765.1. NCBI lineage: Eukaryota > Viridiplantae > Streptophyta > Magnoliopsida > Malvales > Malvaceae > Gossypium > Gossypium stocksii. Next base: position 108,126,961 of record CM035627.1, on the reverse strand, counting down.
GATTAAGAACGTCCTAATCACCAGTTCTTCCTCTCGTAGCTGGTCCCGGAACGTCCTGCAAACCAACCCTTACCAATTGTCTCACCGAGATACACGTGTTCCCAATTGAAGACCCCGGTAGCCTTACGTTCTGAAGAACCCAACTCGAATTAACGGCCTCAACCGCGTGGGTCGTTTAAACCCGATCACCTCTTCCTTGATTTGTTCTCGGAGAATCGAATACAGCACGGCCGATTCTTTCCTCCAACTGTCGATAAACACGCCCCCAACTCAACGAGCTCTTTTTGACTTGGAATCGAGTTAACCTTAAGGGATGAGTTGTCAATCCCGATACTTAGGAAAAAGATGAATACCGCTTGGAAAGATTTTTAGCTCGGTTACATATCTCACAATTTTTCGACCGAAAAGAACACCAGCCTAAGGCTAAGATAGAATTTAGTTAAGCATGAATTTATTCATGCTTGAAGATGATGGAAATTATGTGAAAAAGGTGGTGGAAATGGATAGGAGAAATATTTGAAAAGAGAATTAGACAACTTTTGTAAAAAGGAAGACAAAATAATCCAACTCTCAATTTGAATTAGGAAAAAGAAGACAAAGAGGATAATGTATTTCCAAATAGGAGTAGGAATACAAAAATGAGGGATGATTTCCTAAGAACTAAAACCCCCTATTTATATAAATAGGGTTTACTAAAAATAGCCTAATTAAAATAAAATAAATATAAAATAAATATAATTAAAATTGAAATTAAAACTAAAATATCTTCCTATTTTTAGCATTTTTACAAAGTCAAAATTCATGTTGAGTCCTTGGCTTGCTACATCTTTTTGCTTTGACCCCAATCAAATAATTTATCTTTCAATTTAACCCCTTTTTGCTTGCTTTTGGTCAATTGCACCCCTGGCAAAAATTAAATCATAAAAACACTAATTTAGTAGGGACTAATTCAGAAATAAACCGGATTAAACACAAGAAATTATGCAAAATAATCATGTTATCAACTATATATATATTTATTTTTCTTTTATTTTTTATTTTCAGTTTTTATTTATTTTCTTTTAATTTTTTTTTAGTTTTTCTTTGCTTTTTCTTTTCAGGTATTTTTAGTTTATGACTAGAAACAACTCAACAGGACCACTACTTTTTGACGAAGATCTAGAAACGACAGTTTACAGAAATCGCAGAGAGATTAGACGCAGTCTACATTATCCTGAACAAGAACCTGATCAAGAGCTAGAACCTATAGAAGAGATGAAAGCAAATCAAAACGTTCCACCACCTCCCGCAATAGTCGCGCCACCAGCAAATCAAGAAGAAGCTCCTTGCACTATGTATGATTATGCTAAACCTAGTTTGGCTGGTACCCAAACTAGAATCCTTAGACCTACTATTGCTGCTAATAATTTTGAGTTAAAGCCTAACACTATTCAGATGATACAGCAATTGGTGCAGTTTGATGGTTTACAGGACGAAGATCCAAACTCACACATAGCCAATTTCTTGGAACTTTGTGATACCTTCAAAATAAATGGCGTTTCTGATGATGCCATTCGATTGAGGCTATTTCCATTCTCTTTGAGAAATAAAGCCAAACAGTGGTTAAATTCTTTGCCACGAGGCTCAATTACCACATGGGAGCAGATGACCGAAAAATTTTTACTCAAATATTTTCCTCCAGCTAAAACAGCCAAATTACGAAACGATATTTCTTCTTTTGTGCAGATGGATTTAGAAACACTATACGATGCATGGGAGAGATACAAAGATCTTTTGAGAAGGTGCCCTCATCATGGTCTACCTTTGTGGCTACAAGTTCAAACCTTCCACAACGGTTTAAACCCGTCAACCAGACAAATGATCGATGCAGCCGCAGGAGGGACGATCAATAATAAAACACCTGAAGCAGCTTATGAATTTATTGAAGAGATGTCATTGAATAATTATCAGTGGCAAGTCATGAGGACAAAGCCAACAAAAGCTGCAGGAGTTTATAATATTGATGCTGTCGCCATGCTTACTAACCAAGTAGAACTTTTAAATAAAAAGTTTGATAATTTTGTTAGTTCTACGCAGGCACAATCAGTGATGCAATGCGACGCGACTCAAGGAAACACGTTCAATCCAGATTTCGCATCCTATGGACACAACATGGAAACGGAACAAGCCAACTATATGGGTAATAATTCTAGACCTCAAAATAACCCTTATAGTAATACTTATAATGCAGGTTGGAGAAATCACCCAAATTTTTCATGGGGAGGACAAGGAAATCAAAGACAACAGCCTCCTCCAGGATTTCAGCAGTCGCCACCGCAACATGAGAAGAAACCGAATTTGGAAGAGCTGTTTACCAAATTTATGGCCGCATCAGAGACTCGTTTTTAAAGCACTGAAACGGCATTGAAAAATCAGCAAACATCAATTCAAGGGCTTCAAAACCAAATTGGTCAACTTGCAAAATTAATTTTAGAAAGACCACAAGGAGGATTACCAAGTAACACTGAGCCAAATCCCAGAGAACATGTCAAAGCGATTACTTTAAGAGATGGAAAGGTCCTAGCTGAGCCAGAAAAGAAGACTATTCCAGAACTTTCAGAAGAAAAGACAGAGGAACCCAGGGAAAACACTCCTCCAACATTCAAAGATTACAAGCCACGTATTCCATATCCGGCAAGGTTGAAGAAAGACCAAACAGATGCTCAATTCGATAAGTTCCTTGAACTTTTTAAACAATTACACATTAACTTACGTTTTGTTGAAGCGATTTCACAGATGCCGAAGTATGCGAAGTTCCTTAAACAACTTCTGACAAATAAAAGGAAGCTGGAAGAATTGGCCAAAATAGAACTCAACGAGGAATGCTCAGCTATTCTCCGAAATAAACTGCCGACAAAACTGAAAAATCCAAGGAGTTTTAATATTCCTTGTTTGATTGGTAGTCTAATTATTAATAAAGCATTACCTGATTTAGGTGCGAGCATTAATCTCATGCCTTATAAAATGTTCAAGCAACTCGGTCTAGGGGAACCTAAACCCACTAGGATGAGTATCCAATTAGCCGATAGATCTGTTAAATATCCTAGGGGAATCATTGAAGATGTGTTAGTAAATGTAGATAAGTTCATATTCCATGTTGATTTTGTTGTACTTGACATGAATGAGGACATTGAAGTACCTTGATTTTAGGACACCCATTTTTAGCCACTGCTAGAGCTGTTATTGATGTAGGGGATGGCAAATTAGTACTTAGAGTTGGCGAGGAAGAAGTTGTCTTTAAAATCTATGATGCCATGAAATTTTCTAAAGAACAAGATGATTCTTGTTATTTTGTTGATATGATTGATCAATTTGTTGAAGACAATTTTCAGGAACTTTCTCTCACAGACACGTTGGAACTGTGTCTTGTTCAAGGTGGGGGAAAGATGAAACCACCCCCGAAATCGATGAAGTAAGGAAAGAATTGGATTCTAATGAAATCATCGCTAGGCACATATTACTGAAGCCCCTAAATTAGAACTAAAACAACTGCCAGATCATTTAGAATATGCATTTTTAGGGGAAGAATCAACTTTACCAGTTATTATTGCATCCGATTTAAGCATTGCAGAGAAAGAAGAACTACTCCATGTGTTAAGAGAACACAGACGTGCTATAGCTTGGAAAATTTCAGATATCAAGGGAATTAATTCTTTCTTCTGCACCCACAAAATTTTAATGGAGGACAAATTCAAACCATCAGTACAAGCCCAAAGACAGTTGAGTCCCAACATGAAAGAAGTTGTGAAAGCCAAGGTAATTAAACTTCTAGATGCAGGTATCATTTATCCTACTTCTGACAGTTCTTGGGTAAGCCCTGTGCAGGTTGTTCCTAAGAAAGGTGGATTGACCGTGGTGACTAATGACAAAGAAGAGTTGATACCTACAAGAACAGTCACAGGATGGAGAGTTTGCATTGATTACAGGAAACTGAATGACGCCACTCGAAAAGACCATTTTCCTTTACCTTTTATTGATCAGATGTTAGAAAGACTATCAGGTCACATGTATTATTGCTTCCTAGATGGCCTCTCTGGTTACTTCCAAATCCCGATAGCTCCAGAAGATCAAGAGAAAACGACATTCACATACCCATACGGTACGTTTGCTTATCGTAGAATGCCTTTTGGTTTATGTAACGCTCCTGCTACTTTTTAGCGATGCATGCTAGCTATCTTCAATGAACTTGTGGAAGACATCATGGAGGTATTTATGGATGATTTCTCCGTTTTCGGTAATTCTTTCCAACACTGTCTAAACAATTTAAAGCATGTTCTGATGAGATGTGAAGAGACAAATCTAGTGCTTAATTGGGAAAAATGTTACTTTATGGTCCAAGAAGGTATTGTATTAGGACATAAAATCTCTAGTAAAGGAATAGAGATAGACAAAGCAAATATAGAAACTATTGAAAAACTACCTTCTCCTAGTTCAGTTAAGGCTATAAGAAGCTTTTTAGGTCATGCTGGTTTTTATCGTAGATTCATTAAAGACTTTTCTAAAATAGCTAAGCCTTTAACTAAATTACTAGAAAAAGACGTACCCTTCAACTTTGACCAAGAATGTCTAGAATCCTTCAAGACCCTTAAGGAAAAGTTAGTCAACGCCCCGATTATGATCTCACCTGATTGGAATCTACCTTTTGAACTAATGTGTGATGCAAGTGATTTTGTAGTAGGTACAGTTTTAGGACAGCGAAGGGACAAGCACTTCCAGCCGATCTATTACGCTAGCAGAACTTTGACAGCCGCTCAAGCAAATTACACTACCACAGAGAAAGAATTGCTAGCTGTTATTTTTGCATTTGACAAATTTAGATCTTACTTGATTTTGTCAAAAGTCATTATTTATACTGATCATTCGGCTCTTCGCTACCTCTTAACTAAAACTGATGCAAAACCTCGATTAATAAGATGGATTCTATTGTTACAGGAATTCGACTTGGAAATAAAGGACAAGAAAGGAGCTGAAAACTTGGCGGCAGATCACCTCTCAAGACTAGAAAATACACAGCCCAAGTACCTCGACAAGATAAACGATCTATTCCCTGAGGAACAACTCCTAGCCTTAGCAGGTACGACAACTCCTTGGTTTGCTGATTTTGTGTAACGACCCAAAATCCGTGGCACCGGAAAAGTGTATTGTCGGGCCTCCATCTTAGTAAATCAAATCCTTAAATAATTATTAGGAATAATTATGACTCTAGTTGTGTGTCTAAATAGGTTTTTAACTAGGTGAAACTAGTTTAAATTAGAAACAATTAGTAGATAAGACTAAATTGAATAAAGTACAAAAGTTTAATTATAGAATAGAAAATTGTTAAGGGATTAAATTAGTAATTAAACCATAAAAGTGACATGTGTATAAGAGAGAAATAAATACATGTGTATGTGTACTATTGGTCCAATTGTATTTTTTGTGTGTATTTACTTAGAATTTAAGTAATTTTAATTATTTAATTATTTGATTTTAATTAAGTAAATATCTAATTATTTAAATATTATAATTTATTTTAAAAAAAATTAATGGAGGCAAGTGTATGGTAAGGATGAATACATGTGTAATAGTGTAAGAGTGTACAAATGTATACAAATAATAAGTTATTATATTAGATATTTTATAATAAAAAAATTAGTTAAAACAAATAAAGGGATTAATAAAAGAAAACAAGAAAAAGAAAAGAAAGAAAGTTACAGAGAAGAAACGTGAGAAAGAAAGAAAAAGGAAAGAAAGAAAAAGGGGAAATTGAAGGATTAAGGCTTGGAGTTTAATTTGGTAAGCTAACTAAGCCCTTTTCTTTGTAATTTTGATATTTTTGAAGCTTTAGAGAAAGATTTTCTTGAATTCATGAGAAAATATTGAAAATTTATGGAGGTTTGATTAGGGTTTATGTTGAAGAAATGATGAAATTAGGGATTAATTTGATAGAATTATGAATTTGAATTGAATTAGGGACTTAATTGTAAAACAAGCCATAAGTTTTGAGTTTTAGGGATTAAATTGAAAGAAATTCGGAATTATGGAAAAATGATGAAAATTTGATAGTTATATGAATATTTAGATGGAAATTGAATAGAAATAAGGTGTGAATTGGTGTTATAAATTTGGTTATTAGCATTTTACATCAAAACAGTTTTGAGAAGTAGCAATGGTCTGACTTTGAAAATTCACTAAAAATTGTATAAATTGAATTAGAGGATGAATAAGATATGAAATTAAAGCTTATTGAGTCTAGTTTCTTATAGTAGAAACAGTGTAAGCAATGAATTTATGAATCAAGAGATATTTGAAATTTTGTAAGACTGGTTCAGGGTAATTTCGAGATACCCTGTTTTGACTTTGGAAAATCATTAAAAATTGTACAAAAATTATTATGGATTGTAATTTATATGTGTGAACTCCTTAATGAATCTAGTTTCAAAAGAAATAAACAAGAACCTTATTCAAGTTCTGTACAATGAGATAATTGATTTTTAGTAGAGAGAGGTCAGAACTGTCAAATGGAATAACAGGGGAGTATTTAATGAATAAACTGTACTAATTGGCTAGACCAAAAATTCTGAAAATTTTATGGTGAGAAGATATGTGAGTCTAGTTTCAAGGAAAATTTACAGATATCAATTTGGAGTTTCGTAGCTCAAGATATAAATAATTTAGTAACAATGACTCAAATAGACAGCTTAATGGTGAAAATATATATACCTTAAAAATGGTTAAATTTGCATGTTTAGGCTCATGAATTAAATTGAATTGTGTTATATTGATGATTATAAAATTATTATTTTCGTAGTTAACAAAGAACCCGGAACAGCGGCGCACAAAGGAAAGGAGAAAGCTATCGAGGATTAAAACGAAAAATTCACGGTTTGTATTACTATAATTCAAATTACTTTTTATTAAATGTTTTATATAAATTCTATAATTAATAAGTGAGATATAAGGTAAGTGTTGATATTTGAGTTGAATGAGAATTGAATCGAATGGCAAATGTGTATGTATAATTGAATTATAAATTTATTTGAAGGTGAAATTGTAATTAAAAAGCGTTCTGGATTGGAAATGCAAGTAAATTGAGAACTGAAATACCCTATTAACTAGTCGGACGGAGTCGGATATAATTGGCATGCCATAGGATCTGAAAATGTACGGGATTTGCCGGCTTTACCGATCAGGCACTTTATGTGTCGTACATCAGGCACTTCATGTGTCGTATTTCAGGCACCTTGTGTGTCGTTTCAGGCACTTTATGTGTCGTATACTGATTAGGTACTATGTACCGTTTAGGCACAATGTGCCGTACTGGTGTGTTTGGGTTGAAATCCGTGTATCCGTTAAATTCCGAAATGGTAATAGGGTGGATAATTGAAATGAGAAGATCAAATAAACTTGATCGACTATATTAGTGAATATGAAAGAAACGGAAATTGTGGACTAAAAATTTAGATTGGAAATGAAATGCATGAAGTTAATGTGAATGTGGTGATTAAAATTTGATAAATGTGATGTGTGCCTAAAATTGAAGATTGTTTTATTATTGTTATTTAATGAAAGTCTAAAAATGAATTGTTATTATATACCTAGTTTTTTTTTTTATGTTTTGTTATTATTGCTATTAAAATTTGAATTATGGTAATACCACTGAGTATGAAATACTCAGCGTACGGTTGTTTCCGTGCGCAGGTTAAAAGGAGTCAAGTGTCTTGGTTCAGCATCTGAACGATCCCGACTTCAGCAAAAAGATATTGGTGATGTTTCTTTTCTTAATTGAAAGTGGCATGTACTAGGATTGTATAGGTTATTTAGGTATGCTTGTAATGTTGATTGTAAGAATGATATACCATATTTTGTTATTAGCTTGATAAAATGGTAAAAATTATAGTATATAATTAGTCTTAAATTAGAATGGAAAACAAATGAAATTATTTTAGTTTTGATTAATATTATGATTGTTAGTCATTAAATTACTATGTTAATTAATTGATTATAATTTAGGTGTAATTAAGTTTAAATTATTTTTTTTATTGTGCCATTGGTTTTGGATTGGTTTATTTTGGGTTTAAACTTGCGGGAGGTTTATGTGAAAACAAGCAGAAATGCTGCCGAAATTTTTATAAAACAAAAATGTATGAATGAAATTCAATTAGTAAACTAAAATATAATTTATATGCATTTATGAATATACTATAATTTATTGTTAAAGAATAATTTTCTTGTTACTTATTTATTAAGAATTATCTGTAAATTGTCTGAATTGTCTGGTAATGCCTTATAACCCTGTTCCGGCGACGGTTTAGGGTTAAGGGGTGTTACATTTTGCAAATTATGTAGCAGCTCACATAACCCCAAAAGGGCTAACCTATCAGCAAAAGAAGCGATTCTTTGCTAATGTGAAAAACTACTTTTGGGAAGATCCTTTTCTCTTTCGAATTTGTGCAGATCAGGTTATACGAAGATGCGTTGATGACACAGAAGCATATCAAATTTTGAATCACTGCCACTCAGGGCCCACAGGAGGACATCACAACGGAACTAGAACTGCTCATAAGGTACTCGAATCAGGCTTTTACTGGCCTACACTTTTCAGAAATGCCAACAGGTATGTGACCTCTTGTGATAAATGCCAACGAACAGGTAATATCTCTCAGCATAATGAAATGCCTCAGAACTATATACTTTCATGGGAAATATTTGATGTATGGGGTATCGATTTCATGGGTCTATTCCCTAATTCATTTGGGAATAAATACATATTAGTAGCAGTAGATTACATGTCAAAATGGGTAGAAGCCCAAGCTTTACCTACGAATGATGCTAGAATGGTAGTACGTTTTTTGAAAAAACTTTTCTCTCGATTTGGAACACCTAGGATAATCATTAGTGATAGGGGCACACATTTTTGCAATACCCAATTTGAAAAGGTCTTGAAAAGGTATGGAGTACATCATAGAACAGCAACCCTTTATCATCCAAAAACCAGTGGTCAAGTCGAAGTGACCAATAGGGAGCTAAAATGCATTCTAGAGAAAACCATAGAAACAAATAGGAAAGACTGGTCAAGAAAGTTAGATGATGCATTATGGGCTTATAGAATTGCTTTTAAAACACCCATAGGAACATCTCCCTATAGACTTGTTTATGGAAAAAACTGCCATCTACCATTTGAACTTGAACATAAAGCATTCTGGGCTATAAAATTTTTAAACCTTGACTTTAAAAGTGCAGGAGATAAGAGATTAATGCAGTTGAATGAACTTGATGAATGGCGCTACAATGCTTATGAGAACTCACGACTATATAAGGAAGCCATGAAGCGACGTCATGACAAAAGGCTGAAACAACCTAAGCAGTTCAAAACAGGTGATCTCGTCTTACTTTACAACTCAAGGCTGAAACTATTCCCTGGAAAACTCAAGTCAAGGTGGTCAGGACCATTCACTATTCTAAATGTCTTTCCATACGGCACCATTGAGGTAGCTCACCCTAACCACGGTACGTTCAAGGTAAATGGCCATATGCTTAAACATTATAGATGTGGGACTTTTGTAGAAAACAGGGAGGAGCTTCGGCTCCAGCATACCCCTTCTTGACGCATCCAGGTAGAGTCGAGCTTAGACTCTAAATAAGCGTTTCTCGGGAGGCAACCCGAGCACTAACTTAGTAACTTTCTTTTCTTTAAAATTTTTTAGTATTTTTTTCATGCATAAACTAACTCTTTGAATGCAGAAATTTAGGACCACACGGCCAGGCACACGGGCGTGCCTTAGGCCGTGCGCACACTTAAAACAGGAGCACGGTCGTTGTAATATCTCGAAAATTTCTATCCTTGATATAGTAAAATAAAGAAATAAAAAGAGAAATTTTGAGCTATATCAACAAAATCTATGTAGGAAGTGATTATGATGTATTAATCCAAGAAAGGACTAAATCGTAAAAGTGAGAAAAGTTTTGTGGCCCAAGAGTAAATACTTAAAATTTAAGGGGTTAAAGTGTAAATATGGAAAAGCTGAAGGACCAATAGTGCAAATATTTTAAGGATTGAATAATCTAGAAACTAAGGAAAATGGATGAATTAGGACCAAATTGAATAGGAGAAAGAATTATGAGGGACTAAATCGCAATTTTACCAAATTAAGTGATGACTCAAGGATGGAATTTTAAAAGATCATGAAGGGCAAAATGGTCAATTAGAAGGAGAGATAAATCTAGAAGGTAATGATGGTGTGATGATATTTATAATTATTTAATAAGATAAATATTACTTTATTAATATTTTAATAAGATATTTTATTATTTTATTATTTTATTTAGTATATATATGTGTGTGTGTGTCGAAAAAAAAAAGAGAAGAAACCACCATCTTTCACATGCACCAACGTGAAAGGAAGAGAGAAAGAAAGAAAGTTTTGCTTTCTTTACAATTTGGTCCTTCCACCAAAAATTCACCATTTTCACCTAGAAACTAAAAGAATTTCCATAGCTACCGAAGGAGAAAAATGTTAGGGAGACTATGAGGAGTTAGAATATCAAGTTGGATTCAAGAAATAGAAGCTGGAGGAGAGAGAAAATGAAGTTAAAGTTTGGAAACAATAAAACAAGGTAAGAACATCAAGATTTCCATGTATTTTTAAGTTTAATATTATTGAAAAAGCATGTAAATGATGTTAATGTAGAGTTTTATTATATATGATTCTATGTTCTTGATATGGTAGTGAAGAGAAAATAAGATAAAGTGATGGGAAATGGTGTAGAGATAGAAAATAAGGGTGATATAAACTTAGTAATTAATATCTTGCACTAAAACAGTTTTGGACAGCAGCAGTAAGCTAAATTTGAAAAATCACCAAAAATGGTAGAAACTAAATTAGGAGTTGAGTGAGATATGAAATTAAAGCTTGTTGAGTCTATTTTCATTTAAAAGAAACAGAACAAGTAAATGAATTCTGTATTCTGAGATATTTATATTTTTGTGAGACTGGTTCAGAATGATTTCGGGATCCTCTGTTCTGACTTGGAAAAATCATTAAAAATTGTATAAAAATAATTATGGGACATAAGTTATATGGTTAGATTCTTTAATGAGTCTATTTTCAATAGAAACAAATAGAAACATCATCCAAATCCTGTATGAAGAGATAATTAATTTTTAGTGAAGAAGGGTCAGAACTGTCAGATAGCAGAATAGGAGTGACTTTAAAGAATAAACTGTACTATTTGGCTAAACCAAAAATTCTAAAAATTTTCTTGCCAGAATATATGTGAGTCTAGTTTTAGGAAAAATTTACGGATCTTAATTTTGAGTTCTGTAGCTCAAGATATAAATAATTTAGTGACTGTGACACAGGTGGACAGCTTGAATGTTCACATATAAGTAAATAGTGAAATTATTGATAATGTTACTTATAAGCATATTATATAAATTAAGGATGTGGAATGGAGAGGAGGAGGAGGAAAATATGTATGAATATTCAGTTAGCATGGCTAATTTGTATGTTTTAGGCTCAGGGACTAAATTGAATAAAAGTAAAACTTTATGGGTAATTTTGTAAAAATGTTAGAAATGATCAAATTACATGAAATGAATTATTATATTATTTAAATTGAAAATTTTAAATGAAAACTGTTAATTTAGTTCGAGATCGAGGGAAAACATGTTTTAAGGATTAAATTGAAAAATGTTGAAATTATGGAAAATTTTGATATTTTATAGAATTTATGGAATGTTATTAATATGTATGATGATAACGGCTGGAAATAAGGATTAAATTGCAAGAATTTATTTCTCTGAGCCTAAGGGTAAAATCGTCATTAATTAAAAGTTTAGGGGCAAAATGGTAATTTTGCCTAGAGCACTAATTGAATGTATTAAAATATGGAATAAATGAAAACAATGATCAAATTTATTTATAAAGACCCAAACGACTCAAATGTGAGACTCGAACGTGGAAAAGAAAATGTATTAGATTAATGAATTTATAAACACGAACAAGCAACGAGGTAAGTTCGTGTAACTTGAATTATATTCTTAAATGCTTGAAATGTATGTTATTGATGTAAATATGAATTGAATGTTCATTATATGAAAATTGATGAAACATTGATATATTTGATAAAAAGGGGAAGAAATCCCGGTTGAATGAAAGGAAAATTCGATGGATCTCTGAAAAGGAATTGACGGTAAAAAGGGATCTAGCCTGGACGGGTGATCCTATCCTGATATAGCCCTCCCGAAGAATACAAGAAAAAGGATTAAGCCTGAAAGGGTAATCCTAATATCAGCCCTCCCGAAGAATATATGGGAAATAAGGTTCGCGGGAGTGTGCTGGTGGCTCTCCCGAAGAATATATGTGTATAGGCCCTTCCGAAGAATACATGGGAGCTGAGGTTCGCGGAAGTGTGCCAAGATTTGAGGTTCGCGGGAGAGTGAGGTTCGCGGGAGTGTGCTCACTGAAATGAAATGTGTAAGACCATGGTTGAAAGATACCATGGCAACATATTGAGAAAATGAATAAGACCATGGTTGAAAGATACCATGGCAACACATGCATATGAATTGACGGACCCGGAATTGTACACTAAAAGTGTACTCCTGTATGAATTGATGGTTAATGAGATTGTACACCAGGAGTGTACTATCGGAAATCCATCGAAATTCTGAGAAATTCAACGGGATAAATATAGAAGATGGTAAACACATAGCTAAAAAGGGTAAATGTGAATTGATGGATTACGGATTTGCATATTTTAAGTATACTATATGATTTTAACTATCGATATTCTGATAAATTTAGTAGGTAAGAATCCTGACCAGAAAAGGAAATATGTATATAAAAAGATTTGTACATATATTCCTGAAGTACATAAAAAAAAAAAGAAAAAAAGACAGTGATACTGGATATATGGAAATATAAGATGATAATATTTGTACATGGAATTTATTGATGAATATATGCATCCATGATTATAGATTCGTATACTTTAATAATATTAATTGTATGACGATGAAATTTCGAATGACTTAATGAATAAAGCTCTGACATGGAAATAATTTGAGCACGAAACAATAATCACGAAATTGAACTTGAAATACACGAAAACGATATTTATTCGATATTTTAAAAATATGACATGGAAAATACATGTATATGAAACTTACCTGATAATTATGCATGTTCAAGATTATGAATTGTCCCGGAATAAATATATACAAAATTCATGAAAACAATGATACATGAAATTTTGGTATAATGAATGATTTATTTTTTGAAGAAATGGCAAGAGAATAATATGTATCATATTATATGAATATGTGGCTATCTTTAATATGCTGATACATGGAAATTGGGTAAGCCGTAATAAGTAATAATCTCAAGTATGATATGTTGATACAATGAGTTTATCGATTCTAAAATTATATGAAATATATATTCAAGTATACTAATGACTGTTGTTGTTGACGCTTAGACAAGTGCCAAGCTATTGGTTAAATAGTAATATGTTATTATTTGATACGTCGAAAGGGTAAATGATCAAATGAAAATATACATGTGTTTATGGAAGAGTGGTAAAATTTAAGTTGTACAATTTCTTATAAAATGAGTTATCATGTGATAAAAAAAAAGTTCTATAAACTCCGGTAATACCTCGTGACCCTATTCCAATGATGGATACGGGTTGGAGTGTTACAGTCTTGCACCTAGACCGTGTACAAACAGAGAAAAATTTTCCCAAAACACGGGCCATCGATAAATCCCCACGGCCGTGCGATATGGCCGTGGCGACCTTACGAATTCCACACGGGCTATCAACAATGGCCCACGGCCGTGCGATATGGCCTTGACAACCCTGCAGTATCAACACGGGCTTGCACAAATCCCCACGCCCGTGTCCTTAGCCCGTGGAAGACACTGTCAAAATTCACACGCCCGTGGCACATAACACACGACCGTGTGAAACACAAACACGATCGCACACGGCCGTGTATACCATCACACGACCGTGTGAGTAACGAAGACCTGATCTCCCACGGCCGTGTGAACCAACCACATGGGCGTGCTCATCCGAACATGACACGCTAAAACCTCGAATTTCAAAAAACACGGGCTGAATACGACTCACACGGGCGTGTGACATGCCCGTGTAACCCAAAATGTATAAATAGGAGGCATTTTTCACTTTCCCTTTTCACTCAAACCCTAACATTTCTCACCCAAACTTCCCCCTAAGCCATCAAAAACGTCGCCATAGCCTTCCAAACGCCACCATACACGATTTCATCATTCTCACGCCCGTGTAACAGCGCCCACGACCGTGCAACATCATAATTGGTTCTATTTTCTCATTTTTCTCATTTATTTTTTGTTTTATTTCATTTTTATTTCATTTTACTTTTGTCTAAATTGTTGATTTAAGCATGGAATTAGGAAATATAGGATAAATACTCTAGAACAATATAGAATCAATTAGGATTGCATGTCACTTAATTGCACTTTTGCTTGCCATTTAGACTTCCATTTCTTTGCCATTTAAACTTCTATTTGCATGCCATTTTGCCATAATTTCCCTTTATATATACCCATAGTTCTCAGTTTTTGTTATAAGCTTTTAATATGATTAGATTCTACTATTCAAGTTACTCCTCATTTGTTATTTTAGGAACAATATCAATTTACATTTTAAATTATTATCTATTTAGTTTAATCTCAATTTTTAGGACTAATGCTTTGGTTATTTTATTTTTAGATACCATGTCCTCCTCTCGCTCTAGAAAGACTGCTGTCCCCGTCTTCAAGAAACGTAAGGGGCCGGGAAGTTCCTCAGTAAGACCCACCTCTGAGACACGCCACCCGTTCCTCACATTCCCGCAGGACTCCCAGGAGGAACGCTATTAGTTACTCCGGGCCCGCACTATTTCTATGGGCCGATGCATCGATTGGGAGGCCCTAGAGCAAATACAATTGGTGGACGACGTCCGAGCCTTCTTGACCACCGACCCATGGGACCAGTTCTTCCAGATTGTGGAACCCACCTACTTAGAACTGACCTCGAATTCTGCTCCACATTCCACCTCCAGACCGTCATGAACAGATTCGACGATCCCGGCACGATCCAATTTCGATTAGGAAGTCTTGTGCGACAGCTAAGTGTCCAAGAGTTCGGTACGGCTCTCGGTCTCTATACCACGCAATTCATGGCAGAGGCGACTTCCCCACCCTTTCCAGGAGCATCCATATCCGGCCAGTCGACTGCTGGCACGAGATCACTCCGGGGCGCCAAATCTACAACCTCAGTGTGAGCAAAGTGTCCGCCCTCCCTCCTTCTCTCAGGTACATCCACGCCCTCCTTGCTCACACCTTGACAGGTAGACGGGAGAGTACAGGCATCGTCAACACTCACGACGTCTATTTCCTCTGGTGCATGGCCAATGGACACACCATCGACCTTGCATACTTTATAGCATTGGCCATGTAACACCGAACTGAGAGGCACTGGAAAGGCGTCATTTCCATGGGCCCGTACATCACGAGACTAGGCCGCTTCAACACTGCAGCCCAGACATCCTCTTATACCCTACTTGGCCAGATGTTCTCCCAAGGCATCCAGAGCATGCTACATATGAGGATGGTAGAGTGACGGCCAGGTGGCGGCCATTTTCACTTCCGCCTTGTCCAGGAAGGCAAGGACCCAGAGGACGTTGCTGATGATGTCCCACCGCCACCACCTGAGGAGGATGCACCCACTGAGCCACCACGCCCCAGACGACCCACCCAGACAGCAGCCCCACATGCTGACATACACGAGCGCCTGGACCAATTTAAGCAGCGCCTCGATTACATCGACGCCACTTTAACGCACATATGTCAGCACCTCGGTATTTTCCCACCACCACGAGATCCATTAGAAGACTAGATCCTCTTTTATCTTTATTTTTATCTTTCTTTTGTTTTACTTTTATTTTATCTTTTATCTTTTATTATTACTTTATTCTAACTCTTAAACACTAATCCTTATTTTCACCTTTTCTTCTAACTTTATTTTCCTTTTTTTAGGTTTATTTTTAATTTTTTTCTTTATTTGAATTTTTATTTTTATTTATTCTGTTTATTTTATTCGGCCATCTCCTAATGAAGTAACCCCTCTTCATCTTCACCTCCCACGACTAATAAATCCCTTCGCAGTTTCAAAGGAGCTCTACAGCTCAAACTTCTATGAAAAATGGAGCACCCTGCCACAATTGCCAACTCTTCCTCACAAAATTCATCCACAATTCAGGGAGTTTCGATTCTCTCCCTATCTTATGATATTTTTATTGCTATTTTTATATATCTTTGTACATTGAGGGCAATGTACATCTTAAGTGGGGGGGACATACTTTAATTCAGTATATCTTTCATGAAAATCCCTGAATTTGTACTTCATGCATTATTCTCTGCATTTTCCTCAGTTTCCTATTAGGAATTAATTCTGATTGATTTATGATTTTTATTAATATGTTGAGAACTAAGAGATAGGCAATTGTACTTTGATTATTCAAACTTTAAAAACATTAGGGAATCAAGCATGATAAGTTGAAATTTTTGAGAACCCCATTTTTTGCATAAGTTATCTTCCCTAATTTTAAGTATTATTTTGAGATTTGAAATTCACAGGAATGACATCAAAAGTCATAATTCTAGTGAAAATTTGAGCCTTTTTAAGCATACATTCTTTCGTGCTCACTTTTATTATTGCTTTGAGTGAGTCAATACTGATTTGTTATTTTAGAACTTGCCTTGATTATGCATGTCGAGACCACATCATTGATTTGATATACCGAAATGATAAAGGCACTTAGAATTTAACCCACTTACTTCACAAAAGCCTACCTCCATCAATTAACCCCTAGTAAACCCCGTTGAGCCTAACAACCCATTCTTTGACTTACCCACTGATTATTAACCATTAACCTGTTTTTGTTGAATTTTCCATTCAATTACTTTTGATCCCTATTTTTGTCGAGATTTGAGTTGAATTTATTATCTAAGCTTTATTCTCTTTTCCAGTGTGTAAATCTTTTTTTCAATTCATTGTATTACTTGAATTGTTCTTAAAAAAAATGTTTATATACAGTGAAATTCAATTGTGATCTATAGTTCAATCAAGTTTTTGCATATTTCTACTTTAAAGCTACCAAGGCAAAATTGATATTATCATAAGAATTGGCTTGAGAAATATGTTCCAGTGATAGAGATTTTTCTAGCTAGATAATTTTTTCAATTCAATCTCTATTTTAACCCTCTTTTGCAGCCTGTGACAACACCCCTAACCAAGCCCCATTACAACCATTAAAAGATCTTTTGATCGATGTATCATATCAAATTATAGTGGTGGAGATTTGATTTTCTTGCAAGCTTATGGTAATAACTTTTCAGGTTGACTAGAGAGTGCTTAAATTTGAACTCTAAACACTTTAAGTGGATAGAGTGAACCTTTAGTGAGGATGTCAACTCCTGTTAATTAAGATGGAGAGATAACTACTCAAAAGGAAGGAACAAACCTATGTTTTCAATGATAAAATTTTCAACTTAGAGTAATTAAATCTTTAATGTTCTTCTGATTGAATGTTTCATTTTATGATTACCTGTGGATTAGTTTGAAACATTATTGATAAAGACTGTAGGTTGAGAAGAATAATTCTTTTTAGGGATTGAGATTTTGCTTGAAGACAAGCAAAGGTTTAAGTGTGGGGGTATTTGATAAACGTTAAATTATACATATTTTTACTCAATGTTTAGCCTATATTTTGGATGAATTATGATCAATTTTGTGCAAATCGATGCTCTTAATCTTCCTTTTTCATATCTTATACTCAGGAGAGTATAGGGAAGAGAAAAGAACGGAAAACAGGCTAAAAACGGTGAAAAATAGGCTAAAATGTGCGAATAACACGGCCCAAGACATGCCACACGGGCGTGCCACATGAAGATCACACGGTCAAAGCCCCGACAAGCACGGCCAGGCCACACGGCCGTGCCTCCACTGAGAAAATCACACGGCCTCTGTTGAAGTCACACGGGCGTGGCACACGGGCGTGTTCTAATCGTGAGGAAGGGGAATTTCACTCAAATTGGGATGCTTAGAGGCTAAGAAAGGCCCCCCCAAAAGCTTTATATAAAGACCCCATGAGGCAACAACAAAAGCGACTTTGATATACTTTTGAGATACGAATAGAAGCAAGGGATTACTCCAAAGGAGAAAGCCGATTGATTCATCTCAGAAGTTGAAATTCTGCAGCAACATAGAGGATCTCCCTAAATTCCTTCAGGGGTTTTTGGTTTCTTTTATATTTTATTATTTTATATCTTCTGTGATGTTTCTTTTCTTTATCATGAACTAAACCTCTCAAATACTTGAGGGGGATGAAACCTAAGACAGATCTTGTTATTTATTCTTGATTTATTTGATAAATACTTGAATTGTTCTTAATTATGCATTCTTCATTCTTGATTTAATAATCCTAGGCATTACTTCAATAATTAGATGTGCTTAGAGTAGAGGAGCAAAAGTCCCTATGATAGGAGTAGATCTAATATAATTAAGCGGAGTTACACGTAACCCTAGATATAGGGCGACATAAATCTGCCGGATTAGGGTCAAACCTAATATGGGGAGCCATAGATCAAATTAATATAACCTAGGGAGTTAATTAATAAGGGAACTTTAATTAACAACTTAGGCCTAGTTGCTCTACGCCTCGATGGAGGGTTTAGCATAAGTTAGGGATCTCTACGGATCAAGTCAAGTAAAGAAATCATATAGTTCAAGAAAATAATAACAAATGAAGTCTAGGTGGATTCTCCCTTGAGTATTGCCCATATCAATCAGCTTTTCCCTAAAAGTTTTCCCAATTTACTCTTTACACTTTCTTAGTTAGTTTTAGAATTAGTTTAAACAACCCTCTTTTATTTTTAGGCTACATAATAGAAAGGAAGTAAGTACTAGTAGTTTTGGTTCCCTTGGGTACGATAACTCGGTCTTGCCACTAAACTATACTACTGTTCGACAGGTGCGCTTGCCTCAACATCGTGATATTAGTTAGTTTTGGTGTGATCAAGTTCTTTATAAATTATATTACTTCATCTCACGCATATCATAGACGAGTGATTGATTCAAGCCATGATCAGATTCTGGGACCCAGCTTACCAATGTTTTATTTTCAATCAGGAAGATATGACTCTGACTGTAGAAGAGTACGCTGTTTGCTTCGTGTTGAAAATGTATAATTCTATAATATATATGTGAAGGAACCCAAGCCGATGACCTTCAAGAAAAAGCTAGTGAAATTGACAGACATGACTGACACATGGGCTGAAAAACAGATAAAGAAGAAGAATGAAGTCATTTGTATCCCGTGGTTTTCCCTACGAGATTTGGTTTTAAACCATCCCGATATGTTGAAGAGAGTGAATCTGTTCGCTTTGGCCATTTACAGATTGATCGTCTTCCCAAAAGTTCTCGGACATATAGAAGTTGCGGTAGTGGATTTATTCGAAAGGTTAAAACAAGAAATTAGCCCTGTCCCGACTATCTTAGCCTAGACCTTCAGATCCCTAAGCAGTGTAGGAGGAGAGGGGAATGATGTTTTATCGGATGCGCGCAGTTACTCAATGCCTGGATTTTGAGTCATTTCTGGAAAGTAGAGCGCACACCGTTCTATATGTTTTCAAAAACATTTGCCCCGTTGGAAGCTTATCTTAAGAAAGAATGGCCAAAGGAGGTCACCGAACAACATTGGGTTTCAGTTTTTCAAAACCTTCGCACTGAAGATGTAACTTGGAGAGCACCATGGATACGCTCATCAGTTCTATTATACAAAGTTCGAAACCAAGATTGGGTGCCTCTACTCAGTTTATGGGGAGGAGTTGGATATGCCCCATTAATGGTCTAAAGGCAATTTTCTTCACGACAATTCATACCCGCCACCGGAGGATTAGCACAATCCGAGTTTGCTTTCGCGGGTGAGGGTTATATGAAGAGGGTCCGAGACACTGCCAAGTCTTGGAAGAAAATTCATCTGATGGAGTTGGCTCTATACACTGATACTCTCACCCAAGATTACGACATATGGAGAAAGCAACGGATGAATAGTCAGCAAGTTTCTTTGACAAATTACGCATTCCAGAATCCTTTCTCGGAAGAAATGCCATCCGAGCTAGAAATGGCAAGACATGAATTCGAATGCGAAAAGTCCAAGATAGTACAGGACCTCAATGCTCTTCAAGAATAAAACTACTAGCTGAAGATCGATGTTCAGATTAAAAGATCTAGAACCGAGAAAGTGCAAAAAGAAGCTGAAATCGTAAGAAATAACTTAAGAGATCTTCATCTGGAAAATAAAAGGTTAAGGGGCACTATAAAGAATAGTGGACTGGGCAAGTCCTCAGCAGAATGGAAAGAAGAGTTAAGTAACATCAAAGGTGGGATGGAATTTGGGAAAGGGAAAGCAAAGAAAAAAGAGGAAAAGACTACGCGGGCTATGATGTAACTAAGGAAGAAGAGCGCCGAATATGAAACTGTGTCTACTGAATTAATGACTGGTCAATCCGAACGTCAAGAGCTAAGAGAGAAAATACAAGATTTAGGAAATATGCTCCAAACTCGTCAACAACAGCTAGATACTCTCTTAAAGGCCTTGGAAGAAAAGAATAGTTAGTATGACAGAGACACTCACGCCTATAAAACAGACCTCCAAGAAAAAGAAATGCAACTTGGCTATTTGATCAATGAAATTCGTAAGGCAACTATGCTCGTAGTACAACTATCAGATGAAGCAGAAGATCTCAGTTACCAATTCCCTCCGAGTCAAGGATCAAGCATATCGAAATTCTTAGAATGAGTAAAGAAATATAGTGATATAGCTAGGAAGTTTGTGTAATGGCTGAATCAAAAGTGGCAGAACTTTTTATAATAGACTCTTTTGATAAATGAAATGCCTAAATAGAGGCTATCATGAAATCAACACCAAATTCTCGCATACGCATTCATGACTAACATTCATATGACATTTATGCATTCATTCATTGCATGTACATATCCCATAATCATTCACTAAGGTTAAAATCATATAATTCGCAGTTATGACCTTACAAATCTGGAATCACACCATTCATATAGAACGCGCCGACAAGCTAGAGTAGTGGAGGCTGAATTCAATGAAAGAATCGAAATGATGAAAAGAGCACAAAGAGAATTACAAGCATAATTGGCTAAATCACAGCAGGAGACGAGGGATCTATTGGTGAGATCTCGAAAGGAATCACTTGAACAAAAGGATCAAATGGCTAAGATAATGGAAATGATGTCAGCTTTGGTCAAGGGAAAGGAACCCATGCAAAGCCCCGACGTTATGGAACCTCAGCCAAGGGTTAATCTCGATCAAGATCCGCTCTATCCCCTAGGATTCACTCCACCACACGCCCACACAGCACAAAGAGGGCAAACTCAAGAGGAACCTACAGGCCTGGAGTAACGACCTATGCCACCTGCCCATCTAGGGCAATGAATATTTGTGTCAAACCCCGGAGTTACTCCTACCAATCCTGTGGTTCCAGATTTAGATCATCCAGCAGAAATAGCCAGGTTGAAAATGGATGATCACGAGGCTCAAAAGAAGTATAGGAGCTTGGAAGAAAGACTCAAAGCGATAGAAAGTACTGGGGTCTTCTCTGCATTAAGCGCTAAAGAGCTTAGCTTGGTGCCTGATCTGGTCCAACCTCCAAAATTTAAGGTACCTGATTTTGAAAAGTACGATGGGACGAGATGTCCAAAAGCGCATCTTATCATGTTTTGCCAGAAGATGACCGATTATGTGAATGAAGATAAGCTGCTCATACACTGTTTTCAAGATAGCCTGGTTGGATCAGCTCTTCGATGGTATAATCAGCTTAGCAGATAAAGGATCCGATCATGGAAGGACCTGGTGTCAGCGTTTTGTGAACAGTATAAACATGTGTCTGATATGCCCGACCAGATGACTTTGCAAATGATGGAGAAAAAGTCGTCAGAAACTTTTAGACAGTACGTGTAGAGATGAAGGGACGTCTCGGCATAAGTGGAACCCCCACTAACAAAAACTGAGATAACTGTCCTATTTATCAACACCTTAAAGGCGACGTTTTATGACAAACTAGTGGGAAGTGCCACGAATGACTTTGCGGATATTGTAATATCCGGCAAGCTTATAGAGAATGCCGTCAAGAGCGGGAGAATAGAAGGTCAAGAAAGTTCAAAAAGGGCCGCGCCCATGAAGAAGAAAGAACCAGAAGCTCATATGGTGGGAACTGGAAGCCGTTATACCCCTAGTCCGTATCCAAACCAACCCCGACCTCGAAATTACCCGCCTCCAAATTTCTATTATCCTCCTCAAACCCCTTACTACCAAACACCACCCCCTTACCATTCTTACCCCGTTTACGCCACAAGTAATCAAAGACCAGTTGCCATATTCCCACAAAATACAATGCCCGCCCAAGGCCAACCCAAAAATATGCAAAGGCCAGTAAGACCTAATCTCAAAAAACCTCAATTTAGTCATATTCCCGTGTCGTATGGGGAACTGTACCCAAAAATTTTGGAGAAACAATTGATATCCCCGCATTATATGGCAACCCTAAAGCCTCCGTACCCGAAATGGTACGATCCAAATGCTAGTTGCGTGTACTATGCTGGGAATCAGGGGCATTCCACGGAAAACTACATTTCCTTTAAAAGGAGGGTTCAAGGACTCATTGATGTAGGCATTCTACGATTTGATGGTGCTAGCAATACGGTTGGGAACCCATTCCCTAAACACAGCGAAGGAAATGTGAGCGTGGTGACGGAGGAGAACGATTGGCTAATCAAAAGCTGTGTTTCGGAAGTAAAGACGCCTCTGCAGAAAGTCTAGAAGGTACTGGTTGAGAAGGGATTGCTCAGTCGCCCTGATAGAATTCTCGAAAAAGGAGATCAATGTTTTTGCGAATTCCATGGTATTGAAGGGCACGACATTCAGTCCTGTGAGGAATTTAGGAGATTACTGTAAAAAATAATAGATAATAAGGAGGTTGGGAATTTTACAAATGGTGAAGAGGTCCATAAAGGGGAAATATGCGCCTCTGACAATCAATTGTCAGGTTTCCCGTATAGCGCCGACCAACCGCTGATAATTTATTACGATGCGAAGAAGGAGCCGGTGAAACCAAAAGTGATAATTGAAGTACCATCTCATTTCCCTTACAAGGACGACAAAGCAGTACCATGGAAATATGATGTCAACATCGTCACACCTAAAAGTGAAAAGTCCGAAGCCGCGACCGGAAGTGTTGGAGAAGTAGGTCATTTCACCTGCAGTGGGAGGTGTTATTCTTAAGAGGTTGAGCCGACGAAGAAAAATAGTAACTTGAAATAGAAAGGAAAGGCACCGATGCACGAGGCCAAAGATGAGCATAAAAATCCACTAGAGCAACAAAAATCTAAAAAGCCTATGGATGAGAAGGAAGCACAGGAGTTCTTAAAGTTCATCAAGCACAGCGAATATAATGTGGTGGAACAATTGAGCAAACAGCCAGCACGAATCTCGGTCTTATCCCTACTATTGAATTCAAAGTCGCACCGGAACACTTTGTTGAAGGTGTTAAATCAAGTTTACGTGGCAAACAATATATCTGTGGAGAAGCTTGATAGGTGGGTGAATAACCTGAACGCAGATAATTTCATTTCTTTTAGCGATGATGAAATACCGCCCAATGG
Organism: Gossypium stocksii; assembly: GCA_020496765.1. Lineage (NCBI taxonomy): Eukaryota > Viridiplantae > Streptophyta > Magnoliopsida > Malvales > Malvaceae > Gossypium > Gossypium stocksii. Next base: position 108,103,159 of record CM035627.1, on the reverse strand, counting down.
TAGAGGCTCCGTGAAAGCATTACATATCACAACCCGCTATCCGTGAAAGCAAGGGTTACATAATACTGAACGTGCTCATCGATAACGAGTCGGCACTTAACGTCATGCATTTGGCCATGCTATCCAGGATTCCAATAGATCTGTCTTATCTAAGGCCTTGTCATTTCACGATAAGGGCATTCTATGAGACAAAGCGAGAAGTCATGGGAAAAATCGAGATCCCTTTAGAAGTGGGTCCCTACATATATGATGTTGAGTTTCAAGTCATGGATATTACACCCTCCTATAACTGTCTTTTGGGAAGGCCCTAGATCTATTCTACGGGAGCAGTCCTATCATCTCTCCATCAAAAGATGAAGCTTATCATGGATGGCTGTTTGGTCATAGTCGAGGGCGAAGAAGACATTGTCGCATCTATCTCTGCTGATGTACTGTACCTTGAAGTAAGTAAAGATGTAGTGGAATGTTCCTTCCAATCTCTCGAATTTGTCAACGTCACATTTATTGTTGAGGGAAACAGAATTCCCGTGCCTAAGCTGTCTAGAAATACCAGGATGGGAATCAAGCTGACTGTAGGAAGGGAAGCCCGAGCGAGAAAAGGCTTGGGGAGATATCAGCAAGGGATAGTCAAGGCTTTAAAGCCAATACATCACAAATCCCGATACGGTTTAGGGTTCTAACCAGATGCGCGTCAAAGAAGAAAACAGTGGAAGAAGGATCAAGAAAGAAGGATTGCGAGAACTTTGGGCCGAGAACTGGAATGAAAGCCCATAGAGTACCCCCCTTTGTCAAGAAAGTTTACATCTGCTCGGGGTAAGATAATTCACGAAGCACGCTGGTATTAATCGAAAAGGGTTTTCAGAACATCAATATAAATGTTATTGACGAGGGAACTGATGCGGTTAAGAACGTTTCGATGATACGCCCTTGTCCTCCTGGTTTCGTGTTGAACAATTGGACTGCTGAGGACCTCCTTGTAGTTTATAAGTCTGCAGAGTAATGCTTAATATAAAATCTCTGTTGTGTCCCTAGATGTAATAGGATTCTTTTGTAAGAGCTTGCGTTCGCTCTTTACCATTCAAATAGATATCAATGAAGATGCATTTTGTCATGATCTTTTGCATTCCCAATTGTTCCCTTCTCTCATAGCATATTACCTCATACCACGCCATAACATTTTGTTTGTTGGTTCTAATATTTCGATGCCCTTCTATAGTTTTCTTTTCCATTCAACTTTCAGGTACTCGAATATCGACGACATAAACAAACCCGTTACGAGTCTAGAAATCGATTTTGAGAGAGCTGTTTGTTTAGGAGAATTCGAAGCCAAGGAAAATGCTGAAGACTATGTCTCGTCTCCCGACTTGTTAAGAATGGTGGAACAAGAAGATAAACAGATTTTACCCCATCAAGAATCTGTTAAGACAATAAACTTGGGAACTGAAGAAAAGAGGCAAGAAGTGAAGGTTGGGACCTCCATTTCAGAGGACACCAGGCATAACTTGATTGCTTTACTCCGTGAGTATAAAGACGTATTCGCATGGTCGTATCAGGACATGCTAGGATTGGATGAGGGTATAGTGGTCCATAAACTCCCATTGAAACCAGAATGCAAACCCATCCAATAGAAACTAAGACGGATGAGACCTGAAATGCTGCTGAAGATAAAAAAAAAAGTCAAGAAGCAGTTTGATGCAGGCTTCCTACAAGCCTCAAAGTATCCACAATGGGTGGCTAACATAGTCCCGGTACTGAAGAAAGATGGCAAAGTACGAATGTGTATGGATTATCGCGACCTGAATCGAGCGAGTCCCAAAGATAACTTTCCCTTACCGCACATTGATACATTGATGGATAACACAGCAAAACATTCATTATTTTCCTTCATAAATGGATCCTCGGGGTATAATCAGATCAAGATGGCTCCTGAAGATATGGAGAAAACCATATTCATAACGATGTGGGGGACATTCTGCTACAAGGTGATGCCGTTCGGATTAAAGAATGCTGGGGCAACATATCAGAGGGCCATGGTGATGTTGTTCCATGACATGATACATAAAGAAATAGAAGTTTTCGTCGATGATATGATTGCTAAATCCCGAGGGGAAAAAGAGCATGTTGTAAACCTCAGGAAGTTGTTCGAAAGATTGAGAAAGTTTCAACTGAAGCTTAATCTAGCCAAATGTACATTTGGGACTACCTTGAGAAAGTTGCTAGGCTTCATTGTCAGCGAAAGAGATATCGGGGTTGATCCAGATAAGGTAAAAGCCATACAAGAATTACCACCTCTGCGCATGCAGAAAGAATTTAGAGGATTTTTGGGAAGGTTAAACTACATCGCCCGATTCATTGCTCAACTTCCCAACCAGTGCGACCCAATTTTTTGACTCTTTCGAAAACACAACCCGGGAGAATGGAACGAGGAATGCCAGGTGGCTTTTGACAAGATAAAACAGTATTTGTCTAGTTCCCTGGTGTTAGTACCGCCAACTCCAGGAATACCTTTAATTTTGTATCTGACTGTGTTCGAAAATTTAATGGGTTACGTACTGGGGCAACATGACGAATCAGGAAAGAAAGAAAAAGCGATTTACTACCTCAACAAAAAGTTCACAGAATATGAGGTAAAGTATCTGTCAATCGAAAAATTCTGTTGCGCTTTGGTTTGGGTAGTTCGGAGGCTCAGGCAATAAAAAGTTCACACGACATGGTTAATTTCGAAGCTGGACCCAATAAAGTACATGATGGAATCACCCGCACTCTCAGAAAGAATGGCACGATGGCAGATCCTACTATCGAAATACAATATCACCTATGTGAGTCAAAAGTCGATAAAAGAAAGTGTAATAGCTGACTTCTTGGTGACTCGAACAACAGAGGAATATGAGCTTTCGAGATTTGATTTCCTAGACGAAGATTTAATGTGCATCACGGAAAAAGAATCTGAATCATCAAAAGAGAAGCCATAGAAGATGAGTTTTGATGGCGCATCGAATGCCTTGGGGCATGGAATTGGAGCAATCCTAGTATCACCAGAGAGGAATCATTACCCGTTCACTGCAAGACTTAACTTCTTCTGTACCAATGACATAGCGGAATATGAAGCTTGTATCATGGGACTTCGTGCAGCCATTGAACGAAACATCAAAGCCCTAGAGGTGTACGGGGACTCAGCCTTGGTGATTTACCAAATCTGTGGAGATTGGGAAGTGAGAGATCCGAAATTGATCAAGTACAGTGATTTAGTAGCTGAATTAATTAAAGAATTTAAAGAAGTAACTTTTAATTACTTCCCGCGAGAGGAAAACCAATTGGCTGATGCCTTGGCCACTTTGGCTTCAATGTTTAAAGCAAGTAGAGAAACATAAATAATGCCTCTCAAAATGAGCATATATGAAGCCCCTGCACACTGTTGTAGCATTGAGAAAGAGGCAGACGGACGGCCATGGTTTCACGATATCTTAGAATATGTCAAGAATCAAAAGTATCCCGAACAAGTAAATGAGAACGACAAAAGAACAATCAGAAGAATGTCAGTGGGTTTTGTTTTTGATGGGGATGTCTTGTACAAAAGAGGAAAAGATCAAGTGCTGCTGAGATGCGTGGATGCTATTGAAGCGGAGAAAATACTCGAAGATGTCCATGAAGAAATCTGTGCAACGCATGCCAGTGGTTTCACTATGGCCAAGAAGATTATAAGACTCAGTTACTACTGGTTGACGATGGAAAGCGATTGCATTAGTCATGCTAGAAAATGCCACAAATGTCCAATTTACGGAGATAAGATTCATGCAGCCCCTTCGCCCCTTCATGTCATGACATCTCCGTGGCCCTTTTCTATGTGGGGTATGGATGTTATAGGGCTAATTTCCCCAAAAGCTTCTAATGGACACCGATTCATTTTTGTGGTTATAGACTACTTCACGAAATACATAGAAGCCGCTTCATTTGCTAATGTGACATAGACTGCGATCTGCAGGTTCTTGAAAAAGGAAATCATTTGTCGATATGGTTTGCCTGAAAGAATCATTTCGGATAACGATTTAAATTTGAACAATAAGATGATGAAATAGTATGTGAGCAATTTCAAATAAAGCATCATAATTCCTCGCCATATCGCCCGAAGATGAACGGAGCTGTTGAAGCGGCCAATAAAAATATTAAGAAGATTATCGGGAAAATGACAGAGACATATAAGGATTAGCACGAGAAGCTACCATTCGCTTTGTATGCATATCACACGTCTGTACGGACATCCACGGGAGCAACTTCTTTCTTGCTGGTCTATGGAATGGAAGCTGTGCTACCTATCGAAGTTGAGATTCCCTCTCTACGAGTCTTAATAGAGTCAAAATTAGAGAAAGCAGAATGGGTTCAAGCTCGATATGACCAACTAAATCTCATCGAAGAAAAACGCTTAAAGGCAATCTGCCATGGATAGATGTGCCAGAAAAGAATGATCGTAGCCCACAATAAGAAGGTACGGCCAGGAGAATTCCACGAAGGAGAACTCATGCTCAGAAAGATTCTCCCAATACAAAAAGACTTACGAGAAAAATGGGCACCAAATTGGGAAGGACCATATGTCGTAAAGAAAGCCTTCTTGGGTAGAGCTTTGATTCTCACTGAGATGGATGGGAAGGAGTTATCGAACCCAATAAATTCTGATGCTGTGAAGAAGTATTATGCCTAAAAAAAAGAGATCAGGATGAAAACCCGAAAAGGGCGTCTTAACAAACCAAAAGATTAGGATGACAACCCAAAAGGGCGTCCTAATAGAGCAGATTTGAGCCCAAGGAGTAAAACGATTCAAGCAGTGAGTCAAACAGCAAGACTACAGTATTTAAAGCTTTTCAGCAGCCTGAAATCTTCTACGCAAGAAGCCATGGTCGAAAAGATTCTTGATTAAGAAACGTGGAAGAGTTCATGCGTTGAATATCCATAACCATTGTATCCACTAAACGAAATTCCATTTTTCTTGCTTTATGACTCTTTTGACTTTTTGATCAACTTTCTTTGTTTGTTACCTTTAAAGTGAATATAAATGTAGGGAATCTCTTTTTACCTATTTTGACCATTTTCATGCATCTCATTGTATAGTTTATTTGAATGGTGAATAGTATAATGACATACCTTGAACAAAAGAAATGTTAAGCATTACTCGGATGAGAATTTGAAAATTACAAAAGCTTCTAAGCAAGACAAAGTTCGACAGAGGGCAAAAGGGTGATATCTGAGAAATGTAGATCACTCGCAAAGCTTAAAGATGGATACAAAGCGTGAAAAGAAAGTCAAGAATCGAAGAAAAAATGCAGATCATCACAAGAATCATGACGAATAAGTTAAAGGCGCATAGCATAATCATATAGGCATAAAGACATCTAAGACAAACATGTGCATATCATGATAACATCATGCATGACCTATACAGGTACTCCAGCAGAGCAAGAAGAATGCGATATTAGTTGTACTGAATCAAGGAAAAGACCCCTGAATCCCTCCAGATGATATGTTTTGGTATTCTGTTTTTCAATTTATGTTTTTCAAAAATCAGCTCATATTGTGAGAAGTGAGTTGGGCCTCAGGTCACACGCTGAGGTATTTTTAATTTATGTTTTTCAAAAATCAACTCATATTGCGAGAAGTGAGTTGGGCCTCAGGTCACACGCTGAGGTATTTTCAATTTATGTTTTTCAAAAATCAGCTCATATTGCAAGAAGGGAGTTGGGCCTCAGGTTACACGTTGAGGTATTTTTAATTTATGTTTTTCAAAAATCAGCTCATATTGCAAGAAGTGAGTTAGGCCTCAGGTCACACGCTGAGGTATTTTCAATTTATGTTTTTCAAAAATCAGCGCATATTGCGAGAAGTGAGTTGGGTTTCAGGTCACACGCTGAGGTATTTTCAATTTATATTTTTAATAATCAGCTCATATTGCGAGAAATGAGTTGAGCCTCAGATCACACACTGAGGTATCTTTAATTTATGTTTTTCAAAAGTAAGCTCATATTGTAAGAGGCGAGTTGAGCCTCAAGTCACATGCCGAGTGGAGCAGATTGAAGACAATAAATTTCATATCCATGAAGATGCGAGCAAGTTGAGGATACAAGACATATCTCCAAAGTTGCGGTAGAATAAACCAAAGCTACAAGATGTGGTAGACTAGAAAGAGGCTAGCTGAGCAAGAAGAGCTTTGAAGAGATCAAGACTCGGCAAGGCCGGGCAAAATTGGTCTTTCTTAGAGATCTTTGCTCTATTTTTGTTACACAACAATGGGCAAAGATGGGCAGCTGTATGAAGCCCAATATGCTCGGGCCATTTCAAAGCCATTTCAAAGTCACTTCAAAACCATTTCAAAACCATTTCAAACCCATATCAAGCCCATTTCAAACAAAAAGCAAATAAATCAAAAATGTAAAAAACACGAACCAAAATTAACAGTCCAAAAATAAAAGTCTTTTAATAGTCCACTTACAGACCTGTTCTAGCCCGTTACAAAACCAGCAAACCCACCTAAACCCATACCCAATTAAACCCCTAAACCTAACCCACTAAACAAAACTAACACCAGCCCAAATTACAAGGCCCGATGGCCCAAACTTAAGCTAAGCCTAGTCAGGAAACCCAAGGCCCACCTCTCTGCCCATTCCTTGCACCAAAGAAGAAACCTTCTTCTCGTTGACTCCCCGATGGACCTGCAAACAGAACAAAAATAGAAGCAGCAAAATGGCAGAGGAACAACAATAGCAAATAGGACCAAACAGTGGCAACATAGATTTAAAAACTCATTGTATTCAGCTATAAAAAAGGCCAGAAAATCGATTGTAAAGAAAAAGGCTACGCTTGGAATATACAAGAAAAAAATTAAAAGATAAGGTATTTCCTACAGTTTTTTAGCACACTTGAAAAAGAGAATAAAGCTAGATGATAATTTCAACTCAAATCTCGACAAAAATAGGGGTCAAAGTAATTGAATAAGATTCATCAAAAAATGGGTTATTGGTTAATAATTAGGGGGTGAGTCAAAGAATGGGGTGTTAGGCTCAACGGGGTTTACTAGGGGTTAATTTATGGAGGTAGGCTTTTTGTAGAGTAAGTAGGTTAAATCCTAAGTGCCTTTATCATTTCGGTATATCAAATCAATGATGTGGTCTTGATGCGCATAATCAAAGCAAGTTCTAGAATAACAAATCAGTGTTGACTCACTCAAAGCAATAATAAAAGTGAGCACGAAAGAATCTATGCTCAAAAGGATTAAAATTTCACCAGAATTATGGCTTTTTGATGTCAATCCTGTGAATTTCAAATTTCAAGATAATACTTAGAATTAAAGAAATAACTTATGCAAAAATTAGTGTTCTCAAAATTTTTAACTTATCATGCTTGATTCCCTAATGTTTTAAAGTTTGAATAATCAGAGTACAGGCACCTATATCTTAATTCTCAACATATCAATAAAATCATAAATCAATCAAAATTAATTCCTAATAGGAGACTGAGAATTATTTGAGAACAAAGCATGAAAAATTTCAGAGATTTCATAGATAATTATAGATTTAAAGTAACTTCTCCCCACACTTAAGATGTACATTGCCCTCAATGTACAAAGATATAGATAGCAAGAGAAGTATAATATCATAAGATAGGGAGAGGATTGAAACTCCCTAAATTTAGGATGAACTTGTGAGGAAGAGTCAGCAATTGTGGTAGGGTGTTCCCATTTTCGGTTGAATATGAGCTGTAGAGCACCTTTTTGAAACTGCGAAAATATTAATTAGTCGTGGGACTTTTGGATTAATAGAGATTGCTCGTTAGGGATTGGCCGATATGAAAGATAGAAAAATAAATAACAGAAAAATAATAAACTAAGTTCTAAAAATGCTAATAATGTAATGATTAAAATGAGTTAACATAATAAAAATAAGATTCGAAATAAAAATGAGACTAATAAAGGAAAAATAAAAATGAAAAATGAGAAAGATAGAACTGAAAGGGAGAATAGAGGCACACGCCCGTGTGTCTTGGGTTTAGCCCGTGTTGGCCAGATTGCATGGCCGTTTGCGAACTTGTTCGCTCTCCACACGGTCGTGTAAGTGGTCCCACGGTCGTGTGTGATGATGCTTCGCTACTCCCACAGTTGTATGGGAGGGCACACGGCTGTGTTTAATTTGGCAGTGTCTTCCACGGGCTGGGGACACGGGCGTGTGGCGTTGTGCCAGCCCGTGTCTAAACTGAAGGGTTACCACGGTAATGTCGCACGGCCGTGGGGATTTGTTGGTGGCCGGTGCTTTGGGAAAAATTTTTCTCTGTTTGTACACGGCCTAGGTGCACGACCGTGTCTCTACTTTAAATGTTCACACGGCCTTGGCCACGCCCATGGGCATGGCCGTGTGGTCCTCAATTTTTGCAAAAAAAGGGTTAGTTGATGAATTAAAAGAAACTAAAATAAAAATAAAAGAAAAGTTACTAAGTTAGTGCTCGGGTTGCCTCCCGAGAAGTGCTTATTTATAGTCTAAGCTCGACCCTGTTCAAGCTTTGTATGTTCACGGTGGCTTGAAGAGTTGATACTCTTTTATCTTGCTTGCAGTTTTATTATCAACATAAGATTTTAGTCTAGTGCGATTTACCTTGAAAGTACCGAGTGACACATGTTTTATCTCGACTGTACCATAGGGAAAATTTTTCATTACCGTGAAGTAAGGTATATCACTTGTATCCTCTTTTGAATTCAAGGTTCGAGGATCATCTTCCCCTAATATTACCTTATCTCTTACCCTGATTTGATTCATTTTCACCTGAGGGTCGTCTTGGTGGTGCTCTGGGTTGGTGTGGGATATTTTGGGCTTTTCATGATAGTTCAGCCACTCATCTAGTTCCTCGATCTGAAGCATTCGCTTTTCAAGTGCATCTCCCTTAGATGAACTCGTCTGTGATTGGGTTGCCTTTATGTAGAGCGTATCCTGCACAGAAGGTTGGGTGGTGAGTTTAGTGTTTTTACAATGACTCGTAATTATATTATTATCAGCAGTCTTAATCGAGTTCCGAGCTTGTAAAGTAACTTTGTCATCACCTATGCGTAGTGTAAGCTCACATGTTCCTACATCAATTATAGTTCTGGCAGTTGCTAAAAAGGGACGCCCTAAAATTAAGGGTACATTGCTATCCTCATCAATGTCTAAAACAACAAAGTCAACTGGGAATATGAATCTATCAATTTTGACAAGCACATCTTCAACTATTCCCTTAGGAAACCTAATAGTTTTATCAGCCAGTTGAATGCTCATCTTGGTTTGCTTAGGTTTTTCAAGACCTAGTTGTTTAAACAGTTTATAAGGCATGACATTTATACTAGCCCCTAAGTCAGCTAAAGCATTTTGGGCGTCTAGGCTACCAAGTAAACAAGGAATAGTAAAACTCCCTGGATCTTTCAGTTTGGTTGGCAGTTTATTTTGGAGAATAGCTGAGCATTCCTTGTTGAGTTCCACTGTGGACAGTTCTTCCATCTTCCTTTTATTTGTGAGAAGTTCCTTTAAAAATTTTGCGTATTCCGGCATCTGCGTAATTGCTTCAACAAATGGTAAGTTGATATGTAATTTCTTTACGAGTTTAAGAAACTTACCGAATTGCTCATCTGTACGATCCTTCTTTAGCGCGGTTGGGTATGGGATACTAGGTTTAAATTCTTTGGTAATTTCATCTTTGTAACTTACCTCATTCTTTCCTTTACTTACCACAGGCTCCTTGCATGGCTCTGGGTTGGTTTTGGCTATCCCCTCATCATCTATCGTATCCACAGCATTGAGTTGCTCCTTAGGATTAGTCTCAATGTTGCTTGGTAACCCACCTTGCGGTCTTTCAGAGATTAGCTTGGCGAGCTGGTCTATTTAAGTTTCAAGTCCTTGAATGGATGCCTGCTGGTTCCTCAGTGCCGTTTCGGTATTTTGAAAATGGGTTTCTGATACGGCCATAAATTTTGTGAACATCTCTTCAAGGCTCGGCTTTTTTTCTTATTGTGGAGGTGGCTGTTGAAATCCCGGAGGAGGTGGTTGTCTTTAATTTTCTTGTCCTCCCCATGAAAAATTGGGGTGGTTCTGCCAACCTGTATTGTAAGTACTACTATAAGGGTTATTTTGAGGTCTAGAATTGTTACCTATATAGTTGGTTTGCTCAGTTTCCATGCCATGTCCATAAGAGGAGTAATCTAGATTGAACATATTTCCCTGCATTGCGTCACACTGCATCACTGGATGTGCCTGCGTAGAACCAACAAAATTATCAAACTTTTTTATTTAAAAGTTTTACCTGGTTAGTAAGCATGGTGACAGCATCAATATTATAAACTCCTGCAGCTTTTGTCGGGTTAGTCCTCATGACTTGCCACTGATAGTTATTCAGTGACATCTCTTCTATAAACTCATAAGCTGCTTCTGGTGTTTTATTGTTAATAGCTCCTCCGGCGGCTGCATCGATCATCTGCCTTGTTAATGGATTCAAACCGCTATGAAAGGTTTGAACTTGTAACCACAAAGGCAACCCATGGTGAGGGCACCTTCTCAAAAGATCTTTGTATCTCTCCCAGGCATCGTAAAGTGTCTCTAGATCCATCTGCATAAAAGAAGAGATATCGTTTCGCAATTTAGCTGTTTTAGCTAGAAGAAAATATTTAAGTAAAAATTTCGGTCATTTGTTCCCATATAGTAATTGAGCCTCGTGGTGGATAATTTAACCACTGTTTAGCCTTGTTTCTCAAAGAGAATGGGAATAGCCTAAGACAAATGGCATCATCAGAAACGCCATTTATTTTGAATGTATTGCATATTTCCAAGAAATTGGCTAGATGCGAGTTAGGATCCTCATCCTGCAAACCATCAAACTGAACAAATTGCTGTATCATTTGAATAGTGTTAGGTTTCAGTTCAAAATTATTTGCAGCAATAATAGGCCTAACAACGCTAGATTCAGTGCCTACTAAATTAGGTCTAGCATAATCATACATAGTACGTGGAGCAGGATTTTGCTCAACAGGATTTGCAGCTACTACAGGAAGTAGCTGATTATCCTGATTTGCTTCCATCTCTTCAGTAGGTTCAGGTTCTTCTTCTTGTCCTTCTTTTGTATATTGCAAACTTCTTCTTATCTCTTGGCGAGTTCGATAAACTATCGCTTCTAAATCGTCGTCGAAAAGTAATGGTCCTCCTGGGTTTCTTCTAGTCATAAACTAGAGATACCTAGAAGGAAAAAGAAAAATAAAAAAATAAAAAAATAAAAAATAAAAAAATAAATAAAAACTGAAAATAAATATAGTAATGGCTAAAGTAATAGAAATCGAGTTTTCTTAATATTTCAGTTCCCCGGCAACGGCGCCACAAACTTGATAACGGCTCTCGCGATATTAAGTAATAAAATTTATAAAACTGATCACACCAAAACTAACTAATATCACGATGTTAAAGGCAAGCGCACCTATCGAACAGTAGTATAGTTTAGTGGCAAGACTGAGTTATCGTACCCAAGGGAACTAAAAGTACTAATACTTACTTCCTTTCTATTATCTAGCCTAAAAATAAAAGAGGTTTGGTTGAAACTAATTCTAAAACTAAGTAAAAGTGCACAAAAAGTAAATTGGGGAAAACTTTAGGGAAAAGCTGATTGATATAAGCAATACTTAAGGGAGAATCCACCTAGACTTCACTTGTTATTGGTTCTTGAGCTAGACGATTTATTCACTTGACTTGATCCGTAGAGATCCCTAATTTATGCTAAACCATCCGTCGAGGCAAAGAGCAACTAGGCCTAGGTTGTTAACTAAAGTTCCTTTATTAATTAACACCCTAGGTTGCATTAATTCGATCTATGGTTCCCCATATTAGGTTTGACCCTAATCCGGCAGATTTATGTCGCCCTATGTCTAGGGTTGCATGCAACTCCGCTTAATTATAGTAGATCTACTCTTATCACAGGGACTTTTGCTCCTCTGCTTTAACCACATCCGTTTCTTGAATTAATACCTAGGGTTATTAACACAAGAATTAAGCACACATAATTAAGAACAACTCAAGTATTTATCATATAACTCAAGAATAAATAATAACAAGATTTGTCTTAGGTTTCATCCCCCTTAAGTATTTGAGGGGTTTAGTTCATAATAAAGAAAGAAAACATCTCAGAAGAATTAAGATAACAAAACATAAAAAACCCGAAAACCCCTGAAGGAATTTAGGGAGATCCTCTGTCTTGATGTAGAATTCTGGCTTCTGGGATGAATCAATCGGCTTCCCTTGGAGTAATCCCTTGCTTTCACTCTTTGTGTTGGCAGAAATATGGCGCTCTTTCCTGAGAGAAAAGAGTATTCCCTTAGCGGGAAATAAGCACACCTTTGAAGTTGCCTCCTAGGGTCTTTATATAGAGTTTAGAATGGTTTTCTTAGCCTCTAAGTATCCAAATCTGAGTGAAATTCCTCTTTCTCATGACTAGAACACGCCCGTGTGCCACGCCCATATGATTTCAATAAGAGACCGTGTTCGGGACTGTTGAGGTGGCACAGTCGTGTGCCCTGGCCGTGCTTGTCGGGGGCTGGACCGTGTGATCTTCATGTGGCACGGCCGTGTGCCATGACCGTGCGATGACTCCTTGGGCCGTGTCGTTTTCTCATTTTAGCCCATTTTCTCCATTTTTGGCCCGTTTCTCTTTCTTTTCTCTTTCCTATGCTCTCTTGAGTATAAGACATGAAATAGAAGGATTAAAAGCACTAATTCTCACAAATCTAATGATAATTTATCCAAAATATAGGCTAAACATGAGGCAAAAATATGTATAATTTATCGTTTATCAACGCTTTCGTTCGAAATATGGCATGCATATAGAAATTTAAAAAAGTCCGAAAACTCTACCTTCGTGTGACGATCGGGTTCCGAATCCGAATCGTTCTTGCTCAGATTCGGTCTTTTGGGCAAGATCTTTGCCCATTTTGGGGGTTCATATTTGGGTTACGGTGTTTAAAAAGAGAAGAAAGCAAAATATTGACTTACCTTCAGCGATTGGAGCCCGTCCCCTTTGTCGCAATCGGAGTGAGGAAGGGCCGAGATTGCCCGCTATCAAAGTCGGTCTTAAACAACGCCTTCGTGTGTAGTCCATCATCGTTCTAAGACGCGAAACGACACTCGATCGGAGGTCGGAGTCGACTGAGAGTGGGCATGGGGGGCCGAAACTTCTTTTTCTTTCATTCTTTTTGTTGTCTGCTAATGTGGCTAATGGTTTAAAACTTAGGGTTTTCATTTTTTCCTTTTCTATAAACGACGCCGTATAAGCCTTAGGCTTACCCGTTTGGACCCGATCCAAATCCCCCGGGACCCGCGCGTTTGTATTGAGGGGACAATTGCGCGTTCGGTCCTCCTATTTTTGCGTCGGCATTCGATTGGACCCTGCCTGTACTTATTTCGTTTTTAATCAGGCCCCGAAACTTGTCGCGCTTCGCAAGTCGGTCCCTCTCGCTGCTATGCGTTTTAAAAATGGGAAATGTTATGCTGTCAGTCCCTCTAGGTTACGCGCACATTTCAATTTGGTCCTGTGTCCTCATTTTATTTCTAATATTACGTTTTTTCCTGTGTCCTCATTTCATTTCTAATATTACGTTTTTTTACTACTGTATTTATTATTTTCACTATTATTATTTATTACTTTTTTATATTACTATTATTATTGTTATTAAATCTATTATTTATTAGTATTTTTACTACTACTAGTGTTAGTATCATCTTTTACTTAATACTCATATATATTATGTTTTTAATATTATATTTTTAATACTTTATATATTATGTATATACCTTTTTTATACTATTATTATTTTTAAAATATATATTACATATATACTTTTAATATTATTATTGTGTATATTTTTAATGTTATATTAAGTATATCTTTTTATGTATTATGTATATATTTTTATTTACGTTATCTATTTTTTTATATATATTATCTTATATATATTTTTAAATACTATATTATGTATGTATTTTTAAACATCATATTATATATACTAGTATGTGTGTATTTTTAAATACTATTGTTATCTTGTTTAATACTGTATGTATTGTTAATGTTTTGTAATTGCTACGTTTATTATTATTTGCCGTATATTCGCATTTTTTATTGTTTGCATGTTTTGATTTTAATATATGTTTAGATTGTATTGCATTACAACATTGTTACAAGTTTTTATTGTGTTAAAAATATTATTTTCATGTTTTTAAATTTTTTTTAATGAATAAGGCAATGTACCACTTTTAATATCAAGCCGTCGATATTCATCGCTATGTTGGATGAATTACATCGGCTCGTGTTAAAATGGGACATCCTTCTAAAAAAAAAAAAAAAATTTCATGTTTTGATCGGTTCGCGATTAAATTTTAGATTGAACTCGTAATTTTGAAAATTAAGACAACGCGTATTTAACAAGATACCAATTTTTGGCGTCACGAGGGTGCTAATACCTTCCTCGTGCGTAACCGACTCCCGAACCCTATTTTTCTCTGAACTTTGACGTAGATCTAAACGCAGCCTTCCTGTTACTTAAAAATAAATTTTTCTGCTGAAAGAGGATTTATTAGGTGTCCGATCACACCTAGAAAAAAGGATTGGTGGCGACTCCCCTTTTCTTTAAAATCGAAATTTGGTTTTCAAATTTCCAAATAACCACCTTAATTAGCGACCAAAGCTAAAATTTTTACGTCGCTACAAACACAATTAGAGTCACTTCACCCCCATTTATAGTGCTAGGATGAAACTCTAATTTAACTTAAATTCCTAAAAGATAAATACATTTAAATAAAAATAATTAAAATAAAATCCTAATAATTCTAATAATTATCCTAACATTAATTATCCTAATATAAATAAAATAAAATAGAGTCTTCCAAAATAAAATCTCTTTTATTTGCTTTTTAGTCCTTGTGCCTTCCATGTTCGCACTTTTGACACAATCTTTTTCCTGTGTCGCGTATCAGCCCATTTTGTCTCCAAATTCGCACTTTTGTCCCCTTAATTTTACTTTTGCCTCCACTTTAGTCCCTATGAGATAAAAGATTATAAATAGCACAAATTAGCAGGAACATACTTAGAATAATCACATAATTAATACAATAAAATACGTTATTCTAGAGTATTATCAAATTCCCCCTACTTAGCCCATGTTTGCTCTCAAGTACGGTTCTTTATCGACTTGTGAAAGCTAGATTCTGCCATAAGAGAAATACCACTCCAAAGTTTCATAAAAATTAGTTAAGAATGCATATGAAAAATAAAGAGACCTCTAAGCTTGCTTTAAGTAAAATAGAAAAAGTATTCCAATTAATTCACACAAAAATTAAGATCGACTTGAGCTATTTCATGCTATTTAGGTAAATTACCAAACCTACCAAGACACCCTAATTATTTCCTCCTTTAGTTCCCCAAGTGCAACTTTATTAGTACTTTTTTTTCTTCTTTTTTTTGTTTTTTTTTCTTTTTTTAAATTATTTATTTACTTAGGCATATATTAAACCTTTTGACGTGAAGAGAGATGACAACCCAAGCACCCCACCCCGGTTACTCAGCCCAACATACTCCTAAAATTATTTATTTCCGGTTAGCGGAGTTTTACTCATCACGCCACACAACCTTTTGACGCGAAGTAGAATGACAACCCAAGCACCCTACCCCGGTTACTCAGTCAGTCACGATCTAAGCTGTACTCATAACCATGGAAAACATTTATTAACAATTAAACAATATTTAAAATTTTTGAGAACTCAGGAAAGAAACAATTTAAGTGTCAAAAATAAGTTTCAATAATCACCTAATAGCCATGAACATAAATTAAGCATGCAATTATTTTAAGTATTCACTTTATATTAAACCTGGTCAATTTTATGAAAAGCAAGATAGAGGTAACCTTATTAATCACAATTATTTTTAGCCTAATAAAAATGAAACAGTGAAGATGGCATCAACTATGGAAAAATCATAACTTTCTTGGACAGTAAAAATCATACTTCTAGGTCAAACAGTAGGCAATTCCTGGTAAAATCTTAGGCATGAAAAGCAGCAGGATATACTCAAGAAAAATAAATGGGCAGAAACGAGCACAAAATAGCAGCAACAACAATATGACAGCAAAAATAGCAGATAATGACAGTAACAACGAAGAATGCCTCCCCTCCACTTAAAACACATAGTCCTCAATGTGAAAGTAAAAGGAAAAGAAATAGGCGAAGAAAAAAAAGTTTAGAAAAACTCCCCATGTAGTTACCGTCGGTTGGCGCACGCGGTGGAGACGAAGAAGATGGCGAAGCGGCAAGGGGTGGAGACTCCGTTGATGAGATCGACGGCTTGGAGGGTGAAAAAGCAACACCGGCGGTGGTTTATGGTGAATGAGGGCTCGGCGGCGGCTATGGAGAAGGGAAAGGAAATTTGAAAAAAAAATGGTAAGGTTTGGGGGTTTTATTTGCTGAAAAAGGGTGTTTGGCTGCAGGTTTTGGGGATTCTAGTGCTGGAATGGGACTATTTGGCTGCAGGGATATGGCATTTCGGGCTGGAATAGAATCTGGAATAGAGGCTGTTTGGTTGCAGGAATATGTCATTCTAGGCCGGAATAAGGCTGGAATAGGGGCTGCTTGGTACCATGAATAGGGCTGTTTGGTGCATTTTTTCCTTCTTTTCTTCGTATTTTCGCTCCGTTTTGCCTAGATGGAAGAAGAGAAATTTATTTTAAAAGAAAACAAATAAAAAGAAAATGATAAATAATAAAGAATAAACAATAAACAATAAACAATAAACAATAAATAAAAATGAAAAATAAAAATAAAAATAAAAATAAAGATTGGGTTGCCTCCCAACAAGCGCTTGTTTAACGTTGTTAGCTCGACGCCTTGAATGGTTCTATGGTGGCTCTAACTGAATTTTTTCGACTGTGTGGGATTGAAAATTTTCGTAAAACGGCTTTAACCTCTGTCCATTGACTTTGAATCGCCTCTTCGATTCTTCATTTTCTATTTCAACCGCAACATGAGGGAATACTTCAGTAATGACAAAGGGTCCTTGCCATCATGATCGAAGCTTACCTGGAAATAATTTCAACACAGAGTTATAAAGTAAAACTCTTTATCCTACCGAAAAATACTGCTGAGCGATTTTTGTATCATGAAACAACTTGGCCTTGGCTTTATAAATACGAGCATTCTTATAAGCATCGTTGCGGATTTCTTCCAGCTCTTGGATGTCTAACTTCCTCGCTCTTCCGGCTGGGTCTAACTCCATGTTACATTGTCGAACCGCCCAATAGGCTTTATGCTCTAATTCTACCGGAAGATGGCAAGCCTTGCCAAAAACAAGTCAATACGGGGTCATTCCAATTGGTCCTTTATATGCTGTTTGATAAGCCCAAAGCGCGTTATTGAGCCGAAGACTCCAATCTTTTCGGCTGGGCCGCACCGTTTTCTCCAAAATAGTGTTTATTTCCCTATTTGAAACCTCGGCTTGACCATTTGTTTGAGGATGGTAAGCCATAACTACACGATGATGGACTCCATATTTTGACAATAGTGCCTCCATGACTTTGTTGCAAAAGTGGGTGCCACGACCACTGATTAGGGCTCAAGGTGTGCCGAACCTGGAAAAATAGTTTGCTTTAGAAATTCCACAACAGTTTTGGCATTATCGTTGCGAGTAGGCTTTGCTTCTATCCACTTAGATTATATACACATTGCTAAATGAAGAAATAAATGGGCCCATGAAATCGATGCCCCAAACATCAAAGATTTCGCATATATAAATCGGGGATAGGGGCATTTGATTTCGCTTAGTGATGTTACCTGTATGTTGGCATCTATCGCAAGATTTACAGAAGTTATATGCATCTCGGAAAATTGTAAGATAATATAACCCACATTCTAACACCTTGTGAGTTGTTCGCTTAGGCCCAAAATGACCTCCGCAAGCTTCAGCATGAGAAAAATTTTGGATAGAAGTTACCTCAGTTTTTGGAACACATCGTCGTATTATCTGGTCTGAACAGTGTTTTCACAAGTATGGGTCATCCCAAATGTAATATCGAGTGTCGCGTTTGAGCTTATTCCTTGCAGAACATGTTAACTCAGTGGGTAACGATCTTGTGGCTAAGAAATTTACCATATCTACATACCATGGGAGATGTACCTCGGCCGAGAATAAGCTTTCATCAGGGAATTCCTCCTTAATGAGGATGTCGTCAAAAGGTACCTTTATTCTGCTCAGGTGGTCAGCCACTAAGTTCTCACATCCCCTTTTATCTCGAATCTCAATGTCAAATTCTTGGAGTAACAGAATCCACCTGATAAGCCTTGCTTTTGCTTTCTTCTTTGAGATCAAGTACCTAAGGGCTGCATGATCAGTAAAAACAATTACTTTAGATCCCAATAAATAAGGTTGAAATTTATCTAAAGCAAATACAACAGCTAAGAGTTCTTTTTCTGTAATGGTGTAGTTGCTCTGTGCGGCATCTAGGGTTTTGGAGGCATAACAAATGACATGTGGTTCCTTGTTTATCCTTTGCCCCAACACGGATCCTACACTGTGTTCGCTGGCATTGCACATAACTTCAAATGGAAATTTCCAATCTGGTGGTTGCACTATAGGAGCGGAGACTAATTTTTACTTAAGCGTGTCAAAAGCCTCCTTACACTTTGGGTCAAAGTCAAACTTCTTATCCTTTTGTAACAATTCTGTAACACCCCAACCCGTATCCGTCGTCGGAATAAGGTTTCAGAGCATTACTCGGATTTACCTAGCATTTAGCAAAAATTTCCGTTAAATACTTACCGATTCAATGCATCATATAGATAATTATATTATCATTTAATCAATAGCTTGGCACTTGTCTTAGCATCAATCAACATTGTTAGTATACTTACGCATATTTTATATAATATGCTTATAAGTAACATTCTCTTACCGTTTAAAATCATTTATTTCATTATATTATAATTTCATGTACCATAATTTCCATATATTTCACATATATTTATTCCGATAATAATTCATATCAAACTTAATATAAATCAAATTCTATATGCACATACTTTCCACACCATGTGTCCATATAACATGTACAACTCATTATATATATACTTCAAGCATATATGGTAATAATTCATTTCGTATTCATATTGTTTCATAATATACAAATGTACTAATATTTCACATCCAATCCAATATAACATACAATTTAACATATTTTCATGCTCAATTATGATACACAAATTTACTTGACAAAATTGCAAAAATACCCAGATTTAGGGGCATTTTGGTAATTTTTCATTTTCCCCGATTTTCATCCGATCTTGATCTAAATTGATAATTCCATTCAAATTTATTAATTTAGACAATAAGTCAATTCATTTCCTTCAAATTGGTCATTTTTTGATATCCTTACAAAATTTCCCCTAAAATTTTACTTTTATTCAATTTAGTCCCTGAGCCTAAAGCATACAAATTAGTCATGCTAGCTGAATATTCATATATATTTTCCTCCTCCTCCTCTCCATTCCACATCCTTAATTTATAAAACATGCTTATGAGTAACATCGTCAATAATTTCACTATTTATTTATATGTGAATATTCAAGCTGTTCACCTGCGTCATAGTCATTAAATTATTTTTATCTTGAGCTACAAAACCCCAAATTAAGATCCGTAAATTTTCCCTGAAATTAGACTCATATATATTCTTACCATAAAATGTTCAGAATTTTTGGTTTATCCAATTAATACAGTTTATTCATTAAATTCTCCCCTATTTTACTGTTTGACAGTTCTGACCACTCTTCAGTAAAACTTAATTATCTCTTTGTAAAGAATTCAAATGATATTCCCGTTTACTTCTCTTAAAAATAGACTCATTCAGGATTCTTAACATATAACTTTAAGCCCATAATTATTTTTATCCAATTTTTGATGATTTTCCAAAGTCAAAACAGGGGATCCCAAATTCATTCTGACCTTATCTCACAAAATTTATTATATCTCATAATTTAAAAGTCCATTGCTTACACCGTTTCTTCTATGAGAAACTAGGCTCAATAAGCTTTAGTTTCATATTTTTTTCATCTTCTAATTCGATTTCTAAAATTTATAGTGATTTTTCAAATTTAGTCTACTGCTGCTATCCAATATTGTTTTAGCGCAAGCTGTTTATTACCATTTTTCCCTTAAGCTTTAATAAATAACAATTTCGTCCCTACTCAATTAGCCTCTCAATAGAGCTTTTTTTTTTCAATTAACACTCTATTCTATCACTTTAAACTACTTTACATCTTTTGAAAATCATAATTTCAGCACTAGACTTTAATTCCAAACATTTTCATAATTAGGTCCTAACTAATTCATTCACTTTACTAACTTAATTCATACTCTATTTCTATTCAAGTTCCATCCCAACTCAAATTTATCTACTAAATTTTCAGCTTATTTAACTAGTTTCAAAATTTCCTCAAATTAGTCCTTCAACATAAAACTTATGAATTACATTACAATTCAATCCTTATTTCATTTCTAACTTGAATTTCTATCAATTTAACCTTTATTTCATCATTTTACTCAACATGAACATTATCTAGGAATCTAATAACTTTCAAAATATCAACTTAATTTCATCAAAATCTTATTCCAAAGCTTCTAAAACATCAAAATTAAATAAAAAAGGCTAAATTGACTTACCTATTAAACTTCCAAGCTTTAAAATCCTTATTCTCCTTTTTCTTTTCTTTTCTTCTTCTTTCTTTCCTTCCCCTGCTTTTCGGTCCCCCATTCTGTTTCTCTTTTTTTGTTTATATATATATAATATAATATAATAACATTAATAAATATCTATTTAATAATCCATTATTTCTTTTACATTTGTATACAAATATATTAATACACTTGTATCAATTTATTTCTATACACTTGTCTTTCTTTAATCTATTTATTATATAAATATCTTATAATAGATTTATTTAATTAATAAATATCTTTTATAATTAATCAATATCCATTAATAATTAAATACTTATATTACAAATGTATGTATTTTTATCCATACACTTGTATATTTTATTTACTATACATTTGTCTATATACTAATTTATTTATCATATAATATCAATTTAATAATAACAATGATATTTATATTTACTCAAATAATAAGTAATTACATATATATATTACAAATGTATGTACATTATTTATCACATATGTATTTTATTTTTATCACACACTTGGCACAATTTAATTTATTTATCATATAAATATCTTATAATATAATTATAATAAATTAATTTAATATCATTTGTTACTAATAAATATATATATTTTTTATAATTAAAATCTAAGTAAAAATCTTAGATTTTTACTTTATATGCCGCCTCACTTATGCTAAATGGCATAATTGCCATTATAGTCCCTTTTATTTTCTTTTAATCTATAATTAAACTTTCACACTCTATTCAATTTAATCCTTTTTGATCCAATTATCCTTAATTAAGCTAAATTCACTTGATTAAACTCTAATTAACCACTCAATTAACTTTTTAAATATTTTTGATAAATATTTACAGATCCAATTTTCAGTAACGGAGACTCAAAAATACCCGTAAAATTCGGGTTATTACAAATTCACACAGTGGTTCAGCTATATTCGAGAAGTTCTTTATGAAGCACCTGTAGAACCCTGCATAACCAAGGAAAGAACGAATTTCCCTCATAGTAGAGGGATAAGGCAAAGAGTTTATAATTTCAATTTTGGCCTTATCGACCTCAATTCCTTTAGATGACACAACATGTCCTAGAATTAAACCCTTGTCTACCATAAAGTGACATTTTTCATAGTTTAAGACAAGATTAAATTCTATGGATCTACTCAAAATTACCGTTAGGTTTTTAAGGCATTCATCAAAACAATTTCCATAGACAGTAAAATCATCCATAAAAACTTCTATAATTTTTTCCAAATATTCAGAAAATATACTTATCATGCATCTCTAGAAGGTGGCTGGCGCGCTGTACAGACCAAATGGCATCCTTCTATACGCG
This sequence comes from Gossypium stocksii, assembly GCA_020496765.1. Classification (NCBI taxonomy): domain Eukaryota; kingdom Viridiplantae; phylum Streptophyta; class Magnoliopsida; order Malvales; family Malvaceae; genus Gossypium; species Gossypium stocksii. The sequence continues at coordinate 108,081,073 of CM035627.1, read as the reverse complement.
AATGTTCCAAATGGGCACGTGAAATTGGTTTTTTTCCTGGTCTTCTGGCGCCACTGGGATTTGAAAGAAACCTGAATAGCCATCAAGACAGCAAAAATGAGATTTTCCTGCTAACCTTTCAAGCATTTGATCAATAAAAGGAAGAGGGAAATGATATTTTCTAGTGTATGAGTTCAACTTCCTGTAATCAATACAGACGCGCCACCCATTTTGTACTCGGGTAGGTACCAAGTCACCTTGAGCATTTTCCTTTACTGTTACGCCCGTTTTCTTGGGCACGACTTGTACCGAACTTACCCATCTACTGTCAGAAATAAGGTAAATTATGTCAGCGTCCAAAAGCTTGATTATTTCTTTTTTTACCACCTCCATCATATTCAGATTTAATCATCTTTGTGCCTCTCGCCTCGGTTTTGTGTTTTCCTCCAAGTAGATCCTGTGAGTGCACGTCAAAGGGCTTATCCCTTTTAATTCTGCAACGGTCCAGCCAATCGCCTCCTTATGACTTTTTAACACACGGACCAAACTTTCTTCTTCCTGCATAGAGAGGTTATTAGCAACTATGACCGGCAGGGTATTATCCTTACCCAAAAATGCATATTTCAGATGTTCTGGAAGCAGTTTCAACTCCAACTCTGGTGTCTGCACAATAGAGGGTAAAAGTTTTGTATTTGGAGATAATAATTCATTAACAAATTCAAATTTATTAAGTTCAGAATTATCTCCATGAATTGACTCAAAATTCTCCTCCACTAGAGAGTCAATTATGTCGATACGATTTACACTCAAAATTTCGCTTGGATGGCTAATGGCGTCGTAGACATCAAACTTCACGATCTCTCCATCAAACTCCATCGTAAGAGTTCCACTTCGAACATCAATTTTAGTACTAGTCGTACTAAGGAAAGGTCGTCCTAACAAGAGATCTGAGGATCCAGGGGCGCTATCCTCCTCCATTTTAATCATATAAAAATCTGCAGGAAAAATGAGCTCGTTAACTTTTACCAACACGTCCTCAAGGACTCCTTCTGGGTGCACAACGGACCTATCTGCCAATTGAATTATAACACATGTTTTTGTCAAAAAACATGCGTTAAGTGATTCATAAATAGAATATAGCATTACATTTATTGAGGCTCCCAGGTCACACATAGCCTTTTTAATTCCCAAATGGCCAATTTTGCATGGCATTGCAAACATGCCCCTATCCTTACACTTTGTCGGCATTTTCCACTGTAATACTGCAGATACATTCTCACCAACATTTACTCTTTCATTACCTGTTAACTTTCGTTTATTGGTGCAAAGTTCTTTAAGAAATTTAGCATACCTGAGAATTTGCCTGATGGCGTCTAACAGGGGTATGTTAATCTTAACATTCCTAAATGTTTCGAGGATCTCTTTGTCCTCTTTACCTTTTCGACTCTGATTGAATCGTTCTGGGAATGGACGTGGAATCTTAGGCAATGGAGGTTTCGGTCGGATCTGTTCGTCTTTCTCTAGTTTTTCCTGAGCGTTTTCTTGTTCAAGATTCCTGTCGGGAATTGGTTCTAATATCTTTCCGCTTCATAACGTCACTGCATTCGTATTTTACCTCGGGTTTGGTTCTGTTTGTGACGGTAGTTTCCCTTGAGAATTCAATTTTTCAATTGAAGTGGTCAACTCCCTTATGGAATCCTTCGTTTCTCTTTGAAAATTAAGAGTTTGCTATTGAAATTCAAGGACATTAGCTGCTAATTTATTGACCAAATTCTCAAGAGAATTACCTGAACCTTGCGGTTGTTGCGGAAACTGATTTTGGTACGCCTGGTTGTTTCGTGGATTGGCCTCATAACTCAAGTTAGGGTGATCTCTCCATCCTGGATTGTATGTTTTAGCGTAGAGGTCATATTGCCTTTGTGGTGGCCCAGGGAAATTTCCCACTGCATCCAAATGGGCCATAGTGTCGTCATGCAAACTAGGGCATGCATTTGTGGTATGTTCAGGTGTAGCACATATTCCGCATACTCGAGCTGGTTTCACCCTGTCAACAAGAGAATTCACAATATTAGTAAGTTTATCAAGTCTATCCTCAATAGTAGAATTACTTAGCTGGTGAACCCTTTTGGGGGGTTCATGATTGACTCGAAACTGTTGAGAGTTTGCAGCCATTGTGGAGATCAAGTCTCTCGCTTGTTGGGGAGTCATGTTGACCAATGCTCTTCCATTAGCAGCATCCACCATATTCATCTCCATAGGCTTCAAACCTTTATAAAAGTATTAGAGGAGAGATTGCTCTGTTATACAGTGTTGTGGGCAGCTCGCACACAACTTCTTAAATCACTCCCAATAGTCGTAAAGAGACTCAACTTCTTTTTGCCTTATTCCAACGATCTCCCTTCTTAACTCAGCTGCTCGAGATGCTGGAAAAAACCCGTTGAGAAATAAACGAGATAAATCAGCCCAAGTAGTAATAGATCCAAGGGGTAAATAAAATAACCATTCCCTTGCTTAATCTGAAAGAGAAAAAGGGAAAGCACGTAATTTAATTTGATCCTCAGTTACCCCCTGAGGTTTCATACTAAGACAAACCATGTGAAATTCCTTTAAGTGCTTATTGGGGTTTTCATTTTGTAACCCTCTAAAAGTTGGAAGTAATTGAATTAACCCAGACTTTAATTCAAAATTAGTATCCATATTAGGATACACTATGCATAATGGCGGTTGTTCCGTCGGGGCTTCGGCCAGTTGTCGAATTGTTTGAGCCATCTATTGCTGTGCCTAATTAGGGTTTTCGTTAATCCTGGCGTCTAGAACCTTTTCAGGTGAATCGACTTTTTCTTCTTTACTTTCAAATGTTCGAGTAAGGTTTTCGTTAACCCTAGACTCTACTTCGTCGTCGATTCTGATTTCTGGCGGTGGATTGCTTTGAGTTCCAACCATCGCTGACTGCTTTTTCCTTAGTTTTGTTTCCTTTCGATTAGCTTTCGCAGTCTTTTTTATTTCTGAGTTGAACGCAAGAGTGCCTGGAGCAGATCTGGTCATAAAAATCAGAAAACAAGATTAGTATGTTGCCGATCCCCGGCAACGGTGCCAAAATTTGATGCGGTCGTTGAAAACACCAAATTAACCTATTCCTTGTAAAATAATAAAAATAACAGTAAAAGGAAAGTAGGGTCGAAATCCTCAGGGACCGGATTATACAAACGCTTATTTTTCGATATCTTGGCCGAAATCGTGCCCAAGAAACCTGCGTTCTTAGGAAAAAATAAAAATAACGGAATTAAAAGTTTTGATCTAGAAATAAAAATAAAATGAAAACAGAATTAAGAAGTCAAATTGAAATTGCAAAAATTAAAAATAGAAAATAGAGTTGAGATAAAGAAATTCTTATGAGAAAGTTCCAGCCTCTAGTTGTCTCATTCCGCCTTGGGTTCAATCCTTGGCTTTTGGATGACCCTTCTTGAACCAAGTAAGCCAGTTATAGTGGAAGAGGACGCCTACGACCACCAGCTCCAAGAATTTATACGTACGATTTTAGGGAACCTGACTCTAGCCAGCATCCTATGCTAGATCAACGCTTCTCAATGGTGAATCTCACGTCATTTTGTCTCTTTGGCTCACCAACCTCTGACGCAGTAAGTTGATGAACCGACAGTGCAACCCTTCCAAAACACACAAAGCGGCCGCCTTTGCATACGATGAAAAGCTTACTTTTTAAGGGCCATGGACGAAAGTGTCAGCTCGTAGTGCGAAGAGACGATGAATACTTGGTGGAAAAGGCTAAGTTCGGATTCTAAGCCTCAAGAACCCTTTTTGGGAAATATTAACAACTTTCGGCTAGATGAGTTTTAGTGGCTCATGATAATTGTGGGAAAGAAAATAAATAAAAATATGGAAAAAAAAATTTTATTGAAAGGAAATATGAAAGAACAAAAGCCTAAACTTTTGGGGAAGAGTGTTTACAGAAAAAGATGAACACAATTAGAGTCACTTCATCCCCTATTTATAGTGCTAGGAAGAAAGTCTAATTTAACTTAAATTCCTAAAAGATAAATATATTTAAATAAAAATAATTAAAATAAAATCCTAATAATTCTAATAATTATACTAACATTAATTATCCTAATATAAATAAAATAAAATAGTGTCTTCTAAAATAAAATCTCTTCTATTTGCTTTTTAGTCCTTGTGCCTTCCATGTTCGCACTTTTGGCACAATCTTTTTCCTGTGTCGCGTATCAGCCCATTTTATCTCCAAATTCATACCTTTGTGCCTTTAATTTTACTTTCGCCTCCACTTTAGTCCCTATGAGATAAAAGATTATAAATAGCACAAATTAGCAAGAACATACTCAGAATAATCACATAATTAATACAATAAAATACGTTATTCTAGAGTATTATCAAAACTCCAGTGATGTTTCGTAACCCTATTTCGACGATGGATACAGGTTAGGGGTGTTACATTTATTGGTATCAGAGCTAGATTTAGTCGATTATCGGAATGAATGTAACGTGTAAAATGTCTAGAAATAATGCCATATAAATAGTAATGTCCCAATTTATCTGATGCAAGAATAGGAACTCAAAAATATGTTTTATGGGTTTATGAATCAATGGTTTAATGACCTTATAAAAGAAAGAAACCAGGCTCAGCAACCTCCTCCCCCTACTGCACCATCTGTAGGAACCCCGTTTGTACTTCAACCTCCTCCGGTAACTGAATCAAGTAAGCGTACTTCAGTAAAAAAACTCAAAAAGTTTGGGGCTGAAGAATTCTAGGGCAGTTCAGATAATGATCTTGTCAAAGCTGAGTATTGGCTTCAAAATACAATAAGAGTTTTTGAAGAAATAGCTTTTCCTCTAGATGATTATTTGAGATGTGTTGTTTCCTTACTGAAAGGGGAAGCATATAATTAGTGGATGACCATTATGGTTGTGGCACTAAAAGAGAAAATCACTTGGGGAATTTTTCCAAAATGATTTTTAAAAAAAAATATGTCGGTAAGAGATATCTGGATAAAAAGAAGAGAGAATTCCTTGATTTGTGACAAGGTAACCGATCAGTAGCTGAGTACGAAAAGGAATTTGTATATCTCAACAGATATGCCCGGGAAATTGTATCAATTGAAGAAGAATGTGTATTCGATTTGAGGAAAGGCTAAATGATTAAATTAGAATGATGATTGGGGGCACTAAAATAAGGGAATTTGTTGTTCTATTATATTGTGCTCAGAAAATAGAAGAGGTATACAATAAAAAGATGCAACATGAAAGAAGGAATAAAGAATCCTACAATAGAAGCTCTTCCAAGTCATTTTCAGCTTTCCGGCCAAAAGGTCTAAAGATGATTTTAGTCAATCCACCTTGATGCCTGAACGATCAAGTAAGAATAAGGTGACTTAACAAGATTTTAGGGTAACTAACAAACCTACAGCTAGTGTTGCAGTGTGCAAAATGCTCCTAGGCCTAGACGCAAATATTGCGAGAAACCTCACTCTGGTGAATGTAGAGGCAAGATAGGAGCTTGTTACAAATGCGAGGCTATTGACCATTTTATTCGAGATTGTCCTCAACAACTAAAAGAAGAGGGAGAACAAAAAGAAAAGTAAATAGTCACTTCTGAAAGAAGTAAACGTTCAGGCTAAAGTAGTGTTACTGGGACTGCTTGTTCGGGTATGAGAGCTTCAACTGCCAGGTCAGCTAGGGCACATGCACGTACTATTCGAGCAAGAGAGGAAGCTACAGCTCTAGACTTAATTGCTGGTACATTCTATCTTTTTTATGTTACTATGTATGCATTGATTGACCCCAGATCTACACATTCTTATATTTACACTACATTAGTATTAGAAAAGAAATTGTCTGTTGAACCTACTGATTATGATGTCCAAGTCACTAATTTATTAGGCCAAAGAGAAATAGTTAATTTAGTATGTCGTGATTGTCCATTAAAAATAAAAGGTTGTGAATTCCCTGTTGATTTGATGTTACTACATTTTCATGAATTTGACGTTATATTGGTAATGGATTGGTTGACGAAGCATGATGCAGTAGTAAATTGTAGAGAAAAACAAATTGATTTGAAATATTAGAGAGGAAAGATGATTATTATTAAGTCTGCAAATCTGAAAGAAATAGTCAGAATTATCTCAGCTTTTTCAGCTTAGAGATTATTGCAGAAAGGTAATTAGATATTTTTAGCCTACATTCTTGATACTCGGGGTTCTGAATCAAAGTTAGAACAGTTACCCTTTGTCAATGAGTTTATTGACGTGTTTCCTAAAAAATTACCAAGTTTACCACCTAATCATAAAGTTAAATTGCGATTGATGTGATTCCAGGAACAGCTCCGATATTAGTAACACCGTACAAAATGGCACCAGCTAGTTAGAAGAATTAAAGACACAATTACAAAAGTCATTCGACAAAGGGTTTATCAAATCGAGTTTGTCTCCTTGGGGTGTACCTATTTTATTTGTGAAAAAGAAAGATGGCTCTTTGAGATTTGTATAGATTACAGACAACTGAACAAGGTAACAATCAAGAACAAATATCATTTACCTCGTATTGATGATTTGTTTGAACAACTGAAGGGTGCCGCAGTATTTTTGAAGATAGACCTCAGATCTGGGTATTATCAGTTGAAGGTTAAAGAGTGTGATGTGCCGAAGACTACTTTCAGAACTCGGTATGGTTATTATGAGTTGTTGGTAATGCCTTTTGGATTGACTAATGCTCCTGCTGCCTTTATGGATTTAATGAATCAGATTTTTTAGCCTTATTTAGATATATTTGTAGTTGTGTTTATCGATGATATACTGATCTATTCTAAGACAGAATCCGAGCATGCACAATATTAAAAAATTGTGTTACAGATTTTGAGGGAGAAACAGTTGTATGCAAAGTTAAGTAAAAGTAAATTTTGGCTTCATGAGGTCAGATTTTTAGGTCATATTGTATCAACTGAAGGAATTCGAGTGGACTTGAGCAAAGTATCTGCAGTAGTGAACTGGAAAACTCCAAAGAATATAACAAAAGTGCAAAGTTTTCTGGGATTAGCAGGATACTATCACCGTTTTATCAAGAATTTTTTGATGATTACTTTGCCAATGACTCATTACTACAGAAAAATGTTGAATTTTTTTAGTCTGATGAGTGTTAACAGAGTTTTGATTAGTTGAAGTAGATGTTGACAGAGGCTCCAGTTTTGACTCAGCCAGAACCGGGTGTACCGTATATTGTGTATAATGATGCGTCTCTAACTAGTATGCAGTCAAGAAAAATAGTGGCTTATGCTTCTCGGTAATTAAAACATATGAGAGGAATTATCATACACATGATCTTGAATTGCCTGCAATTGTGATTGCCTTGAAAATTTAGAGACACTATTTATACGGTTAGAAATGTTATGTGTACACAAATCATAAAAGTCTGAAATATCTAATGACTCTGAATGAGCTAAATTTGAGACAGAGACAGTGGCTAGAACTATTAAAAGATTATGATCTGATTATTGACTACCATCCGGGAAAGGCTAATGTGGTTACGGATGCACTTAGTCAAAAGTCGTCTTTGTTTGCACTTCGGGCGATGAACGCTCATTAATCTCTTAATGAAGATGGTTCTGTAATAGCAGAATTGAGAACAAAACCTATGTTTCTTCAACGTATTCAGGAGTTGCAAAATGATGACCCGAAATTGGTGTTGAAAAGACAGATGGTTCGAGACAATTTGAGTTCTGAGTATACCATTAATAATAGCGGTATGTTACATTATCGCAATAGAATTTGTGTTTCGAATAATTCAGATCTGAAAAATGATATTTTATCTGAAGCTCACAATAACATGTATTTCATTCATCTAGGTAGTATGAAGATGTATTGTGATTTGAGAAGAATGTATTGGTGGCTAGGTATGAAACGGGAAATCTATGAATTTGTAGTAAAGTGTTTGATATGTCAGCAAGTAAAAGCGAAACATCAAGTACCAACAGGTTTGTTACAACCTGTCATGATACTTGAATAAAAATGGGAGCATCTCACGATGGATTTTGTATCCGGATTACCTATGACTCCAAGAAAGAAAGATTCGACATGGGTGATTGTTGATAGATTGACTAAGTCGGCACATTTTATTCCAATCAGAACAGATTTTTTACTTGAGATATTGGCGAAATTGCATATATCAGAGATTGTGAGGTTATATGGGGTTCCCACGTCTATTATTTCATATCGGAATCCGAGGTTTACCTCGAGATTTTAGAGTAAATTGCAAGAAGCTCTGGGTACAAAACTAAATTTCAGCACCGCGTTTCATCCTCAAACTGATAGGCAATCAAAATGACCGATTCAGATTTTGGAAAACATGTTAAGATGTTGTATACTCGAGTTTGGAGGTAGCTGGGAAAGGTATTTACCCTTGGCTGAATTTGCCTATAATAATAGTTATCAGTCTAGCATCAAAATGGCACCGTTCGAAGCTCTTCACGGAAGGAAATGTAACACTCCACTGTATTGGTCTGAATTAAATGAATCCAAACTAGTGGGAGTTGATTTAGTCTGGAAAATTGAAGAAAAAATTTGGATTATCTAAGACATTTGAAAGCTACTTCTGACCGTCAGAAATCATATGCAGATTTGAAAAAAAAGAGATATAGAATTTACGGTTGGTGATCGAGTGTTCTTAAAAGTTTCATTATGGAAGAAAGTATTATAGTTTAACAGAAAAGGGAAACTGAGCCCAAGATTTATTGGATCGTATGAAATTGTAGAAATAATTGGCCTTATGGCTTATCGGTTAGCTCTCCCTCCAGAACTTGAGAAATTTCATAAAGTGTTTCATGTGTCTATGTTAAGACAATACAGATCAGATCTTTCACATGTTATTCTTCATAGTGAAATTGAGATATGACTGGATATGACTTATTCAGAAAAATCGGTGAAGATTTTAGCTCGAGAGGTTAAAAAATTAAGGAATAAACAAGTACAGTTAGTTAAAATGTTATGGCATTGTCATGGTTTAGAGGAGGCAACTTGGGAAACAAAAGACTCAATGAGATCACAGTATCCAAATTTATTCTCAAGTAATAAATTTCTAGGACGAATTTTTCTAAATGGGGGAGAGTTGTAACAGCCCAATTTTAAGTGGTGTCGAGAATAGTGATTCGATATCACTAAATCCGACGAGTAAGTTCAAAATTTTAATAAATTAATAATTATGAGTCAAGTGTGATTTTTTTAAATATTTATAGAGTGTTTTTAAGTTAGTATTAAAGTTTCTTTAGAAAATTTTAACGTTTTGATGGTTAATTAATTAAAAAGGATTGAATTGGAAAAGGTACAAACTTTGCTAAAATGATTAAATGGATTAAATATTAAATGAGAGATGACTTAAAGAGCAAATTAGCCCAAAGAAGAGGGTTGAGCAGAGAAATATCAAGGAATTAGTGTGAACAGGAAATTTTATAAAATTAAGCTTAAAAATTGAAATTACATGAGAATTCTAGACATTTTTCTTCTAAAACTTCAGCAAAACGCCATTGAAGGTCCTCTAGCTAGTTTTTCATATATTTTCATCATATTAAGAACCCGAAAAAAAAATCATGAAAAAGGCAAATTAACTGAATAGTCTCTGAATTACAACAAATTCTACAAATTGGCCTAGGTAAGTTCATATGGTTGAACTTTCATGATAAATTATTAATTTAGGAATGATATAATGTATTATTTCATATGTTGTTACTGATTTATGATTATTGTAATAATATGAAAATTGAATTGAATGTTCTAGTTAAGTGGAACGCAAAATTGAGTATGATCGTTTCGTGATAAAAGACGAATTTTGATTGAATTGGTTGCTTGGTTGTGATATATTAGTGTATTTCTATGTTGTGTGCAGATTGGTATTAAAAAGGATGAGAAAATAGCTTTAAAGTGGCCTATTTTTTTCCATAATGGTATACACACGGGCGTGTGTCTTAATTGTGTGACACACGGCTTGGCACATGGGCATGTAGTTTGGCCATGTGTCCCATGTATCTTAAAATTTAGAAACAAAATGCTTAAAATTGGGCACACAGGCAGTGACATGGGTGTGTGCCTCAGCCGTGTGTAACACATGGCCTAGAACACCGGCATGTGTCTTGGCCGTGTGAAACCTGCTCCTAATTTTTGAAAATTAAATTGGCCACACGGCCTAGCACATGGGCATGTAGCTTTGTAATACCCCGAAAATTTCTATCCTTAATATAGTAAAATAAGGAAATAAAGACTATGTCAACAAAATATATGTAGGAAGTATATTATGATGTATTAATCCAAGAAAGGACTAAATTGTAAAAGTGAGAAAAGTTTTGTGGCCCAAGAGTAAATACTTAAAATTTAAGGGGTTAAAGTGTAAATATGTAAAGTTGAAGGACCAATAGTACAAATATTTTAAGGCTAGAATAATCTAGAAACTAAGGAAAATTGATGAATTAGGACTAAATTGAATAGGTGAAGAATTATGAGGGACTAAATTGTAATTTTACCAAATTAAGTTATGACTCAATGATGGAATTTTAAAAGATCATGAAGGGTAAAATGGTCAATTGGAAGAGAGAGAAATCTAGAAAGTAATGATGATGTTGGTGATATTTATAATTATTTAATTAGATAATTATTATTAATATAATATTTTAATAATATATTTTATTATTTTATTATTTTATTAAGTGTATATATATGTGTGTGTGGAAAGAGAAAAGGGAGAACATACCATCCACTTTCCATGCACCCAACGTATGGAGAGAAAAAGGAAGAAAGAAACTTTCATTTCTTTACAATTTGGTCCTTCCACCAAAAATTCACCATTTTCACCTAGAAATCAAAAGAATTTTCATAGCTACCGAAAGAGAAAAATGTTAAGGAGACTATGAGGAGTTAGAATATCAAGTTGGATTCAAGAAATAGAAGCTGGAGGAGAGGGAAAATTTACGGATCTTAATTTGGAGTTCTGTAGCTCAAGATATAAAAAATTTAGTGACTATGACGCAGGTGGACAGCTTGAACGTTCACATATAAGTAAATAGTGAAATTATTGATAATGTTACTTATAAGCATAATATATAAATTAAGGATGTGGAATAGAGAGGAGGAGGAGGAAAATATGTATGAATATTCAGTTAGCATGGCTAATTTGTATGTTTTAGGCTAAGGGACTAAATTGAATAAAAGTAAAAATTTATGGGTAATTTTGTAAAAATGTTAGAAATGATCAAATTACATGAAATGGATTATTTTATTATTTAAATTGAAAATTTTAAATGAAAATTGTTAATTTAGTTCAAGATCGGGGGAAAACATATTTTAAGGATTAAATTGAAAAGTGTTGAAATTATGGAAAATTTTGATATTTTATAGAATTTATGGGCTCTCATTAATATGTATGATGACAACGGCTGGAAATAAAGATTAAATCGCAAAAATTTATTTTTCTGAGCCTAAGGGTAAAATCGTCATTAATTAAAAGTTTGGGGGCCAAATGGTAATTTTTCCTAGAGCATTAATTGAATGTATTAGAATATGGAATGAATGAAAATAATGATCAAATTTATTTATAAAGATCCCAACGACTCAAATGCGAGACTTGAACGTGAAAAAGAAAAGATATCGAATTAATGAATTTATAAACACGAGGTAAGTTCGTGTAACTTGAATTGTATTTTTAAATACTTGAAATATGTGGTTATGTGATGAAAATATGATTTGAATGATCAATGCATAATAATTGGTGAAATATTGATAATACTCGATATAAAAAGAAAGTAAATCCCGGTTGAATGGAATGGATTTTGATGGATCATTGAAAAAGGAATTGACGGTAAAAAGGATCTAGCTCGGACGGGTGATCCTATTCTGATGTAGCCCTCCCGAAGAATACAGGAAAAAGGATTAAGCCCGGAAGGGTAATCTTAATATCAGCCCTCCCGAAGAATACATGGGAGCTGAGGTTCGCGGAAGTGTGCCAAGAATTGAGGTTCGCGGGAGAGTGAGGTTCGCGGGAGTGTGCTTACTGAAATGAAATGTGTAAGACCATGGTTGAAAGATACCATGGCATTGAGAAAATGAATAAGACCATGGTTGAAAGATACCATGGCAACATATTGAGAAAATGAATAAGACCATGGTTGAAAGATACCATGGCAATGAATAAGACCATGGTTGAAAGATACCATGGCAACACATGCATATGAATTGACGGACCCGGAATTGTACACTAAAAGTGTACTCCTGTATGAATTGACGGTTAATGAGATTGTATACCAAGAGTGTACTATCGGAAACCCATCGAAATTCCGAGAAATTCAACAGAATAAATATAGAAGATGGTAAACATATAGCTAAAAAAGGTAAATGTGAATTAATGGATTACGGATTTGCATATTTTAAGTATACTATATGATTTTAACTATCGATATTCCGATAAATTCAGTAGGTAAGAATCCTGATCAGAAAAGGAAATATGTATATAAAAAGATTCGTACATATATATTCCCGAAGTACATGAAAAATGATAGTGATACTGGATACATGGAAATATAAGATGATGATATTTGTACATGGAATTTATTGATGAATATATGCATCCATGATTATAGATCTGTATACCTTAAATGCGATGATATTTTGAATGAATGAATAAAGTCCCGACATGGAATAATTCGAGCATGAAACAATAATCATGAAATTGAACTTGAAAAAAACACGAAAATGATATTTACTCTATATTTTAAAATATGACATGGAAAATACATCATACATGTATATGAAACTTACCTGATAATTATGCATATTTAAGATTATGAATTGTCCCGGAATAAATATATGCAAAATTCATGAAAGCAATGATACATGAAATTTTGGTATAATGAATGATTTATGTTTTTGAAGAAATGGCAAGAGAATAATATGTATCATGATACATGAATATATGGCTATCTTTAATATGCTGATACATGGAAATTAGGTAAGCCGTGAAGAATAATAATCTCAAGTATGATATGTTGATAAAATGAGTTTATCGATTCTAAAATTCATATGAAATATGTACTAGTATGCTAACAACTGTTGTTGTTGACGCTTAGACAAGTGCCAAGTTATTGGTCAATTGGTAATATGGTTATTATATGATACGTTAAAAGGGTAAATGATCAAATGAAAATAAGCTTGCGCAGCGGAAGAGTGGTAAAATTTAAGTTGTACAATTTCTTATAAAATGAGTTATCATGTGATTAATTAAAAAAAATTCTATAAACTCCGGTAATACCTCGTGACCCTATTCCAATGATACACACGGGTTGGGGGTGTTACAAGCTTAGCCGTATGACCCTTGCATTTAATTAAGTTGCAAGTCAAAAAAGTTACATGGGTTAGGGACATGGGCGTGTGTCCTACCTCATATGCCACACGGCTTGAGACATGGGCATGTTGCTTAGCTGTGTGAGCCACACAGCCTACTCACACGGGTGTGTGACCCTTGTATATAAGAAAATTTTCAAAATTTTGTGAAAATTTTCAAAATTTTGTTAAAAATTTTATGAGATCCGAATTTAGTCCCAACTTGTTTTTAATGCTTAAATTGAGCCTCAAGGGTCTAATCAAGGGACGATATGATTAGTTTCGGATATGAATAGTAAATGAAATGAATTATTTATATTCGTTCTGTAAACTCCAATAATACTTCGTAACCCTGTTCTGGCGACGGATACGGGTTAGGGGTGTTACATGTGTTGACCCATATTTGAATATATATCTTGTGGAGCAACAAATCTTTCATGACTGAATTATATAAAATCCCTAACTTTGCAGAGATTGGTTCAGAAGCATTGAACAAATATATTCCAGTAGTCCACTTTAGTTAGGTCTTTATTAGTATAATGTACTTATCTATTTTAGCTGCTATTTAATAAAAATTTGGATTATAATTTATATTTAGTATGTTAACAAACCTCAAGCTTCTATATATTTGAGAGACTTGTATAAGATTTTGTGTGGTGTATTGATAGCACTTATCTAGTCATAAAGAAACGTTTTTATGAGAGTGTATTAAGAGTGTCAAACAAGTTTGTTGCTTGATTTTACAACCGAAGTTCTTAGGGGGAACTTAGATGTGGCAATTTAGATCTTTAGGCACAAAAGTGAGGTTGCAATCTCGAGATGTGATAGGACATAAATCACTTGTTGTTTTGGGATTAAAGATAGTGGATTTGCTCACTTAACTAGACTTGTAGATAAAAGAACTTTGAATGAATGGATAAAACGATGAATAAGAAATAAATTGCATGGATCTTGAGAATGCAAGAGATTACTTAGAATTAATTTAATTTCTTTAGATTATATTTAATTGGATGAATAAATTAAATAATTGAGCCCAAAGTGAAATTATATGTAGTCTTTACTGTTTAAATTCATCTGCATAACTTAATAAGTTTGTACATAAATTCTAGTATGATAAAGCAATTAAGAATTTAATGGAATTAGAATTGAATTTTTTAAATGATTTAAATAAAATTAATTAATTATTTTAATTAATAATGATTTTGGAGAAATATTTAATTTTTTAATTTTTTAAATATCTGAGTTTACTTTTCTATTTAAATAAAGAGATGTAAGTATAGACAATTGCATCGTACAAAAGTCAGCCCAACTAGCTTAATTAGGTAAGAGGTCGCAGCAAGAGATGACTCATTTTCCCATTGAAGTCACCAATCATATACCCTTGGCAAGTCCTCTAATGTAATTAGTTTAAAATTCCGAATGAGAACTAAATTCTTGTGTGTAAAAATTTAGCGGCATTTAATTTAAATAATTCTTCTAAGTTTGTATTTTAGATTAGGAGTAATTATAATTGCAATGATCTAACTATTATAATTTGAATCCAAATAATCGAAAATTTTCGATTTGTCTATAGAGGCTTGCATAAAGATTCTTTCTAAGAAAAGTCTTGTTTTTGTCTTATGTTCTCTTCTTTAAGTTAGAGTTTACTCTCTAAACAACTGTGTGTTTGAGAATATTATATAATATCAATTGGTTGAAAGTTTGAAGAGTTTAGACCTCAATTCGAGTCCACTAGAAATTCTAAGGACCTTCATAGAGGGTTTGTAACAAGGAATCTTACCCGTATCCTCTATGAATAGGTAATTGTTTAATCAAATTTATTATTTTAAATATAACAATAAATATTCATTTTAGAAAATTTTAAAATTTCGCAATGCCAACTCTAATATATTTTTCAAATAATTTTTTAACACTAAGAATCCATCAGAGAAGGAGGTGACTATTGGTAGATTAAAAGGCTAGGGTTTTTAGGTTAGATTGAGAGAAAATAAAAAATTTTTGAGGTGGTTATTGAGAATGAACTAAAAAATATGTTAATTTAATCTATATAAAATTCATGTGTATAAAAACGATTGAATTAACATGTCATAATTACATTTCAATAAGAGTTAACAATTAAATAATCATAATGTAATAAATTAATAATACTAGTGACCATAATGTAAACTCCCAAATATAATTACCAACTTTGTAGTTGATCAAAGAAAGTGTTTTTTGCGAGTTAGGCTTGCAAACCCGGTCTGTACTTTTAGGGTAAAACCCGGTCTATTTGAAGAGTGTCGGATGGGTCTGATCTCTTGGGGCAGTTTCGTTATTTTGGGAAGTTTCAGCTTTCAGCCGAGAAGTCTCCCAAGATGAGGACTTTGAGGAAGCCATTTAACGGCAAAATTTAAAGCTTGGAGCCTTGAGACAAGGTTTGGGTCTTTGAAATTTTTTTTTTCAAGACAAAAGAGAGTAAATTCTTCGACACCCATCACAGATCAGATAATGATATGAGAATGGAAGAGATTGTAGAGGAAACCAATGGAAAACACGAAAAGATGGTGGAAATTACTCTCAAAGTCATTGGCCCTGCTCGCCCTTCTCGCCTTCGCGTCCCTTCTTCCCTCAGAGTACGTTCCAATCTGTTGATTTCTATGTATTTTTATGTTATCAATTGTCTTTTTGTTAACAACAATTATGAGTCAATGTAGAGCACCTTGGCTGAGATAAGATTGAGGGCATTGAATTTGTTTGCAAATCTGACTTTTATGTCTAATTTCTATCGTAGAAGCATTGAAGCCTTTGATATTTTATTTCCATTGTATCTTAAACAGAATTGGTTGATTCAATTATATAGCCATGTGGGTGCTGGGTCAAATTAAGCATTACTTTACACTGCAGTTCTCATAATGGAAAGGAGAGAATCTTAGAATGCTTGCTAGCTGAAAGATTGACATGCATACTAAGATGCATATAGTTGTAGAATGGACGTCAAATTTTCAATTATCTTTTTATTGTTTCTGGGTTGTTGTCGATCTACCTTGAACATTAAGGTCCATAGAACCTAATAATACTTGATCATTTTTTTACTTTCCAGTATTGAGTCTAAAAATATTTCTCTGATTCATTTTACAATGAAAAATTGTCATTTCCTATGCATTGAAAAGAAAAAACATTATGTGAATTTTATGTCACATTTGCCTTCTCGTAGTATATCATGTACAGTGGCTAATGCAATTTTCTTAAGCACTTAGAATTTAGGTTGTTATCTTTTCTTCTCCTTTTTTTTTTTTCTTTAGCATAGGAACTTTCCTTGTGTCTTGGTATCGAAAAAAATCATGTATCCTAATAATGAGAACAAACTTGGTAGAAAACTTTTAGTACCATTACACATATTTATGAGGTGCTTGTATTTTTATCAAAACTAGGTTCATGATTTGAGAAAATTGATAGCTGGAAAGAATCGTTTACCAGTAGAGAATTTGAAACTAATCTCACAAGGGAAGGTATTGCATGACCGTGAAGATGAAGATGACATTTACATACAACTCAATGATGGTGGTATTTATCTTGGCTTTTATTCTTTTATAATTAGTTTGCTTTCACTGCATACAATTATCATGAAGTTTGTGGGGGAAGGAACTAGCTCCTTTCCAAGTTCCCTCACTTTTATAATCTTTAACGTTTTATTATTTTCTGTTGTTTATGTTCAAAATAACTTCCTCATGTCTTGACTATTGCTACCCTTTGGTTTTGCTCTTAAAATCCAGGGGCTCTGTAAATTTCATTTTTGTGGTCCCGGTTAATGTTTAGCTATTGATATGCAGGCACTGACTGTGTTCCAATTTTCTAGATTCACTCATTGTTGCTGTCAAACCAAAGGCACCAAGTGGACTCGATATTGACGATGATGAGGAAGATTTGGTATGACTGAATTAACAGTCACTAAACTGAGCTTGGATGCCACTTTTGTAAACCAAGAATTTTCGTTGTTAATTTTTTTCCCCTCAATTCTTCCAACAGAAATTTCAGCTTCCACAGTCAACAAGTCGGTGGAAAAAGAAGCTTTACTCGTTTTTACTAAATAGATTGAAGCTTCCTGGTGAGAATCAACTTTGAATTGAGCTGTTGTTATTTTTCCTAGTAAGAGTTCACTTGTTGACCATTCCTTGTACGTCTTTTTGTAGATATCCTTTTGATTTCAATTTTTTCTCCAAGTCTTAAGGCATGGATCCTTGTTATCTTATGGTTTATACTGGCACATGTTGCCCATAAATGGGATCTTGGACCATTATATGTAAGTTGGATTTGTCTCCTCTGTACTGCTGTTTATGTGTGTTGGATGTATCCTCTTTTCACTTGTTGGGAAGTAGGGCTATATGGATGAGTTCGCTTAACCAATTTCTTTGTATCTCCACAACATTGAGGAATACTGGAACTTGTAGTTTCTTCCTTGATGACATAGAAAAACAGATGGTTATTGATGTCACTTTCTTTTAGAGAGCCGGTATCTTTGGTTGTCTTATTATAATAGATTAGATAATTTTCAGTGTATTAGAGTGTCTGCCTACATGTAAAAAAAATTGTGGTGTTACCTTCAAGATTTTTTAGAAGGATTCAAGACATAATTTCTGATGTTATATCATCCATACTGTTGTGTTTTGTATCTTATGTACTTTATATAAAACATATAACAATGCAAATTCAGAGATGAGGAGAAAGATTATTTAAAGACACGGACAATCTATCACACTTTTGCACGAAATATTTATTTAGATTATCCAGAGCATTTCCATTATGAAATATGTTCATATTTTCTTTGCCCCCCATTTGCTCAGATACTTGGAACTGGTTTTTGTACAATTTTCCTGAACCTTGGACGGCGGCAACCTGGTGATGTCAGGTATCCTCTTGCTTCTAAACTCCAATTCCTAAGTTAGCCAATGTTCATGATATATGTATAAGATAATACCAAATAAACTGTTACATGACACTGATACGTGTTGCTGATTCCCCTGATACTTCCAAACAAACCATTGAATGAAAATTTTGTTTGAATTATGTTTTCTTCTGACTTTTTCTCAAAGGTAGTTGTGGAGAATTTCTTAAGCATATGAACCAATGACCAAATACTAACGAAGTTCATGCGCAGGAACCTCTTGTAGATTATCATAGGATATAGGGGTTGTTTTGGGGTCTTTGTTTAGTTTCTAAACCCTATATAACGTGAATTTTTTAACATGAACTGCTCATTTCTTTCCACGACTGACTTATGTTTTCCATTCCAAAATTTACAGTGCATATTCCATCTTCAATGAAGATTTTAGAGAGCTTCCTGGGACCCTGAATGCAGATGCCATTGATAGAGATATAAGGACAGGTCAGTTTTGAGCCACTATCCCACCATGTGGGATTATCAAAATGATTGAAGCAAAATTGTAAAAACTTCTTTCAAGTATTGCTTGTCTCCTTAATAGAAAATTAGTACTTTCTATGCTCATCTTTCATAAATCGAGGCATCGGTAAAACAATAATCTATATCACAGCAATACTGATGGAATCTGAATACAGCTCAAATGTAAATTATACTCAATAGTTGCCAATGAGTTCTCCAGTTGTGATGCACATGTGTGGCCCTATTGATTGCATATTTGTTCCTTCAGAGGGTGCTCAAACATGGATGATGCACCCTTGAAAACTACATGCTGCTTTCAAAAAGACAAGTTTCAAAAACAAGATTCTCTTCAAATGTAAATGGTTTGTATAGTTTCCAGGAATAATCTAGTCTACTAGAGTTTGGGATGTATAAGATATGCTCAAATGATGTGATGCTATTAGTTACTCAACTTGACATAATACCTAGATGCTCACATGAATAAGATACCCTAACAAATGGTTCCAAAAAAATATGCAAAACTAAGATACCCTGGGGACTCACTGCTGATATGGTGAAAAAAGGATGGGAAAAATAGAAGATGCAAAGGCGGATATTTTGGCTTAAGATGCCAATACTAATACTAGATTTCACTTTGTCAAAGGCATGTGGATTCGGCGATCACATTATATATCCATTGGTGCACGATCTTTGACTTTTGTTTCTCCTAGATTCTGGAATAAAGAGCCGATGTGGTTGATTTTATTGACAAATTTTTGTACTTATTCGTAAAGCTTTGGGTTTCTAGCATTGAGCAGTTACCGTCCAGTCAAAATTTTCTTCATTAGCGTTAAAAACATGTTGGATTCTGCTTTTGTAGGGGCCTTAAATTAAAGTTTGATAATGGTCCATGGACTCCTTGCTTTGGAGGTCCTTGTCTCTCAATTTTCTTTTGATTGTTATGGGTCTCATTTGCCGATGACAAAAAAAAAAAGTTGTTTAATTTTTATTTTCATCCCTTTTACTTTATGAAAACTAAAAAATCAGTCCTACTTTGATTTATCATAATCTGTTGCTAATTTGTTACCTGTAAATTGTTGAACTGCTGAGCAAATGATTTTTCTTTGTTTTCATAAAGCCCAATGATCAAAACATGAGAAATAAAATAGAGAGTAATTTCTTAATTATCATAAAATAAATGGATAAAATTTATAATTAGACCTAAAAGTTTATAAAATATAAGTAAGTAATTTAGGTCAAAAGATCATATCAAGATCCCGATTGAAGAAGGTTTATATATATATATATATATAAAGCCTACAGCAAGCAAAGTCTGAAAAAAGTCTAAACCATGAGGTTGGGAAGGTCTTTCCTAATTCAACCAACAAACACAGAAATTGACTATTGAGAGGGGGGTGTGGGTTAGGTGGCTACCCTCTAGTTTTTTACACTAAATCTCACTTCCAAAGGTTTGAATTAGAAATAACCCAAAATGTATTATCATTGCTTTTTCTATTATGAAATGGTTTTCACCTTATACTTTGAAACACAACTTAATGCTTTAGTATCTATTCTTTTCTTCTTTTTAAGAAAACCACTAGGTCAAACCAAACACATGGTAGGCAATTTGACAATTAAGCAAATCTTAAATTTTTTAGGTGGAATTTTCAGTTTCAGTATCCATCTCAAATTCCTCATTTCCTCTCTCTTTTTCAAATTGAAATGACATTGATTTTGCAATGCATAAAAGAATAAAATTAAGGCAAGGAACTAAAATTAATTCACATTTTATTAGCGGTAAATGCACTCCCAAACCGATAATAGAGACAAAGTCGATGGCTCTTTCTTCTTCTTCTTCTTCTTCTTCTCCTTCTCACTGGATGAACTCATTTCTAGATCCCATCCCCCTTCACCCATTTCCTTCCTATTTCCCTTTTTTTTTTTTTTAACAAATCTTTCTTTAAAACTATTCTTTACTATCACTCTATAATTTCATTCTTTTCATATTTTATTGTGATTTTCCGAATTTATTTTGAATTAATTTTTTTTTGTACTTGTGCACATCAGGTGATTTTCAAATGCCACGTTGTATATTAATCTCTCTTATAAATCTTATAAGTCATATTTTCACTAACTAAAGTGCTCATTACTCTGTAAATTCACACCTACGGCAAGTCTCTTAAAAGCATTTAGGCTCTCTACAAATTTGAGGAACAAAACCCCCGTCGAAGGACAATAACTTCTATTGTTGTTGGGGTCCAATCAATTACTCGAAAGGCAACATTTCAAAATTTTCTTTTAAAAAAATATTGAATCCCATTAACAGTTATTTAGAAGTATAGTTATAATTATAGTTAAGAAAAAAAACTGATAAATAGATAATCTCAGCAACTTAATTAAGTAAAACAATAAATCAATCATCAATGTTTGGAAAATATATTAAGGAAAAAAACACCATTATGTTGAGATTCTAGGTTTATAATTGAATTAAAAAAAAAAAAGGAGTTGGTGAATATTATACGTAAGAGGAGTATAAAAAAGAAGGTTTCAATGTGTATGTGTTTGCCTCAAGCAGCTGTTTATATATATATATATATATATATTTAAAAAAATCAAATTATAAAAGAATAAGGGAAACTTGTACCTCCCTCTAAATGTTTGCTCCATTTTGAAATATAAGGATGAATTATGATTCTGAAGCCATCTAATAGCCTACCAATGACAGAGGTGTTTGGTAAAGCAAGGCTTAGGTGGGTCTTACATGTTTTATTCAACAAAAAGAGAGAATTTGGAACTTTAGTATTTTAATTTTTTTAAATAATTTTATTATAAATTTTAATAATATTTATTTTTTTGACACAATGTTTAGAATTACTCATAATCTCTCTCTAACCCATAAATAAGAAGATAATACTCTTCAGCGCATTTGAACCTACACCTTTCTATAATAATAAAAATACTCATATTAATCATATCTAATAATATAAAATTTAAATACGTAATATTAACACGTCTGATTAAAAATAATGTTTGTTTTACACGGTATTTTGAATGTGAACTAAACAACAACCCTTGAAACTTTCGATAGTTTTAATCATTTAATAATCATATAATATAAGATTTTAAATGGTCGCACAAAAAACAAGTATTTGTTGAATTAATTAAACTAATGTAGAAATAGAATAATAATATTTCCTTTTGCTACACTTCAAATCAAAGACAAACCAAATATAAACAGCCAATTAGATTTGTAATTTTGAAAGTTATGCATTTATTTTTTTTAAATAAACAAATAATTTTTGGACTTGAGTCAATTGCTTGATATTAAAGTTTAAAATAAAAAAATAATAATTTGTTTCAAAATCAACCCATTTGAAAACTTTGGTTTCTTATATATATATTTCAAAGTATTTGACAATTCTTTTTAAGATTAAGATAAAGTCTGACTGTTTGATATTCAAATATGAAGTTGGCGGGGTATAATTTATTAGAGGAGAAGACTGTTTTTTCATTATCAAGTCTAATTTGATGTAAATAATAAAATGAAAATGATTTAATTTTTTTAATTATATAGAAATATGCTTATTTTAATAAGTGTATTTGTGAAACAATAAATTGAATTTTCCATATGAAACAGAACAGTATAACTGGTGTTATGGCAGTGTCAATTTCATTCAACTAAAATATTCAAATGCCAGAAAGAGACTACAACTTGCCAATTTATTTTTGGCCAAGGAGAGCGAGCCAACGCTTCACTTTTTTCCACACAACTTATATAATTTAATTTAAATGAGAGCAACAGCACCAGCAACGATATTAATTCTACTCAGATTTTTTTTTTTCTCTTTTAATTGTGAATCAGTTGAGAGATAGGAAAATGGAAATTCGGTATAAATGAATTTTGATATTCCCCATTAATTGTTAGAATTTTATACACCTTCTTTATCGTATTACAGATATTCTCATCACTAGAGACATCTTTATTATGGGCACCCTGAATTTCATTGGACTATCACATTTATTGTTTAATTTTGTTAACAATTTAGTCATTTTAACAAAACATCACTTGTCACATATCAAGTTTATAGTTTAATCACTTCACATCGCATTACTAGTCTATCGACTTATAAACAACCATCATATGGCATTAAAATGGGGAAGAGGGGCTCTCTTAAGACATCAACTTGCTTCGGTTCAAGACTTCAGGCCTTTCTCCTCCTAATCTAGTTCTTTCTTTTATAACAACTATCTCAACCAAGATTGTTTGAATTTATTGGTGCGTTTTCAAAACAACTATTCTGCACACTATAATATTGGTAGAGACGAATAGAAATTAAAAAAAAAAGGTATTGATACACGTCCTGAAGCCTTTGTTAATTTCTCATAAGTTTATTTTATCCCCACACATCAACAATATCGAACCAGACCAGTCGATCGAATCAGGAACAGGTTGAAGTATCGATTTGAAGAAGGGCATTAAATTAGTTGACTCGGGAATTGATACAAATGACCTGAGAAAAAAAATGATTTGAATTAGATGATTAAAGCATATTTTTAATATTTTTATTTTCTAATAATTTTTTAATCAAATTGGACAGACCGATGAATTTAATAAATCAATAATCTGATTGATTTGCAACAATTTTCCTCCATTGAATGAACTGCAACAAGCTTTCACACCACATTTTACTATTAAGAATAGTAATATTATTTAAATTATATATTTACAAATTTACTTTCCCGCTTGATTAAGTACTATTAATTATTAAGTATAAGAATACTTGAATAAATATGTACGTAAGTACAACCTAAATATGAAAAAATTGATTTAAATAAACCGTTATTGGTAAAGTTCAGTCGGAAAAAATAAATTAGGATGTTGATAAAAACTGGAAAAAGGAAGAAGAAATCCGACAAAGATGACATCAGAACGAAGGTAGAGCCACTAGTGTGGACCCCACGTATCCGGACTCTGTCTTTGGTCGTTGACCAAGTGATTTATCATGGACCCCACTGCCAACACCTCTAATTGGCTAATTGTCACCATCCGCCTTTCTACAATTTATTTTTTAGTTGTTCATTATTGAGTATTCTTTTTATATAAATATATAAATTTATTCACATTTTACGTAGTAATAATAATAATTTATGTTATAGTATTTCTAAAAATTAATATATTATATATATTTCCAATGATTCGATATTTAAAGTGGTCAGTTAGACTAATATAATCTAATATGAAAAATTAGGAAAGAAATTTGAACCATACTCTTTTTTTCCTTTTCTTTTGACTTTACTTTTCAAAAACATTTATTTCTTGCAATAAACATGAAAAAAAAAATTAAGTTAGAAAAAGATTGCTTCCTTTTTTTTTCATATGCATGGAGAAGAGACTAAATCTAATACTCTATTTCCCCAATTGTTTAGATAATATAGAATAATTAAATAAAAATGTAATTATTATTTTATTTTTAATCATAAAAAATTATTACTTTTAGACGTGTTTGATTAACAAAGTATAATTATATCATAATTATCTATGTCATGTTTAGTAGTACAAATTATAATTATATAGTTACATAATTTATATTTTTTAAATATATTAATTACTATAAAAATATTAATACGATAAAAAAATTCTAAACGAGTAACAATATTTGAAATCAAATCATCATATGTAATATGTTAGTCTAAGAAAGTAGTCAATAATACGATTACTAATAAAAATAACAAAAGCAATAAAAGTCACATGCAATTTATCTAATTGCTCTAGCATTTCATATTTATTGGGTTATTCCTTTTGTTTTTTTAACATTCAACATATACTCTTTATCATCATCTCAATTTGAATTTATATCTTTAAAATTATCAATATCTCATTCTTTGATGTAGAGTGAGTTTGGATGGGCGTTTGGGTGCTGTGCGGTGCGTTTAGCTTACTTTTTGTCTCACGCTACAGTATCTAATCTCACCGCCACTGCTAGTTTTACACTAACCGTATGTAAACGCACCGCCCATCCAAACTCACCCGTACTTTTCAAAGTATAAATCATCTCAATTCCACTTATGAATGAACTTAAAAAGTATACAATATGTTAATACAATCCAACTTTTTTTATGCTATACCGACATGATGTTAATATGAGAAGTTTTTTTTAGAACAACAAATATCCTTTCAACTACATTTCAAAGCTTTTGATATCTCAAAATATAAAAATATTTTTAATTTAAATTATTTGTACATGCTTGAAAAGCCGTATAATTGAATTTAAGTGTAATTAATTCAATTCTTACCTTTCCCAAAAGTGCAATTGGAGTGTTTCAATTGCAAACTCTTATTACAACCAATTTAGGAAAACTCATAAAATACAATAATTAACCAAACATGCCACCCTTATATAATTACAAATAATTATACTTAAATCTAATTATATATACTTTTTCAAGCACTACCTAACTCAAGCAATTGGAATACTATTCTATGCTTCGTTCGTAAACTTTACACTTTAAAAGTTGCGAAATTGGGTGAAGCTTACAAAATATATACGTTTGAATTTACAATTCCTCACTTTACATATATTCTCTTTTCTATTTAATGATACATCTCTTCTTTTTCTTTTTCATTTTTCTAACTCATGTTGACATATATTTATAAATTTTGATTGACCCATGTAAAAGGAGTAAAAAGAGATAAAAATGTATATAGAGAATATTTGGTACAAGAAGTATTTATAGATCGGATTGAATTTGATTTATAATAAATTATGATGATATTAATATTAGACAATAGTTAGTTAAGTTGGTTTAAATTTAAAACACGAGTTTAAATTTTATTTAAATTCTTTCATATTTGTAAATGGTCCGATTTTAGCCCATTTTATTTAAATAATATAATTTTCTTTTTAGTACATCTTAAAATTAATAATTCAATTTAATTTCATACATAAATGAATAATTTACATTTTTAACTCCTAATAAAAATTCAATTCCAACACAAAATCCTTAACCTTGCCCATCATAAGATTTTTAAATTTTGGCTCAACCGTAATTCTTTGCTTTTCCTTTGGGTCTTATATTATTTTTTAATTATTTTATAAAATATAGATTTTTTATTTAATATTTATTACTTTTATTTATTGAAAAGCATAAATTTGTTTTTAATGATATATATTTAATTATATACAGTATTTTTATTAAAAATTTAAAACGTTAACAACTTAAATATCTTTTAATATCTACATTATATTATTATAGTTTATTTTTCATAAGATATAAACTATATAATATATAAAAATAAATAAAATAACACAGAAAACGAGTCTAGCCATACTAATTAGGATATTAAATATTGAGGTGTAAACTTAAATTCATATTTACCAAACCCCTTTTTAGCCTAATATTTTTACCAAATTAATATTATAATTACATATAGTAACTTGGAAAGGAAAAAAAAAAAAAAACGAAACCTGAGTACAAAAGGGCATCTAAATCTAACCATATAAATAAAAAAGAGAATGTGGGCATTCACACGTATCATGTGACATTACATCCGCTTTGTCGTTTTGCCTTGATTAAAATTCTCAAAACCAACAAACTCTTTGACTTGCAGTTTTGATGAGTAAACAATCTAAGAGAAGGGGAATCAGATTTTCCCGCCTTCACATGCAATATATATACTACTTTATTTTTCCCTTCTATCAATAATTATAAAAAATGTTTTTCAAACCCAAAAATATATAAATATTATTATTTGTTTATTTTATTTTCCCTCCTAATTAATTAAAGTGGTGGATTTATTTTATTTATTTTTGACAAAGTGTGAAAAGCTCACACTCCGACTTCCAAAAACAAAAAGTTAAATATGATTTAGTCATAATTAAAAAATCAAAATCAATACAAAAACAATAAAATAAAATTATATTTAATAATAAATAATGTTTACTTTTTTTGGGGGGGTTTAAAAAGTTGGGATTACGACAAACGAAGAGTGAAGAGGAAATCGTGCCGTTTGACTAATCAGACAGAGTCATGCAAAAGATACGAACAAAATTTTGTTCTATCTCTCTATCTTCCCTTGTGGGATCAAAAGAATCAGAGCCGTCCATTGAATCTTCTTTGATCAAGAGTTTGATCTTGTGATTCTTATGTGGTTGACGTGGCGCAACACCATTGCATGAAAACTGTAATGTACCCGACCGTTCCCTCTTTTTTCTTGGGTTTGGGCCTAATTTAAGGGTTATGCCATTTTCCTTTTTTTACTAAATTATTTATGGCCCGTAAGTTTTATTTGTTTCAAGACGAAATTGCCCTTTCTTTAACTATTCTGTTAATTTGAAAGATGTATTATTGCATATTCCAATTTGAAGTTTTTTAAATGGTTACTATAGTAATTATACGAGAATTGTTTATTATTATATAATATTGTAATGGTTAGACATAAAATAAAAAAATAACTAATATAAATTTTAAACTTGAAATTACAAAGATAAATAATAATTCTTGTAAAAAATAAGAGTTTTTCAAAAAAACGGAAAATTTTCATTCTTTTTGTTGAAAATAAGTCATGGGAGTGGCTAAAACAATTCATTAAATATAAAAATAATAATTAAATGCCAATTGAGTTTTAGTCCAGTTGGCATTGATATAATTGCTAGTGTAAAAGGGCATAAGTTTGAGTGCGCCAAAATGTATTTATTAAATTTATATGTATTTAATAGTTATTAATAAAATGAATATTTTTATTGTTGTCAATTTTATTTAAATTTATAATGGGTGTTAACATATACACTAGTCTTATTCTTCAAAAACTTAAAAAATTGTACAAAATTTATAACTAATTTCTTTCATTCTTAAATCATTTGGTACATTCATTTAAAACACAACAACAAACAATAAAAATGATATATGTATATTTAATGGTTATAAATAAAAAGAAGAATTTGTTTGTTCTCAAATTTATTTAAAATTTCAGTGAACGTTAAAATATATATAAAAACTTAGGAAGATATTCAAAATTTAAAATTAACTCATGTGTTTCTTGAAACATTCTGTGTTTTCATTTAAAACACAACAAAATACAATAAAAATGATACTTGAGTGTAGACCTGATCATGAGTCGAGTCACCGAGCCCGGCCTGAAGACCTGTTCGAAATGTGGGAGGGTTTGGGTAAAAATATAGGCCTAAAAAATGGGTTTGGACAAAAAAATAAAGCCCGTTTAAAAAATGGACCGGGCCTTGGATAAGACATTTTTTGCCTGGGCCCAACCTGGCCCTACTCGAATTCACTAAAGGATAAAAAAATCTGTTTTTTTAATGTTATTTTCTTGTTGTTTTCTCTCTATTTTGCTACCATTTTACTATTATGTTGGTACTATTTTGTTGTTATTGTTTGGATATTGTATAAAACATATTTTATTGTTAATTTTGTTATTATTTTAAAGGCATTTGTTAGTTTTGTTATTATTTTAGAGGCATTTATTTGTTAATTTGCATTTATCTTAGTGTTATTTAAGTTTACATATTTTTTAAAATTCATTTTCAATTTGTTGTGAATTATTTTTTTTGATGTATTATATATATTTAAAAATTATAAAAAATAATATAAAAATTAATACGGGCGGGCCGGGTCGGCCTCATGTTTTAGCATTTTTATTCGGGTCGGGCTTGGGCACAATTTTAAGCCCATTTTTCGAGCTGGGTCTAGCTTGGGCCTAGTAAATAGGCCTAAATTTCTAGTTGAGCTCGGCTCGGCCCGGCCCATGATCACCTTTACCTGAGTGCATTCAATAGTTATAAATAAAAAAGAAGAATCTATTTATTGTCAAATTTATTTAAATTTTCAGTGCACGTTAACATATACAAAATACTTATTTGTCAAAGCTTAAAAAGATGTTCAAAATTTAAAATTAACTCATATCTTTCTTGAAACGTTCCGTTATTTCATTTAAAACACGACAAAATACAATAAAAATAATATCTATGTGTATTTAATAGTTATAAATAAAAAGAAGAATTTGTTTGTTGTCAAATTTATTTAAATTTTTAGTGAACGTTAACACATACATAAAAACTTAAGAATATGTTCAAAATTTGAAATTAATTCGCATCTTTCTTGAAACATTCTGTTTTCACTTAAAACATGATAAAATATAATAAAAATGATATATGTGTATTTAATAGTTATAAATAAAAATAACCTATTTGTTGCAAATTTTATTTAAATTTTCAGTGAACATTAACATATACAAAAGCTTTGTTCATCAAAGCTTAGAAAGATGTTCAAAATTTAAAATTAACTCATATCTTTCTTAAAACATTCTGTGTTTTTATTTAAAACACAACAAAATATAATAAAAATGATATCTATGTGTATTTAATAGCTATAAATAAAAAAAAGAATCTATTTGTTACCAAATTTATTTAAACTTTTAGCGAAGGTTAACATATACAAAAGTTTTATTCATCAAAGTTTAGAAAGATGTTAAAAAAAAAAAACTAATATCTTTCTTTAAACGTTCTATTCTTTTATTTAAAACACGACAAAATACAATAAAAATAATACATGTGTATTTAATAATTATAAATAAAAAGGAAAATTATTTGTTGTCAAATTCATTTAAATTCTCAATGAATGTTAATATATACATAAAAACTTAAGAAGATGTTCAAAATTTAAAATTAAATCACATATTTCTTGAAATATTCTGTGTTTTCATTTGAAACACAACAAAATACAATAAAAATGATATCTGTGTATATTTAATAGTTATAAATAAAAAAGAATAGCATGATTGTTGCCAATTTTATTTAAACTTCCGGTGAACATTAACATATACAAAAGCCTTGTTCATCAAAGCTTAGAAAGATGTTCAAAATTTAAAATCAACTCATATCTTTCTTGAAACGTTTCGTGCTTTCATTTAAGACACGACAAAATATAATAAAAATGATATTTGTATGTATTCAGTAGTTATAAGAAAAGAAGAATCTATTTGCTGCCAAATTTATTTAAAATTCTAGTGAATGTTAATATATACAAAAGTCTTGTTCATCAAAACTTAGAAAGATATTCAAAATTTCAAATTAACTCATATTTTTTGAAACGTTTAGTGCTTTCCTTTAAAACATGACAAACTATAATAAAAATAATATATGTGTATTTAATAGTTATAAATAAAAAGAATAATTTATTTGTTGTCAAGTTTATTTAAAATTTCAGTGAACATTAACATATACATCAAAACTTAAAAAGATGCTCAAAATTCAAAATCAACTTATTTCTTTTTTTGAAACGTTATGTGCTTTAGTTTAAAATACGACAAAATATAATAAAAATGATATCTGTGTGCATTAAATAGTCATAAATAAAATGAAGAATTTTTTTAAATTTCTAGTGAACGTTTAACATATACATCAAACTTAAACAGATATTCAAAATTTAATATTAACTCATTTCGTTATTGAAACGTTCTTTGCTTTAGTTTAAAATACGACAAAATATAATAAAAAAACGATATCTATGCGAATTAAATAGTCATAATAAAATGAAGAGTTTATTTAAATTTTCAATGAACGTTTAACATATATATCAAACTTAAAAAGATGTTCAAAATATAAAATTAACTCATATTATTTTTGAAACGTTCCATGCTTTAGTTTAAAATACGACAAAATATAATAAAAACGATATCTATACGCATTAAATAGTCATGGAATAAAATGAAAAAATTATTTAAAATTTCAGTTAACGTTTAAAATATATATCAAACTTAAAAATATATTTAAAGTTTAAAACTAACTTATTTCTTTCTTGGAACGTTTCGTGCATTCGTTTAAAATACAACAATAATTTACAGATAGGCAGATGTAAGATAGAAATACTTTACAGATAGGCAATTTCTTAAAAATCATCAAAAAAATCAAATCAAAATTGTTGAAAAAAACAAAAGAAAATGCAAAAAGATGTTGTAAGAGGTCAAGGTAAAAAGAATTGAAGTATTAAGAATCTAAAAAAGGGAGGGAAAAAATAAGTGAAAAATACCAAAGGGCAATATAGTCAATAAAGGGAAAAGGAAAAGGGGGGTTATACAGGTAGGTTGGGCCTAAGGGGGTTGAAGGGGAGCCCCAAAATGGAGTATTTTGACCAAACAACGAAACGGACAAAAGCATCCCTAGAAGTGACGACCCTTCACTCCTCGGTTTCCTTCCCGCATTTTGACCCTACCACTTTCCTTAAAGCCATGAGCCGTCCCCTCTACCCTTCCCCTTTAAGGACGGCCTTGCCCTTCCCCCTTGTCCTTGCCTCATTTCTTTATGGTCTTTTTTAACCCCATTAACCGGCAAAAACCGCCAAAGCCCCCCCAAAAGAAGAATTATGGGTGGACCCCACATGCAAACCTGGCAATCCATGTGGACCCCGTTTTATCCCATCTGGCATGCATGGGTGTCCCTTCAAGCATTTGTCAATTGCCACATGTAACCGTCAGCCCAGAGGCCAACAAACAACTACTCGGAATTTAAAATTAATAAAAAAGAAGAAATTTCAAACTTCAAAAAGAAAAAATAAATACCAAAGTCCACTCAGGCTCAGCTCAGCTCAGCTAGTTTAAATTAAAAAAAAAAAAAAAAACACACCAAGGGAAAGAAGAAAAAACAAAAAGCAAAAGAAATTTCAAAAACATATTTTTCTGTTTTGGTTTTCTCTTTCGCTGCGAAGCAAGAGAAGAGAAGAAGCAGCAAAAAAGCAGCTCTCTCTCTCTCTCTCTCTATTTTTTTTTTCATTTTTAGAAACTGTTTGTTTTTTATTTTTCTGCTTGTTTAAGAATAAAAAAAATTGTTGAAAAGGAGGGGAAGGGAGTGGAATGAATCAAATGTGATGGGAAGTGGAGTTTCTACGCTCTGCCCTTGCTTTAATCCGGTGACAGACCGGTCAAACCGGCCACCGGAGAATCACGCCGACCTGATCTTTGCTGCATCAGAGCCGTTGGATGAAACCCTCGGCCACTCCTTCTGTTATGTTCGATCTTCCAATCGTTTCCTCTCTCCGACTCCTTCCGATCGTTTCGTGTCTCCTTCGCACTCTCTGCGTTTCTCCCCGTCTCATGATCCGAAAACCCGGACCGGACCCGAAACCTTGTTTAAAGCCATATCCGGAGCCTCCGTGAGTGCTAATACATCCACTCCTAGAACTGTCCTTCAACTTGACAACATTTACGACGATGCCACTGAGAATACCCTCGGTTACGGCGTCAAGAGCAGTATCGTTAGCGGCAATGGCTTCGAGAGCACGTCGTCGTTTTGTTCCTTGCCTCTGCAGCCGGTGCCACGTGGCGGAGCTCATGACCTGGTTGAGCGGGGCGGGTACTTCATGTCGGGTCCGTTAGAGCGCGGGGCGGTGTCTGGTCCACTGGAGGCCAACGCTGGGCCGGAAGGGAGAGTACATTTCTCCGCTCCGTTGGGTGGCATTTATGTCAAAAAGAAGAGAAAGAAGAGCATTTCAGGTATCTTGAGAAATTTCTCCGACAAGAAACGGCCTTGGGTGGTTCCGGTGTTGAATTTCGTAGGTAGAAGGGAGAATTCCGGGGGCACGGAGGCAGCGGCAGCGGCGGATGAGAAGACCGGCGGGGATGTGCAGTGGGCATTAGGGAAGGCCGGGGAGGATCGGGTCCACGTCGTTGTTTCGGAGGAGCAAGGGTGGTTGTTCGTTGGGATTTACGATGGTTTTAATGGGCCGGACGCACCCGAATTCTTGATGGGTAATCTCTATCGAGCTGTTTTCCATGAACTCCATGGTCTTTTTTGGGAACTTGATGAAGAAATTGAAAATAAAACTGAAAATGAGAATGAAAACGAAGCTGAAAATAAAACTAACCCATCCAGCATTTTAATAGCTACAGGTAGTTTAAATAAAACTGATAGTGAAACTGAGAATCAGAATAATTCCGTTGAGGAGGTTGCGAGTGTAGGGCAGGGTTTAATTGGGGAGAATGAATCGAGCGGAGTAGTGCAAGAGAGAGTGAGGAGGGTAACATTTGAACCGGAGGGGACTGAGATTAGGAGGAGGAGGTTATGGGAGTTTCTTGCTGAGGATGACCCGGAAGATGGGTTGGATCTCTCCGGGTCTGATAGGTTTGCCTTTTCAGTGGATGATGCAATTACTGTAAGTAAAGAGGGGTCTGCAGTGAGTAGGAGGTGGTTATTGTTGTCAAAATTGAGGCAGGGGCTGTCAAAGCATAGAGAGGGGACGGGGAGTTTGTTGTTTCCGTGGAGGTTTCGGTTGGAAGAGAAGGAGAAGGTTGAGGAGGCAGATAATAGAGTGGAGGAGAGGGTTCAAAAGACTGGGAGGAGAAGGAAAGAAGGTCCAGTTGATCATGAATTGGTTTTGAGGGCT
The DNA here is from genome assembly GCA_020496765.1 of Gossypium stocksii. NCBI lineage: Eukaryota > Viridiplantae > Streptophyta > Magnoliopsida > Malvales > Malvaceae > Gossypium > Gossypium stocksii. The sequence goes on along the minus strand of CM035627.1, from coordinate 108,047,965 downwards.
TTGTCCAGGGCTCTGGAAGAGACTGAGTTAGCATATTTGGATATGACAGATAAGGTGCTTGATACAAATCCAGAGCTTGCATTAATGGGTTCGTGTTTGCTGGTGGTTTTGATGAGGGATGAGGATGTTTATGTGATGAATGTGGGGGATAGTAGGGCAATTGTTGCACAGTATGAACCAGAGGATGTTGGTTCCAGCATGGAGGGAAGAAAGCATGAAGAAAATGGGTCAAACATGGAGGGTATAGTGGAGGAGACTTTGGCACCGGGTGAAAAGGCAATCAAGCCAGTGATCGGGGCTCCTGCTGAGTCCATGAGATTGACTGCATTGCAGCTGTCAACTGACCATAGCACCAGCATTGAAGAAGTATGTTCTGAATATTGAAAATTTAGTTCATTGTTTGTTTTCTGCCTTCTTCAGTATGAAATGTTTGGCTTGACAATTTTCTTTGCTTATGCTGTTTTCATTAAAATGACTCAAGTTTAGCTTCATGGCTGATTTCTTTTTTAATTACGAAAATAACAGTTATGAGCCCTAGACTGCTAACTTTTATTTATTATTTTAGTTAAGAACTTCATTGAGAGGTTTAGTGACTTAACCGGAATGTTTTGTGTAGAGATTGTTGTACCTTTGGTAATGCTGAAGTTTTACTCTGAACATATTAGCCATATTAGTTCCATTACCTCAGTTATGCCTTTAGTCATTTTATATTGTCATGGCTTACATTTTAAGTATTTCAAATTCTACTTTTATTCTCTTATGATTTTTGATATGCCAGGGGAAACATTTAGGAAGTCTAATTTTAAGCAGATGAAATTCTTGCTCTGGAGTGACCCGTGCAGTATCAATGTGTGTCAAATTTGTGTTTGGAGAGTTCTTTAGATGAATTCTCATGCAGATCATGCACTTTATAAAACAACTCTTATCCGGTTCTTATGATGATACCTTACCCATCATCCTTTGTTTCCTGGACATTGATCTAACAAAAGGATAGATCTTAGACAAGTCAATTTAAATCCTGTAGAAGTTATTGCTTTTCAAAATATTTCTATTGCATATTAAAACTATTTATTATATTTTAATATGTTGATGTTGGTTTTCAAACAGTTTAGAAAGGGTCTTAATCAGAAACCTGGTGCTTTTTCAAGTGTTATAAAGAATGATTGACATTTACTTAGCATTTTGGTTAGAAGAAAAAACTACAAGTTTCTATGCTTCATAATATATCTGATCACCGCTCCGACAAAGCATGTGGGTTGTCAAGGGAAAGGTATATGTAAAGAGATGGATCTACATCTTCTAGGATGGTATGGAATATTGATAAGCATTAAATCTTGGGATTAGTCAATGTTGTGAATGCCAGTCCTTTTTCTCATAGTTTGGATTCATGTTAGATTCTAGTTTGGGTTGAAGAGGTCCTTCTTGTGTAACAAACACATCTAATGATGAATGATAATATTGCTTAATCAGTCAGTAAAAGTGCATGAAATTGCAGCTTCCTTGGTTATTGTTGTTTCAGACATAAAAGAAAGAATTGCAGTTCAAACTGTATTCAGTTCTCCTTATTTGTATGCTACATTTGCTGAATTTGACTGTTCAAATTTGTGCAGGAAGTCATAAGAATCAAGAATGAGCATCCAGATGACAACCAGTGCATTGTCAATGACAGAGTGAAAGGTCGACTTAAAGTAACCAGAGCATTTGGTGCTGGATTTCTGAAAAAGGTTGTTTCACATGCCTTCTCACTATTAAAGTTTTAAATCTTATCTATGGTATGTTGTGTTTAAGAAAAAATCTAGTGGCTTATGAATTAGTTTCCGTGACGAAGCCATAAAGGAAACCCTGAAGGTTAAGAAGAGTACAATTTACTTGCCACTTCTCTGGGGAAAATAATTTATTTTCAGACAAAAAAAAGGATTTCAGCTATCCAACATTTGAATGTAATTGTTTTCAAATGTCAGAAGTAAAAATTATACATGCTTTTTTGTGGATGTGAGAGAGGGAAGGGGGTTTAAGGGAGAGGAGGAAACAGACTTGTCTCACATGTTGTATTATGTTAAATATTTAAGAAATATAACCAGCGTAGGCAATAACATGATCCCAACTTCTTGCAGCCCAAATTGAATGATGCATTATTGGAGATGTTTCGAAATGAGTACATTGGTACTGCACCATATATATCCTGCTCACCTTCTCTTCGTCACCATAGACTTTGCCCAAGGGATCAATTTTTAATCCTTTCATCTGATGGATTATATCAATATCTGAGCAATCAGAAAGTGGTTTCTCTTGTTGAGAGCTTCATGGAGAAGTTTCCAGATGGAGACCCTGCACAACGCCTGATAGAGGAGGTTCTTATGCATGCTGCCAAGAAAGCTGGTAAACATTCTTTTCATAATTTGCTTCTTCTCTCTATTCCATTGTCTATAATGTGAAGAAGTAATTCTAAGATCAAATGGGAACTTATTGACAGTGGTGGATCACATGGGGATAAATTTTCACTTAAATGGGGTCTGTTTAACTAGTCTATTTCTGCTGTTGCCCTACATAATGTGGATTCCTCTGGCTTTTGTTTCAGTAGTAAAGCTTCTCTACCGTTCAGTTCCTTTGTTTAGGCAATTATTTATATTGAGGTGTTTAGCACTGCATTTTGGTGTTTGGGTATTACAAGGTTAAATAATCTTCAATAGCATATTATTCCGTTTATCACCTCTATTCTACTTCTGGTTTTTAGTACTATTTGTACTATCTATATTGTTTTGAAGGCTGGAAATCTCAAATTCAAGCTTTTCAATTTGGTTAAACTTTTTAGTTGCTAAAATATTTTCTTTGAACGTTTAGCTGTTAAGATGAAGCATGAGAGATTGTGTAACTGGATGATCCATGAACACCATTTTTTCCTCTTTGTAAATGTAGATTGACACATAAGGTAGATTCCTGAACTGAATTTTGTCTTGGTTGGGATTTCTGCAGGCATGGATTTCCATGAATTACTGGACATCCCTCAAGGAGATCGAAGAAAGTATCACGATGATGTTACTGTCATGGTGATATCATTGGAGGGAAGAATTTGGAAGTCATCTGGAAAGTATGTATGAAACTCTTCACATGCTGGGCTCACAAGAAGCAATTTTTATAATACAAGTGACTCAGAACTAAGGAGTTTAAATTATTGAAGTGAAGTTCATTGCAAGCACTTGGAAAAATATGGGTGCTGGCCCATTTTTCATGGCTCTCAAACAGGGTTTTTTTTAGGGTACTTACACCATAAGCTTACAATTGGGTAGCAGGAACAAAGTCTAATGTTAGGTAGTGATCAGGGGTTGAGTAGAAGATGCCTGAAATCTGGTTTCAGGATAAGAGAAAGGGAAGATCTGGAGATGGGATTATTATGAGGAAATGTTCTTCAGAGACAGAAAAGAAAGAGATAAGTCTTTTTTGTTTCACAGTTTCTTCATTTAAAGACTTTTTGCTTTCTTAGAGGATTTTGCATAGGCGGGAGGCTGGTTCAATTCAAGGTCCCTTCCTCCTTTCTTTCTTTCTTTCTTTCTTTTATTGTTTCTTTTTAGAGCCAAAAAGACTAAAAAGGTGAAAATAGTTTCTGTAATTTGGTGGGGGATACAAATATTAGATATAGTTACTGAACTTTGAGCATTTTCTCGTACAAAGTTTAGCATCTGTACTTTTGAAGGTCTGTTTCCGCCATTGTGGTTTCAAGCCCTTTTTCTGCTCCATTCGAACAATTGTTGCAGCCTTTATGGTATTTCTTTTATTAAAAACAGATAAAAAAATCTGGTATTGCTCATAATCAGCTATCTGTTAAAATTACAGATGAACATGCATCCAAGGAGTTAAAATCTGCTAATGCTTCAAACAAATCGTTCCAGCCTTTATGGAACTCCTTTAATTGAACACAGATAAATGAAAATATCTTCTATTGCTGCTAATCAGATAAATGAAAATATCTTCTATTGCTGCTAATCAGTTATCTATAAAACTGGTACAGACTACAAGTCATATTTGCTGTTATTTTGAGATTCCAAATCTTTTTGCAGTTGATATTGATCGTAGTTCACAACAAACACGTTCATCATGTCTGCAACCTTGACTGCAGCCAAGGCACTAAATCCTCCCTTCTTGCCACAAAACAACCAGCTTTCTCTTCACTCTGCCTAAAAGGTGCTGCAAGTTTCTTCAAATGAGAAGCAAATGAATTGGACAGCCCTTGAGAGAATTTATGAGTTCCGGTACCCGTTTGGGCAGAAAATAGCAATGGCAATGCTTCTTCATGCTTCATAGTTTTGGCCAAAGTCCCCATCCACTCTTCCAGTGCTGTCTGTGCTGCACCGACTGAGAGTGATCGGACATCCAGACTCCACTCATCAGCGGTTTTATTGTGTAAACCTGGGTATAATCCGTATAAGGTTCCGAGATAAAGCAAATCGTGTGCTCTCTCGTTGAGATTCTTACTTCGACATATATCGATCAAGCAATTACAGAATGGTCTTCTGGCATCATCTTTAGTGTCACTAATGATGCCCTTGAACTCTTCTTTAACAGTGTCAAGACAATATACCTCCTCTTCAATCAATTTCACGAATCCAACTAACCGAGGATTAGCTCGATGCAGGCATGCTAAAACTTTATCCACATCTGCCCTGCTCTCACATCGCGACACAACAGACAACAGGCATCCGCAAAGCCTATCATCCGGTTTGATTCCTTGTTCAACTGATACAGAAAATACCTTCACTAACTTGTCGATTCTTCCAGCCTTCCCCAAGCACTGAATCAAACAAGTGGTTCCCATTACATTAAGCTCAACACCCACCTCCGACATCTCTTCGAAAAACTCCATTGCCTTACCAACATTCCCTCCACTTCCATATATCTTCAGCATTGCTGTGTAGCTCCAACTATCTGGCCTACAATGCTGTGATTTCTTCATATCCATGAAAAGTTGCTCTGCTTCCTCAACTAAACCAATGTCTGCACACATGGTTAACAAAGTATTATACAAAATAAAGTCCATTGGCCAGTTTTTGGACTTCATCTCCTCCCATAATTCCAACGCATCTTTTGCCCACCTTGCCTTTCCATATATCTTGGCAAGGGAAGTTAAAGTCTTCTCATTTGGAGTTAAACCAGACTCAAGCAATTCCTCAAAAAGGCTTCTTGCCAAACCAGGCTTCCCTGCCTTGCCCATAGCCTCTAACAAAGTATTGTAAACAACCAAATTAGGCCGTACACCGAGAGACTTCATTTCTTGCAGAACATACCTAATACCATCATAGTCTCCAGCTTCACCATACATCTTTGCCAATACAGAGAATGCAATAGGGTCTGGTTTCCAACCACTGGCTACCCCTCTCTCATATAAGCTAACAACTTCCTCAGCCTTACCCAATTTGGCATAAACATCTAAAACAGCAGAATAAGTGACTTCATCAGGCATCAAACCAGTTTTATACATTCTCTCAAACCATTCTACAGCTTTATCAAAGAGATTGCATCTTTTGGCACAGGTAATAATGGTTGAATACGTAATGTTATCAAGTGGAATCTCATTGATTACCATTTCATTAGCAAGTTCCTCAATGAGCTCAAACTGCCTACCAAACCTCAAAGACTTCATTGTGACATTGTAGAATATAGTTTCCATGGGAAACAAATTCTTGGTCTTTATCCAATTGAAGAAAAGGTGAGTCTTTTGCCATGGCTTCAAGCTGTTGAGTATCAAAAGCGCATTTTCTCGAGTGGGTTCCAATGGGATTTCCTCGAGAACACTGAGGAAAACCTCTTCACTGTTGTCACAATCACTCAGCTTGTTTGCAAAGAGCTTTAGCTCTCTGACTTTAGGGTTATATGCATAAGGAGAACGCGTTTGCCTTTGCAGTGAAAGAACAGATCTTTTAGGCTTGGTGGGATTAACCCATGTGGACTTTGGCTTTGACAAGAGACCAGCTTGGTCCTTCTTGGGAAGCGTGGTTGTTGAAAGAGGCTGCAGTTGCTCGGATAAAGATGGGGTTCTTTTAACAGGTGGGTTTTGGGGAGGTTTTGAGGAAGACTTGGATGAGTTACAGTAAATGGTGAATTTCCTTCTGGTGAAGAAAATGGGTCTTTTCGTATCAGATTGAGGGATGGCAAAATGGACATCCAGACCAGTAGTGAGACTAGCAGCCATTAGAGTAAGTGTGAAGCAGCAATGAAAAGAAAAATCTGATATGCCTTTGTATATGTGCCATAGATATTTTTGGTTAACCTTATCTGAATTCCTAAAAGACATCAAAACCAGATAATGGATTCTAATTTTCCCAAATAAGCTAATTTAATTATAGAGGGAAATTAATCAAGCTGAAAAGGGAATGTTATATTAATTTTCTTTTGGATTCAAGTTCAAGCAGAGTCTTTGAAATTAACATGATACATTCATTTATATCTGGACAAGACAATCAAAGGCAACCTGGTAATAACCTCAGCCCCTAATGACAATTAATTGTGCAATGACTCAAAAATAATACTTAATTGTAAAGCAATAAAAATTTGGGCAGCAGAAAACGCGAGGCAGAAATGTTCTTAAACTTAATTCAGACATGAAAAGGGGAAATTTCAACATAAAATCTTTAGACATATATAAAATATATAATCTTGTCTGCTCAAAACCTGTTAAAATTCTTTCTATATTTGACTAAAACAAACCTTGCCTCCAATATCATTTTGTTGACTAAGAAAATAAAAACTCAATCAATTGTAAAGCAAATCTTCTTACATTCAAACTTTTAATTATTTATTTAATGTTGAAGATTTGAAGTGGATTAAATTAATCCAACCTTAAACCATTTGTCTGTACGTTGTATTGCTGCTTTCATGTTGAAACATGTCTGGTACATGAATCCTTATGTCATTTTTTCTTTTCATGAATCCTTATGGCATGAATGATGATTAAAGGAGACATTTTTGATAATTGTGAGAGATTATGTTTTTTTATTTTATTTATTTTGGAAAAGAGGTCAAAAGTCGGCTTCTTTGTCTTATTTGGCTAATTGGTGAATAGTGTTTTGTGGCTGCACATTTTTTATTTTCCAAATACACCAAATTATTAATTACAAAATTTAATAATATTACATCTCACTATTTATAATGCATTCTTACGTTCCTCAACTACCAATTCTTACAAGACGCATGTACTTGTTCTTAAAAGGTGAAAATACCTGTCAAGTCCCTCTTTTATATGGATTGAATCAAATTAGTCTTTTTACTATTGAATGTATCAATTTAATTCCTATACTATTAAGAAAAATCAAATAAGGTCAAATTGTAATAAAGTTAATATTTGCTATTAAAAGAAGATATGAAAAATATATATATTTTTTCATTTGCAGTTTAAATTCAAATAAAAGATTTTATTTGTAAAATTATAAACAACTTCAAAAATAATATTAGCAAATGTCATTTTTTAAAATAATAAATATTAATTTTATTAAAAATTGAACTTATTTAATTCTTTTTAATAGTTTATAAACTATATTAATCCATGTAATAAAACTACCTACTAAGTACATTCATTATTCTTAAAAAAATAATACTTAATGAATATGAAATTAAAATTGTAATATTTAGTATCATGACCCAACCCAATATATTGGGTATGGTCGCATTGTGAAAGCATAGGTTAGAAATTAGAATTATTGAATATTCATGAGTTTTCAAGGTTTTGTGGCCTTCAAATGTAGTTTTAGTAATACATAATAATACATAATAATACATAAATGAGTTCAAACCCATGAGCTCTTTTTTAAGTTTTGTCCTTTTCATATATGCTTTTAAGATTTCTTCTCATATAATACTACAAAAATAAGTATATTTTGTAAAATAGTACGAATTGATTTAATAAAATGTACTCATTCACATGTTGTGACGCAAGTTCAAAATTTTGAATACATTGTTTTGAAGAACCTCTTATAATTTACGAAACAATCATATTGGGTTGTAATATTTACATTCAAATTTTATGTGGAGGAAAACAATTTGTTACAAAAATGGCATGTGTGTTTCCCTGCCATGGATGCATCCAAACTAAATCCACATCACCTTTCCAATGGCTTACACAGACTCCATAATAGGGTGGGCGTAGTGTTAAGGATGAAACTTTTCCATGACTCAGATTTCCCACAATTTCACCCCCACTTCTACGCGGAACACACACTGTCACTTCTCCATTATTGGGGCTGATGGAGTCTACAACAGACCAATTGTCTGCTTGACTTTAAAGTACATACATATATTCAATTTGAATTAAAAGTCATGAGGTAAGAAATCTCATTCCACCGGTAAAGGTGAGAACTTCCCACCTTTAATCTCATTCCACCGGTAATGGTAAGAAATTGTCCATGCTTTTTTTTTCCAAGTTTTGGAAATTTCCAAACAACACTCTCCATGTTCAATTTATCCCCTATTTTCCTCTAACATAATTCAAGGGCAAAGCCACAAATTTTATAGTGAAGGGACTAGAATTGAACTAAATAATTTTGGGAGTCAAAACAAAAATTTACTCTTTCATTAATTAAAATTTATCAATATGTAAAAACTTAAATAAGCAATTTTACCAAACCAAAAAGATCTACTCTAATTAAAATCCAAATCACATCATTTACAAACAAAAAAAAAAATCTCCAATAAATAAATGAATGAATAAACACTTGTTGAAGTACAAAAAGTAAAAAAAAAAAATGTATGAACTGAGCTTTGTCTCTTTTCAGTTTTGAGTACCCTTTTCCTTGAATGTGAAAAGCCAAAAAGTCCCACTAAATAGTTCCCATATAATTTATAGTAGAGGATAACCATAAATTTGCTTCTAAGCCTTAAAGCAAGGCTTTAATGTATCTTTTCTTTTTTCCTTTTCCTTTGGTTTTTCAATTTAGAATGATGTAGTAGTTTCCATCACCCACTTGCTTTGCTAAACATTTAATTAGTTGTCCCCCACTAAATTGGGAATTTTAAGTTAATGCTTTTTACAAATTTATTAAAATCTTAATTTAACATTTAATATCTTTCATCTTAAATTAATGTATAAATGTCGACGGACTCTTAATTCGATTGACATAGATAGTGTTGTCAATGTAGGGGGATTTAGGTTTGTATGCGTTGAAACGCATTATCCTTCTTTTTATGAATTGAGAAGGAGTTATGAGTAATTCTAAATATTTATATATTTATATATATATGATTAGAATTTAAACGAGATTGTTAAACAAAAAAGGTAGTGCATAAATAATTTATAAAATACTTAAAAAGGTTTGCCGTGAGAAAGCTCAATTGGACTCTTGGATTTAAACAAGTAAGCTAAGGCATTAACAATGTGTAAAAGGTTTTGATTAAAAATATGTTTAAAAAAGTTAGTTTAGGTTTTTTTCTTTTTAGAATAAAATAGAGAAAAAAAATTAAAAAGGGAAAGATGAAGGATTGGTTAAAGAAAAAAAGAGAAAATCTTTGTGTGTTTGTGTTATTATTTATTTAAAGGGTTATAAATTATATACATATATTTAAATGCATTCATGCATTCATATTGGATTTATGTTAGTTGTTTTGGTATCATCATAATTTTAATTCATTTTATATTTTGTATAGTGTGTCATTGTGGTTCAATTTAGAGATTTTTTTTTTTTGATGTTTTCTTTATATCTCATTCATTAAAGATTTTGTATAATTCTTGCATAGTAATTCATTTTAGAAAAAAAACATTGTATTGTGACATATTCATGTTATCTTTATGTGCTCAAAGTATTATTAAATACATATTTTAAACCAGTAATAATTAGGTATACATGTTCATGTATTGGTATTCCCTTCATGTTATTTGTGTCTCAATTTATATTTTAATTAATTTTTCATGTTACTCTTGTGTCGTGTCTTAATTCATATAATTTATTCTATTTTAATTTAATTTAAATAAACTTATTTTTAAAAAATATTATATTTTTCATACATAATATAATTATCATATTTAAAACTTTAATTTAATTTCTTGAAATATAATTATCATAATTAGAGTAAAATTACACTTTAATCTCCTAAAAATAAAAAAATTCTAGTTAATCCCATGAAATTATAAATTAATATATAATAAACTTATATTTTAATCTATGAAAAAAATTATAATTAAATTTCAACCCATGTTAAAAAACTTCCTAATTTTGCCCCTCATAGTAACCAAAGGTTTTTGTCATTATATTATGGATTTGATGGATAATATACGTGCTATTTCCAGATAATATTAAAATAAATTTATATTGTATTTATATCATATAATCTTATTGTGTAAAAAAAAAAAAAAAAGTGATATGTCCGACTCAAGATGACATGAAAGTAGCATTCTTTTCTTTGACTACCTTCAGCATCAGAGTTGCGCCACTTATCTGCTTAAGGCCGCATTCATAATTTGAACACTATTGATAATGTCACCATACAGAAGTTTTCCAGCGACCTCGGCTGGTATGATGGTAAATCACGTTGAAAAATACACTGAACTGCATTTCAAATATCAAATTTGGGACAGATTTGGTGAATCATTATTTCTTGTTTGTACCTCATCGCAATAAATCATTGAAAATAGACTTTTGGTTATGCCTACATTCTTCATCAAATTGTTAGCCCGCCCTTTGATGTCCAATCAAAGTTCCAAATTCTATAACCAAATACAAAAAGAAAAAGAAATGCGTAATTCGTGTATATTTTAAAAAACGAAATAAGTATAAATTAGAAATTTTTTTTTTTTGGAATCCCTATTTTATTTGGTACACGGCGTAATTTTTATATAATTTATTTTTTTAATATTTAATTATATTTGTAGAAAACTTGTCATCGTATTTTCCATTTTATTTTAAAGAAAACAATAAAAGAAAAAAAGAAAAAAAAATCCTACAAACAATAATGATGGTAACGGTAATAGAAGAAAATTGGCGGGTAGTAACCAGTTCGGTGTGAAAGAGTTGAAGTAGGTGGGGCCAAAGGGTAATGGAATTTTGTGGTAAGGTTGAGACAAGCAATCTCCGCACTTTCGGTGTGTTTTTCCGATCTTGGGGCTTGGCCAACCACTATATATTAGACACCCCACAAATCTCCATTTTTACTCCTACCTTAGCTTCGCTCTCTAGTCAACTTTTGCTCCATTCATACTAATACGTACTGATATCTTTTCTTCTAAGCCTCTTTTCCCAATCAAAAACTTGTCATAAGATTTTTGAATAATTAGGCTCCAATTTTTGCAAGTTCTGCTTCTTTTTTGGTCCAATTGATTGCAGAGTTGAATCTGTTTCTGGGTATAGTTTATAGAGTCAAAGTTGTTTGTTCAATTCAATCGAATTTTATTTTGGCATAAAAAACTGAGGGGGTGGGTAAAGGGCGTTCTATCTTCACTGGAAAAAACAACTTTTTATATTTCAAAGACAATGATTCTGCCATTCGGCGGGTGCATTCTGTGGAAATTGTGCTCGGTTCTTGATAAAAAATCTAGTGTTGATAAAAGCTTTTATTTTTGGATTTTCCAGATTTTTAATACATACAGCCTCGGCACTTAGCGGCAGATTTCTCAGAACTTTTGGCTCTGGTTTTTTTGTTCTATTTTCACCTTTTTAAAAAAAAAATTAATATTTCATTTCCTTAAATTTCTAAACCGGGGACTGAGATAATGGGAGGGGCTTCACTGCCACCAGGTTTTCGGTTCCATCCCACTGACGAAGAACTGATAGGTTATTACTTGAAAAGAAAAACCGAAGGCCTTGAAATTGAGCTTGAAGTGATTCCTGTGATCGATTTGTACAAGTTTGATCCTTGGGACTTACCAGGTATTAAACCTTCATAATTCAAAAAACATAACAGCGAAATATTGTTGTCTTTGAGATTAATCTGAACATGGGTTTCTGGAAAAGCACTTTTTTGTAGCTTGGTGTTGTTACTTTTGCAATTGATTCTTGTCGTTTTCACTTTCATGTTCACTGCTTTTTTATCGAGGACTTAAAAGTGAACCTGAATTGCTTTTGCAGAGAAGTCGTTCCTTCCGAAACGAGATTTGGAATGGTTCTTTTTTTGTCCCAGGGATCGAAAGTACCCGAATGGTTCGAGAACGAACCGAGCCACCAGAGCTGGCTACTGGAAAGCTACCGGGAAAGACAGGAAAGTGGTGTGTCAATCTGATGTGACTGGTTACCGTAAGACCCTAGTTTTCTACCGTGGACGTGCCCCTTTAGGGGATCGAACGGATTGGATCATGCATGAGTATCGCCTCTCCGATGAGCCTTCTCAAGGATCAACTAATCAGGTGAAAACATATAAGCATATATGAATGTGATTCTTCATTTTTCTGTCCTTGCACTTTGATTCATTAAAAACAGTTATATGACTGATTGTGTACTCTTCAGGGTGCTTTTGCCTTGTGCCGTGTTGTGAAAAGGAATGAGCCAAAAGCAAGTGATGCTCGAGGAGAACCAAAAGACACGAAGGTCGGAAGCAGTTCGACCAATGTCATACTTCCTGTACCAAGGACCTGCAATTCTGGTAACATTTCTTGTCAAGCAAGTTACCCTAACAAAGAGAGCCATTATACTTCTAGTGAAGTCATGCAAGTGCCACCATTTGAGCCTGTTTCTGTCAATACCGATCCACATGGTGTTTGGGTCTCACCTGATCTAATTCTTGATTCTTCAAAGGTATATAACTTGTTCTGAAGAAAGAAAAATGGAACTTGAAGATTCAGTTACTTGTTAGTGTTTCTTTTGGTTTCTCTAACAATTCCTCCATTGGCTCATGGCAGGACTATCCGCAAACATGTGAATCAACAGCCCAGCACTTCCCACAGTATGAGTTTCCGAGCTCACTGACACCGTGGCAGAAATATGAACAGACTGACTTCTCCCCTAGTTCATCCTACTCAAATTTTGGGGAAATTGAACATGATGATCTCAGTCGCATCGGCTACATGTCACCTTACTCAGGACATGCAAATTACATGGACTTCTATGGCAATGAAGGCAATGACCAGACTAGTTTATTCAACTACATGAACCCATTCTGAGAAAAAGGAAGGAAGATCATGGTAGCTCTTCTTTTTCAGTGAAGGGCATGAAACTTTAATCCAAGCTCCAATTTGCAGGGGAGCTAGTGGAGATGGGAATTTGTTGATTGTGATGTAGGATGGTCCCTACTGGTATGACTAATGAATGAAATTATGACAATGCCAAGTTTGTCTCGAAGGGATCTCTAAGACGACGCCTTTTAACGTTTGTTCTCGGAGTAATAAACAATAAAAACAACCCCTTCGCCGCTGTCAGATTCCATTAAGGTTGCTGTGTGTTTGTTGTATTTTTGTACTGGGAACTGCAATGCTAGCTGCTAAGTGTTTTGTTTTTATCAGTTTCTGGTTCATGTTCAAATGATCTCTTGGGGTAATCATTTTTAACGATTGCATCTGGAGCTGGTTTGATGACAAATGAACTATCTATGTTGCCTACGAAAATAAAATAAGCTTTCTTTTTATGGAAATTATTGATTGTTTAGTAAAACTCTTATCTTTTTTTATCTGAATATGTACACTAATGAATCTTAAACCAGAAAAAATCAGGCGAATGTTTGAACTGACGAGAGCTTACCTTTTTAATATATATATTTTCAACTTTAATCATGAAGCAGAGTTGTCAACTTCACCCAATTGCTATCAAATTGCTTGAAGCTTTTGAAAAAATGCAATATTCGGTAGAGATTTTTTAAAGTTCAGAATGAAGTTTAGTCATATGTCGTACGCCATTTCTGTTAACTTCAGACAAAACACTCGCAACTTTTGGTCGGCATTATATAAATTCAATGGGGATGTACTTGACCTACTACACTGAGTTGTTCAATTGTATTATTTACATATTCATATTTTGGAAGCTTTATCAGCCAGTTGATAACTCAGTATCCTTCGAACTTTTCCCAAAATATACCAACTCAATAAGAATGTGACTCACACCAGTTGATGCCACTGCTATCAACATTGTCTTTTTGTTCTTCAGGGTTGGCTTTGGCATATTCTGAAAAGGAAGTCAAGAAGAGTCACTATCAATTCAATTGCCTTTTAGATCCCATTACTGCAATTTCCCTAAGCATTGTTCATTCAATGATTATCTTCCAAGTATCTATTTGAAGCAATAATTCAGTCGAAACAAGTTATCTCTACCGGTTGCGAAGGGCCATTGTTCGAACTTCAAAATTTTTCCTGTTTTTGAAGTTTGCAGAACTCACCCTAATGATGATTTGGTCAGAACAAAACAAGAACAAATAACTTTCGCTTTTGTGAACCACTGATAGCTGAAATATTTACACTTGTTACATATGGAATGTACTAATAACTAGGACAGTACCTTCTCAACCTGAAATGAAATTTGTGAGTGAATCCTCAAAGTAAAAACAAAACAAAAATTATGGGGGCACTAAAGCCAAAACCAAACTCAATGAGAACAACCAAAAAGGTACCACCCAACCCATCCATCTAGTTTTAAACAATTAAATTGCTTCCCCCCCCCCCCCCAATCATCCCTTTACTTTGCTAAGAGCATTGTTAAATAAACAACAATAATATAATTTACTTTTTAACAATGCAATATTGAAAGGCCTTATATCTCTATACTAAACTCTTTTCATGCATCAGAAAGTAAATATTCTTCTAAAATTAGATTCTTCCACCCCCCCCCCCCAATTTGCATATGTTGACCCTTGGCCCTTAGGTAAGCGTGTGGGCTCTTCCCAAGTTCCCTCACCAAATAAGCACTTCATTTCGTGGTTCATGAGGATTCTCTTTTTTTTTTTCTTTTTTTCTTTTTAACATTACGTTATGTTCTCCCACTACTAAGAGTTGAAAATGAAATCCCAAAAAAGAACTCCACCAGAGTTTAAGTGGTGGTGAACTTTTAACAAAGTAAGAATTAAGATATCCTTTTCCTCCTATGGAAGGTTTTCCACAATCTGAGATAGTTGTATAGCACATTAAGGAGTGGACATTTTCTTAGTATTTAAGAGTAAGTTCCTTAAATTAATTAAAAGTTACATGTCTGTAACTACTTCTCGAGCCAAAATAATTTTTCATTGCAAAACTAGGTACTCCTTGTTATCTTTTCTCTTGGCATATGATAATCTCTGTCAAGACTTGGCTTGCCACAACTCTTCAATGCCTGAATTAGTACAAGGGCCACTAAACACGCCCATAAGTGGTGGCAGGTGAGCTCCAATGAGCAGCCCATAAACCCCAAATCGGGGAACCTCTCGAGCATTATCCAAAGGTTCTTTCTTCAATGCCCCTATTTTGGGAAGTATGATAGGACCAGTTTCTTCATTTCAAGTCTAGTAGAAGAGGAATGCACCAAACTTGAAGGACTCAATCTTTTTCACCAATTATCAGATAAGGCCCCTTAAAATCACTGCAGTTATCGTGCTAAATCATTTTCACACAGGCAGTTCACACGATCATGTGTCTAGGATGTATCAATCTCAGGAATTGTGTACATTAATGATTGAAAGTTGCTATTTTTAGGGATTTTAGCATTAAGGAGATACAAATAGAGGAATAAAAGAAGAAAGAAGCAATCACTAAGAGAGAGCACGAAAATTACTTTTAAAACACCATTGAAGCTAATTTCTAAGTAAATTTCCACCAAAATTGAAGAGTCCAAGTTAATTTTCAAGGGAGTTATCATGAATTTATTTTATTCTTGTGGTTCGATTATATTTTTGGTGTTTACTCTCGACATTATGAACTAATTCTCTTAATACCTAGGGGAAATGAACCCTAGGATGAATTATTCTATTGCTTAATTTCTATTTTTATGTAATAAAATCTTAGTTCTTTTGTTTAAAATTATGAATGCTTTATTATTATGTTAATTAATTTTAGAATGTTAATCCATGTTTTATGTGCATAAGTCTAAGGTTGAAAAATTCTTCTTATGATTATATCTTTCATAATTGAATGAAGTTGCATGTAATTATCAAAATAGGACGACATAAATGTACCGAATTAGAGTCAAATCTAACAGAAGGATTCACAAAGCAAATTAATGCTATCGAAACCATTTTTTTCTAGGGTTTTGAAAATATGGGATCGACTTTGAAATTTGGAAATGGAGTCGCCACCGATCTTTCTCGAGGTGCGATCGGATCACCTTGAATTATTTTAATAAAACATTTCGATTTATTAAAACAATTAATTTTGGTCTACGAAAATAAAAAACGGGCTCGGGAGTCGGTTACGCACGAGGAAGGGTTAGCACCCTCGTAACACCCAAAATTGGTACCTAATTGATTACTTAATGTCCTATCATCAAACGATTGAAAAGATTTTCAAAATACGATCCTTTGTTTAAAAGAGCATTCAAAAACGTCGAAGTAAAAATCGAGGCTCGCTCATCCCAAAGAAATAAGAATGCCGTACCCAGTAAGTTAGGGTACAACATGTCAATTTCTTGAAATTAAGCTCGCCTTTTTGCTTAAAAGGCTTATGTACTTAAATCGAAAAGGGATATTTAACTATTTTGGGTCGAACTAAAAATGGGAACCCAATAAGTTAGGGTTCGATTTTTCAAAGTCCCAAAATGTGAAAGATCGCCTTAATTTTGAAATTCTCATCTCAGTACAATGAATGTCACGTCCAGTAAGTTAGGTCGTAACACTTCAAATTCCCGAGAATAAGTTTTATTTGAAAGCTCACATGTCTTGATTTTGAAAGTGATACTCGATAGTTCGAGTTTAATGAGAAAAATCGGAACCTAGTAAGTTAAGGCTCAGTTTCCTCGAAGTACCCTAACACGAGTTATACTTTTGAAAGCCTTTGAATGAAAATTTTTAACAAAACGGTATTGAGCACGACTTTATAAAATACAAACATGGAATTATAAAATACAAAGCAAAGAAATAATTTATAATCAATGTATTACATCCATGAATCGTGATAATCAATAAATGCCAAATAGTGCATGTAATTATAACACGTCATCATATACAAATAACAACATTAACATTCGAAAACCAAAAACAAATTTAAAAGATATATAAAAGAAATTAAAATAAGTTCAATCTAACAAGTTTTTAGCAAACGCGAAAGAATAATTTTGGAAAAAGGTTTAGAACTATAAGAATTCAAATAAAAATTTTAAACAAGTAATATATCTAAAATAAAAAGCCTTTAAAGAAACCAAATTATATACCTATCAAAATAAAATACATACATAATATAATATTTAAAATATTTACATAGTAATATAAAAAGTATGTAAAAGAATGGCAAATTCATAATGTGAAAAATATAATATACATGATATAAAAAATAACATTAAAATACATATATACGTAATACACGAAAATATTTATACATAATAATATTAAAGTATATACATAAGATAGTACAAAAATATATGAATAACATGATATAAAAATATATACATAATATATAGAATATAATATTAAAAATATACATACGTAACATATAAAAAATATATACATAATGTAGTATTAAAATATGTACATAATGTATAAATATTAGAACTAATAATAATGTTAAAAACAAACATTAATAATACTACACAAATATAAATACATACATATTAAATATATATGCAAAATAGTGATATTAAAAATATACGTATTAGAAACGATGATAATAACTATAGTAATAATAATACTAACAATGAGAAAATATATGAAAAATAGGTTATACTAATAATATTAAAAGGGTAAAGTAGTATATAAAAAATATAAATAATAGTAATAATAATAATAATAATAATAATAATAATAATAATAATAATAATAATAGCTAAAAGAATAATACTGTGTAATATCTAAAAGGATTGAAATGGATTAAATAAAGGACAAAATCGAAATTCACAAAAAGTTGAAAGGATAAATTATAAATAAGTAAAGGAATGGGGCAAAACGGAGGGCTGAATCGTAATACACGAAAATAAGTAGGGGCTGAATGTGAAATAACCCTCAAATTCCTGAAATTTACAACACAACAGTGAACTATGGACTCAATTGAAAGTAAAATAAAAGTAAACACCAAATCTAAGAAACGAAAATAAAGGAATTGGGGCCCAAACGAAACGCGCAAGAAAGAGGAAGGGATCGAAAGCGCAAACAGCCCATAAGGCCAAAATGCGCGGATCCCTTAGTCGGGCCGGACTGGTGCACGGGTTAGGGGCCTCTATTCACCCATACGGCGCCGTTTTGTTATTTCTAGTTAAAAACAAAAATTAAAATGGCCATCAGCCATTTTTTAAAAGAAACAGAGGACCCTTTCCTCATCTAATGCTAGGGTTTGAGCCCTAAGTAGCCACTCATGGCTTATTTGCCGCCGCCGTTGCGAAGTCACTACGAACGAGGACCGACGAGGGGGTGTGGTCCATTCGTTCTCTGACCCCGCTCAAAGTCATGCTCGAAGACCCAACTCCTACGATCGTGAAGGATAAAAAAGAAAGCCTCACCTCTGTCGGCTTTGATTTCAACGGAGACGGAACTCCGATGTGCCGACGAGTCAAGGTTCGGTTAGTCCTTTACTTTCATCTTTTCCTTTTTTATTTACTTTTGGATATACCAAGTAACCAAAATAAAAAAAAAACAAAGATAAAAACGGGATAAAGAAATAAGAACAACCTTCTGAAAATTTCTTGCTTCTATTCTCTGGTATATAATTTTGTTTTTTTTTTAGTTCTCCTATTACACTGTTTTTTGAATATTCGAAATCCCCCCCTTTTACATTCGAATTTGAATATGGCTTTATAGCTGAAAATACACTGTTTTTGTACTATTTTTGCGTTCTCTGCTATGTATTACTGCTCTCTATCTTGTTGCATGTTGTATTGCTTCTGTTTCGTTTCTGCTTTGCTTCTGTTCTCTTTTGCAGGTCGTTAAGAGCATAGTCAACGAGGGCTACTCTCGGGCAGTGGGCATGCTGACAGAACACATGGGTGGTGGTACGGAGGCACGAGGGTGGTCGGGAAGGCTTGAGCAGTGCTGGAGGCTTAGGGAGCTAGGGTTTGCTGTTTCTATTTTGTTATTGGGCTCATTTGGGTCGTTGGGTTGTAGTGGGCTACTAGTATTGGGGTTATAGGTTATTTAATTTGGTTTTGTGATTCGAGGTTAGTTTGGGTGTTTGTATTGGGCTCCGGGCAAATTTAGGCCCGTACAGCTGCCCCTCTTTGCTCATTGTCGTGTAACGAGAATAGAGCAAAGACTTTAAAAGGGCCAAATTTGCCTGGTCTTGTAGGATCCCAACTTCTTGGTACTCCTCTTCTTCAAGTAGCCTCATTCCAATCCACTGCATCTTCAGGGGCATAGGATTAGTAGCCTCAGTTTTGTTGGAACTTTGGGGAGATGAGAATTCGAGGAGAAGAGATTTGTAGCTTCGATCTTCTCTTCTGAAACTTCTAGGATATAAGGATTTCAGGGAGAAGGGATTTGTAGTTTCGACCTACTCCACTGGAGCCTTAATTTAATTGCAGGGTGAAGGGATTTGTAGCTTCGACCTTTCCCATTGGAACTTTGATGAGATAAGACTTCAGAGAGAAGAGATTTGTAGCTTCGATCTTTTCTACTGATACTCGATGTATTTTCAGGGAAAAGGGATTAGTAGCTTCGACCTATTCCGCTAAAACTTCGAGGGTGATAGGAATTCAGGGAGAAGAGATTTGTAGTTTTGATCTTCTCTGCTGAAACTCCAAAGAAACCTTGATCCTCAATGTAAACTCAGGGAGAAGGGATTTGTAACTTCAACCTACTCCACTGGAACTTCGAGTAGAAAGAATTCAGGGAGAAAAGATTCGTAACCTCAATCTTCTCTACTGAACAAAGATATATTAATCCTCAATATAAACTCTGAGAGAAGAGATTTGTAGCCTCAACCTACTCCACTTGGAACTTCGAGGAGGGAAGAATTTAGGGAGAAGAGACTCATAACTTCAATCTTCTCGGCTAAAACTTCAAAGAAATATTGATCCTCAATGTAAACTCTGGGAGAAGGGATTTGTAGCATCAACCTACTCCACTTGGAACTTCGAGGAGATGAAAATTCAGGAGAAGAGATTCGTAACTTCAATCTTCTCGGCTGAAACTTCAAAGAAATATTGATCCTCAATGTAAACTCTGGGAGAAGGGATTTGTAGCCTCAACCTACTCCACTTGGAACTTCGAGGAGATGAAAATTCATGGAGAAGAGATTCGTAACTTCAATTTTCTCGGCTGAAACTTCAAAGAAATATTGATCCTCAATGTAAACTCTGGGAGAAGGGATTTGTAGCCTCAACCTACTCCACTTGGAACTTCAAGGAGATGAAAATTCAAGAAGAAGAGATTCGTAACTTCAATCTTCTCGTCTGAAACTTCAAAGAAATATTGATCCTCAATGTAAACTCTGGGAGAAGGGATTTGTAGCCTCAACTTACTCCACTTGGAACTTCGAGGAGATGCAAATTCAGGGAGAAGAGATTCGTAACTTCAATCTTCTCAGCTGAAACTTCAAAGAAATATTGATCCTCAATGTAAAATCTGGGAGAAGAGATTTGTAACTTCAACCTACTCCACTGGAACTTCGAGTAGAAAGAATTCAGGAAGAAGAGATTCGTAACCTCAATCTTCTCTACTGAACAAAGATATATTGATCCTCAATGCAAACTCTAGGAGAAGAGATTTGTAGCCTCAACCTACTCTACTTGGAACTTCGAGGAGAGAAGAATTCAGGGAGAAGAGATTCGTAACTTTAATCTTTTCGGCTGAAACTTCAAAGAAATATTGATCCTCAATGTAAACTCTGGGAGAAGGGATTTGTAGCCTCAACCTACTCCACTTGGAACTTCGAGGAGATGAAAATTCAGGGAGAAGAGATTCGTAACTTCAATCTTCTCGGCTGAAACTTCAAAGAAATATTGATCCTCAATGTAAACTCTGGGAGAAGGGATTTGTAGCATCAACCTACTCCACTTGGAACTTCGAGGAGATGAAAATTCAGGGAGAACAGATTCGTAACTTCAATATTCTCTACTGAAACTTCAAAGAGATAAACTTCACTGTTTTCGATTGGCTCCACTTCTATCTCGAGGGAACAAAATCTGAGATTTGCAATCTGCTTCCTTGTTATTTCAAGAAGACTTCAATCTTCACTCTGCCCCCACTACCATCTCGCGGAGATAGAATCTGGATTTTTCAGCCTACTCCACTGTTGCTCAGGAAGATAGGGCTATAAATTTACCAGTGTTGCTACATTGTTCTCTGAGGAACCTGTCCTGTAGAGCCAGTTTTATGTGCTTATGCCTATGATTAGGATGCTGTGATCAAATGCCCCTAACTAAATGTATCATGTATGACACTTGTATGAATGCAAAATGTCATGAGAATATGGCGTTTTTGTTTAGGGTACTATTCCTGACGTTGTACGCTACTCTCTTTCTAAGCTAGAAAACCTAGTGACGATCGTATTCTGCTCGAATAACTTGCCCCAACGCAACTTCAGGGTTCATTTTACTGTACCTTGGGGACATAAGGGACATAAGGCTTGTACCATGTTTAAAATCTATCTGTGGTTCAGAGGTATAGGATCAGCATCCTCTTCGATCCAACCTGCTGCAAATCAATGGTGTAGGGACCCGCTCCGTCAACTGATCACACTCTAGGTGACTTGACTAGATGCGTATGCCTGATACTCTCGATTATTCGTTTTCATTAGGATTGTATCACCGACCCAATATCTTGTCTCTTTTGTTCAGCAAATATCTCCAACTGAAAATCTGAAGAGATGGTTTCAATTTGGACTTAAATATTTCCAATCCTTAAGCTTGGAAAGTCCTAAACAATAGTCCTGTTTCGGGTTCCCGTACTATTTAGAAACTTCCAGAGTAATACGCAAAACTCCTTTTATGAAAGTGTTATTAGTCCACTAATCATTATTTCAATACAAAATGCCTGAAAAATATCACGATAATGGATAAGAAGGAAATTGAATGAAAGCATAATTCGAAATAAGCAAGTTAAGCAAATGCAATCAAAGAGAAGATTTATTGAGAGTGTATTTTGAAACAAATAAAATAATCGAAGACAGCAAAATTAGGAGTAAGACGGCAACTAGGTACCCCAGATATCGCAGCCTGAGCTTCTCCGTTCCAACTTCTTGAGAACCGTTCCAAGCTCAATATATGCCTAGGGTATTCGGAGTACTTTGTCGATGCCCCAAGACGTAGCATACTTCTTCATTGTCAATTCAAGCATGGCAAGACTACCGCATGCCCCACTTTTGATCAAAATTTGAGCCGCCCTTTTTGGGTTTTCAATTCAAATATCCTTTGGACTCAAAGCGCCCTTTGCGGGTTTTCACCTTGGCCTCTCCTTTTCTTTCTTCCTTTTGGCTGATTTTTTTCTTTTTCATCATTTTTTAACCAACTTTCTTAGAAGGTCTCAAGGCGCCCTTTGCGGGTTTTCACCTTGACTTCTCTTTTTTGGTGTAATTACTTTTGACTGAATTCACCAAGTTGAGTATGTAAGCGACATACCCCTTGACTGAATTCATCGAATTGGGCACGTCACTACCATTTATCTTGATTAGTGCAAGCCTTCTTCATTGTGTAAGATCTCTCTTAATTTGGCATTTTCCTTCGAAGTCTTTTCGTATATGAAAGATCTTCTTCAATATGAGGTCACCCTTTTGAAATTCTCTAAGATGAACCTCTTTGTCATAAACCCAAATTATCAGACTGTGATGGATTAATTATGATTGATAATGTCGGGATTAGATCCATTCTGTCTCATCCAGCTTTAGCTTTGGTAAAACTCAGAAGAAAAATCTCAACTTTAATGGGCGAGACCAAAAGGTTGCCTTGGCTCTGGTAAAATTCCAAAAAAAAAATTTCGACTTTAATGGGCAAGACCAATATATTGCCCTGGCTCTAATAAAATCAGAAGAAAGAATCTCAGTTTCCCTGGGCAAGATCAATGAGAGATGTGTTCCCCCGGCGAAGGCCCTAGCCAACATTTTGCAAATATGGAGGGTAGATGGTAACTTCTTCATGCCAACCCTTACAAGTTTTAGTCATATTTTAAAATTTTTTGGATGGTATTTGGTCGCTTTTACTGCACTGGTATGGTGTCTAATCTTTGAACAGACAGTAAATTGGCACCCTTTCTTTTTTTCTTTTTTTTTGGATTCAAATTTGAATTCGAATTTTGAATTTTGTATTTCAAATTTAGGCTTGAACTCAGATTTGGATTTGGATCAGGATCTAGATTTGAATCAGGATCTGGATTTGGATATGGACTCAAATTTGAATTTGATGACTGTTTACTTTGCAACTTTGGCATGTGAAGCAACCTTACCTTCTTAGTAGAGTAACTATAAAGATGAATCAATGTCAGCGATGTTGGCCCTATAACATCCATGCCCCACATAGAGAGTTCATGAAGAAACAAATGAGACATACAAGTCTTGCCTTATCTCTGCGGTGAGCTAGGTTTCGATTTTCATCTCTTTCACCAGCTTGCAATGTCAATTGACCCTTTGTAAGTCGAGATCTGTCTTTCATCTCGTTCTACCATCCTTAACAAGTCGGAAGATAGGTGCAATCTCTATCATCTTCGAAGTCCTGAGATCCCTCTAAACATATATCTTACTCAAAAGGGGACTCTGGGTTGGTAACAGCATCACTCATGTTGATATCTAGAGACCTTTTGTAGGTACAAAGAAAGATCTCAAAGGATAAATGAATTTAAGAATGATTATTTTTGTGGCATGATCATGAAGAACGAGTAAAAGAACATTTGAAAAAGAGTCCAAAGAACAACATAATTTAGGAACAATTGTGTAGTATGTCATGAGTGAATAATAAAAGAATAAAAGAATCTAAGAATAATTGTTGTATAGTATGAAATGGAAAATAAATGTATATTTGCTCAAAAAGATGCATTCCCATTGAAATAAAGATTCTGGACACAAGTCTATTTCATAAAAAGGGGTCTTATTGCCTTTAGGCTTAAAGCAATAAGCGTGTTCTGGATATTACTCTAAATTAGCTCTAAAAACATAGGGATTCCTTCCACAGTCCTATTGTTCAAAGCATTTCCCAATACATAAGGGTTTGGCAACCTTTAAGTCCTTGGTTCCCCTTATAGACGCGTCCTTAATGTTCAAATTCCTCAGTATCCCGTCTTGCGCTAGAGCCCTGAACTCGATGTACTCTTGGATCCTGTGCTCTATTCTCTCTAACCTTTGTTCCATGGCTTTTAAGTTAACCGAAATAATTTTATCTAATTAGGGTCGTTTTGTAAAAATCTGATGCAAATGATGCAATGTACATAATGCAATGTAATGCATGAAATGCAAATGCAGATGAATGCAAAAAAAGAAGCGTCGACCTTATATTCAGTTCCATTAGAAGAACTTTTCTAGAAAATAGATTTCTTTACATAAAACGGATTACATATGCGGTATTGCCCTTAGAATCCAAGTGAAGACACTGCGTCTTTCTTCATGTCTGGATGTTATGGTCGAATCTTGCGAACTTGCCAAATGTGTCTCTATCAGCTCCTTTTTGCTTGGTCCGGGCCGCGACTCGTTGTTCACTCTTTCTCGCGATGCTAGCTCCTTTAAGAAAGTTGAGACGTGATGGCTCTTGCATGGTCTCCATCAATTTGAATTTCTCGAGCGAAGTTTTGCATTCCTCAGTGAGCTATCAACCTTCTTCCATTGTGCTTACTTAGACCATATTGGGGCGACCGCATTATAATCCATTTTATCAAGAAATTCATCCCCTTATAACAAACTCTCCTATTTAGGAATCGAATATGAATCAACACCTCTTTTCTATAACGATGCGATGTAATGCAATGCAATGCAATGCAATCAAAACAAAAGAAAACACGTTAGTACAAGAGAGATAAATAACAAAATAAAGCATCTAATTGGGTGACCACTAGGGTTCGACGTAACTCTACTTAGGGTGGGCTCCTAAGGTTCGCTATATGAGGTTTGGTCCTAGAGTTAGGGTACCTGAACTAGCAGATTCCTCGGTCCTCGCCCATTATAGGCTCATATGGATCGAGTTCAGTTCAGGGGAACACATTTCCCTATGGCTACACGGAGATGAAGATCTCACGAAGCACATAGGTACGGATATATTCCGGAAGCGATTCACTATCCTGCACGGAGGTGAAAACCTCACGAAGGAGTAGCTTCTTGCTCCCACTTAAAAGGGTGTGATCCGGCAGTCATGCAATGCAATGCAATGCACAAGTATACAGAAAAGCTTGAAATGTATAAAGAAAATAGGAATAAAATAATAAAGATCGCAATTCAAAGTGAATGAAATGCAAAAGAAGGATCGTATATTAAAATCAAAATTTCAATTTTCGACAAAAGGACAAAAATTAATCAACTCGTGGCTTGACTCTCAAACTTAGTCCCCAGTAGAGTCGCCAAGCTGTCGAAACCATTTTTTTCTAGGGTTTTGAAAATATGGGATCGACTTTGAAATTTAGAAATGGAGTCGCTACCGATCTTTCTCGAGGTGCGATCGGATCACCTTAAATTATTTTAATAAAACATTTCGATTTATTAAAACAATTAATTTTGGTCTACGAAAATCAAAAATGGGCTCGGGAGTCGGTTACGCACGAGGAAGGGTTAGCATCCTCGTAACGCCCAAAATTGGTACCTAATTGATTACTTAATGTCCTATCATCAAACGATTGAAAAGATTTTCAAAATACGATCCTTTGTTTAAAAGAGCATTCAAAAACGTCGAAGTAAAAATCGAGGCTCGCTCATCCCAAAGAAATAAAAAATGCCATACCCAGTAAGTTAGGGTACAACATGTCAATTTCTTGAAATTAAGCTCGCCTTTTTGCTTAAAAGGCTTATGTACTTAAATCGAAAAGGGATATTTAACTATTTTGGGTCGAAGTAAAAACGGGAACCCAATAATTTAGGGTTCGATTTTTTAAAGTCCCAAAATGTGAAAGATCGCCTTAATTTTAAAATTCTCATCTCAGTACAATGAATGTCACGTCCAGTAAGTTAGGTCG
This sequence comes from Gossypium stocksii, assembly GCA_020496765.1. Taxonomy (NCBI): domain Eukaryota; kingdom Viridiplantae; phylum Streptophyta; class Magnoliopsida; order Malvales; family Malvaceae; genus Gossypium; species Gossypium stocksii. Next base: position 108,021,883 of record CM035627.1, on the reverse strand, counting down.
TAACACTTCAAATTCCCGAGAATAAGTTTTATTTGAAAGCTCACATGTCTTGATTTTGAAAGTGATACTCGATAGTTCGGGTTTAATGAGAAAAATCGGAACCTAGTAAGTTAAGGCTCGGTTTCCTCGAAGTACCCTAACACGAGTTATACTTTTGAAAGCCTTTGAATGAAAATTTTTAACAAAACGGTATTGAGCACGACTTTATAAAATACAAACATTGAATTATAAAATACAAAGCAAAGAAATAATTCATAATCAATGCATTACATCCATGAATCGTGATAATCAATAAATGCCAAATAGTGCATGTAATTATAACACGTCATCATATACAAATAACAACATTAACATTCGAAAACCAAAAACAAATTTAAAAGAGATATAAAAGAAATTAAAATAAGTTCAATCTAACAAGTTTTTAGCAAACGCGAAAGAATAATTTTGGAAAAAGGTTTAGAACTATAAGAATTCAAATAAAAATTTTAAACAAGTAATATATCTAAAATAAAAAGCCTTTAAAGAAACCAAATTATATACCTATCAAAATAAAATACGTACATAATATAATATTTAAAATATTTACATAGTAATATAAAAAGTATGTAAAAGAATGGCAAATTCATAATGTGAAAAATATAATATACATGATATAAAAAATAACATTAAAATACATATATACGTAATACACGAAAATATTTATACATAATAATATTAAAGTATATACATAAGATAGTACAAAAATATATGAATAACATGATATAAAAATATATACATAATATATAGAATATAATATTAAAAATATACATACGTAACATATAAAAAATATATACATAATGTAGTATTAAAATATGTACATAATGTATAAATATTAGAACTAATAATAATGTTAAAAACAAACATTAATAATACTACACAAATATAAATACATACATATTAAAGATATATGCAAAATAGTGATATTAAAAATATACGTATTAGAAACGATGATAATAACTATAGTAATAATAATACTAACAATGAGAATATAAAATATAAATAATATAATAATAATAATAATAATAATAATAATAATAATAGCTAAAAGAATAATACTGTGTAATATCTAAAAGGATTGAAATGGATTAAATAAAGGACAAAATCGAAATTCACAAAAAGTTGAAAGGATAAATTACAAATAAGTAAAGGAATGGGGCAAAACGGAGGGCTGAATCGTAATGCACGAAAATAAGTAGGGGCTGAATGTGAAATAACCCCCAAATTCCCGAAATTTACAACACAACAGTGAACTATGGACTCAATTGAAAGTAAAATAAAAGTAAACGCTAAATCTAAGAAACGAAAATAAAGGAATTGGGGCCCAAACGAAACGCGCAAGAAAGAGGGAGGGATCGAAAGCGCAAATAGCCCATAAGGCCAAAATGCGCGGATCCCTTAGTCGGGTCGGACGAGTGCGCGGGTTAGGGGCCTCTATTCACCCATACGGCGCCGTTTTGTTATTTCTAGTTAAAAACAAAAATTAAAATGGCCATCAGCCATTTTTTAAAAGAAACAGAGGACCTTTTCCTCATCTAATGCTAGGGTTTGAGCCCTAAGCAGCCACTCATGGCTTATTTGCCGCCGCCGTTGCGAAGTCACTGCGAACGATGACCGACGGGGGGGTGTGGTCCATTCGTTCTCTGACCCCACTCAAAGTCATGCTCGAAGACCCAACTCCTACGATCGTGAAGGATCAAAAAGAAAGCCTCACCTCTGTCGGCTTTGATTTCAACGGAGACGGAACTCCGATGTGCCGACGATTCAAGGTTTGGTGAGTCCTTTACTTTCATCTTTTCCTTTTTTATTTACTTTTGGATATACCAAGTAACCAAAAAAAAAAAAAAACAAAGATAAAAACGGGATAAAGAAATAAGAACAACCTTCGGAAAATTTCTTGCTTCTATTCTCTGGTATATAATTTTGTTTTTTTTAGTTCCCTTATTACACTGTTTTTTGAATATTCGAAATCCCCCCTTTTACATTCGAATTTGAATATGGCTTTATAGCCGAAAATACACTGTTTTTGTACTATTTTTGCGTTCTCTTCAATGTATTACTGCTCTCTGCCTTGTTGCGTGTTGTATTGCTTCTGTTTCGTTTCTGCTTTGCTTCTGTTCTCTTTTGCAGGTCGCTAGGAGCATAGTCAACGAGGGCTACTCTCGGGCAGTGGGCATGCTGACAGAACACATGGGTGGTGGTACGGAGGCACGAGGGTGGTCAGGAAGGCTTGAGCGGCGCTGGAGGCTTAGGGAGCTAGGGTTTGCTGTTTCTATTTTGTTATTGGGCTCATTTGGGTCGTTGGGTTGTAGTGGGCTGCTAGTATTGGGGTTATAGGTTATTTAATTTGGTTTTGTGATTCAAGGTTAGTTTGGGTGTTTGTATTGGGCTCCGGGCAAATTTAGGCCCGTACAAATGCGATAATAGGAATTTTAATTAGAAATAAATTTCAATTAATCAACCGTTAATTGTTTTTATGTTCGAAAGATATATTAGCATAAATTAGAGATTTCTACGGATTAAAGAGGTAAGAAAATAAATTGTATAAATTAGATTGAGAATTATTAGATTAAATAATATAAATGTGATAATTACTAGTAATTGTAATTCTCGAGGGAACAATATCGATACTCATCATAATTATACTATTAATTGATAGGTGCACTTACTTTAGTCAATTTATTAATTATTTAATGGACGTCAAACATCCTCATAATATTAGATGAACTGTATTTCTTGAGTATTTGTTTCTTTCCTTGTTATTTAGCATTCAAGTGCTATCAATATGCCACCACTTTCAACCCGGTCGACCCTATTTTGATACAATTTCTTTTTTTTTTTTTACTTTCCATTTAGTTTGGATTTTTTTCTTAAGTAGATCTATCCATGGATCGGCCCAAAGCTCACTCTAAAAGTAAGAGGATTTGAGATAAAATATAGTAAAAAACTGAGCTTGGGAAAAAAAATGAGACTCATTTTCTTGGGTAAAGCTTTTTTGGCCTAGGCCTAGCCCGAATTTGTCAAAAGAAAAAAAAATTGTTTTCTTACTAGTTTCCCACAGTTTTTTTGTTGTTTTCCCGTTATTTTGCTGTCATTTCACTATTATGTTGCTACTATTTTGTTCTTATTATTTAGATATTGTACAACTTTTTTTTGTTAATTTTACTACTATTTAAAAGGTATTTACTTGTTAATTTTTACCTGTCTTGGTGTTATTTAAGTATAAAGATTTCTAAAATTTATTTTTAATTTGTTAGGAAATATTTATTTTAATATTTTTAGTATTTTTTATTAATTATATATTTTTTAAAAAATTATATAAAAACTGAACCTGAATTTTAATATTTTTATCTGAATCGAACTTAAACAAAATTTTAAATCCATTTTTTAAATCGTATCAGAGCAAACTAATGGGCAGTTGTATTTAGAAATACTATTTCCTTTATTTTGGTAATATGTGATCACTGCAATCCCCTTAATAAATAATTATAAATTATTTGTCACATCTAATATTTGTAACCTTATTTTATCACCTTTATTTGGTATTTTTTGTTATCGTTACTATTTCAGCAAGTAATCTTATCAAATCAGCCAATAACCTCTTAAGTGGCATAACAGAAACTCCAACTCTTTCTCAATTATAATAAAAACTTCGTTCAATCTTCCTATTATTTTAATTTAATTTTTTTTCTAATCTTCATGGTAATTTTTATTAAAATTTGTTGATTCATTAATTTTATTTCCTATCAATCATATGCCATTTTATGTGGGAATAGTTTGATAAAATTTTTAAATTGACAAATTTTAACAGGAAATATTTCTGATTTTAATGATTGGGGAGAGATTTTTAAATTAAGAAAAAGTTATATTTAATTTTAACTTTTTAAGTATGGGGACTAAATCTTAAAGTTGATCAAAATACAAGTACCAACAGCATATTTTAACCATATTTGTTTTGTTCTTCAATTCTATATCTCCTTCTCAATAGTGAAAAAAAAAAATCTAAATGTAATGAGAATATCAAGAATGTTGTTTTGGTGGAGAAAGTATCTATGAAGCTACATGCTTTATTGGAGCCAACCTAGTAAAATTCACACCCATAAAGATCAATGGCTATAACTTGCATCATATCTTCTAAAATTGTAGACGAAAATCAATCTAAAAAACACAGTAATGATCTTTTTTTTTCTCTGAAAGACAAAATAAACCAGCCATATTCTCAAGAAACTGAACTCCTAAAAGGCCTGTATCCCTTTTAATCTGATGCATGGGTTGGCAGCTGATTCTTAGCAACATCCACCGGTGGTTTTTCACATTTCACAATGATTTCATCCTCCTCAGGATTGTACTCCTTGTAGCAAGCTATCCTCCCCAATTCTTCAACTTCTTCAATCACATTATCAAGCCTTGCCACAATCTCCACTAGCAATGATGCAAAAGCAGCAAAAGGGAGTGCTTCCGAGAACTCCAGGCTAGTTATTGCGATTTTGCTCAACTGCGGTCTCAATACCTTCCTTTCATTCTCTTTAGCTTGTTCACTAGCCCTTTTTGTTTTCCATTCCATCAATGCGGACGAGTCTGTTTTTACACTTGATAATGAAACTCCATGTCTGTCCTTCTCTGGCTTATTATGACGAGCAGCATGTGCAGCTGCTAATGCTAGCATGTTGTTGGCCTGGTTATTGTTAGATCCTAAGAAGAGCCTTGGTTGGGATTTTATGGCAGTATTAAGGTCTTGTAAGGCTTCGTGAAGATGATCGGAGAGTATTCCAGGGGAGCAATGGCGACGGTTTCTGATGCTATTTGCAAGTTCCATTAATGCTTTGGTTACTTCTCCAGCTAGTCGAATACAAGGGTCTTTGAAGAGAGCACGGACAGATCGTGGGGTCTAAAAAAAATGCAATGAAATTAACTACTATTGTTGGTATTATAAGAAATTATTGGTCTATCAATAACAAAGAGTAGAGACCATTGAGGAAAGCTAGATCCTGCTTTATGATGTAGCTTCCTGTTTGGAAGTGAATTATTTATTTCATTAATGGGATCACATTGAACAGTCTGCAACAAAGCCTTGCCAAAACGTGTAATTAATTTTGTTATTTCCTAACAAAGACAAGCTGTATTCCAAGACTACCTGAATTTCAGTTAGCAAGCACCCATGTAAGGCAACGACTGTATATCCAAATTGGCGAAGAACAGCTCCCACTTTCACATATTGTTGCCATGGAAATCTGTAACAGTGCCTTGAATGTCTCGGTTCCCAGCTTGCATATAATGCCTGCAAAGACCAAAAAGTATTTCTTTACATTAGCCATATGCAATTTAGAAGGGTTAGCTTAGAAAAAGTACATATAAGTAAAAGATCTTACCAGAGTTTCATCAGTAGATTTGGAATCCAAAACTGCCTTGTAACCTTTGTAGATAGGATCCTCTGGTGATTTTTCTTGGTTTTCTTTTAGCTCAGAATCATTGAAGTACTCATTAACACAAGCTGCATCCATTTCCAGTAAAATTTCATTACCATTTTTATTAACACGAGAGCACTCAAGGCATTAATTGCAGTTAGGTCTATTCAATGATATATACCTTCTATAGATTTAGCTAGCCCTTCAAGCTTGCCAACAGTGGAATTATGGAGGTCTTCACCTGACCAAATTGGGAATACCAGAAGGCTCATGAAAAGACAAATGCCACAGCCGATGACAATGGTGTAGAACCGATCATGTGCGATCTTTAACACGTTTTCGACTCGGTAGCTTGACACAGTGATCAAATTGAATGTCAAGAGGAATATCACAACACCATAGTCATAGTTTTTCTTTATATAGGGAAAGAATCTCATGTATGTGGCAGTAGTTCCTGTTGATTGAGAAATGAATTAGAAAGTCATCGGAAGATACAAAGAAAAAGGGAAATTTCCATACAAGTTTTTTAAGTATTTACCTATCAGAAAAACCGCAGCTCCGATGAACACAGCTCGAAAAACCTTTCCGGATTTTGTTGCAATGAACTCGATGAGAAATGCTAATGATCCGGCCAATACAGTCCCTAATCCCCTGTTCAAGCCTTTGCATAAAGTTGCACCTTTCAAACAGAAAAAGAAAAGAAAAAAAAGGTTCAATACATTTTGTTTGTTCATCACGAAATTAAACTAATGCAGGCCATGAAAAGTTAAACAAGAAAACCAAACCTGCAGTGAATTCCAGCACGACAACCACTGTCATGACGGCCCAAATGGCATTTGTTCCAATCCCTTTGAACAATGGCTCCATCAGATACAAGAGGGAGACTAGCGTCAAAGACAAACCAACCTTGAAAGCATGAATCATCCTTCTAGGATCTTCTCGACCGACTTTCCAAATGGTTCGCCACAACCAACCTGGAGATCTCTTCATTTTCCCAGAAAATTCAATAAGGCTTTTCTTCCAGTTGTTCTTAAACGTTTCAGGTACACCATTTCCGTTCATTTCCGTTTCCATTCCCACATGCACTTTGGTAGCCATATTTTTGAGACAAACAAGGTATGTGACAAATGGTGGAGCAATTATTGGGCACGTATCTAGTTAAAGAAATTGTGAAGATACAGACCAGACAGGAGCATAGAAGAGTAAAAATATGGTGTTATATTTTTTGTGGGGGGAGTTATTGGTTTATTTGCGAGCAACTCCAACTTTCTTGAGAGGAGGCAATGTTACTTTATATGAAGAGGGATGGAGCGAGGCGACTTATTTCCATCATCACATGCCGTCCATTATAAAGTGTACAAAGATATTGAAACCTTTGTCATTTTCACAGTGGCTAAAGTCAACAAAAAGCAGAAACATCAAGTTTGCCTAATATATTTATTTACTTTTTGTTTTATGTATTAGTTAAAATACATTAAATTATTTTTATTTTTTATTATAAAATAAGGTAACATTTTTTATGATTCAAATATTTTATTTTTTTTCAACAATGGGTTCCACATTAGTTTAATATAAAAATGATGATGTGTCAAACAATGGGGTTATTCACTTGTCAGAAAAGAAAATGATATATATATGATTTAGTTGATAAAATAGTTTTGTACTTAAGAAAACATTTGACATATTTGATTTTTTATATTATTGAAAATATATTTTAAATTTTTTCATAATAATTAATAAAAAATTCTATTTTTTAGGGGAAAAAACATTAACTAAAAAAATACTCATAGTCACAATACTTGCAAATATAAGCCCTACATTTAACATAGTTATAGCTTATATATGAAATAGCTTATATATGAAATCATTATTTACTTTTTATTTAATCACGACACAATTATCTTATGATTCCCCGGGTTGGAATCTTAATAATTGTATGTAAATAGGATAGATTGTTGGCAAACTCAACAGAAATGAATTACCAGACTATATGGAGCCTATATTAGCTGCAGTATAGTATGTATAGCTAAGAATTTATCTGATAATACTCTTTACCATTATCTCTAAACATCCCTTTAATCAAATTTGAGTTAAACCTAAATTAAGACCGTGATGGAGATTCTCAAATCTCAACTACCGTATAAACTACATTAATGAACTCCCAAGAATTGGCAACACATTGGTCAAAGTTGAGTTGAACCAATTAAAACATAGAGCTGGCCAGGATCCCAAAGTCATTTTCCAACCTGCACCCGCACCCTTCTCTCTCTCGGTCTCTACTTGACACATAAAATTGTGGTTGGATTTGCAGAGCTGGTTGACCAAAATGATTTTGGACTTGAAAAGGGAAGTTTGTTTGCCTATGAAATATGGGGAGGGATGGTCACGGACTAACTCAGCAAATAGTAACTTGAAAGAAAAGGAATAACAAAAGGGCTTAAGGCTTTTATTATTTGATTGTTTGATAACCTAACATCAACATCCCATTGCCATAGCCATAGCCATAGTGTGACCATTTTCATAGGGCGACTGCGTCGGTTGCTCTCCAACAGCTGTTCCCACCGCCAACCTTCTTTCTCGTGCTTTCTCAACCTTTCCATATGAAGCTCTGCTTTTGCCGTTTGGTTCCTTTGCTTTCCTCCCAGTTGGTTGTCTATTATTGCTTGCTTTCTCAACTTTTTTTCACTTTTCTACACCAGATGTTTTAAAAGGTTTCGTACGCATAAAAATCTCTCCTTTTTTTTTTCTTACTAAACTATTAAAAGTGGATATAAAAACATCTCATTTATTAAGACTTAAATGATTTTTAATTGTGGTAACTAGACTTAAATACATCTCATTTATCAAGATCGTTTTTTAAAATAATTATCCCATAAAAAATCTTTAAAAGAAGTCCTAACAGAGTGTTCATATTAGAAGAATCCTTCTTAATTACCATGAAAAGAAAATAAACTTCTCTTCTGGTATTGTTATGGCTAGATATATCTAGAATACCCTTTTTCTTTTCTGCTTATTTTTGCTGAAACCATCTTGAAATATCTTAAAAGTTACAAAAACACCTAGTTTTGAAGTGGTTGGTGCTTGATAAATGATGACATTCATGGTTCAACAGTAAAAGAAGATAAAAATGGGTTTTCATTATGCAAGGGCTAAGAACTCAGCACGAAATCCTTTAGGCCAAGAAAGCATTATATCCATTGAATGCTATGGGATTGGTATTGTCATGAACAGAACATATGAGAGTTGCTCAATTCAGGTTCTCAACCTGATGGCAACAAAACAAGCACAGGCTTAAAGCATAAGCCTTAGAGAACATCGGTAATTATTTACATACAAACTCATCATGCTAAAGTAGTATCAGCATGTTTAGGTATATGCAAAAGCCAGCAGTCTCACTGGCGCTAGGATAAGAAAACCGCATAATACCAAGTATAAAACTTTGGTTGCATAGTATTTTCTTAAACCGAAAATGCGACTATGAACTAGCACCAAAAACACGAATCCTCTGTTCAATCGGCACCTGACAACATGGACAAGTAGCTTTACCCTTCTTCCCATAACTGTCATTGCAATTAGCACATAGAACCTGGTGTGCACAAGGCAGGAATACAATAGAGACTTCATCTTTTGAACATATTATGCATTCTCTATCACCGTTAACTTCTTTCTCAGAAGAATCCTCTAGCTTATCTAATTCATTAAGCAACTTAGCAATTGTTTCTCCCTGGGGTTTTGTACCTTCTGACTTTCCTGTGAGTAAATTATCGGACTGATGATTCAACTCAGTAGATTGAGCAGATAGTTTCAGTCGGGATAGCTCCTGCTCAAGACGTTGGTGATCATCCCTATGACGCTGAAAGTCAATCTCTATCTTCAAGCGCAAAGCTTCAAGCTTCCTTTTATTGCTTGCCTCAGCTGCTTCCTTGGAGCATCGTTCCTCCTCAACTTGAGCCAAGGCAAGTTCTTTGGATTTTAACTCCTCTCTCCATTTTAACTATAAAAGAAGAAAATGACACAGTATAATTGCTAATCTCTTGAAATTGGGAGATCTAAGAATACTCAAAAGCATGGGAGAGAGAATGCACATAAAAGGGTCAATCATACAAAGAAATAACTAAAACCTCCAAAAACAGGAACAAAATAAAATATAAATCAGATATACAAGTATCAACTAGAACAAATGCACAATCATAGATTACTATAAGAAGGGAAACCAGGGAAACAATCAGCCCTCGTCCACAAAAAGAAAAAGGGGGCATTGAACTAAACGAGCAAGAGTTGAAAGTTACTGTTCACAGACCAAATCTAAGCAAGTTTACAATCATACATACAAGAGTCCCACTGTGTACTAAGCTTTCTTTGGCTGCTGCTCAGAGGAGGCACCTCCCTAGGCTGGCCATTTTACACCCAAAATAATGAGTCTTGTCCTTTCCAACAGATTCACATCACACATATATGTTAACGATACATAAATCCAGAATATGAATTCCAGCTTCTAATAGGATCACGTGCTTCTCTAACATAAGACCTTAAGATGAACTAGACAAGACAGCTTATGTATGAGGGGTCTCTAAGTCAATAAATTATTTATGGTACAAAAAGAAGCATTCCCAATAGACATTGACAATGCTGAATAGATCTCCCACTATTTCAAACTAAGGTAACAACCAAACTAGGCCTAAAGAGATGGAGCAGATATCTTATGCATGTAAGCACATGTGTCAATATGTAAAGATGATATACCTCTGTTTCTTTCTGATCCTGCTCTACTCGAGCTAAGCATCGTTGCAGATCTTTAATCTTATCCTTTTCATCAGCAATCTCATCCTGTAACTTAGCTTTCTGTTTCTCCCAAGCCAAAAGCTTCTTCAGGCACTTTTTCTCTCTTTTTGCAACCTCCAGACATGTTGTGACTGATTCTGACGCACTTAATTTAGACGCCTCCATCTCAGCTCTGATTTCTGCATTCTCAGTCTCAAGCTGTCTCACAGCTGCATTTGCCCGATCCACCTGTCCACTAGCCTTCCTCAGGGCATTCTCCATCTCTGACAACCTTTTCATGGTTGAGTCCTCTATTGTGTGTTTCCCTTTCTTCATCCGCTGCATCTCTTCTCTTTCCATCCTCAACATTTTAAGCTCTGTTAGATCACTACTAAGCTTTCTTGCAGCCTGCATTGCCTTTTGGTGAGCCCAGTCCTTCCTCTCTTTCACTTGCTTCTCAAGATCCTTAATCTGATGAAGCAGAGAAATTATCATCTCACTTTTCTGATCTTCCCCAGCACGCTCTAAATTCTCATCAATATTCAAATCACGAAATTTACTCAATACTGAATTAACCCCATCCTGGCTCATCAAATTCTGCGACTCCTCTGATTTCTCAGCAGAAACCTCACCCACAGCAACAGCCAGAGGGGCATCACCACTAGACAATGTGCCCACACATGCCAGATTTTGTGTCTGCATTTGTTTTGAATTGGCTCGAAAACTTGCAGCAAAGATAGCAACGTTCTTTTTCAACAAAGACTTCATTGAAGGTGAAAGGTTGAACCTCTTAGGACACTCAATATCCCTCTGCAAAGTCATTTCAGCACCACAGGAAAACAACCCATTCACTGCAAAGTCACCTCCATTCCCAAACCCCCAACCACCATGAAATCTACACAGTGCCGGTGAAACAACACCAACCCCGTTATTATCAACACTCTCAAGGTTATTTGAAACCGGACTACACCCATTAGGAGAAGGAAGTGATGGAATCTCCATCGTACTAGCCCTACCTACATGAAGATCACTCATAAGTAAACACCACATAGCATCACCTTTACTCAAATGCGGCCTAACTTGCTGCAACAAACAAATCATACCGGCCAGCGAATATTCCTCCAATTGCCTCAAATCTGGAAAATCAGACTCGGATTCCTCCGAATTACTCCCATTACTATTATCACAACTACTGTTCAAATAAGCCAATGAATTGTGCAAAATATTAGTCAAAACATCCATTCCACCATAGCAATGCCCATTTCTCAAAATAGCCTTTAATGCAACATCCTCATCGTAACCTAACGATATAAGCTTAGTTATCGCTTCATTGTACAAAAATTCCAGGTTTTTCAACAAAATTTCCTCTAATTCTTCCTCAGTGCAATACCCCCAACCATGATCATTAAAATTAGCATTGGCGTTGTTATTAGGGTTAAGATTACGGCTTTGGGTCGAATCATTTACACCCAAATGGTAACTCAAGGGTTTGATACCCGATTCAAGTTTGGATTTGGTTATCGAAGCTTTGTCAAGAAGACAACAAGGATCGGTTTCGTGTTTCACCGATCGGGTCCTTCGGGCCGACCGCATATGCTTGTCTCTAGTGCAACCCATCTGTTTGTGTTTTTTCCCCCTTTTTTTTCTCAATACAATTAAAATAAATCAAGATTCAAAAGAATTTATATATATAAAAAAAAAACTGCAAGAAAATATGACATGCAGATCAAAATAACAACAAAGAGATACAAGAATCAAAAGGGTCTGTTAAGAGATACAAATAAGAAACACTTACGAGATTTAGGTGAATATGGGTTCTTTTGTTTCAGTGTTGAAGGGGAGACATAGAGAGGTTAGAGAAGGGAGAACTGCGAAAATATTCAGCTTATTATTTATTAGTAGCAGTTATATATTGTAGTTTCAAAAAGGGGTGAGAACGTGGGAGGCAATATCAGTGATTTCTGGCGCTGTGTTGTTGTGTCATGTGAGGACCTGTCCAAAAATGGGGCAAATGTGTGTCCTTCCTGAAGAAAGGTTTGGGCCAAATTTTTAGGCCATTTTCGCCTTTCGGGGTGTAAACAAAGAACCCAATGATGTGGTATTTGTAGCATTCTTTGTTGTTGAATACTCGTTCTTTCTAATAGGATCTGTTTTTATCTTGTTGGACCAATAGAATAAATCCAAAGTGTTCGGTTATCCTTCATGAATTTCAAGGCTAAGCGGCCGAACCCATTTCAACATAGCGGACCATAAACGACTCCATTGTTATTTGGTATTTCTCTTCTCGGGTTTATATATTCTCTGAGAAAATTTATTCGAACTGCGAACACTGTTCTTTCAATAGCAACGCTTAGCTCACTCATTCTGCTCCATCTTTGCCATTGAACTCATTGACCCAGAAAGGTAAACTTCAAATCCTCATTACCCTTTTATTTTGCGTGATCTCTAGTGACGTTTATCATATCCTTGACTTTGTAATCAAAGTTGGCCTTTTTGGCTTTTTTCTTTTTCCTGATGAAAACTGAATATCTTAGGCAAATCGATTTAGACCATGAATATGATATTATTTTTTTATTATTGGCTGATGCAGTTGGGTATTTTGATTTTTGTGTTGTCTTTGTTTTGGTTAATAGATATGAATAATCAGATAACAAATGTATACATATGGGACATGGATGAAACCCTTATATTGCTCAAGTCTTTGTTGAATGGTTCTTATGCCGAGGCTTTCGCCGGTTTAAAAGATGCTCAGAAAGGTGTTGAAATTGGAAAGATGTGGGAGAAACATATTCTTCAAATTTCTGATGATTTTTTCTTCTATGAGCAAGTATGTCTTGAGGTTCTTCTTCTCATTTACCTTTTTTCCCTTTTTATTTTTATTTTTATTTGCAACTATATATATTGAATTTTACGGTTATATATATTGAATGTGCTGCAGATTGAAAACTGCAATAAGCCTTTCCTTGAGGCCTTGAGCAAATATGATGATGGGCAGGATCTGTCTGATTATGATTTTAATCAAGATGGTTTTAGTCCTCCACATGATGATCTCAACAAAAGGAAACTAGCATACAGGCATCGAATCATAGCCAACAAGTATAAACAAGTATTCCATCTGATGCCTTTCAAGCCTAATATAAATTTTGCTTCCTGTTAGTTTTGTTATTCCACCAGTTACTGTTTGTATTTGCTTGTCATAGTTACTGCCACACATGTTGATGAAGTCAAGGTTTAGCAACAGGTACCACCGTTAGTTGGAATTTTGAGGGGAATTGTCACAGAAAATCTAATATAGCTTAATCTGAATCATGTAATTTATATCAGATAATACCTTATGGTTTAGCAATGAGGGAATATTAATGGTAAATAGATATATCACCTAGAGGTACTCGCTGCTGGGTCCTTATCTGGGATTTAATATTTATGTAAAAGGAAAAATTGTGCTTATATTGTAGGGATTTGGTTCTCGAAAGCACTTCCTTGCACGACATAGGCAACTTAATCTTTATCTTTCAGTTTAAAGCTTCATTTTTGTATCTCCTCATATATACCTTTGTTTACCGACGGTAACCTCTTTTGTGTTTTCTTTTATATTTCTCTTCAAAGGCTATGTATAGATAAGAAAGGCAATTGCAAATGCTTCTTAGATATAGAAACATAAGTGCGTTCTTTTTTAGAAAGTTCTCTATCATTTCAGGGTTTACACAATATTTTGGACCAGGAGATGATGGATCTCTGGGATGCATTGTACAAAATGACCGATGAGTATACAGATGGGTGGCTTTCCTCTGGTATGTTCCTACTATGATATGGCTACTGATGCATTCAGTTTTTTTTTTCCAGCTGCCATTAGTTTAGTGCTGAACTAGATTTGTTGACAGTTCTAGTATTCTACTTAATATTGAATCTGTTTTGTTTTAATTAGATGTGGTCACTGCACGTTTTCATTGAGTGTTATGAATTCTTTTTTCTGGATTTAGTTCAATGTCGAAGACTAACTTCTTGAGTATTTTGGATAAAGGTTATAGCTGCTATGTATATTGGGGTATGTGAAGCGGATCAATTGATGTGTGCCGTAGGTTTTTACTTATAGACCTTATTCAATGTGTTTTTGTGGTATTCTAAAATGGGGCTCAAAACTCATTAAAGTTGTTACCTCTTAATAGTCTTTCAAAGCTTAGAGATATTCTTCTCACTGAACCTGCATTAATTTGAAGCTTAAGGTTTAGCTTTGCCGTAAAAAATTAAGAATTTTCTTGGAACTTGAGCTAAAGTTCTCATGTTTTCTCTAATATCACTTGCTTTGCTTAGTATTTATTCTTTATTTTCTAAATATAGCACGGGCACTCTTGGAGCAGTGTTTAGCTGGGAATGAAGATCCTACTATTTGTAATACCGTTGCTGGTGGGGTTGTCAGATCTAATGCTACAGGGTCCCGGCACATAAATGTTTTGGTGACTTCTGGGTCTTTGATTCCTAGCCTTGTTAAATGTCTACTCTTTCGACTTGACAATTTGATTTCGCATGAAAATGGTGAGTAATCTTGTATTCTCTTGAAGTAACCTATGTTTTTTTCATAGTACATGTAGAAACTGTTACCACCAGCCTCTACTTTAATTGGCATAATTACTGTATTCTGCCTGCCTATGCTTACTTTCTCTTATAATATATCCTCATAGCAAGTGGTATCTTCATAATAAATGCCACACAGTAAACTTTTTTCTTCCAATGGCTAGCTACTGAACGAGGGGTGCCCCACTTCTGTCCATGCAAGTTCAATATTTGATTTCAGGTCCTTGACACAAAAACCAAAGGACTTTTCCAGCTAAGTTAGCCATACTCATGTGAAGAGGATAATTATGAAGGCCACTCATGTTTTGTGCAGTTTACGAATGTTGAAGTAATCAAGGGTAGCGTAATTGATGGTTAAACGCACATCATTTTCAAAAAAAGTCTTATCCTAAATTGATCTTCCAGTAAAGATATCTCTTGTTAGCCATGACTCAGGAATTTAATATTTTATCTTTTGTTAATGCGGAAATTTTCAGTTGAAGAAAGCTTTTAAATGGAAGAGATGAATTGCCTAGAATTCGATTTCACATAGAAGATACCTTCCGTGTATCAAGTTCCTTTAGAATACCCTTTTTTTCCCATTCTCTCTATAAGGACATTATTTTCGATTCCATGTAGTTTCAAGAGTTCAGGTGGTGGTCATATTTATCGTTGTCACTAGTTTGCATGCATACTGTTTTCTTAAGTGAACTCATTATTCATCGTGAAGAGAAGAAAGAAAAAACAAATGACCTAGTACTTACAAAACATTTATTCTCCAGTTTACAGTTCATGGGATGTAGGAAAACTACAATGTTTCCAGTGGATCAAGGAACGTTTTGACAATCGAAATACCCGCTTTTGTGCAATTGGAGATGGATGGGAAGAGTGCGAGGCTGCACAAGCCATGAATTGGCCTTTTATCAAGGTAGACCTGCGGCCCAATAGTTCTCACAGGTTTCCAGGCCTCACACTTAGAACAGTAGGTTTCTATTTCTCTATTGTGTATGGGAACCCTGATTCAGAAAATGATGATGACTAAACCATAAATTTTTTTTGTACATAAAACCAGAGTTTAAACATGTGGAACCTACATGTCTGAACAAATAATATTTGTTTGTATAAGACGAACCTCGGCTGCCTCTTGGGCTATGTATTGATTGTATAATGACTAATATCTGGCAATTTTCTTCTGGATGCTGCCATTATACCTTATGCTAAAATGACATACATTTTCATGGAATGGTATGGTTATAAGCATATACGTTTCCTTGTGCAGATTGTGTGTTAGGCAGGCAATTCCTTTTGCTTTGATAATTTTGGAAATTTAATTTTATATTCATGGATTGTGGTCTTGCTATGTAAAACATCAATGTTTTTTTTTTTCTTTTTCTTTTTTTCTTTTAGTACATTATATCCCATATTTTGCCACAGGAAGTAGCTGAAATGCAGTTGGGGCAAGTCTTGTTAAATAATTGCTTCTCTTTTATGTTAGTCCAGACCCAGATTTGTCGGTGTCTGAAATTGGACTTATGATTCTTTTGGCAAATATTTGATGTCATCCATAAAATGCCACCCTCTTCCCTTTCATGCAAAAATCCCCAGAAATGTGGTTTAAAATTCGAATAGCTGAACTTTTGGAATGGTGTTGGATATGCAGGCTAGCCATGGATTGAAATGTCAGCATCTGATGTTATGGGGCTATAAATTTGGACAAAAGTGTTTTACATTTCTGGTTTTTGTCCTGTAATGGCATTTTTAGCTCTTCTAAAACAAATATTTATGTTGGCTTTGATTGTTTTTATCATATAATTAATTATATTTCACTCAAATATTTAGAGATAAGGCTCCGAAAAAGAAAGATTATAATATTTATCCAGTGTAATAGGAAGGATTTGTGGCCTGTTTTCATACATGGATGAGTTCCAAAATTTAGGATTATCCTTAATCTATAATAGATAAGATTAGATACCAAATCCTTTCTCGGGTTTCAATTTGCTAAAACAGATTAATTGATTACTAAGTGAAAGGACTGATATTGTAGGCGTGTTGTTTTCCTACATCAATTGATCTAGACCTTTTTTGTCCTCTCCTTATTACCAAATTAAAATGGCTCAAACAATGGCTGCCTGATTTTCCAAGATAAGATCAAATCTCTTGTTTGACGTATAAGTGACGCCTTGATGAAGCTCATAGACTGTATCTTTTATTATTATTTTTGAAACTTAGCATATTGCTAAGCTTGGTTAATTTGTAGGGCAACAAAGAAAGCAGGTCAAGCATTCAATCAGACCATTTAATGACACTCTTGTCTGAAACTGGAAGAAATTTACCCTTCTGATTGCACTAGCTGGATAACTATTTTTCATTTATATCTATTCAGTTAAAGAGTACGGTGTTTCATATTCTTTGAAAATTTGTATTCAAATTTATACATGGAAAAAATAATATTGAAAGAACTTTACTCTTCATTTAAGATTCAACCCAAC
Organism: Gossypium stocksii; assembly: GCA_020496765.1. Taxonomy (NCBI): domain Eukaryota; kingdom Viridiplantae; phylum Streptophyta; class Magnoliopsida; order Malvales; family Malvaceae; genus Gossypium; species Gossypium stocksii. Next base: position 108,004,641 of record CM035627.1, on the reverse strand, counting down.
TTATCTCCGAATTTAGTTAGATGGTTATCTAATATAGATATATTCTTTTAAAAAAAACTTACATAGCTGATGACTGACATGGGTTTCTAGAAGTTGGATTGGAGAGCAAACAATTGAGTTATTGGGCATGGGATGGGAAAGCAAGGGTAGCTAGTTTCAGATTTTAAAATTATTGGTTGAATTAGTAGTTAACTAAAGGAAAAGACAAGAATATCCAGTCTAAAATGCGAAGAAAAGCCAACAAAAGTACATACAGAGGCGGTCCCCATGTGTCTTTGCATGGCATGCTGTCTATGGACCTGTTATGGAGATTGTCATCAAAGTTCTTGTAAGAACTCCCTGCCCATACTTGATGAAACTACATACCTTTCTTCAAACAATTGAGCCTTTTTGTCTCTCCCTTTGTTCTTTTAACATTTTCTTTATATATATATATATATATATATTTCCAGTTCTTTTTTTTTTCTCAATACAATTATTGTTCTTTGTTCATGCATTATTGATTCGTTTGCTGCAGACAATAATAATTGAAAATAGAAGCTGAAATGATATGTTGCAAAATAGAGGAAATGACATTGACTCACTTTCATGAGTTTCCCATTTTTTTTTTCTCTTTTTCTTTTTATTGGTTTCTTCATTTATGTGGTTTTGATGGTGATTTGACCTAGGATATAACCTAACTATATTAAAGACCTTAGCTAACAAAAAAGGAATCACAAAGATGATTTATGAGACAGGATTTAAGCTTTCCATAGGCCCAGAAATAGATAATAATAATGGTTCAAATCAACCAATGTGTGGAGAGAGAGTATTAATTACGTGTAGGCATGTAGCTGAAAATGAAGATATGGATACCCCAGAATTACAGGATTCTGTCATATTCACCCTCCAAACTCCAAAGGTCACCCATAACAGGCACAGCACCAAAAAGTTGTGATTTTTTTTCTTGGTAAATTGAGTATAAGAGAATCCCAACTTTATATTTGTAAAGTTGTATGAATTTTGCCCCCAGAGTGATAATTTTAACAGATGGTCCCTGATTTGCTTTTGGCCATGAGATGTGGCTCAGTGGTTTAGTTAGCCCCTCCATTTCTCCCATGAGGGAGAAAGGAGACTGTGGGGTTATTGCAACACACTCACCTCCATGCAATTCTTTTTTAACAGTAAATGCAAAGCTCCATTGACAGTGAGACAAGGAAAGGGTATGGGGTCCAGAGTTTTCAGCCCCAAAGTTGATCTTGATATACCACCAAAATGGAGATACAAATCAACATTTTATGGGGATTGCAAACAGCTAAAAATCAGAATAAAAAAAGGGGGGTGGGGGGAGTGAAAATTTACACATTGCATAATGCATACATGTTCGCCAAAAGGAAAATGAAAGCTTCTATTTTTTCTCTCTCTTTTGATAGGGATAAAAAGTGAAAGCTTTCAGTTGACATTAACTCCCTAAGATGAACTGATAAGGCACATGGTAAAAAAGGGAAATCATTACAATAACAACTACTTTATTCTGAACTTAATCCTCTCTTTTCTCTCTCTATTTCTCACCACTTCATCTGCATATTGAACAGGTATATATGTTTGCGCCACTTCATAATGATTCAACTGAATTTCTTTGTTTATCAATTGTCCTGAAGTTTCTGTTTCCTTTTCCTTCTCCTTTTTCTTTTTCTCCTTTTTATATCCATTAAAAAACTATCATATCGTATGGCTATCTAAGAAAGTTTCCAAATTGGGAATTGGGTATTTTTCATTGTTTTTGTTGGTTGTGCAACTCAGACTCTTTCTCCCGCATCATTTCCCTTGTGTCTCACAGTTGAACTGGTATAATTTTTAATCATAGTCGATTCTGTTTTCATTTTTGGTCACTCTCTTGAGTTACCCATAGTTGCAATATTTCTGCTGTTTTCTGAGCTTTTCTTGTATTATTCTTGTCTGACATGGTAAAGTATGGGAGAAAGCTTGATGCTCTCTGATTCTAGACAGTGAACTATTGAAAGGAGAGTTTAGCTCCGTCTGATTTTACAATGCCAGTTCCCCTTGCGCCATATCCCACACCTCCAGCACCCTACACTCCTCCTGCTGCCAATGGTATCTTGTTCTCTTCTATCTGTTCTGCAACAGATTTTTCTTTAAACAATGTGAATTCCATTGCTATTTAGTTGAAGGACCTCTTTCATTAGCCTTTTTTTCATTCAGAAAAGAGTCAAGTCTCATTGTAACTACATATATGATTAGCAAATCCAAATAGAATTTCTGATATCTGATTCAGGACGTCTGCTTCAATTTCGTTTTGCCCCCTTTTGCTTTTTTTATTCCCCTTTTTTTTCTGATGTTCATGCTGTGCAAGGGTATGGCTTTGGCATTAAGATACACAGGTTGTTATGGATGTAAAGTACCAATATTACAAGTCTAGTTTGGCTTCTAACAAGCTTGGCCTCATCAACAAATTGGTCAAAGACAGGAGAATTTATGAATTAAGTCATTAACCTTTCTTCATCTACAAAAGTTACTGTATTTCTACTCTCTTTTTTTTTTTACATTCCATTGACAACTGATCTAGTGGCCAAACCTATGCTAACCAGGTGCTCAAAGCCAACTTGTGTGTTCCGGTTGTCGAAATTTATTGCTCTATCCAGTTGGAGCAACCTCTGTGTGTTGTGCTGTTTGCAATGCAGTAACAGCAGTGCCGCCTCCTGGTACATCATCTGCTATTTAGTTGATTGAATCTTCTTTTTGGAAGGCCTGTGTATAAATTGTAAGTCAAACTTCTGAAAAATACAGGCACAGAAATGGCACAGTTGGTTTGCGGAGGCTGTCATACCTTATTAATGTACATCCGCGGAGCAACAAGCGTTCAGTGTTCGTGTTGTCACACTGTCAATCTGGCCTTGGAAGGTATGCTTAACAGATTATGATGTTTCGCAACTTCAGTAATGTTTTTCTTTTTCTTGAAACATTATAGAGATTCAAAGGCTTGTCAATTGAACTCCTATTATTTTTGGTCAAAGCTTCAAATTTTCCTTCACTTCTGACAGCAAATCAGGTGGCACATGTAAATTGTGGGAACTGCAGGATGTTACTAATGTACCAGTATGGAGCGAGATCCGTAAAATGTGCAGTTTGCAATTTTGTGACATCAGTTGGGGTTAGTTCACAGTTTGTTCTCACTTGCTAACTGTTTTACATACACCATTTTTCTTATCGGCTTTGAAGTAAAAAATTCAGGCAAGAAACCATAATACTTGATCATAATATCGGATTACAGAGTTCGATTTTGATTACACTACAAATAAAATATGGACAATATATACTAGCATTCTGAAATTATTGCAGCAATAAATAAAGTACAAGAATGGCATCTGAGTTTTTCTTGCAAATGTAACTCTCTCAAGAAAAGTCATTTAAAGATTAGACTTGTTAATCTTACCTCTTTGGGGGCGATATAATAGTTTCATCCCGAGCCGTTTTTCATATTCCTATGAATGATTTCTTTTGTTTAGCATTGTGTTCAATGTTTCTGTTGTGTCATTGATTGATGCAGGGCTCAGCTAGTGCTGCTGAACAGAAGTTCAACAGCTGAGACTATATTAGACCCCAAGTCAAATATTAGAAGCAACAAGTTTGCTTTTGCACATTATAAATATCTTCCACCGAGGCTGCGTCCCATCGGCAAATGGAGGAAACTCCTCCTCCTCGCTTTGTATTGAGTTATTTTTCCTTGCGTGACATATGAAATAAGCGGTTTTGGGTAGCTGGTTGGATGCATTATAAGTAATTCCATCAGAGAAGACGTTTTTTAACAGTTTGAACAATCGGTTATCTTCCGAATCCTGATAAGATAAACTTTGTTTTCTTTTGATTTGCTATGAATATGAGTGGCAATAAATACAGGGCATAAAGTTCATCTCTGATACTTTTCTTCCTGTTCAATTTTATTTACCAACGGTCTAAGTTAAGACAAGTGTTTCATAGTCACTCGTTATACAACATATATTGGCCCAAGAAAATTACATTGGGGACCATATAGATTTTTATAGAAAATATTGAGGTGCAGATTTTAGAGAATCTAGCTGATTACATGGTTGATGATGTCAGTGTGACCTGAAATCAATCAATAACTTCTTCATAGTTCAGGCTACAAACTTCAGCAAGAATACTGAAGACTAAAGAGTATATTTCTGGTTAAATCCGCTTAAACCGAACGAGTTGGTCATATTGCACACCATGGTCAAGTTCGACTGAAACCAGATTCCCGGTACAGATAAGAAAAGAATATCACAACTAGCATTTAGTCTAAACTTGCCTAGTTGATATTAAACTGTTGGTGAGCACGGAATACAATCAGCTGGACCTGAACATGGAACATCTTTTTCTTCATGTCTATCTTCAGACATTATGAAGAAGTCTTTGCTTATAATCTTTATTTTCTAAAAGACATGATATATCTGGAAAAGATTTCCCAATTCAATGTTTTCCCAGTTTTACATGCCGATGTTTTGGTTCTCAGAAACAGCCTGAGAATGTCGCCTTCAGATCTCATGGATCAAACTACAATATCCAAGAGGCATATTCTCTATCTAATAAAGTTGAGACACACACATTTCAGAGGCCAAAGGTTATGTTATCTGCAGAGGTAAAAGCAACTAAGTTTTGGGTCTACCGACCATGACTTCGTCTCAGAAAATTATGCCCATCAGACCGATGCCAGTGGTGGTGAGGTCCATAGACCTATCATCACTTAGGTGGGGACTTAGAACAAAGACAGTAGAGGCTCAATATTTATTGGTAGATGGTCCATATGACTCAGGTATAGGCCCACAGCACTTTCATATTTTCTTAAGGGAAGACAGGTTGTAAAGCTATATTAACATTCCTGAAGGCAAGTTCTTTTCCATCCTTCTTGGATAACCAGGAAGTGAAATGTTGCAGTGTGGATTACTACTAAAAAGCTTAATGTGTGATGTGAAATAGCAGTTATGCATTTTGACAAGTAGAGCCAGTCGACAATGACTCAAGTCCACTGCTTTTGTTCTGTAATATATTCTGTTCAACTGTTAACTTCACTCCTTATCTGTGTCCCTTTTGGATCTGGTACCTAAAGATTAGCATTATGGACTTAAGATTCCTATCTTAATTAATTGATATTCTCAAACTATCACTCGAAGCAAGCCCTTTTCAGCTTTGCTGCTGATTTCCACTTAGCTATTACCAGCTATAGGATATTTTTTAATTGTTCAAATTCCCTATCAGGTGGTCCTTTATAGAACCTATCTCCTAATATACATGGTCCAAAATTTTTACAGCAGGAACCAGGAACAAAAGGCAAATAGACATGAATTTAACCATTTCTTTGACCTTATCCAGTGGTGCTTAGCAACATGATAAAGTCAGTTCCATGCATGGAAAAATTACATGAATAAGGAAGTTATAAACTATTATAACGGAATTCTATTGTTTTCTGCAATTCATGCTCATCTCTATATATGAATCTTTGAAAAAGATAAAGATAGCACTAACCTCGCTCCGTTTGGAGTTTTCGTTCTTTCACTTGTTTTGCCAAACTGATTAGAATAAGACATGTCCATGCCAGTCTAAGCATTGAAATATGAAAGTGGACGCAAAGACTAGGATGGAAATATGAGGTATTTCAATACATGTGGAATAACTCTCCAACCACACCGAAGAGTTAACTGTTAAGCTCATTTACTACAGTATGAAATGCTATGTCAAGCTAAAACCGAAAGAGATAAAGATTAAATTAATGGTCATGAACTCATGATGAAGGCGGCAACAGCTTTGGCAATTAGCATAAGATTTCATTCAAGCACATTCATACAGACAAAGATACAGGAAGTTAAGTTCTTTGCATACTAAAGTAGCAGATATACGAGGACCTTCGTGAATGACACAAGGGTTGCAAACCTGATTTAAGAAACAGAGGTCAACAAAGTTTCAAGAGGCAACAATTGACCTTAACATGGATTCATCAGCTCTGAATAACCGGAGAGTTTTGTTGCAAAATCAAACTACTTGCGATACAAGTTTGAACAAGCAAAAAAAGGAGGTAAACCTTTGTTGCCCCTCATTTTTGGCTAACATGCAAGTCTCAAAACAGATTATGTCGGGCTAAGTGGCTATGTAGCAAGACACTACTAATTTATACTCCAAAAGTTAAGAATCCAAGAAAGCAATTGAAACCCTAGGATGTCTAAAAACATTTTTCAGACATGAAGAAATTGACTTTACGTATAGAGAAATATGATAACCAAACAGTATGGTCGGGTCTAGAAACTAGAAAATAGAAAGAAGTGGTCGATTTTGAATAGACAGATCATTCACTTCCCCTACTCGACCTTTTGGACAAAGGGATAATAATAATAATGTGAACCAGTAATGTTTAAATTAAGGGGCCAGAAACAGCAATGCGACCAGGTTGTTGTTCATAAGTAGACTTTATTGATCCTAAAGAGAGAATCAAAGGAATTAAGAGGGGCAAAAATCATTTTAATGGAAACACAATGAAAGCGCTACACTGCGTGCTTGCTAACTTTAGCTTTTTTTGTATCAAAAACTGGGAAATGGATTCCGCCTTCATCATTGATCGAGGACTCAGTACAAGTGAGAGGTCTTCTGCATCCATGTCGTTCAGCCCAAGCAAAGAAAAACAAAGTTCACAACTCCTTCATGCATGTATAAATTGTTTATATTTATTTCTTATTCTAAATCAACTACTTTCTAGACGAAACAGAACCTTTCGCACCACACCAGACCTTGATTTTTTGATACAAGGAAGGTCGTGAACTCTATGCTGTAAAATCTTTATACAAAAAGCTGAGTTCGCCATTGAAATCTCCTCAATTTAAAGCTTCAGTGAGCGTTTGGACATCCTTGCATTTTCTCACTCACTGTCTATCCTCGATTCATCATTTTCTATATAAACATGATGAAGCTCACTTTGAAGATGGTAGCTAATCTACCAAGAATCATTTCATCCAGAGACACTGTACATGCAAACTATCTGTTACAGATAATGACAGATACAAGTGCAGTCATAGTATGGCAACAAAAACAGCTGAAAATGCTAAATTGGCACAAGGAAAACATACATTGAAGAAGTTAATACATGTAACTTAAAGATGTCAACATTGTCAAATTCACCGTGTCATAATCACAGTGCTTCAGCTGGGGTACAATAAAAATGAAAAGATACAGAATCCGCAGCAGGCTTTACATGGTTTATGCTCAACTTTCACTAATGTAATGTAAGTAGCTTATTCATCACCCAGGGCTAGCTCCAACGCATAGTCATCCCTTTCCTGCCATAGTAATAATTAAATAAATCAGTGTTAAGACCATTTCAAGAAAGTTGAGGTAATTAAGTATTAAAATCCTGAAAGAGGCAGTAGCTGTGCATCAGCTTTATCTCCTTTTCAACTATCCTTTGTCTTCATCGACTACTTGTCGCATATTAATGTTTACAGAATTTTCAGAAGCTGTGGGCTTACAATTGGTCCTCGAGCAAAATATCTTCCGAATTGAAGCCAATACACCTGCACATGCCAGCAAATTCATATTATTTTTTATTCATATAAATAAAGGTTTACAGACACACAAGAAAACCAAATTCAGATAAATGTGGTTGAAGACACATTTGGATGCTCCTATCACGAGAAATTTGAGGCACATGATGTAGCAATCAGCCTTTGACTTGTTTGCAATAACTTAACATTTGCTTAACATACAAAGAGCAACTAGTGGTTCTCCAAAATAGATGGTTAGAGTTGTGCACATTACCTCATCTTCATCTTGTGTTTCCACTTCAACATCAGACGATGGAAACCCCACACAAAGAAGTGCATATCCCTGCATTTAAGCCCCCAGAATAAGAAGAAAATAAATTTAAGGTGTACTCCAAACACTAAGTTAATGGAACAATCATGAAATAAGTTTTAAATGAAGTAGTATAGTATATTTGAGCACATGTAGTTTATTTAATGCATGCTAAATGATAACGGTGTTCTCTCTCCCTCTCCCTCTCTGATTTGGTACATTCATCACTTATGGTTATTGGTTAGGAAGACCAATAAGAAACTAGGAAGATTAAAGCTCAAGTGGACATTAAAATAGTGGTATGGCATCTATTCAGTTATGATCTACAGAAACTTCAGCAAAATTTAACATCAATGTGAAGAAGTTTACATCTCTTCCGAATTAGGCCAGTAATACTCTTAATTTGGTTAATCTGCACAATAAAACCCATGTTATGAATCTTCTTCTGTTTACATCCACATTCCTTGTGTTTCTGTACAACATTTCTTTATCCTTTGATGCCTCTCCTGTTAGTTAAATGTCTAGAGGTGCACTGACTTCATATAGAAACCAAAGGTATAGTAAAAATGATGACTAGACATGAAAATAAGATAAAACGGAATAGAAGGATTGAATACAATGAAATAGAATTGAAGGTTTGAGTTAAAACTCAAATGCCAAATAATAAGCAAAACAAACAAGCAACTGAATTCATATTCCATAAATCTGAAACATAGAAGTCATGCCTTTGCTTTCAATTCAGCAGATATCCCAAGAGCTTCAGGCTGTCTTATTTGTCCAGACTTTACACGGACGGCACAGCTAGTACAACAACCTGCCATGTAAAGGAACTCTTCATTCAAAACAATGAAAACAGCCTTAAGTCCAATACGTAAATTAAGCTCAACTACAGTAACTTAATGATCACGAAAAACTTGAATCATCAGAAAGAGTGACACCCTTCGCGACATTTAGAAACAAAAGTTAATCAAAATTTAAAGAACAATACCGTGCCTGCATGCAAATGGAAGCGTAATGTTTTGAGATTCAGCCGTATGTAATATGTATTGGTCCTGAAATTTCAATCGAGTATCCCTATATTAGTCTCTAATAAATTATTTAGTAAGTTGTTCTAATGAATAAACTGCAACTTCCCTTTTTCCTAATAGAAAATTAGTTATTCTAATCCAACTATAATAAAGGTCAATCGTTTCTTCGGCATTTTCTCAGGAAACAAACGGAGTGAAACGTTGTACCTCAGGAACAACAAATTCGTGAACGACACCTCGAAATCTGTCGTGGACGGTGACTTTATGAGTAGGAATGGAAGGGGAAAGACTACCGTCCCGGCTGGTAACGCTCACCGGAGACTGGAGCTCTGATGTAGTTGTGCGTCGGCATTTCAAGGAAAAAGCACTGCGTTTCAGAGATGAGACTCGCGGGTGAAGAGGCAGTTTCCGGTGGAGTGAAGCGCAGGAATTGCAGGGAACCACAAGTTCCATTGATACCGGTCTCATAATCTAATCAGTTATTGGTCACAAGGAGATAAAACAATTAAAAGAAAGAGGGGTTACATATCCTACTTTCCTTTGTACGGAAATTATTTAAAACTGTATATTCCACCGTTGGATTTGATATTTTGAATTAAACTATAAAAATGATGATTAAATTTTGGAGATTTTTTTTCGTTAACTCTGAAAATTTTAGTCACTAAAATTATCGATTATAATGTTTTGGTCACTCATTATTAACGATTCTTCCAGTCTAAATGAAAAAAACACAGTGCCATGGTTAATATCTAATTTAATCTTTAAACTATAGTTAAAACATTTAATTTATATTTTTATAATATTTTTAACAATCATTCTAAAAAAAATATTTTAAAAAAATCTTAAAATTTGTGAAAATTCATGATTTATTTTTTAAAATTATAAAAATATTTTTAAAATTATAAATATGTACAAAAAATTAAAAAATTCATAAAAATTATATAATAAACAAAACACCTATTTACAAATTAAAAAATACGTGTTTTCTATGTAAGATGCACGCATAGGAAGCCATTGATGGTCACCTTAAAAAATTATTCATTTGTAAAAATATTATATAATTTTAAAAAATATCTTGTTTATTATATAATTTTAGAATTTTTTAAATAATTATAATTACAAAAAAATTTATTTGATTTTAGAAATAATAATGAATTTTCAGAAATTCTTTAAGAATTATTTTTATAATTTTATATGGTTTAAAAAATTCCAAAATTATTGTTAAAAATATTATAAAAGTAACAAATTGAATGTTTTAGTTATAGTTCAAGGATTAAATTAGATATTAACCCTTAAATTAATGTACCATCTCACTTTTTCGTTAAGTTTGTAACCTTCATTAACGAACTAGTGACCAAAACCTTATAAGTCAATAACTTTAGTGACAAAAATGTAACTTGCCATAGTTTGGTGGCAAAAATAATTTTTCACCAAAGTCTTGTGACCATCTTTGTGGTTTACCCTTTTCCATTTTATGGAATATTAAGAATTTCATTTGTTTTATTTGTTTTGGATAAATTAAACCTCATATCACTAAACTATTAGTAGAATTACACTTCGGCCCACTTAACTTCAAAAAATTACAAAATAATTATTGAAATATTTGAAAGTTTTCATTTAAGGCATTGGGTTACTAAGCCTTTTCTTTTATAAGTCCAGCCTATGAGTTCCAAGTGTTGATTCGACAATTAGTACAGTAAAATAGTACACATTGATAAATAAAAGAATATACTTTTAAGTCTAAGTCAATTTGACGGTTGGTATCGAAGAAGAAGAAGAAAGCCATTCGGATTTGATTCGCAAATCATGATGTTCAAAGTCATTTCATGAAAAAACCAAACTATAGAAAAGGGAAGAAGAGCTTTCAATTGGTGTCAGCAATGTGAACGAAAAAAGCCATAAGATGGCAATTTTAATAGTCTAATGACTTAAATGAAAACTTTCGAATAATTAAATGACTATTTGTAACTTTTTGAAATCAAGTGATCAAAATGTAAACTTAATAATAGTTTAATGACCTTAGGGGTAGTTTACCCATTTATTTTATTAAGAGGTGAGGAATGTGGTTGTACATATTTGAACCTAAAATCTATGTTAACTTTCAAGTAATGCAAGTCATTTGTATTTAGACTTATTCATGGGTTAAGTTATCCGTCAAATTCTAAATGCTTTTGTTATTTAAGAGGATTTGAGCAAAAATATTAAACTTAAAAAATGAACTTTAGAAAGCACATCTTATGGCCAATCATTTACCTCTTTGGAGAACACCAGCGGTGAGTGGATTAGTCATTGTTAACGACAATGGATACTCTGGTTTCGACAAAAAAACTTGAAAAATAAACTTTGACAAAAAAAATTAGGCTCATTTAAAATAAGAGTCATCCTCAAACTCGAGCTTAGCACGATCCGACTCGTTTTCTATGTTTATAATATATTATATTATGTTATTTTTATATATTATATAATTTATAACACATAAAAACTAAATCTATAATAATATATAATCCTATAATGTAAATATTAAAAAAATTAAGATGTATGTATATAAAAAAATAGAAAATTATTAAATATTGAATTTAAAATAATATAAGCATTTTTAAAAAAAATAGAAAATTTACTTTATTTTTTATGTTTTTCAAAATAAAAAAAAACTGAAACCAAACTTTTATGATAATATATAAGCATAATATTAAATAACCCTTAATATTTACCTTTTTTGTCACATTTAGGGGTGAAGGCAGAATAATTTTTTATGGGCCGAATGAAATTTTAATTTTTTATAGTGTATATATTGATAATTTTTAAAGGATTAAATCGAAATTTTATAATTTTAGAGGGTAAAGTACAATTTTACCTTTACTAATTTAAAATTTTAAAAACTTTTAAATGACCTAAATTACACTTTTCTATTTTAGGGGCCGAGCCCTATCAACCCCCTAGGTTCGCCTCTGGTCATATTGGTTATTAATTTTCAAATCTTAGTCAAATTGTTATATTACTGAAAAATTGAATAGTTATTAAAATTTTAACAAAATTATTCGTGTGAAAGTTTACATGTATTTTAGTAGTAATGTAGATATTTAAAAGAAAATATGAATTTGTTTTTAAAACATTTGAATCTTTTTATTAATTTTTATGTTTTTTTTTTTAATTTTACAAAATACGCAATGAAGGGGTATACCGTTAAGGTTATAATAGTTGAGTGAATTTTCAACTAAAAGAAAAGTAATTTAGTTAAAATTTTAAGGGTGATAAAAAATTTAGAGCCAAAATTACAAATAAAATAAATTGTAAGGGCTAAGTTCACAGATTAGCATATTCTTTTCTTTCTTACGAATACATTTACTAATGCTTTTCGATTATCTTGTTCACACATGCTATGATCACCGAACCAAAATCGAACGCCGACGCCTTCTATTTCTCCAGATTCCGGCAACGGTTTCAGCCATGGCCAAATCATTTCGCCAATTGATTTCATGTCATTGAACTTCGGACGCGAGCCAATGGAGCGAGGAAGATGCCGGTGGCCGCATCCGCCATCTACTTCTTGAATCTCCAAGGTGACGTCCTCATCAACCGTCTCTACCGCGACGGTTTCAGGTAACTCACTCCCTCTTTTTCCTTCAATTCGAGCTAATAGAAATTTGTATATACGAAGAGAACTTATTTCGCTGAGTTCGGGGTGAATGCGTCTCGGTTCCTCCTAATAGCTAGTTTTCATTTTTCTTTTCCGTGAAACAGCGAGGCTAGAGTTTGGTTTACTATAATCTCCTAAGTGTTTTAGTGTATGTTTGATTCGTATAATCTCTCATTTAGGAGAGACATGGTGCACGCCTTCCGAATGGAAATCACGCGAACAAAAGAACTCGCTACATGTCCCGTTCGATAGATTGGAGGTTGCTCTTTCATTTACACGAGATTCAGGAATGTTTACATCAATAATCATTAGAAGCAACGGTAATGCAAATGTAGCTTGTGCTTTCAAGTTCGTTCTTGAGGTAGTCATAGATTTCATGTTCTCTACTTTCTATACACAACAGATTTGCCTTACATTCCACTAGAGAATATGCAATTCATTTTTCTATCATAATCGGTAGTGGCATTTTTGCTCCTTTTGCAGGCTGCTGGATGGTTCAAATCTTATTTCGGTGGTGCCTTTAATGAAGATGCTATTCATAATAATTTTGTTCTGATTTATGAGTTTCTGGTTGGTATGTATTGTAGGACAGTTGAATGTTTCTTCTGCACACTTTCCTTTACCCATTTTTTCAGCTTGAGTCATCATATTCTAATATTCCAGTGCTATGTTTTTGCATCCAGTAGTTATTTGTGATAAGCTGGTAGCCACTTAAAGATTTCAATATTACTAGTAGACTCTGCAGATTTATTGTCTCTCAGGTTGCATCTTAACTTCAATACTAGGAATTTTATTTGAGGCATTTGATCTATAGAAAGGAAGGGTGAAGAAATCATTTCAACCTGGCCTCAAATGTTTTTCGAATCATTAAAAGTAGAAAAGTTATTCTTGCTGAAGGAAATGAATTAAACAGAGCATGACAGGGACATATCTCATGTTTTTCACCTTGACTATACTGGCACATAACTTGTCGTTTAGAACGCAGCATGGTCGGGATAGCTGGAGCCTGGAAGTTTATATTTTGGAATTAGATTCACCTGACAGTCGGTAATCGCATTCAATACAAGATTTTCATTCTATTTTCTAAACTGATGTTTTGAAGCCCGCCAACAATAATGTTGTGTAATTTGAAATGTTACGATACAAGTTTTTCGTTTGACCTGAGATGACAAATTTTCCTTTCCATTTGTGCTTTTGCTTTTGCTTTTCCTTTGTTTTCAAAAGTCGGGAAAAGTTGTTTTTAAGGTGCTGTACAGCAATGAAGGGGCTACAAGGCATACCATTTTAAAGCATCGTTCCTTCCGAATCTTTGCTCAATTATCCACGTTTCTGGGAGATTTCAGGCACAAATTTTGGTTTATAGTTTTCTGTTTTACTTAAAGCATTGCCTCCGATTCTCTTACAAATATTATTCGAATAATTTTTAAAACATAATGTTTAAATATGTACCAAATATACATAGAAAATAATTATAAAAAATGAAAAAGTGAGGATGGAATTTTAATCGGATTGTAATTATATAGAAAAATTCCAAGAAATGAATTTGGATTAATACTTTGGTGAGGTGAGGTGTGGATCCAGACAATTGAAAACTGACATGTTTAATTTTGGTGATTGTTGGGCTGTTTTCCCATTTAGATATAGATTATGACTTTCTGAAAGTATACAAAAGTAAGTCGTGGTATGAAAATATAGCAGTAGCTATTAATATGATATGGCAGTTACATGTGTATATGAGGAAGGCAAGCATCCGTCAATTACTATGAGATTGATGTAGTCTTGTTTTTGTCTGTCAAAGTTGATACAAACACTATATCTACAACACGCCAATGCCAGGCCTACTACAATTTCAATTTGCCACCGTTTTTGGTATCCTTTAGCAATAATTACAGTCATTGGTTTTTCTTTTCTTACATGACATTGTATCACGTGCTTGGACGGACACCGCTAAATTACCATATATTCTCTCAATATCAACTAAACTAAAAAATATATAATAATTAGGTATCCACTACACTAAGCAATTTGAATTGGAATAATGATAATATTACTTAAAAATCACTAACTCTTGCATAAACTGCCACGTAACCTAATTAAAAATTACAGAAAAACATTGAAACAACTCCACCAGGACAATAAAGAGCACACTTGCAAAAAAAGAAGGAAAGAAAGAACCCTAGTTGGACTTGGAGGTTGAAGGGTGTAAAATTACATATTTGTTTTAACCAAAACTGAAATGGGCATTTTTGTTCATTTCCTAGTTGTGTAATTTCATTTGTACTCTTGTCTTCTTCTTGCTGAAGATCCATTTGATTTCCCCCATTTCGCAAAAGTAGTTAACTCACAAACTCTTTTAACTTAAAAAACTCTCTCTCTCTCTCTCACATTTTCAGAAATGGAACCGAGAGAAGTACAAAGTCCGGCAGGAGGATTACAGGTACAACAACCTCAACAGATGCTAATGGGACACACATCTTCGTCGTATCCTTCAAACTCCGGCTTAATCAGTTCTAATCCAACGGCTAACAACATCCCTCCTTCTTCCACTCCTTGTTTCCCTTTCAACTCACTGTCTTCGCCGGTGCCGCTGCAGCGTCACCAGCAGCAGCAACAACAGCAACAGCAGCCCAAACCGTTGGATTCTTTGAATTCCGTTGGCTTTGATGGATCGCCGCAGTTCCGGTACAACACGGAACCGGCGGCCATGAAGAAGAAGCGAGGTAGGCCTAGAAAGTATGCTCCTGATGGTAACATTGCACTTTTACAATTGGCACCGACCACTCCAATTGCTTCTAACTCCGCGAATCATGGCGATGGTGATTCTGTCGGTTTGGGAAGTAATAGTGGCGTTGCTGGTGGTGGTGCTTTGTCGGAACCGCCGGCTAAAAGGAACCGTGGAAGGCCACCGGGTTCTAGCAAAAGACAGATGGATGCATTAGGTAACTAGTAGTTGCAATAAAAAAGAAGTTAGTGTTTTTGCTTATTATGTACTAACGTTTTCTAAGTTCATTTTATTTGGTTGTTTTGTGAGCAGGAGGAATTGGAGGAGTGGGGTTTACCCCTCATGTGATCACCGTCGAAGCCGGTGAGGTGAGGTTCCATTATAAGTAATATATGAGGTTGTCATGGTTGTCCTTTCAGATGGAAATGAGAAATATTGCTCATAGATTGAAATTTCCATTGTTTTAAGCCATCTATGTTGGTGGAGTCATCCATTTTGTGTATTAGCAGCATGAAAGAATATTTTCAATCCGTTGTTGATAACTCTGGAATTATGCTTTGTGAAAAATGATTGAGTAAAGCAACTCATTCTATAATTCCTAAGTGGAGCTTTGTTAATTGATTATCTTTAGCTCTAATTGTATTTCTGCATACTCCAAATGCTGAGTTGGGGAGATATAAATTGTGCATGCAGAAAGTAGCTTGAGTCCTGAAAGGTTAACATTTTTTTCCCTTCCCCTTTTCTGTTGTTGTCAAAGGACAAGGATTCATTGATTATTTAAGTGTAATGGTTGCCTCTTCTAGTCAATAACTTGAGGCAAAGTGCATACTCTTCTTCCATCAAAGGTGGATCTGCCTTAAAAAGTACTGCAGGCCAATGAATTTGCAAGACTATCCTCTTTGGACATGTTCTAAACCATCAGACCTTATTTACAAAGTGACTAAATGCGTGGCTTTTTCATTTGCAGGACATAGCATCAAAGGTTATGGCTTTTTCACAGCAAGGACCACGCACAGTCTGTATTCTCTCTGCAAATGGTGCCATCTCTAATGTTACACTCCGCCAACCTGCAATGTCTGGTGGTACAGTGACATACGAGGTACTTTAATATCAATATATAAGATCCATCTGATAAACTAAGCTTAAGCTTGAATCAGGTGCATCTGCTCTGCACCATATGTTAGATAGGAGTAGGATTGCTCCATGTTTCCATGGCTGCTGAAGTATAAACTTTATGGACTTGCCTTTGGACAGGAAAATATGTTTTGATTTTATGTGTGCATGCTTACGTTATGCTCACAAACTTCAGATGATGCCTTTCTCACTCAGAATAGTTTCTTGTTGCATGTTAGCACCCCAGTTCAAGCAAAAAATAAAATTCATTAATGTGGAAATTTTATGTCAATATAGATCTGAGGGGATAGTGCTGTTCATCTCTTGGATCATTTTAGCTTAGTCAGGTACAGTGTCAAAAGGACCAGGTAATTGTTGATTGTGGTACCTGCGTTGGATGAAGGGTTTGAAGTGAACCCTTAGTTCAAATTTGATAAGTGAAACGACTTAACGATAGTAGAATAAGAAACCATGTCTGAACCTGTATGTGACCCTTCAAGGACCCACTAAATACATGGAAAAAACTTACAAAAAATTGAACATGCTCAATTTCTGTCACGTCGCTTTATCTAACTCACATTTGAATCCAAGTAACATAGAATTTAACCCAAAGGTATGATTGCTCTTTTTCCTAGCCCATCTTCTCAAAAAAAAAAAAGGCCAGCTGAAATCTCATATTTACATGGTTATAAAGACAATACTTTTTTAACCAGAATAATCCGCACAATTGTAGCTGTTTGGCTTGTTTTACCTTGTCATTTCTACTCAAATTAAATATGGCTATGTTTTTTATTTGCAGGGACGCTTTGAAATTATTTCTTTATCAGGTTCCTTCTTGCTTTCTGAAAATAATGGTAGTCGCAGCAGGAGTGGTGGTTTAAGTGTCTCCTTGGCTGGATCTGATGGTCGAGTATTAGGTGGTGGAGTTGCAGGGATGCTACGCGCAGCATCAGCAATTCAGGTCTCTGTTGCTAATTTGTTTTTGCGATTGCCATGCCCCCGTGTGTGATTACGAATTACCACCAAAACAGTATGCTGAAAATTTTGCTACATGCACATCTCAGAAGCCCTAATTTGTGTTTACTGGATAACCATCTGGGTATCAAGGAAGTTGACTTGTCAGGTCATGACAAAAGGTGTCATTGTATTTTATTCTTGTTTAATGACGTTTTCTTTCTACTTCCAGGTTATTGTTGGCAGCTTTATTGCTGATGGGAAAAAGCAGAGCCAAGATGTTTCCAAAACAGGACCTTCGTCCATGCTAACATCGAGCATGCTAAATTTCGGAGCTCTAGGGATGACAGGGAGCCCTCCTTCGCAAGGTGGCTCAAGTGAGTCGTCTGATGAGAATGGTGGTAGCCCTCTTAATCGAGGGTCTGGGTTCTACGGTAACTCTGCTCCGTCTATTCATAATAACAATATGCAAATGTACCAACTTTGGACTGACCACACTCAGCAATGAAGATGCTTCTGAATTAAACAGTAGATCAGAGGGGGCATAACAGGCTATGGATCAAATTCCAAATGCTAACATGCATTAAAGAATAGGAATGGTAGAAAATCAATTTTCTTGTAGATCAAGTTATCGGTTCAGTTTAAGTAGTTGTCGAGATATATCTTCACGTCACTGGGAGAACATGGCCTGCTGTTGATAGCTGAGAACATTCCACCAGTTTCTTAGAATCTAAAATTTACTTATTCAGAGTATTGCTTCTGTAGTGGTTACTCTTGTTAGGTATCAGATATAAACCTCAATTTAAAGAATAGTGATATATGGGGCAGTCCTCGATAGTTTTGAGTGGAGTTGCTTGTTACCATTGACCTACCTCCTCCTCCTTCAGATAATGTATTGTCTTATGGGAAAGGTGTGAACACCAGCACTGCCATTTTGGGGAGCCACAATTAGACAATGTATTGCTTGAGAATTAATTTGTTAAATGACAGATGTAGGCTGTTGAACAGTCTGTTAGTTTCGAGTATTTGGTGACTGTTAAAATGTCAATGTGTCCCCTCACTTAGCATGCTAAAGCACACAATAAGATGATGAGATTGAGTAGCTTGGACGGATACATTTGTTCGTTTCCGCTTTCAAAAAACGTCTATTTCAAGAGGCAGAGAATTATTTAGGCCATGGCATCCCTACTTGCGTTAAAACACAGCACATAAAACCGCGTCTCATGCCACTCGGTATTATTGGGCGGCTCTTACGCATACAATACCATACAATTTTCAATCTTACAACCACGTCCTTCTATTCCCAACAGAAAAAAAAATCATTGAAAATAGAAGCTTATCGAAGTTTTGTTATTTCCAATTGTAGCCATGAAAGGACTCAATGTTTGATGAACTGCCGCTGTCGCTGTCGCTGTCGCATTTACTTCATTATTTGACCATATTAGTTTTGTACGTTTTATGAAGGAAAATCAAAACCCATAAATTTCAATGCAACTCTTTATACTTTAAAAATTTTTTAAAAAGTTAAATTTTCGTTTTATCTTTTCGATTTAAAAATTAACATCAATAGTATTTTTTTATTAAAATCTAAATTGTCCCTATATGACACGGAACACGTGTTGAGTTGACAAATTTTTTTATGAGGATACTCTCATCGGTGCTAATATTTGGACGGTGATTTTTAAGATTTAATTTTTATCATTTGAATTATAGGGATCAAATCTCTAAATTTATAAAGGTACAGGGACTGACAACAATTTAGACCTTATTACAGTTAACTTCCAATTCTTCAAAGACAACGCTTTACGCGGAGCCTTCACAGTCACAGGTGGCACGTTGACGTTTGGTAAGGTATTTTGATTATGTGACGCGCCTCGCTGTGTCAAATGCTTAGCACCAAAGTCAGTGCCAAACAATTACTGCACAAATACCAAACATGATTTCCAATGAAACTAACAATAAAATACTAATAAAGTTTTCACCTTGCGATTTGATTCGTAGACTAGCAGAAGTTATCCTAATAATATACTGAATGTGACATTTGCTGAATCCGGCATGTCTTATTCCAACCATAAATAAATGCTTGTTTCACATGCCAACGGCTCTTTTGGCCAGACCAAGGCCAGCATATGCCTTTGCTTATAAATGATATACCCCCCTCTCTCTCTCTAGCCGTTGCTTGGCCCATTCAATCCCAACAAAAACTTGTCAATCACAATTTTTCCTCCTTCACTTTCACTCTCAAGTCCCACAACTTTCTTAACCCAAAAACACCCACTTTTTCACATCCATATAAATTACTTCATTTCCCTACCCATAACTCATGGATTGCTTGGTATTGCCTGTTTGCTTATTGGGAAAGCGCAGCATGGGATCACGGCTAGGCTACCGGCGTCTAATGCGTGAGTTGGAGCCACAAGTGAGGGTGGTGGTAGGGAAAGAGAAACGAGAATTTTGGGTGGACCCTTTGGTGTTAGAGGAGAGTCCATTCCAGGTTTTGATGGAAACACTGAAGAAAGGGAATGGCAGCCATGCAACAAGGGAGAAGAAAAAGAAGGTGATATTTGTGGACGTGGATGCTATCTTGTTTGAGCACATGCTGTGGTTGATGAACAATGATTCTTCTTCTTTGTTTCAACTTGATCTCCACGATATTATTGACTTCTATGCTCAAGATTACTAGAACTTTGATTTTTTTTTTTTTTACTAATTTTACCTCATATATAACCTTTTCTATTGTAAACACACACAAACCATAACAGTACTGCAAAATTTCTCTTCTTCTTTACCTTTCTGTTTTTCCTTTTTCCTTCTTAATATTAATTTAGCGTACGAATCATGGGATTAGTGCAAGTTCTATGCAATTGAATACTGACCATGTAAGTGCAAAAGACCATAACCTGTTGGTTTTAACTTCTCATAACCATACTTTGAACCTTTCGATTCTTAGTTTTATTAATTACATTAATTGCTTATCTCAGGAAGATGAAGTTCATAAACTTTCTTTTTTATATCTGCAAATCACATTGAAATCGTTCACACTAACCAATTAGGTATTAACAATGAGCTTGATTAGTTTTATTCTATCATTTTTATATGTTTTTTTAATTGAATTTATTTTGTTTTTTAAATATTTTTTTGTTATTATTTGAATAACCAACTTTATCTTATTCAATTTTCTACTTTAATAAATTTGGTCAATTATCAATGTATAATCAACGACTCTCCTCTCCATCCTTTCTAAAATCTTATATGGCATAGAGAGTCTACGTCCAACTTTTTTCCCCACCTGGTCCAATTTTCTTGTAATGACTACCAATAACTCAACCCTATCGATAATTACTTCCAACACCACTACTACTCCTACAACAATTCAAAATTGTCCACTTCAATCCAACCTCTCAATTACCTCTTAAGCTTCACGGTAGCTCCAACTTTTTGAATTAAAAAGCACAACTCACCATGTTGTTAGACGGACAAGATCTTTGAGACCATCATAATGGCACCAAAACCCCTCCACCCTCCACCAAAACATGTTGAAGGGAATAACACCCTCGAAACAAATCCTACGATTGTATTTGGTTTCACCAAGATTGGCTCATCCAGCAGGCCATGATAGCTTCTATTGATACCTCAATTGCCTCCACAATTATTGCCGCCGATACTTCATAAAAAAGCATGGCCCTTTTGCGTACTCTATATGCAAACAAAAGACATGAATCTACAGCTCTTATGACCAACTTACTAAAGTCACAAAGCAATTTAAGAGTGTTGTAGACTATCTACAACAAATCAAGACTATCATAGGCGAGTTAGTTGTCGTCGATTCTCTTATTACTTCTTAAGAACTTACAATCGAGATCCTTAGTGGTCTTGGTTCAAAATATCAAGAAGTTTCTGCCTCTATTCAAACTCGCCCAACACCAATAAAATATGAAGAATTTTTTCATAAACTTGTTGACCAGGAACTCTTTCTCCAACATGAGGAGAAATGGATGTCTTCTCCTATCACTGTTGCAGTTGCAAAACGCAATACCAATCCTTCTCAGTTATCTCGCAATATTCGTCGCAACAAGCAACGTCAATCTTATCGGCCACAATTTTTTCGTCCTCAACATTAAGTTCCTTGGCGTGCACCCAATAATGCTCAACACTATGTTCATAGCCAACTTTGTGATAAATATGGTCACACTGCGTGTGTTTGTCGCTCCAATTCTCATAATAGTTAGGATGGCAAGGCCAATTTTGGATCTACATGAATATAAAGGCAATAAGGGAGTTCCTATAGGAGATGGTAATATTATTCCCATTACCCACACTGGTACTACTAATTTGCAAGAACTAATTTTTTTTTAAACTTCTCAATAGATTATGTGCACCTTTAATTAAACAAAATTTAATTTTTATTTTGGAATTTTGTAGGATAACCAAACATCTATCAAAATTTCTTTTTCTGTCTCATTATAAAAAAGAGTTCTCTTTTCCTTGGCATCTAAGTATTGGATCACCCCAATGATCACACTTGATTTTTTATTCTAACTGAAAATTCCTTAACATTATCTAAATCAGAAAATCTTTCTTTTGCAATGCATGTTCCTCGAATAAAAGTCATAGATTACTTTTTTTTTTATCAAATTACATTACAAAGTGATCAACCTCTCAAAATAAATTTTTAGCGAGATCATCTCCCATGCTTTCGATTGATAAAAAAATTTACTCGTGCATTTTTGTAGACCAATACACCAAATGTATTTGATTGTACACTTAAAAATAGAAAATGAAGTCTAGCCAATTTTTACAAATTCTATCATTTGTTAGAAATTTTTTTCAAAACGGAAGTTTTATCTGTTTACACTGATGGTGGAGGTGAGTTCCAAGGTCTTGAACCTTATCTTCAGTCTCATGGCATAAAAATTTATTAACCATTCCACACACGACAAAGAGTTGTTATAATTGAATGTAGACATCGCCACATCGTAGAAAAAACAAAACCCCTCTTACGCAAGTTTCTCTTTTGTCTACTTTTGGGAATTTTGTCTGTCATCATGTTGTTTATTTGATTAATCATCTTCCTAGCCCAACCTTCAAAATGATTCACTATATAAAAAATCGTTTAAAGAAAAACTCACACAAACCTACGAGTTTTAGGGTGTCTCTATGTAATACTCTTAACCCTTATCCGCTGCTAAAACATGATTACGGAACATTACTAGACTTTTCAAATCAAATACGAACATTTCATAACATTTAATACACATATCAAAAAATAATCATAAATCACTCATATTGTCCCTTGTATGAACCCTCGAGGCCTAAAATACGCATTAGAAGTAAATCAGGACTAAATCAGAAACTCAGAATTTTTTTTTCAAAATTTTAAAATTTTCCTTAGGTGCAGGGTACACACGCCCGTGTGGCCAGGCCGTGTGAACATGCTCGCATCTTAGGCCGTGTGGGCATTTGATGTAAGGCATACGGCCGTGTCCTAGCCCGTGTCCATACCCGTGTAACTCTCTGACTTGGGTTACACGGCCAAGCCACACGCCCGTGTGCTAGGCCGTGTGTAAGGTGCAGAGGTCACACAGCCAAATCACACGCTTATGTGCTAGGTCATGTGCAAAAACCTGGGCATTCTGTTTCTCAATTTTAAGATACAAGGGACACACGACTGGTGATAAACCATAATATATACATATTTTTATCCCATGCTTAGCATATTTTTGGATGAATTATCTCTTAATTTGACGAATTTGCTGCTCCTAATCCTTTAATTTCATATTTTATGCTTAGGTGAGCATAAGGAAGAGAAAAGAGCAAGAAACGGGCCAAAAAGGACAAAATAGGCCCAAATCAGTATTCAACATGGCCTAAGGCATTTTCACACGGGTAAACCACAAGCCCGTGTGAGTTCCACAGAATTGAACACGGCCTGAGCAATCTTACCACAAGCCCGTGTGAGTTCCACGGAATTGAACACGGCCTGAGCAATCTTACATGGACGTGTCCCTGTCAAGCCCTGTTTCAATTTCACGCAAAAAAAGCTAATTTTTGGGTATTCTGGGCATTCCAAAGTCTATAAAAACACCCTAAGGAAGGATTAAAAATGAGACACAGAGTAGAAAGCAAAGAATTACTCGAAGAACGCAAATTGATTCATCTCGGAGGCAAGGATCTCTATCAAGGTTGAAGATCTCTCTTAAATTTCCTTCAGGGTTTTTTGAGTTTTCTTTATGTTTTGTTGTTTTCCCAATTTTGAGATGTTTTCTTTTACAATTATGAACTAAATGCCCTAAATACCTGAGGTGGATGAAACCTAAGACGAATCTTGTTATTAATACTGAATTATATGATAAATATTTGATTTATTCTTAATTGTGTGATTAATTCTTGTGTTAATATTTCAGGATATTAATTCAAGTCAAATGTGCTTATCCAGTGGAGCAAAAGTCCCTGTTTAAGAGTAAATTCCACATAATTAAGCGAAGTTGATCGCAGTCCTAGACATAGGACGACGAAAATCTACCGGATTAGAGTTAAATCTAATAGGGAAGTCCATAGACCGAGTTAATACAACACTAGGGGTTTTAATTAGAATGAAATTTCAATTAATCAATCTAGGGTTAGTTGTTTTTAGTCTTGAAAGTGATATTAACATAAATTAGGGATTTCTACGAATCAAGTCAAGTGGATAGATCATTTAGTTCAGAGTCAAATAACAAGTGAAGTCTAAGTGGATTCTTCCTTGGGTATTATCTTAATCAATCGATTTTCTAAAAGTATTTTCCCTAATTCATTCTTTGTGGCATTCTTAGTTAATTAGTTTAAAACAAATCCCCTTTATTTTTAGGCTAGATAATAAAAAGAAGGCTAGTACTAGTACTTTTAGTCCCTGTGGGTTCGACATCTCTGTCTTTCCATCAGCTATACTACTGTTCGATAGGTGCGCTTGCCTTTATTGTAATAATAGTTTAGTTTTACAGGTTTGACCATCATAAATATCACTATCAAGTTTTTGGCGCCATTACCGAGGAACTAAAATATTAGGAACACTCAATTTTTATTACTTTAGCCATTTTTACTTTTATTGCAATTTACTTTTGTCTTCAGTTTATTTACTAAAATTTTCTTTTCATTCTTCCCTGACAGGTGTTCTAGTTTATGACTAGAAAAAATCCATCAGGACCTTTACTTTTTGATAGTGAGATAGAAGCATCAGCTGCAGAAACCGTAGAGAAATAAGACGGAGCCTTCAGTACATAGAAGAAGAGCAAGAGAACGTAACCAATACTACTGGAGAGATGGAGGCAAATCAGAATATTCCGTTACCTCCCGTGGTAGCTGCAAATCCTGTGAATCAGAATCCTGCTCCTCGTACTATATATGATTATGCTAAGCCCAATTTAGCTGGTACTGAATCTAGTATTGCTAGGCCTGCTATTACTGCAAATAATTTTGAACTGAAACCTAACACTATACAGATGATACAACAGTTTGTTCAGTTTGATAGTTTGTAGGACGAGGATCCTAACACACATTTAGCTAACTTTTTGAACTCTGCGACACCTTTAAAATTAATGGCGTTTCTGATGATGCCATTCGTCTTCGGTTATTTCCCTTTTCTCTAAGGAATAAGGCTAAACAGTGGTTGAACTCTCTACCGTGAGGGTCTATCACTACTTGGGAACAAATGATCGAAAAATTTCTATTGAAATATTTTCCGTCGGTTAAAACGGCAAAGTTAAGGAATGATATCTCTTCTTTTGTGTAGATGGATTTAGAAACACTTTATGACGCATGAGAGAGATATAAGGATTTATTGAGAAGGTGTCCTCACCATGGGTTACCTCTATGGCTACTGATAAATCGTAATTTATACATGTTTTTACCCCATGCTTAGCATAATTTTGGATGAATTACCCATTGAATCATGGAATTTGATGCTCCTAATCCTTCAATTTCATGTTTTATACTTAGGTGAGCATAGTAGAGTGAAAAAAATGCGAAACGGGCCAAAAACGGAGAAAATAGGCCAGAGTGAGAAATCAACACGGCCTGGAGTTCCTCACATGGGTGCACCACATGCCCGTGCCATATTAGCAGACTTGAACACGGCCTGGGCTCGATTCACACGGGCATGCCACACGAGCATGTCCCTGTCGTGATGAATTTCAGTTTCACTCAAAAAAAGCTACGTAAAGGCTAAAAAAGGTATTCCAGAGTCTATATAAACACTCTAGGAGAAGACTTAAAGGGGGAAGCTTGACACACAAAGTAGAAGGTAGGGAATTACTTAAGGGAAGCCGATCGATCCATCTCAGAAGTAAAGATCTACATCAAGACTGAAGATCTCCCTTCAATTCTTTCAAGAGTTTTGGGTTTTCTTTATGTTTTGTTGTCTTCTTTATTTTGAGATGTTTTCCCTTTTTATTATGAACTAAATCCCCTAAATACCTGAGGGGGATGAAACCTAAGACGGATCTTGTTATTGTTATCTGAACTATATGATAAATATTCCATTTGTTCTTAATTGTGTTTTCAATTCTTGAGTTGATATTTTAGGATTTTAATTCAAGTGGAATGTACTTATTCAGAGGAGCAAAAGTCCCTGTTTAAGAGTAGATCCAACACAATTAAGCAGAGTTGATCGCAATCCTAGACATAGGACGATGAAAATCTGCCGGATTAGAGTCAAATCTAATAGGGGGATCCATGGATCGAGTTAATGCAACACTAGGGGTTTTAAGTAGAAAGATATTTCAATTAATCAACCTAGGGTTAGTTGTTTTTAGTCTCGACAGAGATATTAACATAATTTAAGGATCTCTACGGATCAAGTCGAATGAATTAATTGTCTAGTTCAGAGTTAAATAACAAGTGAAGTCTAGGTGGATTCTTCCTTTGGTATTGCCTTTATCTATCAAGTTTTCCCAAAGTATTTCCCCAACTTATTCTTTGTCACGTCTTTAGTTAGTTAGAATTTTAGTTTATAAACAACCTCCCTTTATTTCTAGGCTAGATAATAGGAAGAGAGTTATTACTAGTACTTTTAGTTTTTTGGATTCGATATTCCAGTCTTGCCACTAACTATATTACTATTCGATATGTGTGTTTGTCTTTTATCGTGATAATAGTTAGTGATAAGCGATAAATTATACATATTTTTACCCCATGCTTAGCCCAAATTCTGGATGAATTACCCCTTGATTTGTGTAAATTGATGCTCTTAAACCTTTAATTTCATGTTTTATACTCAGGTGAGCTTAAGGAAGAGAAAAGATAAAATTAGGCCTAGTTCAGTAATCAACACGGCCTGGAGGTTCGCCACACGGTCGTAACACTTTAACAGGCTCAAGCACGGCCTGGGCCTCGATCCACATGGGCGTGGCACACGGGCATGTCCCTGTCGTAAGGAAGTTCAATTTCACTAGGAAAAGGATACTTAGGGGCTAAGAAAGGCATTCCAAAACTCTATTAAAGACCCTAGGAGGCAACTACAAAGGGGGTTTTTATTCCCGCCAAGACGGGGGGGGTTAAAGGAGGGAATTACTCGAAGGGAAGCCGATTGATCTATCTCAGAAGCCAGGATCTATATCAAGACAGAGGATCTCACTTAAATCCTTTCAGGAGTTTTGAGTTTTCTTATGTTTTGTTATTTTATATCTTCTGAGATGTTTTCTTTTATAATTATGAACTAAGACCCTAAATACCTAAGGGGATGAAACCTAAGACAGATCTTGTTATTGTTATTTGAGCTGTGTGATAAATATTTGATTTGTTCTTAATTGTGTTTTTAACTCTTAAATTGATATTTCTGGGATATTGATTTAAGTCGAATGTGCTTGTGTAGAGGAGCAAAAGTCCCTGCATAGGAGTAGATCCAACACAATTAAGCGGAGTTGATCGCAATCCTAGAGATAGGACGATGAAAATCTGCCGAATTAAAGTCAAATCTAATATGGGGAGCCATAGATCGAGTTAATGCAAGACTAGAGGTTTTAGCTAGAAAGAGATTTCAGTTAATCAACCTAGGATTAGTTGTTCTTATCCTCGACGGAAGTATTAACATAATTTAGGGATCTCTATGGATCAAATCAAATGAAGAAATCATCTGGTTCAGAGTTAGATAACAAGTGAAGTCTGGGTGGATTCTTCCTTAGGTATTGCCTTAATCAATCAATCTTTCCCAAAAGCAATCTCCCACTTTACTCTTTGTCGGTTCTTTAGTTAGTATAGTTTACAACCAAACCCTCTTTATTTTTAGGCTAGATAATAGAAAGAAAGTCATTACTAGTACTCATAGTTCATTAGATTTGATATTTCGGTCTTGCCACTAACTATACTACTATTCGATAGGTGCACTTGCCTTTTATCGTGATATTAGTTAGTTTCCAGGTACGATCAGATTTTATTACTTCATCAAATCACGATCAAGTTTTTGGCGCCGTTGCTGGGGAACTAAGATATTAGGAACACTCGATTTCTATTACTTTAGCCATTACTATTTTTATTTATTTTCAACCTTTATTTTTATTTGTTTTATTTATTTATTTTAATTTTCTTTGCCTTTTCCCTTTTAGGTATCTCTAGTTTATGACTAGAAGAAATCCGGAAGGACCACTGCTTTTTGACGATGATTTAGAAGCGACAGTTCGTTGAACTCGCCGAGAGATAAGAAGAAGCTTGCAATACCCAGAACAAGGACAAGAAGAAGAACCAGAACTACCTAAAGAGATGGAAGCCAATCAGGATAATCAGCTGTGACAGCCCTATTTTGGCCCTAATCAGAAAAGTGGTTTCGGGACCATGAAACCGAGTTAGAAACTTTTTAAAATATTATTTTCTGTGTTTATATTATGTGAATTGACATATGATAAATGCTAAATTATACATATTTTTACCTCTTATTTTGCCTATATTTTGGATGAATTATTAATGATTTGTGAGAATTGGTGCTCTTAACCTTTCTTTTTCATATCTTATACTCAGAAGAGTATAGGGAAGAGAAAAGAACCAAAAATGGATCAAAAATGAGGAAAATGGGCCAAAAATAGCTTAACCCATGGCCTAAGGATTTACCGCACGGCCGTGGCACACGGCCGTGTAGCATAACAACCACACGGTCCAACCCCGACAAGCACGGTCAGGCCACACGGCCGTGCCCCATAAACAGAATATCACACGGCCTCTTTCGAAGTCACACGGGCGTGTTCTAGTCGTGAGGAAGGGGAATTTCACTCAAATTGGGATGCTTAGAGGCTAAGAAAGGCTCCCCACAAGCTCTCTATATAAAGACCTCATGAGGCAGAGGCAAGGGGACGGTTTCAGATATATTTTTCTTCTCATTTTTCTGCCACACTGAGGGTAGAAGCAAGGGATTACTCCAAAGGAAAAGCCGATCAATTCATCTCAGAAGCCGGAATTCTGCAGCAACATAGAGGATCTCCCTAAATTCCTGCAGGGGTTTTTGGTTTCTTTTATGTTTTGTTATTCTATATCTTCTGAGATGTTTTCTTTCTTCATTATGAACTAAACCTCTCAAATACTTGAGGGGGATGAAACCTAAGACAGATCTTGTTAATTATTCTTGATTTATTTGATAAATACTTGAATTGTTCTTAATTATGCGTTCTTCATTCTTGATTTAATAATCCTAGGTATTATTTCAAGAATTAGATGTGCTTAGAGCAGAGGAGCAAAAGTCCCTGTGACAAGAGTAGATCTACCATAATTAAGTGGAGTTGCATGCAACCCTAGACATAGGGCGACATAAATCTGCCGAATTAGGGTCAAACCTAATATGGGGGGCCATAGATCAAATTAATGTAACCTAAGGAGTTAATTAATAAGGGAATTTTAATTAACAACTTAGGCCTAGTTGCTCTTCACCTCGACGGAGGGTTTAGCATAAATTAGGGATCTCTACGGATCAAGTCAAGCAAGGAAATCATATAGTTCAAGAAAATAATAACAAGTGAAGTCTAGGTGGATTCTCCCTTGAGTATTGTCCATATTAATTAGCTTTTCCCTAAAAACTTTTCCCAATTTACTTTTTACGCTTTCTTAGTTAAATTTAGAATTAGTTTAAACAAACCTCTTTTATTTTTAGGCTAGATAATAGAAAAGAAGTAAGTACTAGTACTTTTGGTTCTCTTGGGTACGATAACTCGGTCTTGCCACTAAACTATACTACTGTTCGACAGGTGCGCTTGCCTCAACGTCGTGATATTAGTTAGTTTTGGTGAAATCAAGTCTTTATAAATTTTATTACTTCATATCACGCGATATCAAGTTTTTGGCGCCGTTGCCGGGGAACTAAAATATTACGAAAGCTTGATTTCTATTACTTTAGCCATTAATATATATATATATATATATTTATTTATTTTTCTTTTATTTTTATTTTCAGTTTTTATTTATTTTTATTTTTCTTTTCTTTTAAATTTCTGAGTTTTCTTTCTTTAGGTATTTTTAGTTTATGACTAGAAACAACCCAACAGGACCACTACTTTTCGACAAAGATCTAGAAGCGACAGTTCGCAAAAATCGCAGGGAAATTATACGTAGTCTACATTATCCAGAACAAGAACCTGAGTAAGAGCCAGAACCTACAGACGAGATGGAAGCAAATCAAAATGTTCCACCACCTCCCGCAATAGTCGCGCCGCCAGCAAATCAAGAAGAAGCTCCTCGCACTATGTATGATTATGCAAAACCTAGTTTGGCTGGTACCCAAACTAACATTCTTAGACCAACTATTGCTGCTAATAATTTTGAGTTAAAGCCTAACACTATTCAGATGATACAGCAATTGGTGCAGTTTGATGGTTTACAGGATGAAGATCCAAACTCACACATAGCTAATTTTTTGGAACTTTGTGATACCTTCAAAATAAATGGCTTTTTTGATGATGCCATTCGATTGAGGCTATTTCCATTCTCTTTGAGAAATAAAGCCAAACAGTGGTTAAATTCTTTACCACGAGGCTCAATTACCACATCGGAGCAGATGACCGAAAAATTTTTACTCAAATATTTTCCTCCAGCTAAAACAGCCAAATTATGAAACGATATTTCTTCTTTTGTGCAGATGGATTTAGAAACACTATACGATGCATGGGAGAGATACAAAGATCTTTTGAGGAGGTGCCCTCATCATGGTCTACCTTTGTGGCTACAAGTTTAAACCTTCCACAACGGTTTAAACCCGTCAACTAGACAAATGATCGATGCAGCTGCAGGAGGGATGATCAATAATAAAACACCTGAAACAGCTTATGAATTTATTGAAGAGATGTCATTGAATAATTATCAGTGGCAAGTCATGAGGACAAAGCAAACAAAAGCCGCAGGAGTTTATAAAATTGATGCAGTCGCCATGCTTACTAACCAAGTAGAACTTTTGAATAAAAAGTTTGATAATTTTGTTAGTTCTACGCAGGCACAATCAGTGATGCAATGCGACACGACTCAAGGAAACACGTTTAATCCAGATTTCGCATCTTATGGACACAGCATGGAAACAGAACAAGCCAACTATATGGGTAACAATTCTAGATCAATAACCCTTATAGTAATACTTATAATGCAGGTTGGAGAAATCACCCAAATTTTTCATGGGGAGGACAAGGAAATCAAAGACAACAGCCTCTTCTAGGATTTCAGCAACCACCACCACAACATGAGAAGAAGCCGAATTTTAAGGAGATGTTTACCAAATTTATGACCGCATCAGAGACACGTTTTCAAAGCACTGAAACGGCACTGAAAAATCAGCAAGCATCAATTCAAGGGCTTGAAAACCAAATTGGTCAACTTGTAAAATTAATCTCAGAAAGACCACAGGGAGGATTACCAAGTAATACTGATAAACACCAAATTATACATATTTTTACCTCACATTTAGCCTACATTTTGGATGGTTTCTTATCAATTTTGTGAGAACTGGTGCTCTTAACCCCTCTTTTTCATATCTTATACTCAGGAGAGCATAGGGAAGATAAAAGAACAGAAAACGGGCCTAAAACGGTGAAAAATAGACCAAAAAGCACGAACCACACGGGCCAAGAGATGCCACACGGCCATGCCACACAGGCGTGCTTCACGAAGATCACACAGACAAAGCCCCAACAAGCACGGCCACTACATACGGGCGTGCTAAATCACACGGCCTCTATCGAACCCACACGGGCGTGGCACACGGGCGTGTTCTAGTCGTGGGAAAGACGAATTTCACTCAAATTGGGATGCTTAGGGGCTAAGAAAGAGTCCCCAAAAGTTCTCTATATAAAGATCCCATAAGGCAACATTGAAGGGGGCTCCTTCCACCTCTATACACATTCTATATTCTTTTCCTCTCACCTTTCTGCCACACCATAGGTAGAAACAAGGGATTACTCGAAGGGAGAAGCCGATTGGTTCATCTCAGAAGCCGAAGTTCTGCATCAACATAGTGGATTTCCCTAAATTCCTTCAGAGGTTTTTGGTTTCTTTTATGATTTGTTATTTTATAACTTCTGAGATGTTTTCTTTTATCTTTATGAACTAAACCCCTCAGATACTTGAAGGGGATGAAACCTAAGACAGATCTTGTTATTTATTTTTGATTTTTATGAGAATTACTTGAATTGTTCTTAATTATGTGTTATTCATCCTTGATTTAATAGTCCTAGGTATTAATTCAAGAATTAGATGTGCTTAGAGTAGAGGAGCAAAAGTCCCTGTGATAAGAGTAGATCTACCATAATTAAGTGGAGTTGCATGCAACCCTAGACATAGGGCGACATAAATATGCCAGATTAGGGTCAAACCTAATATGGGGAACCATAGATCGAATTAATGCAACCTAGGGAGTTAATTAATAAGGGAATTTTAATTAACAACTTAGGCCTAGTTGCTCTTCACCTCGACGGAGGGTTTAGCATAAATTAGGGATCTCTACGGATCAAGTCAAGCAAATAACTCGTATAATTCAAGAAAATAATAACAAGTGAAGTCTAGGTGGATTCTCCCTTAAGTATTAATCATACCAATTAGCTTTCCCCAAAAGTCTTCCCAATTTACTTTATCTGTTTTTCTTAGTTTAAATCTTAGAAAGTAGTTTTAAACAAACCCTCATTTAATTTTTAGGTTAAATAATAGAAAGGAAGTGAGAAATAGTACTTTCGGTTCCCTTGGGTACGATACTCGATTTTATTACTAGACTATACTACTGTCGACAGGTGCGCTTGCCTTAAACGTCGTGATATTAGTTAGTTTGGGTTTGATCAAGTTCTTTATAAATTTTATTACTTTATATCACGCGATATCAAGTTTTTGGCACCGTTGCCGGGGAACTTAAACTGAAATATTACGAAAGCTCAATTTCTATTACTTTAGCCATTATTATTTATAATATTTATATAATACTCTAGTTACTTTATTTTTTATTTTTATTTTTAATTTTATTTTATTCTCTTTTTAGGTTTTTCTAGTTTATGACTAGAAACAACCCGATAGGACCACTACTTTTTGACGAAGATTTGGAAGCTACAGTTCACAGAAATTGTAGAGAGATCAGACGAAGTCTACATTATCCAGAACAAGAACTTGAGTAAGAGCCAGAACCTACTGAAGAGATGGCTGCAAATCAAAATATTCACCAACCCCCAGCACTACCCGCCGAACCAGAAGAAGCTCCGCGTACTATGTATGATTATGCTAAACCTAGTGTGATTGGTACTCAAACTAGTATTGTTAGACCTGCTATCGCTGCTAATAATTTTGAATTAAAACCTAGTACTATTAAGATGATTCAGCAATTTGTGCAGTTTGACGGTTTACAGGATGAAGATCCCAACTCACATCTAGCCAATTTTTTGGAACTGTGCGACACTTTTAAAATCAATGGCGTTACTAATGATGCCATTCGTCTAAGGCTATTTCCTTTTTCTTTAAGAAATAAGGCAAAACAGTGGTTAAACTCTTTACCACGAGGCTCAATTACTATATGGGACCAGATGTCCGAAAAATTTTTGCTTAAATATTTTCCTCCTGCTAAAACAGCTAAATTACGAAATGATATTTCTTCTTTTGTGTAGATGGATTTAGAAACGCTCTATGATGCCTGGGAAAGGTACAAGGATCTTTTAAGAAGATGCCCTCATCACGGATTACCTTTATGGTTACAGGTTCAAACTTTCCATAATGTGTTAAACCCGTCAACTAGGCAAATGATCGATGCAGCCGCGGGCAGAACCATCAATAATAAAACACCTGGCGCAGCTTACGGATTTATTGAAGAGATGTCATTAAATAACTATCAATGGCAAGTCATGAGGACAAAGCCGACGAAAGCTGCAGGAGTCTATAATCTTGATGCTGTTACTATACTTACTAACCAGGTAGAACTTTTAAATAAGAAATTTGACAATTTTGTTGGTTCTATGCAGGCACAACTAGTGATGCAATGTGATGCAGCTCCAGAAAATATGTTTAATTCAGACTATCTACACAACATGGAAGCCGAACAAGCTAATTATATGGGTAATAATTCTCGACCTCCAAATAATCTCTATAGTAACACTTATAATGCAGGTTGGAGAAATCACCCAAATTTTTCATGGGGAGGACAAGGAAATCAAAGACAACAGCCTCCGGTATTCCAGCAGCCACCACCATAATAGGAAAAGAAGCCGAATCTTGAAGATATGTTCACCAAATTCATGGCCGCTTTAGAAACTCGTTTCCAAAGCACTGAAACAACATTAAAGAATCAACAGGCCTCGATTCAAGGACTCGAGAACCAAATTGGTCAACTTACAAAATTAATCTCAGAAAGACCTCAGGGCGGGCTTCCAAGCAACACTGAACCAAATCTCAGAGAACATGTTAAAGCGATCACTCTAAGAGATGGTAAAGTGCTAGCAGAACCACAAAAGAAGCATGTTCACGAACCGCAGAAAGACAAAATAGAGGAATCTAAGGACGACGCTCCTCCAACACTCAAGGAATACAAACCTCGCATCCCATACCCAGTAAGGTTAAAAAAGGACCAGACAGACACCCAATTCGGTAAGTTTCTTGAACTCTGCAAACAATTACATATTAACTTACCCTTTGTTGAAGCAATTTCACAGATGCCGAAATACGCAAAATTCCTAAAAGAACTCTTGACAAACAAAAAGAAGCTGGAAGAATTAGCTACAGTGGAACTCAACGAGGAGTGTTCAGCCATTCTCCAAAATAAACTGCCAACAAAGCTAAAAGATCCAGGGAGTTTTACTATTCCTTATTTGATTGGTAGCTTAATTATTAATAAAGCATTGGCTGATTTAGGTGCAAGTATTAATCTCATGCTTTATAAAATGTTCAAGCAACTAGGTCTAGGGGAACCTAAACCCACTAGAATGAGCATTCAATTAGCCGATAGATCTATTAAGTATCCTAGAGGAATCATTGAAGATGTGCTAGTAAAGGTCGATAAATTTATATTCCCTGTTGACTTTGTTGTGCTTGACATGGATGAAGACATTGATGTACCTTTGATTTTAGGACGCCCATTTTTAGCCACTACTAGAGCTATTATTTATGTAGGAGATGGTAAATTAGTTCTTAGAGTTGGTGAAGAGGAAGTCATTTTTAAAATCTATGATGCCATGAAATTTTCTAATGAACAAGATGATTCTTGTTATTTTGTTGATATGGTTGATCACTTTGTTCAAGATAATTTTCAGGAAATCTCTATCACCGACACACTAGAACTGTGTCTTGTTCAAGGGGAGGGTGAAACCACCGTAGAAGTCGAGAAGATAAGAAAAGAATTAGATTCTAGCGAAACTATCACTAGACATATAAGCTATGAGAATTTAAAGATGAATGATAAGCTAAGACAGAAACCTTCCGTTAAAGAGCCCCCTAAATTAGAATTAAAACAACTGCCAGAACACTTAGAATATGCCTTTTTAGGGGAGAACTCAACTTTGCCGGTCATTATTGCATCAAATTTTAGCTCTAAAGAAAAGGAAGAACTGCTCCAGGTACTAAGAAAACATAGGCAGGCCATAGCTTGGAAAATTTTGGATATCAAGGGAATTAATCCCTCTTTTTGTACTTACAAGATTTTGATGGAAAACAAATATAAACCAGCAGTGCAAGCCCAGAGACGATTAAATCCTAACATGAAGGAAGTCATAAAGGCCGAGGTAATTAAACTTCTTGATGCTGGTATCATTTATCCTATTTTTGATAGTTCTTGGGTAAGCCCTGTGCAGGTTGTTCCTAAGAAAGGTGGGCTAACCGTGGTAACCAATGACAAAGAAGAGCTCGTACCAACACAAATAATCACAGGATGGAGAGTATGCATCGATTACCTAAAGCTGAATGACGCCACTCGAAAAGATCATTTTCCTTTGCCCTTTATCGATCAAATGTTAGAAAGATTAACCGGTCACATGTATTATTACTTCCTAGACGGCCTCTCCGGTTACTTCCAAATTCCAATAGCTCCAGAAGATCAGGAAAAAACAACGTTCACATGCCCATACGGTACGTTCGTATATCGAAGAATGCCTTTTGGTTTATGTAACGCTCCTGCTACCTTTCAGTGATGCATGCTAGTTATATTTAACGAATTTGTGGAAGATATCATGGAGGTATTCATGGATGGTTAGCTATATTTAACGAATTTGTGGAAGATATCATGGAGGTATTCATGGATGATTTCTCCGTTTTTGGTAATTCTTTCCAACACTATCTAAATAATTTAAAAATTGTTCTGATAAGATGTGAAGAGACAAATCTAGTGCTAAATTGGGAAAAATGTCATTTCATGATCCAGGAAGGTATTGTACTAGGACATAAAATTTCTAATAAAGGAATAGAGGTAGACAAAGCGAAAATTGAAACCATTGAAAAACAACCCCCTCCTAGTTCAGTTAAGGCTATAAGCAGTTTTTTAGGACATGCCGATTTTTATCGTAGATTCATTAAGAACTTTTCTAAAATAGCTAAGCCTTTAACTAAATTGCTAGAGAAAGACATACCTTTCAACTTCGACCAAGAATGCTTAGAGTCCTTTAGCACCCTTAAAGACAAGTTAGTCAACTCCCCAATTATGATTTCACCTGATTGGAATCTGCCTTTTGAACTAATGTGTGATGCAAGTGATTTTGCCATAGGTGCAGTTTTAGGACAGCGAAGGGACAGGCACTTCCAACCGATCTACTATGCTAGCAGAACATTGACAGCTGCTCAAGCCAACTACACCACCACGGAGAAAGAATTACTAGCTGTTATCTTTGCTTTTGATAAATTTAGATCTTATTTAATCTTGTCAAAAGTGATCGTTTTCATTGATCATTCAGCTCTTCGTTGTCTCTTAGCCAAACCTGACGCAAAACCTCGGTTAATAAGATGGATTTTACTTTTACAGGAATTCGACTTGGAAATTAAAGACAAGAAAGGAGCTGAAAATTTAGTAGCAGATCACCTTTCGAGACTAGAGAATACACAGCCCAAGTACCTGGAGAAGATAAACGATATGTTCCCTGAGGAACAACTCCTAATTTTAGCAGGTACGACACTTCCTTGGTTTACTGATTTTGCAAATTATTTAGCAGCCAACATAACCCCAAAAGGGCTAACCCATCAGCAAAAGAAACGATTCTTTGCTAATGTGAAAAACTACTTTTGGGAAAACCCTTTTCTTTTCCGAATTTGCGCAGATCAGGTTATACGAAAATGCGTTGATGACATAGAAGCGTATCAAATTTTGGAACACTGCCACTCAAGACCCACAGGAGAACATCACAGCAGAACCAGAATCGCTCATAAGGTACTCGAATCAAGGTTTTATTGGCCTACACTTTTCAGAAATGCCAACAGGTATGTGACCGCTTGTGATAAATGCCAACGAGCAGGTAATATCTCTCAACTTAATGAAATGCCTCAGAACTATATACTTTCATGTGAAATATTTGATGTATGGGGTATAGATTTCATGGGACCATTCCCTAATTCATTTGGAAACAAGTACATACTAGTAGCAGTGGATTACATGTCAAAATGGGTAGAGGCTCAAGCTTTACCTACAAATGATGCTAGAATGGTAGTACGATTTTTGAAAAAAAAATTTCTCGATTTGGAACACCTAGGATAATCATAAGTGATAGGGGCACACATTTTTGCAATACCCAATTTGAAAAGATCTTAAGAAGGTATGGAGTATACCACAGAACAGCTACCCCTTACCACCCACAAACTAGCGGCCAAGTCGAAGTGACAAACAGAGAACTGAAGCGCATCCTAGAAAAAACAATAGAATCAAATAGGAAAGACTGGTCTAGAAAATTAGATGATACATTATGGGCCTATAGAACTGCTTTTAAAACACCCATAGGAACATCTCCATATAAACTCATTTATGGAAAAAACTGGCATTTACCATTTGAACTCGAACATAAAGCATTCTGGGCTATAAAATTTCTAAACTTTGATCTTAAAAGTGCAGGTGAAAAGAGGCTCATGCAGTTGAATGAACTAGATGAATGGCGTTACAACGCGTACGAAAACTCAAAACTGTATAAAGAAGCCATGAAGCGACGTCATGACAAAAGGCTGAAACAACCCAAGTAGTTCAAAACAGGTGATCTCGTCCTACTTTACAACTCAAGGTTGAAACTATTCCCTGGAAAACTTAAATTAATGTGGTCAAGTCCGTTCACCGTTCTCAATGTCTTTCCATATGGCACTATCGAGGTAACTCACCCTAACCACGATACTTTCAAGGTAAATGGTCATCTTGACATCTTAGGAAGAGTCGAGCTTAGACTCTAAATAAGCGCTTCTCGGGAGGCAACCTGAGTACTAATATAGTAACTTCCCGTTCTTTTAAAATTTTTAGTGTTTTATTACATAAACTAACATTTTTTCTGCAGAAAATATGAACCATATGGCCAGGCACACGGGCGTGCCTAAGGCCATGCACTTACCTAAAAAATAGAGACACGATCGTGTGGACAGACCGTGTACAAACAGAGCAACTTTTCCCCAAAACATAGGCTCCGATAAAACCTCACGGCCGTGCTACATGGCCGTGGTGACTCTTCGACATCCACACGGGGTAAGCAAGGAACACACACGCCCGTGCTTTATGGCCGTGGCAACCTTGCACCTTCAACACGGGCAAACATAGAGACACACGCCCGTGCCATAAGCCCGTGGAAGCTACTGTCAATTCAGACACGCCCGTGTACTTTATTACACGCTCGTGCATTTAACGAAGGACCAATCTCTACGACCGTGCATACATTCCCACGCCCGTGCGTTTAACGAATGACCGATCTCCACGGCCGTGCTCAAAATCGACACGTGCGTGCTCATCGAACATGGCACGCTAAAACCTCTGATTTTCGAAAAACACGGGCTAAACACAACTCACACGGGCGTGCGATATGCCCGTGTGACCCAAAATGTATAAATATGGGGCCATTTTTCATTTCCCCTTTCATCCAAAACCCTAAGATTTCACACTCAAAACCTCCCCAAGCCTCCACAAACACCACCACAGTCCTCTAAACGCCACCATACTAGATTTTTTGATTCCCACGCCCGTGCATCAGTACCCACGACCGTGTAACACCAAATTTGATCCCATGTCATCCTCCCGAGCCAGGAAAGCTGCTGTCCCCGCTTCTAAGAAATGAAAGGGGCCAGGAAGTTCTTCAACTACGCCCACTTCCGAGATACGTCACCCTTTTCTTACATTCTCACAATACTCCCAGGAGGAGCGCTACCAGTTGCTACGCGCTCGCAATATCACGATGAGCCGATGCATTGACTGGAGGGCCCTCGAACAAGTACGCCTGGTAGACGATGTCCGAGCCCTGCTCGCCACCGACCATTGGGACCAGTTCTTTCAAATCGTGGAGCCCACATATCTTGAACTCACTCTCGAGTTCTGTGCTACATTCCACCTCCAGACGGTGATGACCCGGTTCGATGATCCAGGGACGGCCCAGTTTCGTTTGGGAGGGCTCGTACGACAACTCAGTGTTCCAGAATTCGGTGTGGCACTCGGGCTTTACACTGAGCAGTTTATGGCAGAGGAGAGCTTTCCCACTCTTTCCAGGCGCATCCATTTCCGACCCCTTGATTGCTGGAAAGAGATTGCCCTAGGAAGACAGATATACAACCCCAGCGTCAGCAAGGCCTCCGCTCTTCCTCCCTCTCTCAGGTATATCCATGCACTTATCGCTCATACTATTACAGGTCACCGAGAGAGCACAGGCGTCGTCAACACGCACGACATCTACTTCCTATAGTGCATGGCGAATGGCCGCCCCATTGACCTTGCATAGTTCATCGCGCTCGCCATGCAACATCAGACGGAGAGACACCGCAAGGGAGTCATATCCATGGGCCCATACATCACACGACTAAGCCGTTACTTCGGCCTATTCAACACTACAGCCCATACCTCCTCCTATACCTTACTTAGCTAGATGTCCTCCTAAGGCATCCAGAGCATGCTTTCTATGAGGATGGTCGAACGACGTCTAGGTGGC
The DNA here is from genome assembly GCA_020496765.1 of Gossypium stocksii. Taxonomy (NCBI): domain Eukaryota; kingdom Viridiplantae; phylum Streptophyta; class Magnoliopsida; order Malvales; family Malvaceae; genus Gossypium; species Gossypium stocksii. Next base: position 107,964,810 of record CM035627.1, on the reverse strand, counting down.
GACCACTATCACTTCTGCCTTGTCCAAGAAGGCGAGGACCAAGAGGATCAAGTGGACATTCCTGATGATGTCCCACCGCCACCACCAGCAGAGGATGCACTCGCAGAGCCATCACGCCCCAGACGACCAACCCAGACGGCAGCCCTATACGCTGGCATACATGAGCGCCTAGACCGATTTGAGCAGCAATGCTTCCAGCGCTTCGATTATATCGATGCCACTTTAGCACAGATATGTCAGCACCTGAGCATCGCCCCATCGCCACGAGACCCATCAGAGGATTAGATCCTCTTTTATCTTTTATTTTTGTTTTATTTTATTTTTATTTTTATCATTTATCTTTTTTTTTCTCTAACTAGTAAACACTGATCTTAATTTTAACCTTTTTCCTTTAACTTTCTTTTCCTTTTCTTTTTTCAGATTTAATTGCTTTTATTTTAGCTTTTGCCTAATTTGAATATTAGTATTTTTCGTATTTTGTTTTTGTTTTTTCATAACAGCTACCTCCTAACAAAGTAATCCCTCTTCATCTTAACCTCCCATGACTAATAAATCCCTTCGCAGTTTCAAAGGAGCTCTACAGCTTAAATCTCTACGAAAAAGAGAATACCGCGCCGCAACTCCCGTCTCGCAAACCCATCTAAATTTCAGGGAGTTTCATACCTTTCCCTAACTTTTGATATTGTGCTTCTATTGTTATTAATGTTTTCTTTGTACATTGAGGATAATGTACATCTTAAGTGTGGGGGGGTACAGTACTTTTAATTTTATACCCTCTTTGAAACCAATTGCACTATCCTCAATAGCATAATTTTCAGTTTCCTATTAGGAATTATTTCTAATTGATTTATGATTTGTATTGATATGTTGAGAATTAAGAAATAGGCGATTGTATTTTAAAAATTCAAACTTAAAAACATTAAGGAATCAAGAATGATAAGTTGAAATTTTTGAGAACTCTATTTTTTTTGCATAAGTTATCTTCTCTAATTTTAGGTACTATCTTGAAATTTGAAATTTGCAGGATTGACATTAAAAGCCATAATTTTGTGAGATTTTGAGCATACATTCTTTCGTGCTCACTGATATTATTGCTTTGAGTGAGTCAACATTGAATAGTTATTCTAGAACTTGCTTCGATTATACATGTTGAGACCACATCATTGATTTGATATATCAAAATGATAAAGGCACTTAGGATTTAACCCACTTACTCCACAAAAAGCCTACCTCCATGAATTAACCCCTAGTAAACCCCATTGAGCCTAACAACCTTTTCCTTGACTCACCCTCTAATTATTAACCAATAACCCATTTTTGTTGAATTTCATTCAATTATTTTGATCCCTATTTTTGTCGAGATTTGAGTTGAATTTTTCATCTAGCTTTATTCTATTTTCCAGATTGTAAAATTTATTGTATTACTTGAATTCTTAAAAAAAAAAGTACATACAGTAAAATTCGATTGTAAACTGTAAATAGTTCAATAAATTTTTGCATATTTCTATTTTTCAAGCTATGAAGCCAGAAACGATATTATCATAAGAATTAGCTCTAGAAATATATTTCAAAGTGATAGAGATTTTTCTAGCCAGATAATTTTTCAAATTCAATCTCGATTCTAACCCTCTTTTGCAGCCTGTGACAACACCTATAACCAAGCCCCGTTACAACCAGTAAAGACCTTTTGATCGATGTATCATATCAATCTATAGTGGTGGAGATGTGATTTTCTTGCAAGCCTATGGTAATAACTTTTCAGATTGACTAGAGAGTGCTTAATTCTTAAAACCTAAACACTTCGAGTGGATAGAGTGAACCTTTAGTGAGGATGTCAACTTCTGTTAATTAAGATGGAAAGATAATTACTTAAGAGAGGAGAGAAAGCTTATGTTTCAATGATAAAATTCTTAACTTAGATTGATTGAATCTTTAATGTTCTTCTGGTTGAATTATTCATTGTATGACTACCTGTGGATTAGTCTGAAACATTATTGATAAAGGTTGTAAGTTTGAGAAGAACGATTATTATTTAGGGATTGACATTTTGCTTGAGGGCAAGTAAAGATTTAAGTGTGGGGGTATTTGATAAACACCAAATTATACATATTTTTACCTCACATTTAGCCTACATTTGGGATGGTTTCTTATCAATTTTGTGAGAACTGGTGCTCTTAACCCCTCTTTTTCATATCTTATACTCAGGAGAGCATAGGGAAGATGAATGAATAGAAAACGGGCCTAAAATGGTGAAAAATAGACCAAAAAGCACGAACCACACGGGCCAAGAGATGCCACACGGCCGTGCCACACGGGCGTACTTCACGAAGATCACACGGACAAAGCCCCGACAAGCACGGCCACTACACACGGGTGTGCTAAATCACACGGCCTCCATCGAACCCACACGGGCGTGGCACACGGGCGTGTTCTAGTCGTGGGAAAGACGAATTTCACTCAAATTGGAATGCTTAGGGGCTAAGAAAGAGTCCCCAAAAGTTCTCTATATAAAGATCCCATAAGGCAACATTGAAAGGGGGCTCATTCCACCTCTATACACATTCTATATTCTTTTCCTCTCACCTTTCTGCCACACCACAGGTAGAAGCAAGGGATTACTCGAAGGGAGAAGCCGATTGGTTCATCTCAGAAGCCGAAGTTCTGCATCAACATAGAGGATTTCCCTAAATTCCTTCAGGGGTTTTTGGTTTCTTTTATGATTTGTTATTTTATAACTTCTGAGATGTTTTCTTTTATCTTTATGAACTAAACCCCTCAGATACTTGAGGGGGATGAAACCTAAGACAGATCTTGTTATTTATTCTTGATTTTTATGAGAATTACTTGAATTGTTCTTAATTATGTGTTATTCATCCTTGATTTAATAGTCCTAGGTATTAATTTAAGAATTAGATGTGCTTAGAGCAGAGGAGCAAAAGTCCCTGTGATAAGAGTAGATCTACCATAATTAAGCGGAGTTGCATGCAACCCTAGACATAGGGCGACATAAATCTGCCGGATTAAGGTCAAACCTAATATGGGGAACCATAGATCGAATTAATGTAACCTAGGGAGTTAATTAATAAGGGAATTTTAATTAACAACTTAGGCCTAGTTGCTCTTCACCTCGACGGAGGGTTTAGCATAAATTAGGGATCTCTACGGATCAAGTCAAGCAAATAACTCGTATAATTCAAGAAAATAATAACAAGTGAAGTCTAGGTGGATTCTCCCTTAAGTATTAATCATACCAATTAGCTTTCCCCAAAAAGTCTTCCCAATTTACTTTATCTGTTTTTCTTAGTTTAGATCTTAGAAAGTAGTTTTAAACAAACCCTCATTTAATTTTTAGGTTAAATAATAGAAAGGAAGTGAGCAATAGTACTTTCGGTTCCCTTGGGTACGATACTCGATCTTATCACTAGACTATACTACTGTCGACAGGTGCGCTTGCCTTAAACGTCATGATATTAGTTAGTTTGGGTTTGATCAAGTTATTTATAAATTTTATTACTTTATATCACGCAATATCAAATACTGAGCCAAATCCCAGAGAACATGTCAAGGCGATTACTTTAAGAAATGGAAAGGTCCTAGCCGAACCCGAAAAGAAGACTATCCCAGAAATTTCAGAAGAAAAGGCAGCGGAACCTGAGGATAACACTCCACCGCCACTCAAGGAATACAAACTGCGCATCTCATATTCGGCAAAATTAAAGAAAGACCATACAGACGCTCAATTCGGTAAGTTCCTTGAACTTTTCAAACAATTACTCATTAACTTACCTTTTGTTGAAGCAATTTCACAGATGCCAAAGTATGCGAAGTTTCTTAAAGAACTTCTGACAAATAAAAGGAAATTGGAAGAATTGGCCACGGTAGAACTCAACGAGGAATGCTCAGCTATTCTCCAAAATAAATTGCCAGCAAAACTGAAAGATCCAAGGAGTTTTACTATCCCTTGTCTGATTGGTAGTTTACTTATTAATAAAGCTTTAGCTGATTTAGGTGCTAGCATTAATCTCATGCCTTACAAAATGTTCAAACAACTAGGTCTCGGGGAACCCAAGCCAATTAGGATGAGTATTCAATTAGCCGATAGATCTGTTAAATATCCTAGGGGAATCATTAAAGATATGCTAGTAAAGGTAGATAAATTTATATTCCCTGTTGATTTTGTTGTGCTTGACATGGATGACGATATTGAAGTACCTTTGATTTTGGGACGACTATTTTTAGCCACTGTTAGAGCTGTTATTGATGTAGGGGATGGCAAATTAGTACTTAGAGTTGGCGAGGAAGAAGTTGTCATTAAAATTTATGATGCCATGAGATTCTCTAAAGAACAAGATGATTCATGTTATTTTATTGATATTATTGATTATTTTGTTCAAGATAATCTCCAGGAACTTTCTCTCATAGACACGTTGGAACTATGTCTCGTTCAAGATGGGGGGAAAGATGAAACCACCCCTGAAATCGAGGAAGTAAGGAAAGAATTAGATTCTAATGAAATCATCGCTAGGCACATAAGTTATGAGAATTTAAAGATGAGTGATGAATTGAGACAGAAACCTTCCATTACTAAACCCCCTAAATTAGAACTAAAACAACTGCCAGATCATTTAGAATATGCCTTTTTAGGGGAAGAATCAACTTTACCAGTCATTATTGCATCTGATTTAAGCCTTGCAGAGAAAGAGGAACTACTCTATGTGTTAAGAGAACACAGACGTGCTATAGCTTGAAAATTTCAGATATCAAGGGAATTAATCCTCCTTTCTGCACCCACAAAATTTTAATAGAGGACGAATTCAAACCATCAGTGCAAGCACAGAGACGATTGAATCCCAACATGAAAGAAGTTATAAAAGCCGAGGTAATTAAACTTCTAGATGCAGGTATTATCTATCCTATTTCTGACAGTTCTTGGGTAAGTCCTGTACAGGTTGTTCCTAAGAAAGGAGGATTGACCGTGGTGTCTAATGATAAGGAAGAGTTAATACCTACAAGAACAGTCACAGGATGGAGAGTTTGTATTGACTACAGGAAGCTGAACGACGCCACTCAAAAAGATCATTTCCCATTGCTTTTTATTGATCAGATGTTGGAAAGATTATCAGGTTATATGTATTATTCTTTCCTAGATGGCCTTTCTGGTTACTTCTAGATCCCGATAGCTCCAGAAGATCAGGAGAAAACTACATTCACATGCCCATACGGTACATTTGCTTATCGCAGAATGTCTTTTGGTTTATGTAACGCTCCTGCTACTTTTCAGCGATGCATGCTAGCTATTTTCAATGAATTCGTGGAAGACATCATTGAGGTAATTATGGATGATTTCTCAGTTTTCGATAATTCTTTCCAATTTTGTCTTAATAATCTAGAACGTGTTTTGATCAGATGTGAAGAGACAAATTTAGTGCTAAACTGGGAAAAATGTCATTTTATGGTTCAAGAGGGTATTGTTTTAGGACATAAAATTTCTAGCAAAGGGATAGAGGTAGATAAAACGAAAATTAAAACTATTGAAAAACTACCTCTTCCTAATTCAGTTAAGGCTATAAGAAGCTTTTTAGGACACGCAGGTTTTTATCGAAGATTCATTAAAGACTTTTCTAAAATAGCAAAGCCTTTAACTAAATTATTAGAAAAAGACATACCCTTCAACTTTGACCAAGAATGTCTGGAATCTTTCAACAACCTCAAGGAAAAGTTAGTTAACGCCCCGATTATGATTTCACCTGATTGGAATATATCTTTTGAACTAATGTGCGAAGCAAGTGATTTTGCAATAGGTGCAGTTTTGGGACAGCGAAGGGACAAACACTTCCAGCCAATCTATTATGCTAGCAGGACCTTGACAACTGCTCAAGCAAATTACACGACCATAGAGAAAGAATTGCTAGCTGTTATTTTTGCATTTGACAAATTTAGATCTTATTTAATTTTGTCAAAAGTCATTGTTTATACTGATCATTCAGCTCTTCGCTACCTCTTAACTAAAACTGATGCAAAACCTCGATCGATAAGATGGATTCTATTGTTACAGGAATTTGATTTGGAAATAAAGGACAAGAAAGGAGCCAAAAACTTAGCAGCAGATCACCTCTCAAGGCTAGAGACCGCACAGCCCAAATATCTAGACAAGATGAACGATCTGTCCCCTGAGGAACAACTCTTAGCCTTAGCAGATACGACACCTCCTTGGTTTACTGATTTTGCAAATTATTTAGCGGCTAACATAACCCCAAAAGGGCTAAACTATCAGCAAAAGAAGTGATTCTTCGCTGATGTGAAAAACTACTTTTGGGAAGATCCTTTTCTTTTCCGAATTTGTGCAGATCAGGTTATACGAAGATGCGTTGATGACACAGAAACATATCAAATTTTGAATCACTGCCACTCAGGACCCATAGGAGGACATCACAGTGGAACTAAAACTGCTCATAAGGTACTCGAATCAGGTTTTTACTGGCCTACACTTTTCAGAGATGCCAACAGATATGTGACCTCTTGTGATAAATGCCAACGAACAGGTAATATCTCTCAGCATAATGAAATGCCTCAGAACTATATACTTTCATGTGAAATATTTGACGTATGGGGTATTGATTTCATGGGTCCATTCCCTAATTCATTTGGGAATAAATACATAATAGTAGCAGTAGATTATATGTCAAAATGGGTAGAAGCCCAAGCTCTACCTACAAATGATGCTAGGGTGGTAGTACACTTCTTGAAAAAAACTTTTTTCTCGATTTGGAACACCTAGGGTAATCATTAGTGATAGGGGTACACATTTTTGCAATACTCAATTTGAAAAGGTTTTGAAAAGGTATGGAGTACACCATAGAACAACTACCCCTTACCACCCACAAACCAGTGGCCAAATCGAAATGACAAATAGAGAGCTGAAACGTATCCTAGAGAAGACAATAGAAACAAATAGGAAAGACTGGTCAAGAAAATTAAATGATGCATTATGGGCTTATAGAACTGCTTTCAAAACACCCATAAGAACATCTCCCTATAAACTTGTTTATGGAAAAAACTGTTATCTACCATTTGAACTTGAACATAAAGCATTCTGGGCTATAAAGTTTTTAAACTTTGATTTTAAAAGTGTAGGAGAAAAGATATTAATGCAGTTGAATGAGCTTGATGAATGGCGCTTCAATGCTTACAAGAACTCGCGACTATATAAGGAAGCCATGAAGCGACGCCATGACAAAAGGCTGAAACAACCAAAGCAATTCAAAACAGGTGATCTCGTCTTACTCTACAACTTAAGGCTGAAACTATTCCCTGGAAAACTCAAGTCAAGATGGTCAGGTCCTTTTACTGTTCTAAATGTCTTTCCATACGGCACCATTGAGGTAACTCACCCTAACCACGGTACGTTCAAGGTAAATGGCCATAGGCTTAAACATTATAGAGGTTATAATTTTGTAGAAAACAGGGAAGAGCTTCGGCTCCATCACACCCCTTCTTGACACATCCAAGTAAAGTCGAGCTTAGACTCTAAATAAGCGCTTCTCGGGAGGCAACCCGATCACTAACTTAGTAACTTTCTTTTCTCTAAAATTTTTAGTATTTTTTCATGCATAAACTAACTTTTTAAATGCAGAAATTTAGGACCACACGGCCAGGCACACGGGTGCCTTAGGCCGTGTGCGCACTTGAAATAGGGGCACGGTCGTGCACCCAGACCGTGTACAAACAGAGCAAAATTTCCTCAAAACACGGGCCATTGATAAATCCCCACGGTCGTGCGATAAGGCCGTGGCGACCTTACGAATTCCACACGGGCTATCAACACCTCCCCCACGGCCGTGCTATATGGCCGTGGCAACCCTGCAGTATCAACACGGGCTTGCACAAATCCCCACGCCCGTGTCCCTAGCCCGTGGAAGACACTGCCAAATTTCACACGCCCGTGGCACATATTACACGACCGTGGGATACACAAACACGATCGCACACGGCTGTGGATACTATCACACGACCATGTGAGTGACGAAGACCTGATCACACACGGCCGTGCGAATCAAGTCACACGGGCGTACTCATCTGGACATGGCGCGCTAAACCTCCGATTTTCAAAAAACACGGGCTGAATACGACTCACACCGGCGTGTGACATGCCCGTGTGACCCAAAATGTATAAATATGAGGCATTTTTCACTCTCCCTTTTCACTCAAACCCTAACATTTCTCACCCAAACTCCCCCTTAAACCACCACAAATGCCGCCACAACCCTCCAAACGCCACCATACCAGATTTCATCCTCCCCACGCTAGTGCAACAGCCCCCCACGACCGTGCAAACTCATAATTGGTTCTATTTTCTCATTTTTCTCATTTATTTTGTTTTATTTCTCTTCTTTAAGTTTTCATTTATTTTTAGTTTAGTCTAATTGTTGATTTAAGCATGGAATTAGGAAATATAGGATGAATACTCTAGAATAATATAGAATCAATTAGGATTACATGCCACTTAATTTTATTTTTGCTTGCCATTTAGATTCCATTTTATTTTGCCACTTGGACACATATTTGCATGCCATTTTTTTCATAAAAATCACTATATATACCTATAATTCCTAGTTTTCTTTGTTATAAGTTTTTAAGATGATTAGATTTTACTATTCAGATTACTTCTCATTTGTTATTTTAGGAAAAATATCAATTTTAAATTATTTCTAATCTTAATTTTTAGAACTAATGCTCGTGTTTTGTTATTTCAGATACTATGTCATCTTCACATGCCAGAAAAGTTGCTGTCCTCGCTTCTAAAAAACGAAAGGGACTCGAAAGTTCTTGATCGAGGCCCACCTCCGAGACACGCTACCCGTTCCTCACATTTCCGCAGGACTCCCAGGAGGAACGCTACCAGTTACTCTGAGCACGCACTATCTCGATCGGCTGATGTATTGACTGGGAGGCCCTCGTGCAAATCAACCTGGTGGACGATGGCTGACCCCTGCTAGCTACCGACCCATGGGACCAGTTCTTTAGGATTGTGGAACCCACCTACCTAGAACTCACTCTCGAGTTCTGCTCCACATTCCACCTCCAGACCGTCATGAACAGATTCGACGATCCCGGCACGGTCCAATTCCGATTAGGAGGTCTTGTGTGATAACTAAGTGTCCCAGAGTTTGGCACAGCTCTCGGTCTCTATACCGAGCAGTTCATGGCAGAAGAAGACTTCCCCACCCTCTCTCGTCGTATCCACATCCGGCCCCTCGACTGCTGGAACGAGATCGCCCCAGGACAGCAAGTTTATAACCCCAACATCAGCAAGGCGACCGCCCTCCCTCCTTCTCTCAGGTATATTCACGCCCTCCTTGCTCACACCTTAACAGGTAGATGGGAGAGTACAGGCGTCGTCAACACTCACGACGTCTATTTCCTCTCGTGTATGGCCAATGGCCACCCCATCGACCTTGCCTACTTCATAGCGTTGGCCATGCAGCATCAGACTGAGAGGCACCGGAGAGGCGTCATTTCCATGGGCCCGTACATCACGAGACTAGGCCGTTACTTCGGCCAATTCAACACCGCAGCCCACACATCCTCGTACACCCTACTTAGCCAGATGTCCTCTCAGGGCATCTAGAGCATGCTCTCCATAAGGATGGTAGAGCGACGGCCAGGTGGCGGCCACTTTCACTTCCGCCTGGTCCAGGAAGGCGATGACCAAGAGGATGTTGCTGATAACGTCCCACAGCCATCACCAGAGGAAGATGAGCCCGCTGACCCACGGCCGTGGATACTATCACACAACCATGTGAGTGACGAAGACCTGATCGCATACGGCCGTGCGAATCAACCACACGGGCGTGCTCATCGGGACATGGGGCGCTAAAACCTCTGATTTTTAAAAAACACGGGCTGAATACGACTCAGACGGGCGTGTGACATGCCCGTGTGACCCAAAATGTATAAATAGGAGGCATTTTTCATCTCCCATTCCACTCAAACCCTAGAAAACTCCCTCTCTAACCACCACAAATGCCGCCCCAGCCCTAGAAACACCACCACTCTTCATTTCTGACAACCCACGCCCGTGTAACAGCCCCCCACGACCGTGCAAACTCATAATTGGTTCTATTTTCTCATTTTTCTTATTTATTTTGTTTTATTTCACTTCTTTAAGTTTTCATTTATTTTTACTTTAGTCTAATTGTTGATTTAAGCATGGAATTAGGAAATATAGGATGAATACTCTAGAATAATATAGAATCAATTAGGATTATATGCCACTTAATTTTATTTTTGCTTGCCATTTAGATTCCATTTTATTTTGCCACTTGGACACATATTTGCATGCCATTTTTTCATAAAAATCACTATATATACCCATAATTCCTAGTTTTCTTTGTTATAAGTTTTTAATATGATTAGATTTTACTATTCAGGTTACTTCTCATTTGTTATTTTAGGAAAAATATCAATTTTAAATTATTTTTAATCTTAATTTTTAGAACTAATGCTCGTGTTTTGTTATTTTAGATACTATGTCATCTTCACGTGCCAGAAAAGTTACTGTCTCCGCTTCTAAAAAATGAAAAAGACCTGGAAGTTCTTCATCGAGGCCCACATCTGAGACACGCCACCTATTCCTCACATTTTCGTAGGACTCCTAGGAGGAACGCTACAAGTTACTTCGAGCACGCACTATCTCGATGGGCCGATGCATTGACTGGGAGGCCCTCGCGCAAATTAACCTGGTGGACGATGTCCGAGCCCTGCTAGCTACAGACCCATGGGACCAGTTCTTTAGGATTGTGGAACCCACCTATCTAGAACTCACTCTCGAGCTCTGCTCTACATTCCACCTCCAGACCGTCATGAACAGATTCGACGATCCAGGCACGGTCCAATTCTGATTAAGAGGTTTTGTGCGACAACTAAGTGTCCCAGAGTTTGGCACAGCTCTCGATCTCTATACCGAGCAGTTCATGGCAGAAGAAGACTTCTCCACCCTCTCTCGTCGCATCCACATCCGACCCCTCGACTGCTAGAACGAGATCGCTCCAGGGCAGCAAGTCTACAACCCCAGCGTCAGTAAGGTGACCGCCCTCCCTCCTTCTTTAAGGTACATTCATGCTCTCCTCGCTCACACTCTTACAGGTAGAAGGGAGAGTACAGGAGTCGTCAACACTCATGACGCATACTTCCTCTGGTGCATGGCCAATGGCCACACTATCGACCATGCTTACTTCATAGCGTTGGCCATACAACACCAGACTGAGAGGTACCGGAAAGGCGTTATCTCTATGGGCCCTTACATTACGAGGCTAGGCCGCTACTTTGGCCTGTTCAACGCCACGGACCAGACATCCTCCTACATTTTCATAGGCCAGATGTCCTCACAAGGCATCCAGAGCATGCTACACATGAGGATGGTGGAGCGACGACCAGGTGGAAGTCACTTCTACTTCCGCCTTGTCCAGGATGCCGTAGACCCAGAGGACATTGCTGATGATGTCCCACCACCATCACTAGAGGAAGATGAGCCCGCTGACCCACGGCACCCCAGACGACCCACTCAGACGGTAGCCTCACGTGTCGACATATCCGAGCGCCTGGATCAATTTGAGCAACAATGTTGTCAGCGCTTCGATTACATCGACGCCACTCTCACGCAGATATGTCAGCACCTGAACATCACACCGCCGCCACGTGATCCATCCGAGGACTAATTCCTCTTCTTTTTATGTTATTTTTATTTATACTTTTATTTTTCTTTATTTTCTTTTTCTTAATTTTTAGACTTACCCACTAATATTTAGTTTTCTTTTTTTTCTTATTTTTTCTTCTAACTTTATTTTCCTTTCCAGTATATTTTATTCTATTTCTTTTTTATATTTTAGTATTTTATTTTACTTATTTTATTTTACGTTATTAACGGCTAATCCCACGGAAGTAAATTCCATTGACTCAAAACTCCCCACGACTACTAAATCTATTCGCAGTTTCAAAGGAGCCTCACAGCTTAAATCTCTACGAAAATGGGAACACAGTGCCACACCTACCGGCTCTTCCTATCTCACAATTCATCCTAAATTCAGGGAGTTTTCAATTCTCTCCCTCTCTTTTGATATTATGTTTTTATTGCTAGATATATATCTTTGTACATTGAGGGCAATGTACATCTTAAGTGTGGGGGGGAAACATACTTTAATTCAGTATACCTTTCATGAAAACCCCTGAATTTGTACTTCATGCATTGTTCTCTGCATTTTCCTCAGTTTCCTATTAGGAATTAATTCTGATTGATTTATAATTTTTATTGATATGTTGAGAATCAAGAAATAGGCAATTGTACTATGATTATTCAAACTTTAAAAACATTAGGGAATCAAGCATGATAAGTTGAAATTTTTGAGAACCCCATTTTTGCATAAGTTATATTCCCTAATTTTAAGTATTATCTTGAGATTTGAAATTCACAGGATTGACAGCAAAAGCCATAATTTTATGTGAGAATTTTGAACCTTTTGAGCATACATTCTTTCGTGCTCACTTTATTATTGTTTTGAGTAAGTCAATGCTGAATTGTTATTCTAGAACTTACTTTGATTATACATGTCAAAACCACATCATTGATTTGATCTACTGAGATGATAAAGGCACCTAGGATTTAACTCACCTACTTCACAAAAGCCTACCTCCATAATCTAACCCTTAGTAAACCCCATAGAGCCTAACAACCTTTTCCTTGACTTACCCTCTAATTATTAACCAATAACCCATTTTTGTTGAATTTTCCATTCAAGTACTTTTGATCCCTATTTTTGTCGAGATTTGAGTTGAATTTATTTAAGCTTTATTCTCTTTTCCAGATGTAAATCTTTACTAAATTTATTATATCACTTGAATTGTTCATAAAAAAAATTGTGTATATACAGTCAATTTCAGTTGTAATGTGTAATAGTTCAATTTAAGTTTTTGCATGTTTCTCTCTTAAAACCACCAAAATGATGTTATTGAGCTTTGAAAATATGTTCCAGTTAATAGAGATTTTTTTTAGCTAGATAATTTTTAGTTCAATCTCGATTCTAACCCTCTTTTTGCAGCCTGTGACAATACCCCTAACCAAGCCCCGTTACAACCATAAAAAGACCTTTTGATCGATGTATCATATCAAACTATAGTGGTGGAGATTTGATTTTCTTGCAAGCTTATGGTAATAACTTTCCAGGTTGCTAGAGAGTGCTTGAATTTTGAACCCTAAACACTTTGAGTGGATAGAGTGAACCTTTAGTGAGGATGTCAACTCCTGTTAATTAAGATAGAGAGATAACTACTTAGAAAGAAGGAAGAAACTTATGTTTTCAATGACAAAATTCTCAACTTAAATTGATTGAATCTTTAATGTTCTTCTGATTGAATTTTTCATTGTATGATTACCTGTGGATTAGTTTGAAACATTATTGATAAAGGTTATAGGTTGAGAAGAATGATTCTTATTAGGGATTGAGATTTTGCTTGAGGACAACCAAAGGCTTATGTGTGGGGGTATTTGATAAATACTAAATTAAACATATTTTTACCTCTTATTTTGCCTATATTTTGGATGAATTATTAATGATTTAGTGAGAATTGGTGCTCTTAACCTTTCTTTTTCATATCTTATACTCAGAAGAGCATAGGGAAGAGAAAAGAACCAAAAATGGATCAAAAATGAGGAAAATGGGCCAAAAATAGCTTAACGCACGGCCCAAGGATTTATCGCACGACCGTGGCACACGGCCGTGTAGCATAACAACCACACGGTCCAACCTCGACAAGCACGGCCAGGCCACACGGCCGTGCCCCATAAACAGAATATCACACGGCCTATATCGAAGTCACACAGGCGTGTTCTAGTCGTGAGGAAGGGGAATTTCACTCAAATTGGGATGCTTAGAGGCTAAGAAAGGCTCCCCACAAGCTCTTTATATAAAGACCTCATGAGGCAGAGGCAAAAGGACGTTTTTAGATATATTTTTCTTCTTGTTTTTTTGCCACACTGAGGGTAGAAGCAAGGGATTACTCCAAAGGAAAAGCCGATTAATTCATCTTAGAAGCCGGAATTCTGCAGCAACATAGAGGATCTCTCTAAATTCCTGCAGGCGTTTTTGGTTTCTTTTATGTTTTGTTGTTCTATATCTTCTGAGATGTTTTCTTTCTTTATTATGAACTAAACCTCTCAAATACTTGAGGGGGATGAAACCTAAGACAGATCTTGTTAATTATTATTGATTTATTTGATAAATACTTGAATTGTTCTTAATTATGCGTTCTTCATTCTTGATTTAATAATCCTAGGTATTATTTCAAGAATTAGATGTGCTTAGAGCAGAGGAGCAAAAGTCCCTGTGATAAGAGTAGATCTACCATAATTAAGCGGAGTTGCATGCAACCCTAGACATAGGGCGACATAAATCTGCCGGATTAGGGTCAAACCTAATATGGGGAGCCATAGATCAAATTAATGCAACCTAGGGAGTTAATTAATAAGGGAACTTTAATTAACAACTTAGGCCTAGTTGCTCTTCACCTCGACGGAGGGTTTAGCATAAATTAGGGATCTCTACGGATCAAGTCAAGTAAGGAAATCATATAGTTCAAGAAAATGATAACAAGTGAAGTCTAGGTGGATTCTCCCTTGAGTATTGTCCATATTAATTAGCTTTTCCCTAAAAAGTTTTCTCAATTTACTTTTTACGCTTTCTTAGTTAAATTTAGAATTAGTTTAAACAAACCTCTTTTATTTTTAGGCTAGATAATAGAAAAGAAGTAAATGCTAGTACTTTTGGTTCCCTTGGGTATGATAACTCGGTCTTGCTATTAAACTATGCTACTGTTCGACAGGTGCGCTTGCCTCAACGTCGTGATATTAGTTAGTTTTGGTGAAATCAAGTCTTTGTAAATTTTATTACTTACTATCACGCGATATCAGGTGGGGAAGTCTTCTTCTGCCATGAACTGCTTGGTATAGAGACTGAGAGCTGTGCCAAACTCTGGGACACTTAGTTGTCGCACAAGACCTCCTAATCGGAATTGGACTGTACCGGGATCGTTGAATCTGTTCATGACAGTCTGGAGGTGGAATGTGGAGCAGAACTCGAGAGTGAGTTCTAGGTAGGTGGGCTCCACAATTCTAAAGAACTGGTCCCATGGGTCGGTGGCTAGCAGGGCTCAGACATCGTCCACTAGGTTGATTTGCTCGAGAGCCTCCCAGTCAATGCATCGGCCCATCGAGATAGTGCGTGCTCGAAGTAACTGGTAGCGTTCCTCTTGGGAGTCCTGCGGATATGTGAGGAACGGGTGGCGTGTCTCGGAGGTGGGCCTCGATGAAGAACTTTCGGGTCCCTTTCGTTTTTTAGAAACGGGGACAGCAGCTTTTCTGGCATGTGAAGATGACATAGTATCAGAAATAACAAAACACGAGCATTAGTTCTAAAAATTAAGATTAGAAATAATTTAAAATTGATATTTTTCCTAAAATAACAAATGAGAATTAACCTGAATAGTAAAATCTAATCATATTAAAAACTTATAACAAAGAAAACTAGGAATTATGGGTATATATAGTGATTTTTATGGAAAAAAATGGTATGCAAATATGTGTCCAAGTGGCAAAATAAAATGGAATCTAAATGGCAAGCAAAAATAAAATTAAGTGGCATGTAATCCTAATTGATTCTATATTATTCTAGAGTATTCATCCTATATTTCCTAATTCCATGCTTAAATCAACAATTAGACTAAAGTAGAAATAAATGAAAACTTAAAGAAGTGAAATAAAACAAAATAAATGAGAAAAATGAGAAAATAGAACCAATTATGAGTTTGCACGATCGTGGGGGGCTGTTACACGGGCGTGGGGAAGATGAAATCTGGTATGGTGGCGTTTGGAGGGTTGTGGCGGCGTTTATGGTGGTTTAGGGGGAGTTTGGGTGAGAAATGTTAGGGTTTGAGTGAAAAGGGAGAGTGAAAAATTCCTCCTATTTATACATTTTGGGTCACACGGGCATGTCACACGCCCGTGTGAGTCGTATTCAGCCCGTGTTTTTTGAAAATCGAAAGTTTTAGCATGCCATGTCCCGATGAGCACCCTCGTGTGGTTGATTCGCACGGCCGTGTGCGATCAGGTCTTCGTCACTCACATGATCGTGTGATAGTATCCACGGCCGTGTGCGATCGTGTTCGTGTATCCCATACGTCAAATATTTTACATGAAAGTATATAGTTCTGAGGCATTTCATTATGCTGAGAGATATTACCTGTTCGTTGGCATTTATCACAAGAGGTCACATACCTATTGGCATCTCTGAAAAGTGTATGCCAGTAAAAACCTGATTCGAGTACCTTATGAGCAGTTCTAGTTCCACTGTGATGTCCTCCTGTGGGTCCTAAGTGGCAGTGATTCAAAATTTGATATGTTTCTATGTCATCAACGCATCTTCGTATAACCTGATCTGTACAAATTCAGAAAAGAAAAGGATTTACCCAAAAGTAATATTTCACATCAGCGAAGAATCGCTTTTTTTGCTAATGGTTTAGCCCTTTTAGGGTTATGTTAGCCGCTAAATAATTCGCAAAATTAGCAAACCAAGGAGGTGTCGTATCTGCTAAGGCTAAGAGTTGTTCCTCAGGGAACAAATCGTTCATCTTGTCTAGATATTTGGGCTGTGCGGTCTCTATCCTTGAGAGGTGATCTGCTGCTAAGTTTTCGGCTCCTTTCTTGTCCTTTATTTCCAAATCAAATTCCTGTAACAATAGAATCCGTCTTATCAATCGAGGTTTTGCATTAGTTTTAGTTAAGAGGTAGCAAAGAGCTGAATGATCAGTATAAACAATGACTTTTGACAAAATTAAATAAGATCTAAATTTGTCAAATGCAAAAATAACAGCTAGCAATTCTTTCTCTGTGGTCGTGTAATTTGCTTGAGCAGTTGTCAAGGTCCTTCTAGCATAATAGATCGGCTGGAAGTGTTTGTCCTTTCGCTGTCCCAAAACTGCTCCTACTGTAAAATCATTTGCATCGTACATTAGTTCAAAAGGTAGATTCCAATCAGGTGAAATCATAATCGGGGCATTAACTAACTTTTCCTCGAGGTTGTTGAAAGATTCCAGACATTCTTGGTCAAAGTTGAAGGGTATGTCTTTTTCTAATAATTTAGTTAAAGGCTTAGCTATTTTAGAAAAGTCTTTAATGAATCTTCGATAAAAACTGGCGTGTCCTAAAAAGCTTCTTATAGCCTTAACTGAATTAGAAGGAGGTAGTTTTTCAATAGTTTCAATTTTCGCTTTATCTACCTCTATCCCTTTGCTAGAAATTTTATATCCTAAAACAATACCCTCTTGAACCATAAAATGGCATTTTTTCCAGTTTAGCACTAAATTTGTCTCTTCACATCTGATCAAAACACGTTCTAGATTATTAAGACAAAGTTGGAAAGAATTTCCGAAAACTGAGAAATCATCCATAAATACCTTCATGATGTCTTCCACGAATTCATTGAAAATAGCTAGCATGCATCGCTGAAAAGTAGCAGGAGCGTAACATAAACCAAAAGGCATTTTGTGATAAGCAAACGTACCGTATGGGCATGTGAATGTAGTTTTCTCCTGATCTTCTATAGCTATCGGGATCTGAAAGTAACCAGAGAGGCCATCTAGGAAACAATAATACATATGACCTGATAATCTTTCCAACATCTGATCAATAAAAGGCAATGGGAAATGATCTTTTCGAGTCGCATTGTTCAGCTTCCTGTAGTCAATGCAAACTCTCCATCCTGTGACTGTTCTTGTAGGTATTAACTCTTCTTTGTCATTAGATAGCACGGTCAATCCTCCTTTCTTAGGAACAACCTGTACAGGACTTACCCAAGAACTATCAGAAATAGGATAGATAATACCTGTATCTAGAAGTTTAATTACCTCGGCTTTTACAACTTCTTTCATGTTGGGATTCAATCGTCTCTGTGCTTGCACTAATGGTTTGAATTCGTCATCCATTAAAATTTTGTGGGTGCAGAAAGAAGGATTAATTCCCTTAATATATGAAATTTTCCAAGCTATAGCACGTCTGTGTTCTCGTAACACATGGAGTAGTTCCTCTTTCTCTGCAAGGCTTAAATCAGATGCAATAATGACTGGTAAAGTTGATTCTTCCCCTAAAAAGGCATATTCTAAATGATCTGGTAGTTGTTTTAGTTCTAATTTAGGGGGTTCGGTAATGGAAGGTTTCTGTCTCAATTCATCACTCATCTTTAAATTCTCATAACTTATGTGCCTAGCGATAATTTCATTAGAATCTAATTCTTTTCTTACTTCCTCGATTTCAGGGGTGGTTTCATCTTTCCCCCCACCTTGAACGAGACACAGTTCTAACGTGTCTATGAGAGAAAGTTCCTGGAGATTATCTTGAACAAAATAATCAATAATATCAATAAAATAACATAAATCATCTTATTCTTTAGAAAATCTCATGGCATCATAAATTTTAAAAACAACTTCTTCCTTGCCAACTCTAAGTGCTAATTTGCCATCCCCTACATCAATAACAGCTCTAGCAGTGGCTAAAAATGGTCGTCCCAAAATCAAAGGTACTTCAATATTGTCATCCATGTCAAGTACAACAAAGTCAACAGGGAATATAAATTTATCTACCTTTACTAGCACATCTTCAATGATTCCCCTAGGATATTTAACAGATCTATCGGCTAATTAAATACTCATCCTAGTGGGCTTGGGTTCCCCGAGACCTAGTTGTTTGAACATTTTGTAAGGCATGAGATTAATGATAGCACCTGAATCAGCTAAAGCTTTATTAATAAGTAAACTACCAATTAGACAATGGATAGTAAAACTCCCTGGATCTTTCAGTTTTGCTGGCAATTTATTTTGGAGAATAGCTGAGCATTCCTCGTTGAGTTCTACCGAGGCCAATTCTTTCAATTGCCTTTTATTTGTCAGAAGTTCTTTAAGGAACTTCGCATACTTCGGCATCTGTGAAATTGCTTCAACAGAAGGTAAGTTAATGTGTAATTGTTTGAAAAGTTTAAAGAACTTACCGAATTGAGCGTCTGTATGGTCTTTCTTCAATTTTGCGGATATAGGATACGCGGTTTGTATTCCTTGGGTGGCGGTGGAGTGTTATCCTCGGGTTTCGCTACCTTTTCTTCTGAAATTTCTGGGATAGTCTTTTTTTCAGGTTTGACTAGGACCTTTCCATCTCTTAAAGTAATCGCCTTGACATGTTCTCTGGGATTCGGCTCAGTATAACTTGGTAATCCTCCCTGTGGTCTTTCTAAGATTAATTTTGCAAGTTGACCAATTTGGTTTTCAAGCCCTTGAATTGATGCTTACTGATTTTTCAGTGCCGTTTCAGTGCTTTGAAAATGTGTCTCTGATGCGGCCATAAATTTGGTAAACATCTCCTTAAGATTCGGCTTCTTCTCATGTTGCGGTGGTGGTTGCTGAAACCCTGGAGGAGGCTGTTGTCTTTGATTTCCTTGTCCTCCCCATGAAAAATTTGGGTGATTTCTCCAACCTGCATTATAAGTATTACTATAAGGGTTATTTTGAGATCTAGAATTGTTACCCATATAGTTGGCTTGTTCTGTTTCCATGCTATGTCCATAAGATGCGAAATCTGGATTAAACGTGTTTCCTTGAGTCGTGTCGCATTGCATCACTGATTGTGCCTGCGTAGAACTAACAAAATTATCAAACTTTTTATTCAAAAGTTCTACTTGGTTAGTAAGCATGGCGACAGCATCAATATTATAAACTCCTGCGGCTTTTGTTGGCTTTGTCCTCATGACTTGCCACTGATAATTATTCAATGACATCTCTTCAATAAATTCATAAGCTGTTTCAGGTGTTTTATTATTGATCGTCCCTCCTGCGGCTACATCGATCATTTGTCTAGTTGACAGGTTTAAACCGTTGTGGAAGGTTTGAACTTGTAGCCACAAAGGTAGACCATGATGAAGGTACCTCCTCAAAAGATCTTTATATCTCTCCCATGCATCGTATAGTGTTTCTAAATCCATCTGTACAAAAGAAGAAATATCGTTTTGTAATTTGGCTGTTTTAGCTGGAGGAAAATATTTGAGTAAAAATTTTTCGGTCATCTACTCCCATGTGGTAATTGAGCTTCGTGGTAAAGAATCTAACCACTGTTTGGCTTTATTTCTCAAAGAGAATGGAAATAGCCTTAATCGAATGGCATCATCAGAAATGCCATTTATTTTGAAGGTATCACAAAGTTTCAAAAAATTGGCTATGTGTGAGTTTGGATCTTCGTCTTGTAAACCATCAAACTGCACCAATTGTTGTATCATCTGAATAGTGTTAGGCTTTAACTCAAAATTATTAGCAGCAATAGTTGGTCTAAGAATGCTAGTTTGGGTACTAGCCAAACTAGGTTTTGCATAATCATACATAGTGCGAGGAGCTTCTTCTTGATTTGCTGGCGGCGAGACTATTGCGGAAGGTGGTGGAACATTTTGATTTGCTTCCATCTCGTCTGTAGGTTCTGGCTCTTGCTCAGGTTCTTGTTCTGGATAATGTAGACTGCGTCTAATTTCCCTGCGATTTTTGCGAACTGTCGCTTCTAGATCTTCGTCGAAAAGTAGTGGTCCTGTTGGGTTGTTTCTAGTCATAAACTAAAAATACCTAAAAGAAAGAAAACTCAGAAATTTAAAAGAAAAGAAAAATAAAAATAAAAATAAATAAAAACTAAAAATAAAAATAAAAGAAAAATAAATAAATAAATATATATATATATATATATTAATGGCTAAAGTAATAGAAATCAAGCTTTCGTAATATTTTAGTTCCCTGGCAACAGCGCCAAAAACTTGATATCGCGTGATATGAAGTAATAAAATTTATAAAGACTTGATTTCACCAAAACTAACTAATATCACGACGTTGAGGCAAGCGCACCTGTCGAACAGTAGTATAGTTTAGTGGCAAGACAGAGTTATCGTACCCAAGTGAACCAAAAGTACTAGTACTTACTTCTTTTCTATTATCTAGCCTAAAAATAAAAGAGGTTTGTTTAAACTAATTCTAAATTTAACTAAGAAAGCGTAAAAAGTAAATTGGGAAAACTTTTTAGGGAAAAGCTAATTAATATGGACAATACTCAAGGGAGAATCCACCTAGACTTCACTTGTTATTATTTTCTTGAACTATATAATTTCCTTGCTTGACTTGATCCGTAGAGATCCCTAATTGATGCTAAACCCTCCGTCGAGGTGAAGAGCAACTAGGCCTAAGTTGTTAATTAAAGTTCCCTTATTAATTAACTCCCTAGGTTGCATTAATTTGATCCATGGCTCCCCATATTAGGTTTGACCCTAATCTGGCAGATTTATGTCGCTCTATATCTAGGGTTGCATGCAACTCCGCTTAATTATGGTAGATCTACTCTTATCACAGGGACTTTTGCTCCTCTGCTCTAAGCACATCTAATTCTTGAAATAATACCTAGGATTATTAAATCAAGAATGAAGAACGCATAATTAAGAACAATTCAAGTATTTATCAAATAAATCAAGAATAATTAACAAGATCTGTCTTAGGTTTCATCCCCCTCAAATATTTGAGAGGTTTAGTTCATAATGAAGAAAGAAAACATCTCAGAAGATATAGAACAAAAAAACATAAAAGAAACCAAAAACCCCTGCAAGAATTTAGGGAGATCCTCTATGTTGCTGCAGAATTCCGGCTTCTGAGATGAATTAATCGACTTTTCCTTTGGAGTAATCCCTTGCTTCTACCCTCAGTGTCGCAGAAAAACGAGAAGAAAAATATATCTCAAAACGTCTTTTTGCCTCTGCCTCATGAGGTTTTTATATAAAGAGCTTGTGGGGAGCCTTTCTTAGCCTCTAAGCATCCCAATTTGAGTGAAATTCCCCTTCCTCAAGACTAGAACACGCCTGTGTGCGACGCCCGTGTGACTTCGACAGAGGCAGTGTGATATTCTGTTTATGGGGCACGGCCGTGTGGCCTGGCCATGCTTGTCGGGGTTGGACCATGTGGTTGGCCGTGTGCCTCGGCCGTGCGGTAAATCCTTGGGCCCGTTAAGCTATTTTTGTCCCATTTTCCTCATTTTTGATCCATTTTTGGTTCTTTTCTCTTCCCTATGCTCTTCTGAGTATAAGATATGAAAAAGAAAGGTTAAGAGCACCAATTCTCACTAAATCATTAATAATTCATCCAAAATATAGGCAAAATAAGAGGTAAAAATATGTATAATTTAGCATTTATCAAGGACCCAGAGGACATTGCTGATGATGTCCCACTACCACCACCAGAGGAAGACGCACCCACCGACCCACCACCCCCTCGCCGCTTATCTCATGCAGCAGCCGCCCACGCTGACTTATCTGAGCACTTCTCACAGTTCAAGCAACAATGCTTCCGGCGCCTCGATTACATCGACGCCACCTTAGAGCAGATATGCTAGAACCTCCGCATCACTCCACCGCCACGTGATCCATCTGAGGATTAGAGACTTCTATTCCTCCTAATTTTATTTTTATTTTCATTTTTATTTTTATTGTAACTCTGATCCCTATTTTTACCTTTTCCTTTCTTCTAACTTTATTTTCCTTTTTCTTTTTATTTTTACTTTATTTTATCTTTTTCATTATTTGAATATTAGTAATTTTAGAACTTAATTTATTATTTTTCTTTTATTTCTTTTTCTATTTTTCATATCGGCTAATCCCTAATGAATAATCTCTCTTAATCCAAATTTCCCATGACTAATAAATACTTTCGCAGTTTCAAAGGAGCTTTACAGCTCAAATCTCTACAAAAATGGGAATACCCTGCCACAACTGCTGGCTCTTCCAATTCCAATATCCGTCTTACAAATTCATCCAAAATTCAGGGAGTTTCATACCTCTCCCTATCTTATGATCTTGTGCTTTTATTGCTACTCATGCTATCTTTGTACATTGAGGGAAATGTACATCTTAAGTGTGGGGGGGGAATCTATTTTCAGTCTTTACACTCTCTTTGAAATCCCTGAACTTTTCTAACTTTTTGTATTGTTCTCAAATCTGCATTATCTTCAATCTCCTATTAGGAATTAATTCTGATTGATTTATGATTTTTTTTTAATATGTTGAGAATTAAGACATAGGTGCTTGTACTTTGATTATTCAAACTTTAAAACACTAGGGAATCAAGCATGATAAGTTGAAATTTTTTAGAACCCCATTTTTTTCATAAGTTATTTTCCTTAATTCTAAGTGTTATCTTGAGATTTGAAATTCGCAGAATTGACATCAAAAGCCATAATTCTGGTGAGATTTTTGAGCCTTTTGAGCATACATTCTTTCGTGCTCACTTTTATTATTGCTTTGAGTGAGTCAACACTGATATATTATTCTAGAACTTGCTTTGATTATACATGTCAAGACCACATCATTGATTTGATACACTGAAATGATAAAGGCACCTAGGATCTAACCCACTTACTCCACAAAAGCCTACCTCCATAAATTAATCTCTAGTGAACCCCATTGAGCCTAATAACCTTTTCTTTGACTTACCTCTAATATTAACCTATAACCCATTTTTGTTGAATTCCATTCAATTACTTTGATCCCTATTTTTGTCGAGATTTGAGTTGAACTTATTATCTAGCTTTATTCTCTTTTCCATATTGTAAAGTTGTAAATATTCAACTTAATGTATTTTAATTGAATTGTTCTTAAAAAAAATGTATGTATTCAGTTGTAATCTTTAATAGTTCAAATAGTTTTTGCATATTTCTATTTTAAGGCTACCAAGGCAGAATAGCTATTATCATAAGAATTAGCTCGAGAAATATGTTCCAGTGATAGAGATTTTTCTAGCTAGATGATTTTTCAATTCAATCTCGATTCTAACCCTCTTTTGCAGCCTGTAACAACACCCCTAACCAAGCCCCATTACAACCATTACAAGACCTTTTGATCGATGTGTCATTTCAATATATAGTGGTGGAGATGTGATTCTCTTGTAAGCCTATGGTAATAACTTTTCAGGTTGACTAGAGAGTGCTTAATTCTTAAACCCTAAACATTTTGAGTGGATAGAGTGAACCCTTAGTGAGGATGTCAATTCTCGTTGATTTTAATTGAAGGATAATTACTTAAGAGAAGGGAGAAAACTTATGTTTTAATGATAAAATTCTCAACTTAGAGTGATTGAGTCTTTAATGTTCTTTTGATTGAATTTTCATTGTATGATTACCTGTGGATTGGTTTGAAACATTATTGATAAGAATTGTAAGTTGAGAAGAATGATTCTTAATTGTGAGTTGAGATTTTGCTTGAGGACAAGCAAAGACTTAAGTGTTGGGGTATTTGATAAACGATAAATTATACATATTTTTACCTCATGTTTAGCCTATATTGTAACGCCCCAACCCGAATCCGTCACCGGAATAGAGTTACGGAGCATTACCGGAGTTACTAATTTATTTATCAGATATTTTATTTCAACTAGCATTCATATTTAGAACCAATTAAAATCAAACATATTGCCCCCTAAACGTACTTATTTTTCTCGACATGTTTTACTTAAATTTTATTACTCATCTCAGTATGCTTAATTTTTTTTCTTGTATCATCGTATCAAAAATAATCACATATTTACATGTCAAGATAAATATCATTTTCTTGCCATTTTTTTATAAACTTAAATCAAGTAATTCATTATATCAAGATTTCATGTATTTAAAAATACAATTCAAGCTATACTAATTTACCTCGTTGCTTGTTTATGTTTATAATTTCACTAATCCGATATCTTTTTTTTTCCACGTTTAAGTCTCGTATTTTAGTTGCACGGATCTTTATAAATAAATTTAATCATCATTTTCATTCATTTCATATTCTAATACATTTAATTATTGCTCTAGGCAAAATTTTCATTTTACCCTTAAAACTTTTAATTAATTACAATTTCATCCTTGATTCAGAAAAATAAAATTTTTTGTCATTTAATCCTTGTTTACAACCATTATTCTTATACATATTGATAAGAGCCCATGAATTTTATGAAATATCAGAATCTTCCATAATTTCAACACTTTTCAATTTAATCCTTAAAACATGTTTTCGTCTGATCTTGATCTAAATTAATATTCTCATTCAATTTTGTAATTTAAATAATAAAATAATCCATTACATGCAATTTGATCATTTTTGACATTTTTACAAAATCACCCATAAAGTTCTACTTTTATTCAATTTAGTCCCTGAACCTAAAACATGCAAATTAGCCATGCTAGCTGAATATTCATACATATTTTCCTCCTCCTCCACTCCATTCCACATCCTTAGTATAAATAATACACTTGTAAGTAACATTATCTATAATTTTTACTATTTACTTATGTGCATATTCCAGCTGTCCATCTGTGTCATTGTCACTAAATTATTTTTATCTTGAGCTACAGAACTCCAAATTAAGATCCATGAATTTTCCTTAAAACTAGACTCACGTATCTTCTTACCATAATTTTTCCAGAATTTTTGGTGTGGCCAATTAGTACAGTTTATTAGTTAAAGCTTCCCCTATTTTGCTACTTGACAACCCTGACCACTCTTCACTAAAATTTCAATTTCTCTTTATACAGAATTCAAAATATGTTCATGATTATTTATTATAAAAATAGACTCAATAAGAATTCCAACCATACAAATTATGTTCCATAACTATTTTTTTACAATTTTTAATGATTTTTACAAATCAGAACAAGGGATCACGAAATCAATCTGACCCAGTCTCACAAAAATGTAAATATCTCAAGATACAAAATTCCTTTGCTTTCTCTGTTTCTTTCAAATGAAAATAGACTCAACAAGCTTTAATTCTATACCTCACTCAACTTATAATTCAATTTCTACTATTTTTGGTGATTTTTCAAGTTTAGACAACTGTTGCTGTCCAAAACTGCTTTAGTGTAACATGTTGATTTCTATTTTGTCCCAAATTCCACAATTCATACAATTCAGTCCTCGCTCAATTAACCCCTCAATTGAGCTAATTTTCTCATTTAATACCTTTCTATATCATTTTAAACTACTTCATAACCTTTGAAAATCAGAATTTTAACACTAAGCCTTAATTTCACCTATTTCACAATTAGGTCCTAAAACCAATTTCCATTAATTTTTCCTTGATAAAATCATCATATAACAAAATTAAATCTTCAATTCAATATTTATTCATCACATTCTTCCAACACTAATCCACAACAACTTTAGAAATTAGCCATGGAATCAAAAACTAATGAATTAATAAGTTGGACCCAATTGTAAAAGTCCAAAAACATAGAAATTTCAAGGAGAGAGCAAGAATTAAACTTACATGAAGCTAGAGTATGAAAAACCAGCTTGATCCCTCTTCCATGGCTGTTTCTCAGCTGATGAGAATGAAGAAAATGAAGAGAATTCTAGATATTCCAAATTGGTCCCATTTTTATTTAACTACTTTTGGCAATTTTTCAATTTTGCCCTTATTTCACCCATTTCCTGATTTTTCTCAGCTATTGCCACCCAAAATATCTCCTTTGGGCTTATTTGCACTTTAGGTCCCTCCTCTTTTGACAATTGAGCTATTTAATCCTTCTAGCAACTTTTACACATTTTTCAATTTAGTCCTTTTTATTTAATTAACCACCCAAACGTCAAAATTTTCTAACGATATTTTAATGTTATCTTATTGACACTCCGTAAATATTCTCAAAAATATTTATAGCTCAGTCTATAACACCGAGATCTCGATACCTCTTTTTCTCGATATTTTGACCAAATAGTTTTTTTATAAAACACAATTTACTATTTCAAAAATCTTTTAAAAATTACATTTGGCTCGTAAATATTAAATAATATTATATACGAGTTCATTTATTGAATTCGGTGGTCTCGAACCACAATTCCCGACATTACTGAAATTTGGGCTATTACATATATTTTGGATAGATTATCATTAATTTTGTGAGAATTGGTGCTCTTAATCTTTCTTTTTCATATCTTATACTCAGGAGAGCATAGGGAAGAGAAAAGAATGAAAAATGGACTAAAAACGGAGAAAATGGGCCAAAATGTGTAATCAACAAGGCCCAAGGGTTCATCACACGGCCGTGGCACACGGTCGTGCCACACGAAGACCACATGGTCCAGCCCCTGACAAGCACGGTCAGGCCACACGGCCGTGCCACCTAAACAGTCTAGAACACGGCCTCTTGTCAAAATCACACGGGCGTGGCACACGAGCGTGGCACACGGGCGTGTTCCAGTCGTGAGGAAGAGGAATTTCACTTGGATTTGGATACTTAGGGGCTAAGAAAGCCATTCTAAACTCTATATAAAGACCCCAGGAGACAACTCTAAATATATACTCTTTTCTCTCAAGAAAGAGCGCCATAATTCTGCCAACACAAGGAGTGAAAGCAAGGGATTACTCCAAGGGAAGCCGATTGATTCATCCCAGAAGCCAGAGTTTTACATCAAGACAGAGGATCTCCCTAAATTCCTTCAGGGGTTTTTGGGTTCTTTATGTTTTGTTATCTTAATACTTCTGAGATGTTTTCTTTCTTTATTATGAACTAAACCCCTCAAATACTTGAGGGGGATGAAACCTAAGACAGATCTTGTTATTATTTATCCTTGAACTATATGATAAATACTTGAATTGTTCTTAATTATGTGTTCTTCATTCTTGATTTAATAATCCTAGGTATTACTTCAAGAACTTGATGTGCTTAGGCAGAGGAGCAAAAGTCCCTGTTTTAAGAGCAGATCTACCATAATTAAGTGGAGTTGCATGCAACCCTAGATATAGGGCGACATAAATCTGCCGGATTAGGGTCAAACCTAATAGGGGGATCCATAGATCAAATTAATACAACCTAGAGTGTTAATTAATAAAGAAACTTTAGTTAATAGCCTAGGCCTAGTTGTTCTTAACCTCGACGGAGGGATTAACATAAGTTAGGGATCTTTACGGATCAAGTCAAGTGAAGAAATCATCCAGTTCAAGAAGTCAATAACAAGTGAAGTCTAGGTGGATTCTCCCTTAAGTATTGCTCATATCAATCGCCTTTTCCCTAAAGTATTCCCCAATTTACTTTTTGTGCACTTTTAGTTAGTTTTAGAATTAGTTTCAACCACTCCTCTTTTATTTTTAGGCTAGATAATAGAAAGGAAGTAAGTATTAGTACTTTTGGTTCCCTTGCGTACGATAACTCGGTCTTGCCGCTAAACTATACTACTGTTCGATAGGTGCGCTTGCCTTTAAAAATCGTGATATTAGTTAGTTTTGGTGTGATCAGTTTTTATAAATTTTATTACTTATATCGCGAGCATATCAATAACCTCCTCCGGGATACCAGCAGCCACCACCACAACAAGAGAAAAAGCTGAATCTTGAAGAGATGTTCACCAAATTTATGGCTGCATCAGAAACCCGTTTCCAAAACACTGAAACAGCATTAAAGAACCAGCAAGCATCAATTCAAGGGCTTGAAAATCAAATCGGTCAGCTTGCAAAATTAATTTCAGAAAAACCACAATGTGGACTACCAAGTAATACTGAGCCAAATCCTAAAGAACATGTCAAAGCAATTACTCTAAGAGATAGGAAAGTCCTAGCTGAACCAGAAAAGAGATCTACTCCAGAATCTTCAGGAGACAAGGCAGAGGAATCCAAGGAAAACACTCAACCAACACTCAAGGAATACTAACCGCCCATTCCATATCCGGCAAAGTTGAAGAAAGACTATGCAGATGCTCAATTCGATAAATTTCTTGACCTTTTTAAACAATTACACATTAACTTACCTTTTGTTGAGGCAATTGCACAAATGCCAAAGTACGCGAAGTTCCTTAAGGAACTTCTGACAAATAAAAGGAAGTTGGAAGAAATAGCCACAATGGAACTCAACAAAAAATGCTCAGCTATTCTCCAGAATAAACTGCCGGTAAAACTGAAAGATCCAGGGAGTTTTACTATTCCTTGTTTAATTGGTAGGTTACTTATTGATAAAGCCTTAGCTAATTTAGGTGCTGGCATTAATCTCATGCCTTACAAAATGTTCAAGCAACTAGGTCTAGGGGAGCCAAAGCCCACTAGGATGAGTATTCAACTAGCTGATAGATCTGTTAAATATCCTAGGGGAGTCATAGAAGATGTGCTAGTAAAGGTAGATAAATTTATATTCCCTGTTGATTTTGTTGTGCTTGATTGGATGAGGACATTGAGGTACCTTTAATTTTGGGACGTCCATTCTTAGCCACTGCTAGAGCAATTATTAATGTAGGGGATGGTAAACTAGTACTTAAAGTTGGTGAGGAAGAAGTCGTTTTTAAAATCTATGATGCTATGAAATTTTCTAAAGAACAGGATGATTCCTGTTATTTTTTTGATATTATTGATTACTTTGTTCAAGATAAGTTTCAGGAACTTTCTATCGCAGACACGTTGGAACTGTGTCTTGTTTAAAATGAGGGAGAAGACGAAGTCACCACTGAAATTGAAGAAGTAAGAAAGGAGTTAGATTCTAATGAAATCATCACAAGACACATAAGTTCTGAAAGTATAAAGATGAATGATGAGTTGCGATAGAAACCTTCCATTGATGAACCCCCCAAATTAGAGTTGAAGCAACTACCAGATCATCCAGAATATGCCTTTTTAGGGGAAGATTCAACTCTCCCAGTCATTATCGCATCAGATTTGAGCATTGCATGAAAAGAGGAACTACTCCATGTGTTAAGGGAACACAAGCAAGCTATAGCCTGGAAAATTTCAGATATTAAGGGAATTAATCCTTCTTTTTGCACCCACAAAATTTTAATGGAAGATGAATATAAACCATCGGTGCAAGCTCAGAGACGATTGAATCCCAACATGAAGGAAGTCGTAAAAGCCGAGGTAATTAAACTTCTAGATGCAGACATTATTTATCCTATTTCTGATAGTTCTTGGGTAAGTCCTGTGCAGGTTGTTCCTAAAAAGGGAGGCATGACTGTAGTGTCTAATGACAAAAAAGAGTCAATACCTACAAGAACAGTCACTGGATGGAGAGTTTGCATTGATTATAGGAAGCTGAATGACGCCACTCGAAAAGATCATTTTCCCTTACCTTTTATTGATCAGATGTTAGAAAGATTATCAGGTTACATGTATTATTGTTTCCTAGATGGCCTCTCTGGTTACTTCCAAATCCCGATAGCTCCAGAAGAACAGGAGAAAACGATATTCACATGCCCATACGGTATGTTTGCTTATCGTAGAATGCCTTTTGGTTTATGTAACGCTCTTGTTACTTTTCAGCGATGCATGATAGCTATCTTCAATGAATTCATGGAAGATATCATGGAGGTATTTATGGATAATTTTTCAATTTTTGGTAATTCTTTCCAACTTTATCTTAATAATCTCAAACGTGTTTTGATAAGATGTGAAGAGACAAATTTAGTGCTAAACTGGGAAAAATGCCACGTTATGGTTCAAGAGGGTATTGTATTAGGACATAAAATTTCTAGTAAAGGGATAGAGGTAGATAAAGCAAAAATTGAAACAATTGAAAAATTACCTCCCCCTAACTCAGTTAAGGCTATAAGAAGCTTTTTAGGACATGCCAATTTTTATCGCAGATTTATTAAAGATTTTTCTAAAATAGCTAAGCCTTTAACAAAGTTGCTAGAAAAAGACGTGCTTTTCAACTTTGACCAAGAATGTTTAGACTCTTTTAACGCTCTTAAGGAAAAGTTAGTCAATAACCCGATTATGATTACACCTGATTGGAATCTACCTTTTGAACTAATGTGCGATGCAAGTGATTTTGTAGTAAGTATAGTTTTGGGACAACGAAGAGACAACCACTTTCAACTGATCTACTATGCTAGCAGAACTTTGATAGCCGCTAAAGCAAATTATACTACCACAGAAAAAGAATTGGTAGCGATTATTTTCACATTTGATAAATTTAGATCTTATTTGATTTTGTCAAAGGTCATTGTTTATACTGACCATTCTGCTCTTCGTTACCTTTTAACTAAAACTGATGCAAAACCTCAATTAATAAGATGGATTTTATTGTTACAGAAGTTCGATTTAGAAATAAAGGACAAGAAGGGAGTTAAAAACTTGGCGGCAGATCATCTTTCAAGATTAGAAAACACGCAACCCAAGTACCTCGACAAAATAAATGATTTGTTTCCTGAAGAACAACTCCTATCTTTAGCAGATGCAATAATTCCTTCGTTTGCTGATTTTGCAAATTATTTAGCAGCTCAGATAACCCCAAAAGGGTTGACCCATCAGCAAAAGAAGCGATTCTTCGCTGATGTGAAAAACTACTTTTGGGAGGATCCTTTTCTTTTCTGAATTTGTACAGATCAGGTTATTCAAAGATGCGTTACTAAAACAGAAGCATACCAGATTTTAAATCACTGCCATTGAGACCTACAGGAGGACATCACAGTGGAGCTAGAACTGCTCATAAGGTACTTGAATCAGGCTTTTACTAGCCTACACTTTTCAGGGATGTCAACAGGTATGTGACCTCCTGTGATAAATGTCAGCGAACAGGTCATATTTCTTAACATAATGAAATGCCTCAGAACTATATACTTTCATGCGAAATATTTGATGTATGGGGTATTGATTTCATGCGTCCATTCCCCACTTCATTTGGAAAGAAATTGTAACACCCCAACCCGTATCCATCATTGGAATAGGGTCACGAGGTATTACCGGAGTTTATAGACTTTTTTTTGTTTATCACATGATAACTTATTTTACAAGAAATTGTACAACTTAAATTTTACCACTCTTCCATAAATACATGTATATTTTCATTTGATCATTTACCCTTTCGATATATCAAATAATAAACATATTACCATTTAACCAATAGCTTGGCACTTGTCTAAGCGTCAACAACAACAGTCATTAGTATACTTGAATATATTTCATATAATTTTAGAATCGATAAACTCATTGTATCAACATATCAGACTTGAGATTATTACTTATTACGGCTTACCCAATTTCCATGTATCAGCATATTAAAGATAGCCACATAT
The DNA here is from genome assembly GCA_020496765.1 of Gossypium stocksii. Taxonomy (NCBI): domain Eukaryota; kingdom Viridiplantae; phylum Streptophyta; class Magnoliopsida; order Malvales; family Malvaceae; genus Gossypium; species Gossypium stocksii. The sequence continues at coordinate 107,932,681 of CM035627.1, read as the reverse complement.
TCATATAATATGATACATATTATTCTCTTGCCATTTCTTCAAAAACATAAATCATTCATTATACCAAAATTTCATGTATCATTGTTTTCATGGATTTTGTATATATTTATTCCAGGACAATTCATAATCTTGAACATGCATAATTATCAGGTAAGCTTTATATACATGTATTTTCCATGTCATATTTTTAAAATATCGAATAATTATCATTTTCGTGTATTTCAAGTTCAATTTCGTGATTATTGTTTCGTGCTCAAATTATTTCCATGTCAGGGCTTTATTCATTAAGTCATTCGAAATTTTATCGTCATACAATTAATATTATTAAAGTATACGAATCTATAATCATGGATGCATATATTCATCAGTAAATTCCATGTACAAATATCATCATCTTATATTTCCATATATCCAGTATCACTGTCATTTTTTTCATGTACTTCAGGAATATATGTACAAATCTTTTTATATGCATATTTCCTTTTCTGGTCAAGATTCTTACCTACTGAATTTATCGGAATATCGATAGTTAAAATCATATAGTATAGTTAAAATATGCAAATCCGTAATCCATCAATTCACATTTACCCTTTTTAGCTATGTGTTTACCATCTTCTATATTTATCCCGTTGAATTTCTCGGAATTTCTATGGATATCCAATAGTACACTCCTGGTGTACAATCTCATTAACCGTCAATTCATATAGGAGTACACTTTTAGTGTACAATTCCGGGTCCGTCAATTCATATGCATGTGTTGCCATGGTATCTTTCAACCATGGTCTTATTCATTGCCATGGTATCTTTCAACCATGGTCTTATTCATTTTCTCAATTTGTTGCCATGGTATCTTTCAACCATGGTCTTATTCATTGCCATGGTATCTTTCAACCATGGTCTTACACATTTCATTTCAGTAAGCACACTCCCGCGAACCTCACTCTCTCGCGAACCTCAATTCTTGGCACACTTCCGCGAACCTCAGCTCCCATGTATTCTTCGGAAGGGCCTATACACATGTATTCTTCGGGAGAGCCACCAGCACACTCCCGCAAACCTCATTTCCCATATATTCTTCGGGAGGGCTGATATTAGGATTACCCTTTTGGGCTTAATCTTTTTTCCTGTATTCTTCGGGAGGGCTATATCAGGATGGGATCACCCGTCTGGGCTAGATCCCCTTTTACCGTGAATTCCTTTTCAGAGATCCATCGAAACCCATTCCATTCAACCGGGATTTACTTTCTTTTTATATCGGGTATTATCAATATTTCATCAATTATTATGCATTGATAAATCATTTTTTTTCATCACATAACAACATATTTCAAGTATTTAAAAATACAATTTAAGTTACACGAACTTACCTCATTACTTGTCCGTGTTTATAAATGCATTAATCCAATATCTTTTCTTTTTCACGTTCAAGTCTCGCATTTGAGTCGTTGGGATCTTTATAAATAAATTTGACCATTGTTTTCATTCATTTCCATATTCTATACATTCAATTAATGCTCTAGGCAAAATTACCATTTGGCCTCCAAACTTTTAATTAATGATGATTTTACCCTTAGGCTCAGAAAAATAAATTCTTGCAATTTAATCCTTATTTCCAGCTGTTATCATCATACATATTAATAACATTCCATAAATTCTATAAAATATCAAAATTTTCCATAATTTCAACACTTTTCAATTTAATCCTTAAAACATGTTTTCCCCCGATCTTGAACTAAATTAACAATTTTCATTTAAAATTTTCAATTTAAATAATAAAATAATCCATTTCATGTAATTTGATCATTTCTAACATTCTTACAAAATTACCCATAAAGTTTTACTTTTATTCGATTTAGTCCTTGGGCTTAAAACATACAAATTAGTCATGCTAACTGATTATTCATACATATTTTCCTCCTCCTCCTCTCCATTCCACATCCTTAATTTATATAATATGCTTATAAATAACATTATCAATAATTTCATTATTTACTTATATGTAAACATTCAAGCTGTCCACCTGCGTCATGGTCACTAAATTATTTATATCTTGAGCTATAGAAATCAAAATTAAGATCCGTTAATTTTTCATGAAACTAGACTCACATATCTTATTACCATAAAATTTTTAGAATTTTTGACTTAGCCTATAAGTACATTTTATTCTTTAAATTTACCCCTATTCTGCTGTATAACTGTTCCGACTTTTCTTCATTAAAATTTAATTATATCCTCGTACGGGACTCGGATGATGTTCCCACTTATTTATCTTGAAAATAGACTCATTAAGGATTCTAACCATATAACTTATGTCCCATAATTATCTTTATACAATTTTTAATGATTTTTCCAAATCAGAACAGAGGATCCCGAAATCATTCTGAACCAGTCTCACAAAAATATAAATATCTCAGAATACAGAATTCATTTACTTGTTTTGTTTCTTTTATATGAAAATAGACTCAACAAGCTTTAATTCCATATCTTACTTAACTCCTAATTCAGTTTCTACCATTTTTGGTGATTTTTCAAATTTAACTTACTGCTGCTGTCCAAAACTGTTTTAGTGCAAGATATTAATTACTAAGTTTATATCACCCTTATTTTCTTTCTCTACACCATTTCCCATCACTTTATCTTATTTTCCCTTCACTACCATATCAAGAACATAGAATCATATATAAAAAAACTCTACATTAACATCATTTACATGCTTTTTCAATAATATTAAACTTAAAAATACATGAAAATCTTGATGTTCTTACCTTGTTTTAATGTTTCCAAACTTTAACTTCATTTCCTCTCTCCTCCAGCTTCTATTTCTTGAATCCAACTTGATATTCTAGCTCCTCATAGTCTCCTTAACATTTTTCTCCTTCGGTAGCTATGGAAATTCTTTTGATTTCTAGGTGAAAATGGTGAATTTTTGGTGGAAGGACCAAATTGTAAAGAAAGTAAAACTTTCTTTCTTTCTCTCTTCCTCTCACGTTGGTGCATGGAAATGGTGGGTTTCTTCCCCTCTTTTTTTTCCACACACACACACATATATATACTAAATAAAATAATAAAATAATAAAATATCTTATTAAAATATTAATAAAGTAATATTTATCTTATTAAATAATTATAAAATATCATCACACCATCATTACCTTCTAGATTTCTCTCTCCTTCTAATTGACCATTTTGCCCTTCATGATCTTTTAAAATTCCATCCTTGAGTCATCACCTAATTTGGTAAAATTGCGATTTAGTCCCTAATAATTCTTTCTCCTATTCAATTTGGTCCTAATTCATCCATTTTCCTTAGTTTCTAGATTATTCCATCCTTAAAATATTTTCACTATTGGTCCTTCAACTTTTCCATATTTACACTTTAACCCCTTAAATTTTAAGTATTTACTCTTGGGCAACAAAACTTTTCTCACTTTTACGATTTAGTCCTTTCGTGGATTAATACATCATAATCACTTCCTACATAGATTTTGTTGATAGAGCTCAAAATTTCTCTTTTTATTTCTTTTTTTCTTTATTTTACTGTATCAATGATAGAAATTTTCGGGATATTACATAAATACATCCTAGTAGCGGTAGATTATATGTCAAAATGGGTGGAAGCCCAAGCCTTACCTACTAATGATGCCAGAATGGTAGTACGATTTTTGAAGAAACTTTTCTCTCGATTTGGAACACCTAGGATAATCATTAGTGATAGGGGCACACATTTTTGCAATGCCCAGTTTGAAAAAGTCTTAAAAAGGTATGGAGTACACCATAGAACAGCTACCCCTTATCACTCACAAACCAGTGGTCAAGTCGAAGTGACAAATAGGGAACTAAAACGCATCCTAGAGAAAACAATAGAAACAAATAGAAAGGATTGGTCAAGGAAAATAGACGATGCTTTATGGGCTTATTGAACTGCTTTTAAAACACCCATATAGCATGGAAAAAGTTGTCATTTGCCATTTGAACTTGAACATAAAGCATTTTGGGCTATCAAATTTTTAAACCTTGATTTTAAGCTTGCAGGTGAGAAGAGATTAATGCAGTTAAATGTACTAGATGAATGGCGTTGCAATGCATACGAGAGCTCACGACTATATAAGGAAGCCATGAAGCGATGTCATGACAAAAAACTGAAACAACCTAAGCAGTTTAAAACAGGTGATCTTGTCTTACTCTACAACTCAAGGCTGAAACTATTTCCTAGAAAACTCAAGTCAAGGTGGTCAGGTCCATTCACTGTTCAAATTGTCTTCCCATACGGCACAATTGAGGTAACTCACCCCAACTACGGTACGTTCAAGGTAAACGGCCATAGGCTTAAACACTACAAATGTGAGAATTTTAAAGATTACAGGGAAGAGCTTCAGCTCCACGAAATCCCTTCGTGATACATCTAGGAAGAGTCGAGCTTAGACTCTAAATAAGCGCTTCTTGGGAGGCAACCCGAGTACTAACTTAGTAATTTTTCGTCTATTTTGATTTTAGTATTTTTCATGCATCAACTAACCCTTTTTTTTATGCTGAGATTTAGGACCACACGGCCAGTCCCACGGGTGTGCCCCAGGCCGTGTGAACACTTTAAACAGAGACACGGTCGTGTACCAATGCCGTGTATAAACAGAGCACAAATTTTCCCAAAACAAGGGCCACCAATAAATAGCCACGACCGTGCGACATTGCCGTGGCAACCCTGCAGTATCAACACGGGCTTGCACAAATCCCCACGCCCGTGTCCTCAGCCCGTGGAAGACACAGTCAAATTTCACACAGCCGTGGAACTTATCACACGACCGTGTGAAACACGAACACGATCGCACACGGCCGTGTATACCATCACGCGACCATGTGAGTGACGAAGAACCAATCTCCAACGGCCGTGTAAAACATTCCTACGAGCGTGTACTTCGAACTAGGCGCTCCAAAACCATCAGATTTCGAAAGACACGGGCAAAACACAACTCAC